>CM068984.1:17084296-18284296 GCA_035357415.1 Ophraella communa
TAGGAGACAAGATAGAGAGCCATCAAAATCCTCATTAGTTTGCAGTTGTCAACAAAATGCAGTCACAAAAAAATGGGCCAACTTCAAAACTAAAAGGAGGTTAATCTTTGATTCCCCTGAAAAACAGTATGATATTTTTACAATAATATAAAGATATAGGTACTCTTTCTACCTTTAATGAGGTAGGTTTGTTTTACAAGTACTTTTTGTTGCAGTAAACGAAATCCACCATTAACTGATAATATGGAACCAGCAGGACCTTCAACTTCATTGCCAAAATTAATTTCAGAACCATCCACTTCTAAACACCCTCCTGAAACTGCAAGTTCATCTACACCTGATGATGATTTGCATTCTTTTTCAAGATTATCTGGGGCATCATTGGATGCTGAACATTATTTCTTAAAACAAGAACTGGAAGAAGTTACCAAAAAACTGAATAACTTAAGCACCCATTTCAGTTTTGAACATATAAAAAATAATGATTCACACATACTTATGTATACTGGCATACACAGCAATGGTTTATACACGACTCTATTTGAATTAGTCGACAGTTTGAAAATAATTATGCTGGGTGGCAGGTAAAATTATTGCCAAAAATTGATAAAATACTAATGATGTTAATGAAATTATGTTTAAACTTGTCACATGAAGATCCAGCTATGCGCTTGCAGTTCATAAAACATTTTTTGTTGTATTATTTCAAATTAATAAAACAGACCTTATGAAAAATATTATATTTTACAAATGTTATAAACAGTATAAATTTTAAACTGAAAAACCATAAAAATAATTGTATACATTGTCAGACCCAATATATTTATAATAAATAAAAAATGTTTAATTTATATATACTACAAACTACCTATTATTTCTGTTAGGTACTAAATTTAACCATTTAATAGTTTTGGGAGGTAATGATTTACATATGTTTCCAATAATAATACATTTTCTTCCCAAGAAGCATCATAATCTACTACAACTGTTACAACTTAAAGTGGAGTCCATATGCATAAATAACATTTTAATTTTTTTTAAATATGTTAAATAAATATTTTTAAATTTGATGATAATAATTGTGATTTTTATTAATGCATATATCTCCCTCTTCATTATAATATATAATGTATGTTTTATTATTTTTAAGCTTTTCTGACAAAACATCATTTTTAAAGGAATATGGGCACTTCACCTGAACAATGGCATCATCATCAAATTCAAATTTTCTTTTAATTGTTTCAGAGCATGCTTCTCATGACTTCTTCCCCACTGAATAGCCTTAATGCCATCGAGAGAATGAGCACCTACAATAGCAAAATAAAAATTAATATAAAAGGATGTTAATGTTTCATGATTGTTTTCAAAAGTTGTGAATGTAATTATGTAGCAAATGTATATACTCACCAAATAGAGTTTTATAAAGACTGTCTGGATACTTATTTCTTTTGCATGAAGAAATAACTACTCCAAAATTACTAGCAGTAAGTGTAAGTCTGATTAAAACCCAGTGTTCATTGGTAACTTGTCCTACTGTTAGAGCAGCAATATTTTTAATGTTTATTTGAGGCCAAATTGAATTCTGCAGATGAAATGATATCTTCAATAATGGGCAAATTATATTGAGTACCTTGATCTGCAGCATCTCGAAAAAGCCAACTAAAGCCCACAGTATTACCGTATACACTTAACTTGTTTTTAATGCAGTCATTTGCTCTTGACTTAAAGGCTCTTCAACAGCAGTATATGGTTTTTGAGGATATAATTCTTCTGTAGTTTTTACTGCTCAATATTTTTGTTTTGGCACATTCCATGTACATTCTCTATCTGTTACTGAAATATTATAGTGTCCAAATAGAGCCAATGCAGCTGTATGGTGACATTTTATTCCTCTAGGGCAAGCACAAGTTGCGGAAACAATATCACGCAATTTATTCAATGTCATCTGAAATAAGTTAATATTTAGTAGATATTACCATCATATAAAAAAATCCAAACCTACCTCAGCTCTTTAAGTTTTTTTCTTTCATACTGGCATATATATCCCCTCTGATCATCATTAAATTAGCATCAAACTGCATATTTTTTACATGGTTCGACTCCAATGAATTTTCACCTCTTTTAATTATTATATTACCATTGTTTAAAAAATCCTTAATATTTGAAAGCTTTAAAACGTGTTTATAAGCCATATTTTAATCACAAAATCTAAAAATATTTCATAAATTAAACAAAACTTAACCTTAATTTTATGAAAATCGTATTAAAACACCTACCTTTAAAAATTCTTTTCAATAAATATATACACACACACTCAACAGAACAAATTACAACCTCTCTTATTTAACTCACAATAAGAAATAAATTGAAAAGAAAATGAGTAAAGGTGCTTTAAATGTATGGGCTTTAAATTTTTTGTTTTGTTTGGAAAAATAAGCTCCACCCAGTGACGTCAGACTTAGGTAGTCTATTATTCCTATCTTGACAGTGCATTTTAGGTCGTTTTCAATCGTCGTTTTTAGATTTATTGTAAAAATATTCAAAATTTTGACTGGTATTTATTGTGGATACATTAGTGTACGTTGCATTTTTGTGAAAAATATTTAAAAAACTGTTCTTTTAAACTCCGGTTCGGACTTTTAAATTTCATGTGTTACACTGCTTGGCTGGGCATTGCTTGGTTAGTATCGTTGAGTGTCAACAATAGTAAATCCATTTTTTTTACGATTTTAGTGAGATAGTTTACTTACTTACTATTTTTTTAATATGTAGTATTTTTTGTTAATTTTAAATTTGCAATTAAAAATTCTCTATAGAATACATATTATGTCGCTCCATAAAAGATTCACGGATTGTACTAGTAATCTTAGACAAGGAAAGAGAGAGGACGCGTAACCCGAGTCGTGAAACTGTTACCATTTGCCACATAGTCGATGTGGTCAGTGGCGTAACATAATGTTTACAATACATTTTTCCCACATAATAGGTAATAATTGTATGTTTCTTAGATACAAATAATAGGTTGGTATCAAAAGAAGGAAGTGAATAAAATTTACTAGTAATTATAAAAAATCTTTATTTGTTATGAAAATATTAACATAATTAATCTATAACTACCTTAATATTAAATAAATACTTAAATTAAAACTGTTTATTTGCTGATATTAATAGTGATGTTTGACTATAGAACATTTTTGTTCACCATTTAAACCATTAGACAAAAAATATCCAAGTGGAAGCTTCCATGTGTCATTAATTGCAACTATCATTAAAACAACAGCTTCTTTGGCTAATTCATTTGAATCATCATCCAAATCAACCCCAAAATTGACTAACCGTAGAAACTTTTACCATTCCATACCAAGTGCTGCCGAATTGACATCTCATCAATGATAAGAGAACAAAGTAATGGTTTATTTGAATTTTCTATAAGTTTACTCAGAGTATTGAATTATTCAATTGTGAAAAGTGGGTATTTTTTATTTTTAGACATTGCATTTTTTGTAACAATTGCTTATTTACACTACTCACATTTTCTAATAAAATGGCTTTTTCATTATCAATCAAGTTCTTATTTTTCAAACTGGTTATTAATTGTTTAAGGAAAACAACTTTTCTTTTTAGCCTGTTTATAGATTGTTTCAATACCCTAATTTTTCTAGTCTTCTCTTAACTTCTAATAGTTTCTAGAAGTAACTTCCATTTCAGTATTATTTTTAACCAGGACAGTCAGCTGTTGGGTTTAATGACTGTGTTGAGGAAGTAGAAGGACCAGGTTCTGTACTCTGAATATATTCGAATGGTGCTCTCTATTTGGCCTAGAAAAAACAATATTTTTATATAAATATTTCCAATTCACAAAAAATTTAAATTATGTTTTACTTAGAACTGCCAAAGTGTTTTATTGTTATTAGTTATGTAGGTACATACCTTCCTGGGTTGCAGTTATGTGGGCAACTGATGAAAAATTATTGGAACAGCTTCATGGAGCAAATGTAGTCTTGAATTTACATCAGTTTTATATAACCAACATTCCTCAAAGTGTTTTGACCAAAGTCTATCATTTTTAGTTGGCTCCCAAATCCTTAATTTTGGTGTTACATATCCATAATTTGTGTTTTTCTACATCTGTAGGAAGGCTGTAACAAAAAATAAAAAGTTCATAAAATACCTACATGTTTTTCTAGTGAAAATTCTCCTATTTTACAGTGAATAATTCTTTTGTCGTTTTGAGTTAGTCCTTTTTGCATTAATCTCCTATTGAAATGAATAGCTAGATTTATTTGGAGAAACTTAAAAATTGCTTACCTACGCCATTGGTAAAATGGCTGTTTTGAAGCAAGAAAATATATTATTTATGCAGATTTAGAATGAATATTATTAAACCGCGTTATATAAACACTATAATTAGATGAATTAAAGACTGAATAATTACATACTTAAATATAATTGCTCAAAGATAACTCTTTTATCTTTTAAAATAGAAAAATCTACAAAGGTCATTGTATATACAATCGTTTGTTTACCTGTAAAATGAAATTCCTATCTCCTTTTCTCGCTGCGACTTCGGCATCCGTAAGCACAACAATTCACCATTATTCAGTTCAAAAATAATTCACTATCTCAATTATTTTCACTTAAAAATTCACAAATAAAGCACACGCTGTATTCGCTTTGTTTGCCACAGAAATAATGGCGGCTGCTAAAAATGTGTCACAGAACGCAAGCTCAAAATAAAGCGAAGTGCGGTATCCATATGCTTTCCTAATCTAAGCTAGTAATATATATGCTGCAAATTGTTTATTATGTTTCTTTGTTTGTCAAAAACACTAGTTTTAAGGTATGATTTTGTATGATTTTGTGTAATAATAAATTTATTTGAATGTATTTTTTAAAATAAAAATAGAACTAAATTTGTTTGAAATAGTGTTTTCTTTACTCTACCTATTTCCCAAATAATATTCAATAAATTCATTAAAATTAAATATTAAAACGATTTTATAGGCATATTTATTATAAATTATAAGTGTTTAATCATGAAAATCCAAATAGTGGTACGTCAGTATTTCAGAAATCATAAAAATACTGTCTAATTCCTATTATTTCCATGCATTTATATGGTAAACGTTATAATGAAGGACTGCAGTGACGTCACACAGCTGGCGGACAAATCAGGCCGATTAGGCAATCCTGGTAAATGTTTATCATTCTTGAGTTATAATACCTAGTTTAAACGTCACGTAAAATATCAACGGTAGGAACTCCGCCCACAAGCATCATTTTAATTGGCTTATTTTAACTTCATAACGGAATCCGGCGCTGGATGTATTCTTGCTGGTTAAAGTACCTACCTAACGCCAACCAAAAGATTTTAGCAATGATAAATCAAATAATCATCATTGCGGCCTAGAGAGTGCGACAATTTCACCCAAGAATGATAAGTAGTTATCATTCTTGAATTTCACCAATAGTCGAAATAGGGTTATGTTATGTCCAGTTTGTTTTATGAAGTCCGTTATTGATATGGAACAAGAACGATAAACATTTACCAGGATTGCTTAATCCCATAAGACGTACATTCGCCAAAAAATCGATTGCACGTGGTGGCCTGTGACGTCACTGCAGTCCTCGGCCGTATTTTTCCTATCTTGACAGTGCATTTTAGGTCGTTTTCAATCGTCGTTTTTAGATTTATTGTAAAAATATTCAAAATTTTGACTGGTAGATATTGTGGATACATTAGTGTACGTTGCATTTTTGTGTAAAATTTTTAAAAAACTGTTCTTTTAAACTCCAGTTCGGACTTTTAAATTTCATGTGTTACACTGCTTGGCTGGACATTGCTTGGTTAGTATCGTTGAGTGTCAACGTTAATATTCAATAGTGAATACATTTTTTATTTTACGTTTTTAGTGAGATAGTTTCCCAGCTAACACCGATTTATCAAAATATTAACGGCCGGCAGTTCAATTCTGACTGAGAATTTGCATGTACACATAGAGTACCATATAAGCACCCGATTCTAGCGAAATTTTTGAACTGAGTGCAGGGTATGCTTTTTTTGCACACGATTGATAAATGTATAAAGCAGTTGATCTCAATTGATTTAGAAGTGCTTTACAAGTAACTGAAAATAGTATTAAATTTAAATGCTTTTTTGTTTATGGATAGTTAAGTGTTTACGGTGATTAAAAGAAGAAGAAAGTTTCTTAATTGTCAAATGTCAAGATTCTCAAGCCGCCAGGCGTCATTTCAGAAACAGATAAACCAGTCCATTGTTCCAGCATTCGTTTTTCGTGTCTGTGCAGAAATGGACGATAAAATGTAAGTATTTTCCTGTAACAATTTGTAAAAAGAAAGCATATTACATATGCATATTGATATGTATTCTTTTTTTCTGTTATATGTAGATGATTCTTTGTAGATTAAAGTGTGGTTATGTTCACTTCGCCTGCAAAAATATTTGTTAGAAATTAATCATGAATCATATTTACAAACGTTATAGTGATAAACATAAAAAAAGACTTATAAAGAAAAGGGTTCTAAAAACAGTAAATCTACTGACAGAAACCGATAAGGGATTTGTGAGTGTTCAAAAGCTAAAGCCCCATGTGTGCGTTAAAAGCCAAGACTTAGAATTAGATATAATAGACAATCAGTTACCTTCAACCAATTTTCAACAACAACTAATACCTGCTGTTTCAAGTATTTCTAAAGTGTCTAATGAACCATTAGTTACTGAAATTAACAATGATTCAGAAACTGATATTTCTTTTGAAAATGCTAAAATAGATTCAATTGAATTTCTACAGTCATGGGGAAAGAGTTACAATGTTTCACACATAGCAATGACAAAATTGTTAAAGTGGCTAAAGACATCACCTGATATAGATTCGTTACCTAGAGATGCTAGGACTTTATATCGGACACCAAAAAATATTAATATTGAAAGGCAAGGTGATGGTAAATTTTATTATTTTGGGATGAAAGAAAAGATTATTAAATATGTTACCAGTACATTGAATTTTACTGAATCTAAAATACGATTAAATTTTAATATAGATGGATTACCTCTAAATAAAAGTAACAAATTGCAGTTTTGGCCAATTCTAGCTCATATAATTGAAAGTGAAAGTTCTCCATTTATTGTGTGCCTATATTTAGGTGTTACAAAGCCACCGTTAAATGATTTTTTTAATAAATTTGTTGAGGAACTTTCAGAACTCTTACACAATGGATTGATAATTGAGTCTAAGAAAATTGCAATTGAAGTCAATGCATTTTGTTGTGATACACCTGCACGGAGTTACATAAAAAATATTAAGGGTCATAATAGTTTTGAAGGATGTGATAAATGTAAATGTGTTGGAGAAACATATAATCGGAGAATGACACTATGTAATTTAAATTCAGAACTTCGCAGTGATGTTGCCTTTGCATCTCAATTATATATTAAACATCAAAAAGGTGATACTCCCCTTAAGCAGTTACCTAATGTTGGTCTTGTCTCTCAATTTCCAAATGACTATATGCATTCAGTTTGTTTGGGAGTTGTTAAAAAGTTATTATTTCTTTGGAGAGATAGTGGAAGGGCATATGGTAAAATAGATGTAAAGTCAATAAACTTAAAAATTGTGCAGTTGAAAAATTATTGGCCAAGAGATTTTAATAGAAAACCGAGATCATTAAACGAACTCGAACATTGGAAGGCCACAGAGTTTCGACAGTTTGTTTTATATATTGGGCCAATTGTACTAAAAGAAAATGTACCAGAAAATATATTTTGTAATTTTATGTTACTTAAGTATGGTATTTCTATTTTGATAAATACAGAATTAAACTTGTGTTACAATGAATATGCCAATAAATTGCTACGTTTATTTGTTAAAAATGCAATCAGCATTTATGGAAAGGAATTTTGTGTTTACAACGTACACAGTTTAATTCATATAGCAAAAGATGCAAAAGAATTTCGATCTCTAAATAATATTAATTGTTTTCCTTTTGAAAATTATTTAGGAACTTTAAAGAAGATGCTTGAAAACCGAATTTGCCTTTAGAACAAGTGGTTCGACGTTGTTATGAATTAGGAAATCCTGTTCGGCAAAATTTGTCTGAAGATAGATGTTTAATGCAAGTTCCATTTTACAAAGTTGTAAATGAACTACCAACGAATTTTTATGAAGCTGACTTTTATTCAATATATAATCATAAAAATTTATATCTTACAAACAGAACAAATAATAATATTGTATTTTTAAGAAACAAGGTCATTTGTAAGATATTATTCTTCTCAAGAAACTTTAAGAATGATATTTCAATAATTGGTCATAAGATTATTATTAAAAAGCCATTCATAAATTATCCTACTCTTAGTTCAATATTTTACTTATTTGAAGTTGATGTTAGTGAAGAAATAGTACAAAATCCCATTTCTGAAGTTGAAGGCAAAGGAGTTTTACTACCACATGGTGAAAGTCATATTTGCTTTCGTTTATTACACTAATTTTGTTTGAAAAATAAACATTGAGTGGGTGTTGGAAATATCTTGCTAATTACCCCTTTGACATTTTAATATTTAAAGTGGACTTAAATCGTTTTTTCTGGACTATTATCATAATTTTCATATAGAAAATTGTTTGTAAATAGTGAGTACTGTGGTGTTATTCAGTTTTTATATTGTTATACTTATTATTTAATTTAGTTTTAATTAAAATGATTTGTTGTTTTCAGGAAATATGTTGTGGTTGAATTTCCGGATGAGAAGGATGATGTTGCGGTAGTTTCAAGCAGTTGGGTAGTTGAAGATTATTGTTTTTGGCCTTCTTATGTGAAAAATAACCAAAAAATTAATAAAATGGTGGCAGATCACTCTCCTCTAGAAATATCTCGATGTACTAAACACAAAATCAAGGTTAAATATTCTTCAGGTAGAGTATAGTTACTAAAATAATAAATACCAGGTTATGCTCTTTTTTACAAAGAATTAATATTTCTGAAATTATGTTTAAACCTTGTTTTTATAACATTTTCATCTAGTTAACTGCATTTAATATTTAGATAGCATTATCAAAGCAAGAGACAAAATGAAGAAATTAGAGGAACAGTCAAGTGTACTTGAGTCAGATGAGGAAATACTGGAAACTCAAGAAAAATCAAATAAACGAGTTTCAAAAAAGAATTACAGATACAAAGATAGTTATTGCAATGGTAGCAGTGACGATTCGGATTTTGATTTTCCCCCAACTCCACCAACATTTCCAATTACACTGAAAAAGAAGAGTGCAAATAAATCTCCTATCCATTCTCAAATATCCAATTTAAGTATAGTGGATCAAGCTCTTAATGAGCCTATCATTTTTGATCAAGACTTAGCTCTTTCCGAACCTATAATTATTGATCAGAGGAATTTGCAAAGACAGACAATGGAGCAGCCTAAGGAACATTGTTTTTGCAAAAATATGAGAGGTAAGAGCTAAATAATTGATATTTAAAAAAAAGTTTGAAGGCTATATTGCTATTCTTAATAATTGTGTTTTTTAGATCTTATTGTTAATTTAGAAATAAGCATCCAAGAAATAAAAGATGACGTAAAGTATTTACTACTAATGTACCAAAATTCAAAAACAGATGATGGCTGTATAGGCCAGATAGAAAAATGTACATCACAACATGAAATGAATGAATGGAATAGTTCTCTAGATAATCCAGAAACGTTTAAACATATGGTAGGTAGCAATCTTTTGATTATTTTTTCTGGTCTAAATATTTTCAACATAATAATATATTTTTAGTGTGCCCTGCTACAAGTAATAGGTGGGAAGGATGTAGTAGACATGACTCGACGAATTTTGTCTAGAATAATGACTAATGAATTGGCAATTTTATATAACTGGACAGGCAGAAACAATAAACTGAATTTTTCAAAATTATCCAATGTTATGAAGTTGGTATTTGGTAAGTATATTTGGTCTATTAAATTCTTAATTATTAAAATAAAAAAATGTTAAAACAAGTATAGCTATTACTCACTTGTAGATATACATCGATTATTTACAAACTAAATTTTCCAGCTGCTGTAAGAAAAAATCCACTAACAAAAAATGCCACACAACAAGAAGTGGAAACTGTCACTAAGGTGTTTTTAAGGAACGCCAGTGATAGAGAAGGAGGGCGAGATAGAAGAAATAAAGTCAGTGAACCAACTTTTAGATGATATATTTTAATTACAGAGTAATCAAGACTTGTTTTTTTTTGTTAACGTCTTTTTTGTTATAGAATAATCAAGGATTATAATTTTTTGTTATTATGTATCTTTTTTTGTTTTAAGAATCTTAAGATTTTTTTATTATGGAATATCTTTTTTGTTTTTTCGTTAATATGGAACGTCTTTCTTTGTTATAGAATAATCAAGGATTATTTTTCTTTTTGTTATTATGGATCTTATTTTGTTTTCATTATATATGAATTATCTTGTTTGAAAATATATACAGCAAATAAAAATTCACTTTGCATTATTTTTCGCCAATACTTCTTACCATGCAACTTTTTATTAGACGCAATTATCTGAATCAAAGCAAATAGCATATATTTATGAACATTTATACGTTTACAAATTTTACAATTATATTGCCATCCTGTATTTTTCTATATTATTTGGAGCACATTAGATTTTTGTAAATTAAATTTTCTAGCTCTTCAAAAGAAGAAAATATATGAAAAATGCAGAATCTTATTTTACATAACAAATATTTCTGACTATATCTAATTGTGCATTAAAATATTTAATATCTGTTACATATCAATGAAATGTGAATGTATAAATATTCATAAATATTTATTTGCTTTACTTTCAGATAAACACGTCTATATTTTAAAACGAATCTGTGACGTCAGCAGATACTTTGCCAAAGCAAACCACATTATTAGTACTAAATTGGTACTAAATTAATGCACTTTTGCTGCAATTCTTTATTATTATTACGGTGCCACTCTTTTGTGCCTAATTAGCACTTTGCCGGCATTTGAAATAGTTTGCAATAAAAGTGTCGGCCGCCGGGACACGGGGATGCCGGGAAAGCACTAATCGCGAGTACTAATTTGGCAATTGAATGTCGGAAAGTCTGTAAATATCCGTTAATGGGCCTTTAATCAGTGTTAGCTGGGTTACTTATTTACTATTTTTTTAATATTTAGTATTTTTTGTTAATTTTAAATTTGTAATTAAAAATTCTCTATAGAATACATATTATGTCGCTCCATAAAAGATTCACGGATTGTACTAGTAATATGCTGCAAATTGTTTATTGTTTCTTTGTTTGTCAAAAAACACTAGTTTTAGGCATGATTTTGTGTAATAATAAATTTATTTGAATGTATTTTTTAAAATAAAAATAGAACTAAATGGTGTTTTCTTTACTCTACCTATTTCCCAAATAATATTCAATAAATTAATTAAATATAAGTATTAAAACGATTTTATGGGATTATTTATTATAAATTATAAGTGTTTAATCTTAAAAATCCAAATAGTGGTACGTTAGTATTTCAGAAATCATAAAAATACTGTTTAATTCCTATTATTTCCATGCATTTATATGGTAAACGTTATAATGAAGGACTGCAATGACGTCACACAGCTGGCGGACAAATCAGGCCGATTAGGCAATCCTGGTAAATGTTTATCGTTCTTGGATATGGAAAGTATTTACAAAGTTTACGTCACTTTGCCATCTATAGTAAAAATATTTTACTAATACACAGTTTTTACAGAGTTTAATACTTATGTCCCAAAAGTAGTACCGCCACTCGTGACTAGATGTCGCGACACAACTATAATTTTATTTTAATTTAATATTTAAATTTTTATTTTGGATAATATTATATATTAAGGTATATACTATTAAATGGTTGAATTGTATTATTTAATATTTATGTAAGATCAAAAATTATAAAATGCATTTACAGTTAACTAGAAAGCTTTAACATTAACAAATCTTACTGTAGATTCTACACGGGAGATGTCGCTCGGTTCATTATTTACATCCATCTCTGTTTAACTCATGAGTCATTGGTATGTGCAAATAGTATACACACAAAATACAACCATAAACTGTACAGATACCAGAATATATTATTAATTATAAAGTTTGTGTACGTTAAGAAATGGTAGATTCAATGAAGTGCTGTTAATATTTCGTATAACTTAAATTGTTAGATATTGGGTTATATCGAAAAAAGTTATTAGAACATCATAGAGGTGGGATTACTACCTACATGTTGTTTGGTCAACAACCTTATAAATCAATAGAAAGTTATTTGCAATAACTTTTAGTTTAAACCAAATTTCCCATTTATATTTTGGAAAACAACAACTGTTTCTAATGCCGAAACAGATTCACGATGAAAATGCAAACAAAAGTGGCTCCAGTGATGAAGAAAAACCACTTAAAAAGGCAAGATTTGTATGGGAGCTTAAAGGAAAACATCACTTAAAGAAATCAAATCAAACCAGTGCAGTTATTAATGATGAAAACAATGAAGAAGAGACAGTAAGTGAAACAAATAACAATACAAATCAACACATACAAACTAAAATGGATATAGTTGAAAATAGACCGACAAATAGTAAGTCAGGATGTAATTCATGTACCAAAACCTTATTAGAAAAAACATCAGATGATATCAATAATGAGCTGGACAAGATATCTAATGAGATAAAAATAACAGAAAGGGTTTTACAAAATAAAGACTTTTATGTAGAATTTTACTTATACAAATGGCATGCAAGGCAAATAGCAAGAAGTTTTGTTGATAACACTGTAAATAGATTATTGGAAAATTGGTCCAACTCTCCATTACCCCCTGATGTCATTGATTATTATGCAAACAGTGGACAAGTGGAGCAAAATGCTATCTTAATGGCTATTCGTTCTCATGGGTTACAGTCTTCCACATCAGATTTAAGTGCTACTAGTTTTGGTTTAGAACAAGATGCAATTGATGATAGAAACTCATTACTGGATGAATTTACACAAGACAATCAAGAAAATGCTGAAAATGAACAACTAAGGGAACAAGAATTCGACTTCTTACAAGAAAGTAACAGTAATCCTAATGAATTGATATCAATTAATCAAGATAGTTTAGACATGGAAGATTCAACAGATTTTTTAAATGCTGCTGTATCTGTAGCTATTCAGAAGAAGGGTTTGTCATATGAATATTAAATTTAAAAAGTAAACTTAGATGCATGTCCTTTAATAGTGTAAATGACTTTAGAAACAACATTATTAGGTTTAGATTTTATTGAGACTAAATTAGGTTAAAGCAGTATTTTATTTTATATAAAAACATATCCTATAAATAAGAATTTTAGTTCCTAAAATGATTTAGATTGTTATACATACTTTCAACCTTTATTCTCTTGATATTTTATTATTTAATTAAAAGGTATATATTTTACAGTATGATAATTTGAGTATTATTATTGTCGGGTCCTACAAAAAAGATAACTATTTTATTTAAGAATTGTAAGTCAGCTTTTTGTTAGGGATGTTTGCTAAATGTGTCCATTAACAACGTAAATAAATGTTACATTCATTCAGTTTTTTTATAAATATACCTACTTATGTTTAAGCCTGATCCTAGTCCCTTTCTTCCTACTATCAGTTTGTCTCTGAAGTTTATAATGTGCCATTAACTTAATTGCATTGTTGATTAACTTTTTATAGTTACAAATGATTTAAAATACTTTACCAGTCAATAAGTTTCTTTTATTTAATATTAATATAATTGTCTTCAAGAATTCATAATTTATTTTTAATTCACTATTTTTATTAACCAGTAGTTTTCCAAATCTAATAAAACTATGTACAGATAAAAGAAACGTTTATTACAAATAAACTTAATATCTACCAGATTTTACTATATAAACAAACAACCCAGTTTAAAAATTGTAGAAAGGTAAATTTATTGATCACGTAGGTTTCTACTCATAGAAGTTGACACTTACATCTATTGTTAATAGTATTGCTATTGACAGATAGATGGCGCAGGCATATATTTTGTTAAAGAATTAAAAATATTTATGTAAATAAAAATAAAGTTTTTTTATGCAATAAACTTCTTATGAAACAACTATTTAAAAGTTCGGTGATAGAATCCACCTTTTTTTATAAAGGTTATATTATAATTATTATCAACAATTAAAACACTAAATTCTAAAAATTGCATGCCTCAGGGGCTAAGATTGATTTGATGAGTTTTTAGGATCAGCTAGCTTTTCTTAAAAGAGTTTCTTAGACTTTAATTACATCCTGTACAAAGGGAACTTTCTTTGATCTTTATGAATGGCTAGGTTAGACTGCAGATTTATCTGTACTATAGTTTTGTGGAAGCCAGTTGAAAATTATTAAGTAGGTACACTTGAAACGCTGAAAGATTACCCGTTCGTCATTGTATGTAAGCATACTAATAGGATAGAGAAGACAACAGTTTATAATTTAATATTATCGTTTATACAGTGTGATGCAAATGTATGGAGTAAATTCATTATTTCAGAAACAGACGTCATCGATGAAAGGTCTTATTGCCTTTGCAACAATGTAATCATTTGAATATTTACTTTTACAAGGTAACAAGGTTGGTTTATTAATACATTTAACTTAGAATAAATGTTTACTTAAATAGGTACAATTAAATTACAACAAATGTTCAAATTGCCGACCTTCAGCAATGATTCAATGAGAAAGGCGAGCAGTAACTTCTTTCCTAACGTTTTCGAGGACTTCAAGTGTTATTTATGCAATTTCCTTTCGGATTCGCTCCTTTAACTCTTCTACATTATTCGGTCGGAGTCAAATCTGGAGACCTGCTTGGTGACCATTCGATAGGCCCCCTTCTACCTATCCACCTTCCTGGGAAAAACGTTATTAGGGTAATTTCGTACCTCAACGCCATAGTGTGGAGGCCCCATCCTGTTGGTACCATAAATCATTTCTATTTGGAAATAGCTGATTCAGCTGTGGCAACAGATAATTTTGTAATTAGTATTTTTTTTGTTAAACATTTATAAGATTCTAAAAACTATAATTTCCCATTATCCATTTTGATTGAATAATTTAAATATTTTTATCTTCTAAATAATTTGGTAAGTAGATAGCTGAGGTTCCTTATGGTATAAAAGGGGTGGTCGACTTTTTCTACACAGAAATACGACAGGTACCACACTTTGGAAGAAGTACAATAACTTAAGGTGTCTGTTAGTCCGGCTTACAAACCCAGCTGTCACCCATTAAGTTAAGTACGTATAGTATTTTCTGTTTTTGGGAAATTGTCGCCTAATGGCTATCAAAGAACCGCCTAAGACCTCTTATGAAGTGTGGGTGTAGTGTTAAATTATTCAGATGTCCTAATATCTTACTCACCTACCTAGACCTTTCAGAGCATTGTCTTTGACGTTCGAGGAATCTTGTTATAAATAATTTAGAAAGTAGATAGCTGAGGTGCATTATGGTATAAAAGGGGTAGTCGACTTTTCTACACAGAAATACGACAAGTACCACACTGTGGGAGAAGTACTATAGCTTTAGGTGTCTGTTAGTCTGGCTTACAAACCCAGCTGTCACACATTGAGTTAAGTGCGTATAGTAGGTACTTTATGTTACTGGGAAATTGTCGCCTGATGGCTATTAAAGAACTGCCCGTGGCCTCTTAAGTTGTTGAAATTCGAGAGATCTCTGCAAGTGATGTGAATTTTATGGAAGATAATCAATGGCCTTCGGGTATGAAGTAAATTATATCTTTTTCCTTTTTTTAATGTTTTTATTTGTCTATAATATTACATTTGTTATTTGGGTACAACAGTTCACAATAAATAAGAAAACAGTGTTCCGTTCCTTTCATATATCTTTTTCCTATTTGATAGAGAAATCTTTCAGAACTTCACGTACTACAGAAAAAATCTGTTGCAACGATAACTATTAGTTATATAATGAGACAGATGTTTTAGATATAATCTCATAGAAATCGAAGCACAAATAATTGTAATTAGGAGGCCTTTTGATATCTCTTCACTATATGTAACCCTGTTTTTTATTTGTTTTTCAAGGATATTGCTTTTGTAAATTTTTGTGAGGAATTTTTATGTACCAATTTTTAGTTTAAGAGATTATTAAAATCTCTTTATTCAATACTTTGTTCTACAAATTTAAGAAAAACTAAGTATAGGGTAGATGTAGATATTTTGTTGTCATAATTATTAATGTAAATAATGTAAATCAAGATATCTTTTCAAATTAAATTTATTGTACTAACTCTTACTTTTTGGAAGTCCATCTTTTTAAGAATAATAAAAAACTCTTCGTTTCAACGTAACTTCCAAGTTTATTTGAAAAAATATGTTTTAAACGGCCGTCATTGTGATTTAAAACATATTGTTTCAAATAAACTTGGAAGTTACGTTGAAACGAAGAGTTTTTTATTAATCTTTTCAAATATTTATCAAAAGCGTTCAGTGCTTCGTCCGACTGTTTCTTCAAGTTATGAAGAGGAAAAGGTGAAATATAGACTCAGAGAGTATACAAATGCAATTAAAAGGATAAGAAATGCTATGAGAAGTGTGTCGATGTCTGGTGAAGCTACGATGAGGAATGTGAAAACGATGAGAAAACAGCTAAAAGTGCATCAAAAGAAGGGAGCCGGGCTTGCACCCACGAAGCCAGCTGCAAAACATCGTGTACACTGGAATGACTCATCGTCTGCATTCAATTCCAGAATTCGATCAGGAGTTATTTTAAATCTGAAACAGAGAGAGACATAAGCTTTATTGTCATGAAAATTTTTACAATTTTATGGACAAAGCGACAATTTAAAAATAGTTAAAAATATAAAAAATAACATAAAAAATACTGACTGTACCAATACAAAACAAAATAAAATATATAAAATACAAACTTAAATTAATAATAATAATAATAATTAATAATTATAATACAATGCAAGCAACGTACATCATACTAAATACTGAACTACGCCAATTTACTCAAGAGTCTAGGGTAGATTGTAGAATTCAGCCACCGAATAGTAAGGTCTCTCATGCAGAAATGCCGTTGCCAATCTCCGGAATCTAACAAATGTATTTGCCACCTTTAATTCTAAAGGTAGCTGATTGAATAGCTTCTTGGCATTGAAGGTGATGGAATTTTTACCAGATCAGAGGTGGGTATTGTTAAGTAAATGTCGGAATTTTTTCTTCTAGTAGGGTAACTATGAATTGGTCTCTCAGTTAAATTGTGAAAGTGTTTGCGAACCAAACACACGGATTCCAAAATGAATAGAGCGGGAAGAGTTAAAATTTTGTATTTCTTAAAATAGAATCCGCAATGCGTCCTACTACTCAAACCATAAATGTAACGAATAGCTCTTTTTTGTAGCTTGAAGATAGATTCAAAGAGGTGCAAACTACAAGACCCCCAGAAAGGTAAACCATAGCGAAGGTGCGATTCGAATAAAGAGTAGTAGGTTGTTAAAGCAGTACAAGAATCAAGCTGTTTAGATACAGATTTAATGGCAAAACAAGCAGAGGATAATTTTTTAGCTAAAGTGTCTACATGTACAGACCATTTAAGGGCATCGTCAATGTGGAGACCAAGAAACTTAATTGAATTTGAAGATCTTATTAAGTCATTGTTAAGTTTGAGAGGTTGCAAAACTCCTTTGTAAGATAAAACTAAAGTTTTCTCAGTGTTAAAACAAAGCCCGTTCGAGTCAGACCAGATCTTTGCCTATGGTAGAATGTAAAGTTAGTATATCTGGACTGTTCCATGTTACACTAGTGTCATCAGCAAATAAAGTGAATTTACCATTAATTCGTAAGTCTGTGACATCGTTAATGAATACCAAAAAGAGAATTGGACCCAAAACTGAACCTTGGGGTACACCACTGCTAACTGGTAAATGTTTCGAAAGTTTTCCATTTGCTCGCACCAGTTGTTCTCGGTAACAAAAAATAACGTAAATCAAAACAAACAACAAACACACGTATTGAGTAATAGTCGGACTGCGAAAATAAAAACAAACACAACCGATCGATACGACAGTCGAACTAAAACAGCATAAAGATCCTATTTTGTTCCTTAAAGATTGCAAGGCTGTATTTAAGAGGCGGGTAATGAATGTTCTCAAAATCGATGAAGCCACTAAGACTGCTTTTGGCGGCGAATTTAAATTTGCTTATGGTGGAAAGACTGTTAATGAGTATAAATATTTTACAACACGTAATTCTGCAATATATCGTGATACTAACATTGATGAATGGCTCAATGAAAAAGTGGCGAAGAAAGTGATAGCGGATGGGCATTAAAATCAATTATCAACCTAGGTGTAAATATTAATAAATGTTCACCTCAAAGAGTAAGCTCGTACGTACCGCTTCCCATAGGAAATCATTTTAAAAAAAGCATGTGTTAATGTTAAGGATAAAGATCAGACTTGCTTTGCTTGGGCAGTTAGATCAGCCTTATTTCCTGTTGCTTAGAATCCTCAACGAGTTTTGGAATATCCACACTATTCCTCTGTACTAAAATTAAAGGGTATACAATTTCCAATTACTATGAAGCAGACACCCAACTTTGAGAAGCAGAATGATTTTAATTAGTGTTTATATTTTAAAGAAAAATAGGAAAACTTTTGTAACGAAGTTACTAAAATTTCGTGTCTTTCCGTATATTCCATCAAATCCGCACGGTATTATTTATTAAAATTCGACCGTTCATTTGTTTATATTTTTAAAAGTTTTTGTAACACCGATAAGACTTCGCTAATTAGTCACTTGCTGAAATAATGATACCGTATGATTTTAAATTTTAAAATTTTTAATGTATCTCCGTTATTAATGGACCGATTTTTATAATTCTTTTTGGTATCGACTCAGAAAATTACGAGGAAAATCATGCTGTTAATCATTTTCGCGCGAAAACCAGATTTTCAGTAAAATTATTTTTTTCCGACAAGTTCCAACCGAAACAGCAGCTGTAATTGTCTGAGTCGTATGATCACGCAGCACCTGTCCCCACTTTAAGTAGGTGGAAGGGCATACCGGTAGGATTTTTGTGTCCCCCCCGCAATCCGTCCCTTACCTATCAAAAATTGTATAAATTAGACGATTTTGGCAATTTTAAGGGGGTACCAGTTACAGTGATAGTAGTGCCTAAACTAGTGAACCAGTGAGGACCCCGAGACCGACCGGAATCAAGGTAAGCACACCAAACTATCTAACTAAAGTTTGCCAGAGCAACTTGTTAAGATTTCTCTCTATATGCGCCGCTTACCTGTTATCCTTTTCCTCGCTCAACACCATCATGGGTGGTATACTGGTGGTGCACCCTTCCTAAATTTCCCCTCATCATGGGAGGTACCCTGATGAGACTATCCTTTTTCCTCACTCAACACCATCATGGGTGGTATACTGGTGGTGCACCTTTCCTAAGTTTCCCCCCGTTACGTGTAGTACACTGACGGGCTCTGCCCCTCTACGCGATAGCGGTCGCGAGTTGTGTTATTATTCCGTTACATTTTTTTTTATATATAACTTGGTAAGATTTTTCTCTCTATATGCGCCGCTCACCTGTTATCCCTTTCCTCGCTCAACACCATCATGGGTGGCAAACTGGTGGTGCCCCTTTTCCTAAGTTCCCCTCATCATGGGTGATACCCTGATGAGACTATCCTTTTTCCTCACTCAACACCATCATGGGTGGTATACTGGTGGTGCACCTTTCCGAAGTTTCCCCCCGTTATGTGTAGTACACTGACGGGCTCTGCCCCTCTACGCAATAGCGGTCGCGCTTTGTTGCGATATACCGTTGCATTTTTGATATTTTAATTGGATCATCTAAAAATAATTTGGTTGCTCTGGAGATCTCCGTTTTAAATGGTATACTTGTGTGTTGGTGTGCTGAAGCTTGAGTTTTACCGCTTTTACCGCTTTTTACCGCTTTTACCGCTTTTTACCGCTTTTCACCGCTTTTATAACCGTAGCTAGTTCACAGTTTTCCGCTTTCCGTAGTAGACGGCTGAATACCGTCGATTTATATCGCATTTTCATGTAAGGCATGGTAAACGTAATAATTTTGATTTTCTTTTAGCATTTGCCGAAACCGTTTAACTGCATGCCTAAACAGCCTGTACTAAGTTGATTTACTGTAAAATATATAGTTTTGTTTGTTTTCATTTATTTTCCTGTACTCCTGAAAATGTGTTGCTGGCAAGTCAGCGTTGTAATAAAAAGTAAGTACAAGATCTAGAAACCGAAAATGTATTAACCGTAACTTATTTTGAAAAATTATTTTTGTAGTTACCGAAATTATGTACATGTATAAGTCATTTGTGACGATACGATTAGAATTAACAATTATTGATTTCTCTTATTATTTTGTTGCTAGTTAAACTAGTATAATCAGCTTTTGTTTTGTTTCTGAAAATGTTTTTTTTGTACCAGTAGTTAATTGCTTATATATTGTACCAGTCTAAATCTACACAAATCCGAATGAGATATTTATTAAATATAACGATATATTAAAAGTTGTATTGTACATCATGGTATATACCGGATGTCTGGAAATTTTAATTTATTTCGCTTATTGATATATTTGATTGTTTTATATGATTACCGTATCTCTTTTGTTTAACCGAAATTGTTTCTTTGTGGAACTTGGTACACTGTCCAAAATATGTTTTGTTTTTTTATTTATTCAAACTATATCTATTGGGTTTATTCTGACCGCTTTTTCTATTGTTAACAAATTAAATTTTGTGATACACCGCAATGGTTTGATAATATATTGTTTGATTGTTTTATATGATTCTTTGTTTAACCGAAATTGTTTCTTTGTGGAAATTGGCACTGTCCAAAATATGTTTTATTTTTTTTATTTATTCAAACTGTATTCTGACCGCTTTTTCGATTGTTAACAAATTATATTTTGTGATACACCGCAGTGGATGGTTAATATATTGTTTTGTTAAGTACTGTCCGAGTTTTATTTATTTCTGGGCTGAACACAATTACCCATTTTGTCTCCACTGTCTAAAGGCTACCTGTCGCATGTGGGCCCTCAACCACTTAAATCCTGAGGGTGGCGCCCGAGATGATATAAACTTTACTAGTTGGAAGACCGTCCCGATCAAAGTTCCGTCCGAACAAGGTAAGTTTGGATCTATCTAGGAAAGCGCCATTACACTTTTGAAACTCTTTTAACATATTTAACAAAAGAAAAAAAAAGAAATGCACTAAATTTGCTTCTAATTCAAGATAGATATGACGATGCTGAAGGATTCATTCATTATCATTATGTGTGGATACATAATTTGTCCCGATTGTTATCTTCGGAGATTAGTAGAAACAAGCAAGCAAAATATTTTTTATGATAGATGTCTTCATTATTACTATTCTAAAGAAAAATTATTAAACATATTGATGATTGCTTAAAAATTAATCAAACCGCAATTAAGATGCCTGAGCCCGGAAAAATATTTTTTCTACAAACATGTTAAAAATGCCATTTTTAGCACTAAGGCACTGAGTGCCTTAAAATCACTTTATGGCACTGAGTGCCTTAAAATGTTTATGGCACTGCTGTCAAAAGTGAATTGTCAGATTTTGAAAGCAAACGTCAAAATATTTAGATTTTATTTATTAACAGTACAATTTGTGCAATTTGACAAATTAATTTCTTGCACTGCATATATATGTAAAGAAAGCTTCTTTATTCTTTATTTAATATATGTTGACCCCACTAGATGAAACAGTAAATGTGATGACAGATTTTTGAAAATTTGTCAAGAATACGTCAATCAGAAAATACAAAGATTTTGAGATTTTGAATTCAAGAGATAATAATAAACTTTAATTGTTGTTGTGGTGGAAGCTGGTTGTGGTAGTAATAAAATACTTCGTTTGTGAAAAGAAAAGCTTTACTTCAAAGAAATTATAAATTATAAATTAAACTACATCGGATTAAGATTAAAAACATGTGTCAACTTATACCGCCATTACAGAACAAGGGGGAATACACCGAATCACTGTTCTGTGTCATATGTCACAAAATACAATTTTGAGTGTTACCACTACACCCTCACTCAATCAAAATTTTAATAATTCTTAAAACAGCAAAGAATAAAACAAATACTAATATTGCAACATAAAGTTCCTAAGCTTTTCAAAAGTTGCTTTATTCAAAGGTTTGGTTAATATGTCTGCAATTTGTTCCCCGCTTGGAATATATATTAATTGTATAATATCCTCCTTAATTTTTTCTTTAACAAAATGATACTTGATATCTAAATGTTTAATTCTTTTCAACTGTTCATGAGAACTACAAGAACGAATTGCAGACTGATTATCCTCATAAACAATAACTTTAAATTCTTCAACTAACTTTAACTCTAGTAATAAGTTTCTTAGCCAACAAGCTTCGCTAATACAAGAGCTTAATGAAATAATTTCAGCTTCAGCAGTTGACATGGCGACAGTACTCTGCTTTTTAGAATTCCATGACACAATATTGCCAAACACAAAGAGGCAAAAACCACTTGTTGATTTGCGATCAGTAGTATCGCCACCCCAATCTGCATCTGCATATGCTGACATAATGTCATTACTCCTTTTTGTATAAACCAACTTAAGTTCAAGGGTTCCTTTAATGTATCTTAATACTCTTTTTAATAAAGTTAACAATTTTTCACTTGAATAATTTTGATACCTTGATAACAAACTAATACTTGAACATAAGTCTGGTCTTGTTCCTAACATTGCATACATAATACAGCCAATAATTTGTCTACATTTATTTTCAATATCACTACTCTCAGATTTAACGCTTTTTAAAATGTCATAATCAAAATTACTATCCATTGGTGTACTTATGTGTTTACAATTAAACATACCAAATTTTGAAAGAACATTCTCCAAATATTGTTTTTGACTCAACACAATAGTATTATTTGTTAAATCTTGTTCTACAGAAATGCCTAAAAAATAACTTAATAAACCTAAATCTTTCATTTTGAAACACATACTTAAGTTGAATTTTAAATTTTTAATTTCCTTATCACAAGAACCGCTAATCAAAATATCGTCTACAAAAATGATCACATATATAATCGTATCTTCAGTCATTTTCATATATAAACAATTGTCACATTTATTCTTAATAAAACCCTCACTTGACATAAAGTTATCAAATTTTTGGTACCAGTACAGAGGTGCCTTTTTAAGTCCATAAATGGCCTTGTTTAACTTACATACTTTGCCATTTGTGTTACAACCTTGTGGCAGATACATAAAAACATTTTCTTTCATTTCGCCATGCAAGAATGCATTACAAACATCCATTTGATATATAGGCCAGCCCCTCTGAACACACACAGCCAGAACTGTCCCAATAGTAGTTAGTCTCACTACAGGACTGTACACATCTTTAAAAATACTTTGCTTAAATCCCCTTGCTACTAGTCTACATTTAAACTTATTTATCTTACCCTCCTTATCTCTTTTTATTTTAAAAACCCATTTGCTGTCTATTATTTCACAGTCGCCTGGCTTTTCAACCAAGTTCCAGGTTTTGTTCTCTAATAGGGCATTCATTTCTTCTTCAATTGCTTCCTTCCAACTGCTCGAGTATTTACTTTCCATTGCCTCCTCATAAGTCTTGGGTTCATCAATGTCTAGACTGAAATAGCTTAAGTCATAATCGTGATGCAGATGTTGTGGCATTTTTAATGCTTCAAGTGGCCGTAGTCTTTCATTTCTTCTTGTAGGTACTTGTTCTTGCACAGTTTCCATATTTTCTTCATTTTCTGAATTTTGTTCCTCTAAATATGGTTCATCAGGTAATTCCTTGGTTGAATTCATTACATTATATTCTTCATTGATCTCCAGGTCTAAACAAATAAGCTTTTCTTCTACATTTTCTTCCATCATAAAACTTATCTCCCTTTCTATGGTTACTTTATCTTCTTTCTCATAATACACTCTGTATCCTTTCACATTCTCAGAATATCCAATGAAATTACCCTGTTTACTTTTCATGTCCAGCTTCTTTCTTTTTTATTTAGGTATATATGCCCAGACTTTGCTTCCAAATATTCCTTTCACCATTTTCATGTCAAATGTTTTATTATATAATTGCTCATAAGGAGTTCTGCCTTTAACTGGACTTGTACCAGTTCTATTTAGTATGAACACAGCTGTATTTGCTGCTTCCGCCCAAAATCTTTTTGACAATTTATTTTCTGCAATCATAGCTCTTACTGCTTCTATTATTGTGCGAAATTCCCTTTCGGCTCTCCCATTTTGTTGCGGAGTGTACGGCACTGTACACTCATGTTTTATGCCATTATTTTTTAGTAGTTTCTTAACAGAAGAATTTTCAAATTCTGTGCCATTATCACTCCTTATGACTTTAACCCGTTTTCCCGTTTGATTCTCAAAATAAGTTAAAAACTCTTTTAATTTTTCATATACATCAGATTTGTTTTTAATGAAATAAACAAACTTATAATTACTGAAGTCATCTTTTAACAAAAAAATATAAAGAGAGTTATTTAAAGATGGTTCCTCCATAGGACCACATAAATCTACATGTATTATTCCCCCGGGTTCATTTGCCCTATTTTCATTTACTTTAAAAGGTTCCCTACACTGTTTGGCTTGTACACACGAATTACACATTTGATTTGTTTGTTTTACTTCAATGTTATTACGTTTTAAAATATTACTTACATATCTGAAATTTTGATGACATAAGGCTTTATGCCACCATTTAATATCCTGAGTACCTGTCACAAAATAACAGTTATCATTTTCAGAATTACTACATTTAACATGCTGACATGTGTGTTCAGAAAAACTAGCCTCCTTAAACATCATTTTGAAAAGTTTATCTGTACGAGTTGCCACTGCTCCGAAACCAATGATAGACCCTTATCTAAAGCCTTCCCCTGTGAAAATAGATTAACTTTAAGTTGTGGTACAAAGAGAACATCATGTAATGTGACACAATGAAAAGTTTTACCATTATATGCTAAAAGACAGATATTACCTTGTCCTTCTGCTTGTAAAGCTGTACCATTACCAATTTTTACCCATTTAGGCACTTTTAACTGCTCAAAACTGCAAAACATATCTTTTTCTCTACACATATGTTGTGAAGCTCCACTATCCATAAACCATTCCATATTTACTTGGGACTGAGTATCACTTGAGACAACAAGTGCAAAACTATCACTTCTATTTGCACTGTGACTGGATCCATTTCTTGGATTTTTATCCCTTTCTTCTTTATTCTTCCTAACAAAGCAGTCTTTAAGTAAATGTCCTTTTCTTTTACAATAATTGCACTCAATATTTCGGCATTGATTCTTTAAATGGCCTTCTTTTCCACAAACAAAACATTTTTTCTTATTTTTATTGGGATCTTGATTTTTTGCTCTACATACATGACTGGATTCAGCTGATCGAAATGCCATTAATGCCCATGCTGAACGAAAATGTCTGAATTTATCAGGAAGTGCCATTATAATTTTAGTTAAAACCATTTTTTCTGGTATATCTTCTCCTAACTGTTTGAGTTTTGCTTGTAAATTTACAACTTTGGATATGAAACTGTTTACTGTTTCATTTTGATACTTTAGATTATAAAATTGTTCATTTAAAAGATGCGTACTAACCTCAGATTTACGTTCAAAAACGCTTTCCAATTTTTCCCACATTTGCTTTGCGGTGTCACACTGCATTACATGTGAAATAATTTCATCTTCCATTCTTAAAACTAGTACTTCTTGTGCACGAGCATCTTTTATTTTCCATTTCATTATTTTGTCTTCATCGTCCACAGGAATATATTCATTTCCGCAGGTAATTTCAAATAGCCCCTTCGCTAACAATACAACTTTGACTTGGAATCTCCAAATATTCCAATTTGAATTATTCAATTTGTTAACGATCGTCTCCATTTTCTTTTCACTTTGACGCCAAACCAAAACGGTAAAAAAAACTTCAGATTACTACCACAATACAAGACACTGGGCCCATAACCTGTGGTGGAAGCTGGTTGTGGTAGTAATAAAATACTTCGTTTGTGAAAAGAAAAGCTTTACTTCAAAGAAATTATAAATTATAAATTAAACTACATCGGATTAAGATTAAAAACATGTGTCAACTTATACCGCCATTACAGAACAAGGGGGAATACACCGAATCACTGTTCTGTGTCATATGTCACAAAATACAATTTTGAGTGTTACCACTACAGTTGTTTCTTTCGTATTACAGAGAAACAGAAACTGATTATTATTATCAATAAAATATAACATCCTTATAAAACAACAATTTTGTTTATGATGTCGAAGTTACAGTTTAAATTTATGGTAGTAGCTTCACCAAAAGATGCTAAAACAAATGTGATTGCCATAATCTCAATTTGTACAGAGGATGGAAAAAGATATGTATTGCCAGAAGAATTAAGATATGTAGGAGATCATGTAGAATTGAGAAAAACAAACAATTTTACAAAACTAACTAATTCATTGAAGAGAAGAAATCAGATGAGAAAAGTGTGGATTACGATGACAAAGGAGTTAGAAGAGACATACATAGATGAAGATGGAAATTTACAATTTGGAGATCAATATTTGGAAGAAATAAATGAAGAGAATGCAAACAAAACACAAGATCAGAATCTACAGGAGATATTAAAAAACCTGATAGAAACAACACAAAATAAAGATGAAGAAAAAACTTAAAACAAATATCAGAAAAACTTATGGTAGGAAAATTTTCAAGTAAGACCACTAATGCTAATCAGTGGATGGAAAGCTTTGAAAAAGAGTGCTCTAGATTTCAAATAGATAAAAGTGAAGATAAAATTGAATCGTTGAAATTATTTTTGGATAAACCAAGTTTAGATTGGCACTCATCTACACTCATTAGATTAACAGTAAATACTGGTTGGTTTGAATGGAAGAAAAGAATGCTTTACAGATAATGGATGGAATAATGTTACTTATGCACTATTATTTAAATATCGAGAAGGTTCTCTAACTGACTATGCTTTGAAAAAAGAAAAACTTTTGATAGATTTTAATAAAGATATGGATATTAAGTCACTCATAGCATTAATAGCAGTAGGGTTACCAGAATTTATATTGAACAGAATTAATAAGTCAGAATTAAAAGAAACATCAGATTTATTGAATGAATTGAGACAACTCGAATGTCTGGTGAACAAAAAAAATTTCCAGAAAAAAATCACGTTAGACTCTCAAAAAAAATATGATGAAAGGAAACCTTGCAAAACGTGTGAAGATTTGGGTAAAGGTGTGAGATATCACCCCAATGAAAAATGTTGGTTTATGAAAAAGGAAGACAATAGAGAAAAAACCACAACAAAAAAGGTGAATAACAATTCTATTCTAGATGTAGAAATTTATGATGAAACAAAAAACGAATAAACACACCACTAATAAAATTAAACATTATATTAGAAGATAAAATAAATATAGAAGGGATATCTATGACTCAGGATCTCAAGTTTCATTGATTAATAAAAGATTAATAAAAACGATAAGTAATAACAATAAAGATAAGAACAAAATACAATTGAAAACAATTAGTGGTGTGTCACTCACAAAAGGATTAACAAAAATAAAATTAAAAAATTTCAATATTGAAAAAGAAGTAGACGTGTTTATTGTAGAAAATGAGGATTTTCATGATTTTTTGATAGGCCTAGATATAATAAGAGAATTTAAATTAAGACAAGATGAAAATCTAATTATAAGCCAAAAACAATCGCCAAGAGAAGATATAATAGAAGTAAATTTTAATGAATATATTCAAGAAAAAGATTTTGAAATAGATTTGAATCATTTAGGCGAGGAGGAAAAAATTAAAATAGAACAATTGATAGAAGAATATAAAACAATATTTAATATAATGTTTATTTGAGCAAAAAAATGTTTACAATAATTAAAATACAAAGGTAAATATAAAAAAAGCAAATAAACATGATACCCCACTGAGGCATTGAATATACCTGTGCGCGGGGGTTTATTTCATAAAAGTGTGCGTGAGCTATCATTCATATCACCAAGTTGCTATACCATATAACAAAAAGGAAACAAAATGTAACATACAAATACTGATAAAATAGAATAATAACAGAACAGAA
The DNA here is from genome assembly GCA_035357415.1 of Ophraella communa. NCBI lineage: Eukaryota > Metazoa > Arthropoda > Insecta > Coleoptera > Chrysomelidae > Ophraella > Ophraella communa. The sequence continues at coordinate 17,112,529 of CM068984.1, forward strand.
CATTAATAGAACACATAAGGATACTTATAACATATTTTATAACATATTAGACAAGAGACAAAAACTAATGTAGATAAAAGAGCAATTTCAATTGTGTATTTTTCCTAAGGTAGGTATGTTTATAGATATAATTATTGTAGATAATTTAAACCAATTAAGTTATTAAAAATACATCTTTCACTTTCAGAAATCCAGTTTCTAACAGTGCGTTTATATCGCTGAAAATTTTGTATATTTTTAACAACGTCCGGCAGCATATTATGTAATCTTGGGCCAAAATAATTTGAGCAGCGCTGACCAATTGTTTTGGTACTTATTGGTGCATAACAAATTTTTCTTCTCATACAATAGCTGTGTTTTGTGGAATCAATTTCTATTTTGTTCTTAAAGACGTTTAACAGAATATTTTGGCAATACAGCTGTCTAATATTAAAGAGTTTACTTTCATCAAATAGTTTCTCACTATGGTAAGTCCTAGATTTTCTATATATAATTTTTATTAACCATTTCTGAATTGTATTTAGGCTTTTTAAGTGACAGTCTGCAACGCCGCCCCATCCAATATTTCCATAGGTAAGGATTGTACGAGAGAAAAGTATACTGTTTTCAGCTGTTTTTCGTTCAAGAAATCACGTAAGTACTTGAATTTATAAAGTAATCCCCTAATCTTATTAACAATATTTTTAATTTGTAGATCCCACCTTAGGTGCCGGTCTATAATAATACCCAAATACTTAATTGATGTTGATTCGGGGATTTGAGTATTATCGTCTATATTTAAAGGACCAAAATCGGGTAAATTATTTATATACGAAGTAAATGATAAGTATTTAGTCTTTTCCGTATTTAGCGTCAGCTTATTTACTTGAAACCATTTTTTAACCAATTTAAAATCTTCTTCAATCACTGTTTTTAACATATTCCAGTTTTCTGACGTATACGTTATTACCGTGTCATCTGCGAAACTAACAATATTTCCCCTTGAGTTTAATTTCATTAAGCTATTTATATACAGAGTAAATAGAAGAGGTCCAAGTACTGTTCCTTGCGGAACCCCATAAGTAATTGTTCTTGGACCACTACGTACTCCATTTATTTCCACATATTGTTTTCTGTTACCAAGGTAACTTTCTAATATCTTATAAATTTTCCCGCGCATACCGTAGCATTTTATTTTCTTAAGTAGTCGCTTATGACACACTGTATCGAAGGCTTTAGAAAGATCAACAAAGATGCTTATAGTAGGTGTTTTTGAATCTAAGGCATCGTATAATTTTGAAGTTAACGCGTGTATTGCATCCTCTGTTGACCTTTTTTCTCTATAGCCATACTGGTTATCAGATAAGACCTTAAATTTGTTTAAAAACTTAGTTATTTTTAACTTAAGGACTTTTTCATAAATTTTTGAGAACACAGAAAGTAAAGATATAGGACGATAATTCTGAGTTCGAGTTTTATCGCCACTTTTGTATAGAGGTTTGATGATGCCAATTTTTAAACAGTCTGGAAAATATTCGTCATTGAAGCTTTTGTTTATAAGGTAAATAAGGGGTTGAATAATTTCGGTTTTTATTTTCTTTACAGTTTCCACTCTTATGTTGTCCCACCCTGGTGATTTTTTATTTTTGAGTGTATTTATGATCCTCATTATTTCATTTTCATTTGTGTTGTTTAAATACATTGTATTTTCCACAATGTCTATATGTTCTTCAAAATCAACCGGCAGTACTACTTTATCAGCGTAATTCTGCCCCAGGTCACTATAATAATTATTGAATTTATTTGCTATTTCATGATTATCTGAAAGTTCCTGTCCGCTTTCTATTATTAATTTTTCAATTTTTGTTTTTGGTTTTCTCGTACCACAAACATTATTGATGCATTCCCATAAAGCTGTAGATGAATTTTTATTTTTATCTATCAAACTGTTCATGTAATTTCGTTTAGATATTTTTATTAAAGAGTTAATTTTATTTTTATACTTATTATACTTAGCTTTAATACTGTTATTTTCAGGATTCTTTAACGTAAGTACATACAAATTATTTTTTTCTCTGATTGATGTGACCAGAGCACTAGTAATCCAAGGTTTTCTTGCGGTTTGATTATTATTTTTTATTTTAACTAGTTTTGTATTTTTAGTTATATAATAATTTAGCTTATTTATGAATGACTCAAAACATTTATTTACATTGTTTGAATAATATATATCTTCCCACTTCTCGTTTTTTAAATCATTTTTTAAATTAGAATAATTAATATAACTTTTCTTATTTAATCTTTTTTCTGTGTGATCTTCCAGATTCATGTTAATAGCTAACACAATTGGTGAGTGATCTGTAATATCATTAGTGAAAATAAAACCTTCATGACCATTGGGGGTATTACTTATTTTTAGGAAAAAATGATCTAAACATGTTTTACTTGCAGGTCTTGTAACTTTATTTACGTATGAAGTAAAATTGTATGAATTGAAGTAGTTTTTATATTCTTCAACATGTTCATTATTACTTAAAAGATTAATGTTCATATCTCCTACTATAACATGCATATTATGTTTCTTTGTTTTCTCTAAATATTTTAGTAACTCTGTATTAAATTCTTCATAGCTCAGAGAAGAATTTGGAGATCTGTAAAGTGCAGTTAGAAATAGGTTTTGATTTTTTAATGTTATATTTATTTCCGCTGCTTTGCAATCACCAACAAATGCTGTTTCAAATGTATAATTTAATGACGATTTGATATAAACAACTATGCCGTCATTTCTATTCAATGTCCCACCATTGTATAGAATTTCATATCCATCCAATGAGAATATCTTGAACGAATCAAACAGCTGAAATGTTTCAGTTAGAACTATTATTTGAAACTCTAATTTAATACTATTTAAAAATATACATAAATTATCAAAATTCTTATTTAAACTACGTATATTAAGATGAATTATTGTAAACTTCTTTTCTATATTTTTTAAATGCAATGTATTAAAAACAGATGTATTTTCAATAACCTTAGTGTCCACTATTGTATGCTCATAGTTTCGAATATATGCATTCATACTTCAAATAAAGACCGAACAAAATGCTATTTATGTAAACAGTTTATTTATTTTTACTTTTTTGAGAATTAGAGGATCCCAAACGTGTTCTCGGTTTTTCTGCGGTACTCTTGGATGTTTCTGCTGTCGGAGTGGTAGCCGTTTCAGTCTGATTGGTAATTTTTTCTTTCTTCGTGTTTTTCTCTATTAAAACTTGTGTATTCTCGTTTCTTGTGGGAGTATCTGGAGCGCTACTTGTTGCCTTTCGAGCTCTAGATTCTTCAATTTCAAGTATATTTTCAGCAGTAAGTTCTGTATTATCAACAATCAATTTTTCACCCTTAATATAACACGTGTTTGTCGAAGTTTTTATTGTTTTTAAATGTCTTTTTAATATTATGTTTACTTCTCGTTGAGCTGTTGTTAAGTCGTGTGCTATTGCGATGTTAGTACCTTTTAGTTTTGAACAGCTTTTTAAAACTTTGGCTTTACTAACTGCTGATAAAAATTCTACTTTAATAGGTGCTCGTGACGAATGGCCCAGACTGTATGTATTATTGATGTGATCTACTTTCAAATCAAGGTTTAAAAGGTTATTTAACTTATCGCAAATATTTCCGACTGATATCTCTGGTAAGATTTGTTTAATACCAAATATTATTATGTTATTCTTTTTACTTTTCCGTTCTAGAAATTCTACTTTTTCATTCAATAGTAAATTTTCCTTTTCTAACGTTTTGATTTTTTCATTAAATTTTGATTCTATCTGTAACAATATCTTAACTTCGCTCGCCTCTACAAAATGTCTTAATTTTTTAATCTCTTCTAAAAGTTGTGCGTTAGTTGGCTGTGACATTGTCACTGTATGGTCACCTTTATTTTATTTGTATACTATCGTTTTATCACCTACAACTTTTTGTTGCTGATAACAACTTACAGGGGCAATGAAATTTAAAATATGATTTCTGCTTTTATAATCGATTCTACTTCAAATTTGTGGTTTTTTCTGAGAATTCTTTAAGGATAGACACATCTAAACATTATGATCGATATATGAAATTCTATAATTGTTTGTGTATTCTTACTCTCGATTTATTCCAATTTATTCAGAGCTCACAATTTTAACACACTACCTAGTAAAGCTAATAACAATACAAAGATAAATATGATGTAGGAATTGTAAAAGACTATGAAGCAAGAATAGATCTTTTAGTGGATAAATTTTGTAGTAAAAGACCATATAGATGTACAATTGAAGACAGAAATGAAATAGAACAGCAAGTGGCAAAACTATTAAAAAAAAATTTAATTGAAGAGTCATATAGCCCATTTGCTGCACCAGTGACTCTAGCATTAAAAAAAGACGAAGGAAAGACTAGGTTATGCATTGATTTTAGAGATTTAAATAAAATTGTTACACCACAAGCTCAACCTTTTCCACTAATTGATGACCTAATAATTAAAGCTAGAAATTGTAAATATTTTACATCACTGGACATCAATTCTGCATTTTGGTCAATACCACTTAGGATAGAAGATAGAAATAAAACAGGCTTTATAACACAAGAAGGACACTATCAATGGACTTGCCTACCATTCGGTTTAAAAACAGCACCAGCAATCTTCCAAAGAATTTTATCAAGTATACTAAGAAAACATTATCTTAAGAACTTCACAGAAAATTATATAGATGACCTATTAATATTTTCAGAAACTTTTGAAGATCATGTCATGCATATAAAACAAGTTTTAGAAGCCATAATAAAAGAAGGATTTAGATTGAAATTAAAGAAATGCACGTTCGCATCCAACTCAATCAAATATCTCGGGCATATAATAGAAAATAATACAGTAAGACCAATCAAAGACAACTTAGCATCAATACATAACTTTCCTACTCCAAAAACACAGAAGAATATCAGACAATTTCTAGGTAAAGTAAACTTTTATCACGAATACATACCGAAAATCTCAACAATACTAGATCCATTACATAGACTGTTGAGAAAAGATGTGAAATTTAATTGGTCTGTGGATTGTGAAAAATCATTTACAGAAATAAAAAAATTATTATGTTCTCAACCAGTGCTAGAAATTTTCGATAAAGATTTGCCTATTAAAATATTTACAGATGCTTCAATAGAAGGTATAGGTGCAATACTAAAACAAACACAACAAAATGGAAAGGAAAAACCAGTAGCCTATTTCTCAAAAAAATTGAATGAGACGCAAAAAAGAAAAAAAGCTATATATTTGGAATGCTTAGCAATAAAAGAAGCGGTAAAATATTGGGAACACTGGTTGATTGGAAGAAAATTTGAAGTGTATTCAGACCATAAACCTTTAGAGAACCTCAACATAAAAGCAAGAACAGACGGAGAGTTAGGTGATCTAACATATTACCTATCTCAATTTGACTTCAATATTAAATATATACCAGGGAAACTCAACACTGAAGCAGTCTTAGCAGGAACCCAGTATTGGAATCAATAGATAATACAGAAGAAGCATTAAAGATGGTAAATACAATAAAAATTCAAGAAATAAAAATGGATCAAGATGAAAACATTGCTTTAAAAGATCTTAAGAAAAAAGCAATAGATGAACATGGTATAATTTATAAACAAAGTAACAATAAAAAGAAGATAGTATTATCAGAGAAATTAAGCATTGAATTAATAAGAAATACACATAAAGATTGGTGTCATATTGGCATAAATCAACTGATAAACAGAATATGCCCATATTATACTTCAAAAAGATTAATAGAAAACATAAAAAAATATGCAAAACGTGCGATATCTGTAAAAGAAATAAATCTAGAGGTCAGGCAAAGTATGGATTGATGTCTCAATTAGGACCAGCAACAAAGCCATTTGAGATAGTGTCGATTGATACGATTGGTGGGTTTTGTGGTCAAAGATCAACGAAAAGATACCTCCATCTTTTAGTTGATCACTATACAAGATACGCACTCATACATACTTCAAAAACTCAAGCTGCACACGATTTTAAAAAGATAGTTCAAAACACACTAGAAATAAACAAGATAGATACAATTTTAACAGATCAATATCCAGGGCTCAACTCTAAAGAATTCAAAAATTTTTTAGAAGAAAAAAATATCAGACTCATTTACACAGCTTTAAATGCACCTTTCTCGAATTGCCTAAATGAAAGATTAAACCAAACGATAGTCAATAAAATAAGATGCAGAATCAATGAATCTACAGAAAAGAAAGCTTGGACGACAATAGCAAGAGAATGTGTTGACAAATATAACATAACAGAACACTCAGTAACAGGTTTTACACCAAAATATCTACTAGATGGGGCTAATACAAATGTGCTACCTGAAGAACTAAAAGAAAATAAAAATGAAGAAGATTGGAAAAAAGAAAAATAGCTCTAGATAACACTATAAAATCACACGAATATAATAAAAAACTATATGACAAAAACAGAAAAGAAAATGAATTCAATATAGGGGACTCCGTATACATTGAAAATGGAAATAAATTGAACAGGAAAAAATTAGATGAACTCAGGATCGGACCTTTTAAAATAACAGAGAAAATATCAAACACTATATTTAGGATTAAAACAGGAAAAAGAAACGAAGAAACACGACTATTCCACATAACAAAATTAATACCAGAATAAACAAGAGCTAATAAAAATTCTCATAAGAATTTTCACGGAGGGAGGGGGAGATGTAAAGAAAGCTTCTTTATTCTTTATTTAATATATGTTGACCCAACTAGATGGAAGAGTAAATGTGATGACAGATTTTTGAAATTTGTCAAGAATACGTCAATCAGAAAATACAAAGATTTTGAGATTTTGAATTCAAGAGATAATAATAAACTTTAATTGTTGTTTCTTTCGTATTACAGAGAAACAGAAACTGATTATTATTATCAATAAAATATAACATCCTTATACATATATATATATATATATATATATATATATATATATATATATATTGTAATGTTTAGATATTCTATAATGATTAAAATATCAACAGAAGTTGTTTAATTTAACTAAATCCAATAATTTTAATCATATTGTATTATTTTATTGTATATTTTGTGTATTTGTAAGAAAATTTTAAGTTGGAAATTATTTTATTATATAATGTATCGATATTATATCTAGTACTTAGTAGAAACTTCGCGAAAATTGATTATATAATGTGTTAAAAAAGGACAGATAATGTGTAAAAAGGAGACAGATATATTTTACTATATTTTATTCTGGAATTATCGATGATAGACAAAGCGAGTATGTCTAGTCATAAATATGAAAGAAAGAGATACACATACTTTTTCCCAGAAATGACTAAGCTCTAGAACAAAAAACGAATAATCTAGAAGTTTGAAACCTATAAAAGACTGAACAGAGGTCGTTAAAAGGAGAGAGTTTATTATTGGAAGTCAAACAGTGAAGATCTGAGTGTAAACAGTCAATTTGAACAAACAGTTTTTAAAGTAGTTATCATAATAAAGTGTTAAATAGTGACGTTAAGAATAAAGTAAAACAATCAAAAAGTAAAATAAAGTGACATTACTAAGATTGAATCCAAAAGTGAAATTAAAACGTTTTTAGTCGATAAAAAAGAAGAATATAAGTGTACTTACCATTATTAATACAATAAAACGAACAGTAATCCAACAAACACTAAACTGTATCAAATTTGAGGAACAAACAAAACACAATAATATTACACGAGAGTCCAAACGTCTAATAAGGCGACATTTTGCCAAGGTCGGAGGTTCCAAGTATCGCTTCGTTCGTCTCCGTTTTTTTTCATAGATCAACTACAGATTTTTCCACCAATCAGGAAGCAGGACTTTATTTCAAGGTCAGATAAAATTGTAAATTTATTAAAAATCTTTGTAGTAGTTAGTTGAATTTAATAATTTAAAAAAAAAAAAAAAAAAACAAAGGAATTTACTTGATATTTAATAATTAGTGTATTTGATAATCTTATTTGCTATTACATAAACAACATTGGTTAATTTAACTTAATTCACATCAAGTAAGTTCTTTTATAATTACAAAAAGGCCTTTCTTTTTCCTTATTAAACTTCAATATTACTGTTTTAATTTAACTATTTTGTAATAAATTTATAATTATAATTGAATCAAATTTTTCATTCACATACCTAATAATCCAACTGGAAACTGGCGTAACCAAACACCCCTGAGAAAAAGATCTTGTTGCTAATAATAATATCAAATATTAATCAGTCAAATTCATAAATAAATAAATAAATAAATTATCTTTAGAATCATAATATTCATTACAAGTGGCGTCCCAACTATAGGGCTCGTTTCTGTTGGAAAATTAGGTTTTTAGATAAACAATTTCTGTTGAAAAATAGTAGACAATTTAATATTAAACTATAGGAAGGTTTTTTCTTATTAAAAGACAACATAATATGATATTTTATTCAGATAAACATACCTTTTGCATTTTATTGTAACATAAGTACAATTTTCTTATAATATAATAACACAATCAAATCTAATAAAATAAATTATTATACTAAATACTTAAACAATAAATAATCAAAATGGAATCAAGAAAGACATTAAAAGAACTAAGCTTATCAGAACTTAAAAAAGAATTAGAAACCAGGAATTTAGATACTGAAGGATCAAGAGAAACATTAATAGAAAGACTACAGGAAGTACTAATAGAAGAGGGAATAAATCCTGAAGAATACATATTTCAAACAGAAGAACAGTTAACTTCTACTCAAGCACAACAAACCATGAAAAGAGGTGGTTTTGTCTGCGTGAGATATGATAGTATAGAAAAACCTAAAGAAACAAAAGACAATAATGAACAATTGATGGATATGATGAAACATTTACTTGAACAGATGAAAAGTCAAAATAAAGAATTAAAGGAAAGTTTAGAAAACAAAATTGAAAATACACAGAAACAAATAAAAAAGGATATGGAACAACTTAATCAAACTATGATAGAAGAAATAAAGGAAGACATAAAAAACCAATTCCAAAATGAAGAGGAAACTTTAAAAAATGATATTATAGAAATACAGACAAACAACAAAAATGAGCAAGACAGAATAATAGAAGAAATACAAATATTAGATGAAAAAAATGTAAATAATAATGATGAAAACATTGACTCGAAGAAAGCATTAGAAGATGATAAAAATGAAACTGTAGTAGAAAAAGAAATTATCTCCAATAAACTTACTGAACAAAACAAAAATAATGAAATTGAAACAAAAACTAATATAATTGAGACAAATTATTGTAATATGAAACTTACAAGAAAGTTAAACCTTCATGAAAAAGTCTTACAAAATATAAATACTAAGAATATACATAAAAATATATTAATTAAAGAATTCATATACAAGAAAAGTGTAATATATAAAGAATATTTAAAACTCAAATTAATAAAGGATAAGACAGTAAAAGAAAATACACAAGAAGAAATTAGGACAAAGAAACTACATTATAATTTAAGAAGCTACAACAATGTGACAAATATACAACCAAACATACAACATTACTATAAAATGAGACTAGATAATGACAACACAATAAAAGTACATACAAATTATGAACCAACACCAAACTACTATAAATTAATGAATATAACAGAAGAAACTTATATGGCAAGAAATAAACAAGGACATAATTCAAGAATTGACAATAAGAATGGAATTATAAGACAATTACAATATAATACATCATATAACTATGACAATAAAAACTCGAATAAAAAGTATATAATAAATAAGAAGGTATACCAAAAGATAATTACCACATCAATTAAAGATAATAAACAAAATTGGAAAGTAAGAAAGAAAAGAAAATAGATAAAGAGTCTTCACATGTGTACATAGTAGTATAGGAAATAGATATAAGATATAGAATTAAGATTATTAGTATAGTAACTATAATAGTAAATGTTATTAATATGGCAACCACAACATTAAAATAAGCAAAACTACATTAACAATAAGATTAAAAATTAAAACAATAATAAAACTAATAAGGCAACAACTTTGACATCATGATTTTGAGAAAAATGCTGCATCGGTGACAAAACATCTTTCATATATGGTACAAGTAAGTTTATGGATTTATCTAAAATATTACCTGAAAAAGGGAAAATAAAACTAATTAATAAATCACTCTAAATCAAACTAATTAAAAGAACAACTAATGATCTATTGGATATATGAAAACATAAATATTCAACAAACACTAATATAATAATTGTTCGAGTAACAGAAAGTAACAATAATTATAAAACTAATTTGATCAATACAAAACTAATTTAAAACAATGAAACTATAGCATTAATTCTATAAATAAAACAAAATACCTGACTACATATAAGAATTATTAAGTTTAATATTAATTGGTATGAAGATACAAACAAATATAAAATATTAGAAGATAAGTACTTGGAGAACAGTGTAAATAAGAGTTATTAAGGAACTAGAGGTATAAATGGAAATGAATATGATTTATTTGTGGAAGATACACGAGTGTGTATAAGATGAAATGATATAAAATGTTTATTGATGATGATTTAAGGAGGTATAAAGATAATATGATGAATATGAAATGATAAGTATAAGATTATGATAATTGTATGTATAGTAGAAGAAAGATGAGATGATAAGAAGTTGATAGTTGAGGGAAATATATTATAATCTATTTACAAAATACTCCAAGAAATATAATGAAACAAAATGATGATAATTTTAAACTTCATTGCTATTATTGCCTATATATGGAACCAATTAATTTAAACATAATATAAACAACTGAAGAAATAATAATATTATACAATTTAACAAGAATAAACTATACAATCCAATAAATAGTTTCATTGAAGGAAAACATACTTAATAAATTTAAATTGTAAACAACAGATACAAATAAGTAAAAGAAGTTAAGAACTAACAACACTTAGACAAGATGATAAAATACCTATTAAGATCAATACTTACTTAGAGTGATTTAGTTAAGCAAAGAAAAACAATCTTATTTATATGCATTTCAAAACAATATCAAATATATGTAATGTAAAAAATTTTGCTGTTTATTCAAGAAAATAAATAACTTATATCCTCAGATGCAGATATTTTCGAAATCCTAAAACATATAAAATTAATATTCATCAAATTAAACATAACATTAAACAAATTTAATTTTCAGTTAATAAAGAAACAGATGATTTTAAAATTTGACATATTTGACTTGATTTGATCACAGAACTAAGAATCAGGTCAGACACGGAGACTTAAAATCATAGAACAGTAAGAATACTTCTTCGTTTTTATTAAATGTTCACAAAACAAATAAATATATAAAAAAATATCGTATGATATATGTACTTAGAATTTCAAAATATTTAATAGATTATTTAAAAAAAATTCTATATGACTATACAAATATTTTTAAATAATCGGGGGCTGATTGTAATGTTTAGATATTCTATAATGATTAAAATATCAACAGAAGTTGTTTAATTTAACTAAATCCAATAATTTTAATCATATTGTATTATTTTATTGTATATTTTGTGTATTTGTAAGAAAATTTTAAGTTGGAAATTATTTTATTATATAATGTATCGATATTATATCTAGTACTTAGTAGAAACTTCGCGAAAATTGATTATATAATGTGTTAAAAAAGGACAGATAATGTGTAAAAAGGAGACAGATATATTTTACTATATTTTATTCTGGAATTATCGATGATAGACAAAGCGAGTATGTCTAGTCATAAATATGAAAGAAAGAGATACACATACTTTTTCCCAGAAATGACTAAGCTCTAGAACAAAAAACGAATAATCTAGAAGTTTGAAACCTATAAAAGACTGAACAGAGGTCGTTAAAAGGAGAGAGTTTATTATTGGAAGTCAAACAGTGAAGATCTGAGTGTAAACAGTCAATTTGAACAAACAGTTTTTAAAGTAGTTATCATAATAAAGTGTTAAATAGTGACGTTAAGAATAAAGTAAAACAATCAAAAAGTAAAATAAAGTGACATTACTAAGATTGAATCCAAAAGTGAAATTAAAACGTTTTTAGTCGATAAAAAAGAAGAATATAAGTGTACTTGTTAAATAAAACACGTTATCAACTTGAAGGTTGATACAACACTGACACTCTTTATTAAACACATAGAACAATATGATCCATAGAACAATAAAGCAGTTGTTATAAAGTGATGTATTTTTGTGGTTGTTGTCAAATTTCAACACCCCTACCCAATCAACTTAAAAAATACCCAAACTCTTTAGAAATTGATAGTGTTTTTCATTACCCAAGCTCTTTGTGAATATGTCGGCTATCATCTGGTCGGTGGGTAGATATTTAACATCAACCAACCCACTATTAACTGTCTCTCTGATAAAATGATGCCTAACATCAATGTGTTTAGATCTCTTGTGATATACAGGATTCATTGATAGATTCAAAGCACTTTGATTGTCATTATATAAACATATACCATCAAATGAACCCAATAATTCAGTCAAGAGATTGTGTAAATAAATAGCCTCTTTTGCACATTCAGACAATGCCATGTATTCGGCTTCAGTACTAGAGAGAGCTACAGTTTTTTGCTTAACACTATTACATGATATTATAGAACCACAAAATTTAAAAACATAACCAGTATAAGATCTCCTATCCATTGTATCATTAGCCCAGTCTGCGTCAACATAGCCTTTTATGTCGTCATTATCCTTTGAAAAGTTAAGAGAAAAATTTTTTGTGCCTTTTAAGTATCTTAAGATTCTTTTTGCACATTTCCAATGACTTTCATTATATGAAGAATTGAATTGACTTAAGTAACTAACACTAAAAGCAATGTCAGGCCTAGTTAACACAGCTAAGTACATGAGACTACTGATCAATCTTTGATAGGGAACATCAATTTTTGTATTGCATGATTCAAGATTCAATTTAGTTTCTAATGGTGTTTTAGCAGGTTTACAATCTGTCATACTAAAACTTATCAACAATTGATCAATATATTTTTCTTGACTCAAGCTTATACTATTTGTTTCATAATTATAATCTATTTGCATACCCAAACATTGTTTTGCTTTACCTAAATCTTTAATTTTAAATCTAGAACTTAATTCCTTTTTAATAAAACTTACTTCAACAGGATTGTTTGAGAATACAAAGAAATCATCTACATATAAAGCAATTACAGTAATGGATTTATCATTATGGTTTTTTATAAATAAACATGGCTCCAATTTAGACTTCTTGTAGCCCAGATTTATTAAAGTTTCATTAACTCTCTCATTCCATGCTCTAGAAGCCTGCTTGAGGCCATATATAGCCTTTTTTAATTTTAAAACTTTATTATCAGTAGAACAATTATTAGAACCAAGATGAAAACCCTCCGGTATTTTCATAAATATCTCTTCCTTGAGAAAACCATTTAAAAAAGCAGTTTTAACATCTAAATGTGATATAGATAAGTCTAATTTAACAGACAGGGCTATTAGAAGTCTAAATGTTGAATGCCTAATAACAGGGGAAAAAGTTTCTTCATAATCTATACCTGGCTTTTGCGTAAAGCCTTTTGCCACTAACCTGGCCCGATATTTCACATCACCTTCACAATTTTCTTTTCTTTTAAATACCCACTTACACTGCACTAGTGTTGCTCCTGATTTTGGCTCTTGCACTTCCCAAGCATTGTTCTCCTCAAAAGATTCCAGCTCTTCTATGATGGCTTCTTTCCATTGTTCCCCATCGGCCATGGATAAAGCTTCTTCCACAGTTACTGGTTCTAGACACATATTTATTGATTTTGATGAGTCATTAGTACACATGTAAGTGATATAATCATTAAACTCCTTAGGTTTTGGTCTTCTTGCTGATTTTCTAACAATATCAGTAACTTCATGATTGCTTGAAGTAGCAAAATCTTCATCACTTGTGATCGAATCTGAATTTTCTGAAAGTGCATTTTCATATGAATCTTCTATTGTTTCGGTTTCTGTTTCAACTTCTAATGAATTTGTTTTCAATGTTTTATTATTTTCCATTACTGAAATGTCAACTGACACTCCTTCTTTGCCTTCTTCAATAATTGTCACATCTCTACTAATAACTATATTATTTGTGCTAGGGTTATACAGTCTATATGCTTTGCTGTTGTCACTGTAACCCACCAAAAACATTTCTTGAGACTTTCTGTCCCACTTTTGTCTTTTTTCTTTTGGAATGTGAACCATGGCTTTGCTGCCAAATATCCTGAAATTACTGATATTTGGTTTCTTGCCTGACCATATTTCTATTGGAGTTTTGTTGCAGAGATTTGTGACCACACTACGGTTTCTTAAATACACTGCTGTATTAACAGCTTCTGCCCAAAACTTTTTGTCAAGATTGGCATCAAACAGTAAACATTTTGCACGTTCCACAAGTGTTCTATTCATTCTCTCTGCTGAGCCATTTTGTTGTGGAGTATAGGGAGCACTTAGCTGATGTATTATTCCTTGTTTCTTCAAGAAAGAGTTTAAATTTTCATTGCAGAACTCTGTACCATTGTCTGATCGTAAAATTTTAATTGTATTCTCTGTTTGGTTCTCTACTAAGTTTTTAAATTGAACAAAATATTTGAATACTTCATCTTTGCTTTTCAAAAAATATACAAAAACCATTTTGCTAAAATCATCTTCTAGTACCAAAAAATATCTGGCTCCACCTAATGATTTAACTTCCATTGGCCCACAAACGTCAGCATGAATTAATTCCAGTAATTTATTAGTCTTTGAACCCCTACTTGAAAATGGAAGTCTTGTTTGTTTTGCTTCATTACATGTAACACAATTGTATTTATCTATATGGGTGTCACTGTAAGAAATTCCATCTACAGCACCATTTTTCATTTTTTGCATATCATCACTGTTAAGATGACCTAGTCTGCGGTGCCAAATAACACATGATGTCAAATTTGTTCCAGCTAGCAAACAGTGTTTGGAAGCTTTTGTATCCAGTTTATAAACATTTTGAATAAGATTTGCCACTCCTACAAGTTCATTTTTCTTGTTATAAATCTTACAACCATATTTATCAAATATTACTTGGTTTCCATTAGCTATTAGCTTGCTAACTGACAGTAAATTGGTGGTTAATTTTGGCACATACAAAACATTTTTAACTATAATGTCATAACTACAATTATTTACTTTTGTAATTATATTTACATCACCCATGCACTCAACAGTTAGTTTGGCTTTATTTGCCGCTACAATTTCTTGCATTTGGGCTGGTTTTTCATGGATTTCGCTAAGCCAGTTTTTATTTGGGGTTAGGTGTGCACTAGCTCCCGAGTCTACGTACCAGTCTTGATTATTGAAGTCTGAGGTGATAAAAACTGCACTAAAACAATTCCTTTGCTCCGTCCCTAAAGGCTCTTGTGGACAATTACTTCTATAGTGGCCTTTTTGTTTACATCTATAACATATAACCTCTTTCTTGACATTGACTTGACTTTTGACAGAAGTTCTGTCATTTTCATTGTTGCCCATAGAATGTTTGTTTCTCACAGAACTAAATTTGCCGGCGAAAGCATTTCCTGTTGTGTCATGATCATGATCACTTTCCATGTCAAGTAGTTTGGTTTTTATGGTGTCAGCCGTGATTTGGATTCCAGAATGCTCGATCGCCATGATCATAGGTGCATATTTTTCTGGTAGTCCAGCTAAAAGTAAGGAACCTACCCATTCATCATCAATATTGAAACCTGTACCTCTCAATCTGTGGGCGGTTTCTACCACTTGATTAACATATGATGTCATTGACTCACAATTTTCATGTCTCAACGAAATGAGTGATCTTAGTAATCCAATTTTTCTTGTAAATCCTGCATCATCGAATAGAGATTTAAGTTTTTTCCATAAACCTTCAGCAGTTACTGTATCTTTGATGTGAACATAGAGAGAGGCATCAATCGTTAGCACGAGCTTCGCTCTGGCTTGTATGATTTTTTCGGCATCTGTCTCATTTCCATCAATGCAACTTTTGAGACCATCTAATGCCAACAAATTTTCGGCCGCAAACGCCCATTCATCATAGTTCTCACGTCCTTTTAACTTGGGGACACTCGCGAGATATAAACTCGACATGTTTTTAAAAACTTTTACTATTTCGAATAAAAAACCACGTGGCCTGGGCCCATAACCTGTTAAATAAAACACGTTATCAACTTGAAGGTTGATACAACACTGACACTCTTTATTAAACACATAGAACAATATGATCCATAGAACAATAAAGCAGTTGTTATAAAGTGATGTATTTTTGTGGTTGTTGTCAAATTTCAACAGTACTTACCATTATTAATACAATAAAACGAACAGTAATCCAACAAACACTAAACTGTATCAAATTTGAGGAACAAACAAAACACAATAATATTACACGAGAGTCCAAACGTCTAATAAGGCGACATTTTGCCAAGGTCGGAGGTTCCAAGTATCGCTTCGTTCGTCTCCGTTTTTTTTTCATAGATCAACTACAGATTTTTCCACCAATCAGGAAGCAGGACTTTATTTCAAGGTCAGATAAAATTGTAAATTTATTAAAAATTTTTGTAGTAGTTAGTTGAATTTTATCATTTATAAAAAAAAACAAACAAAGGAATTTACTTGATATTTAATAATTATTGTATTTGATAATCTTATTTGCTATTACATAAACAACATTGGTTAATTTAACTTAATTCACATCAAGTAAGTTCTTTTATAATTACAAAAAGGCCTTTCTTTTTCCTTATTAAACTTCAATATTACTGTTTTAATTTAACTATTTTGTAATAAATTTATAATTATAATTGAATCAAATTTTTCATTCACATACCTAATAATCCAACTGGAAACTGGCGTAACCAAACACCCCCTGAGAAAAAGATCTTGTTGCTAATAATAATATCAAATATTAATCAGTCAAATTCATAAATAAATAAATAAATAAATTATCTTTAGAATCATAATATTCATTACAATATATATATAATATTTTAAAAAAAATTTTTTAAGACATTTGTCAAATTGTTTAAAAAGCTTATCATATCATATATATATATATATATATATATATATATATATATATATATATTGAGACGAAGTTTTATTATCATAAAAAATTTATTCATTAAAGAAAAGACTAATTTCCATAAGAATATGTATTATGATGATTAAATCAAAAACAAAATCGTTATTAAGTCAATTAAAAGCAAAATAAATAATAAAAAAGTAATCACATTACATAAAAATAATCAAAATCACCATTAAAAAAATAAATAATAATGAAAATAAAATTCTAATGTAAAATAAAACAAACGAACAAATTATAAATTTTTGTAAAATATTTTTCTGTTAAATATAAAAGGATTTTCAAAGATCTACAAAAGTGTATAAAAAGTTCTTCTACGAATAACACCTGTGCATATGTGTGACGTTAAATTATCAGAACTACGACTGCTCGTACGCAACAACAACATCGCGTGTTTGAAATGTTTAGTTTCCATGAACTCCAAAACCTTAGAAACGCACCTGTGCTTGTGTGACGTCAAATTATCAGAACTACGAGTGCTCGTACACAACACATCGCGTGTTTGAAATGTTTAGTTTCCTCGAACTCCAAGAGCTTAGAATAGCAGCTGCACGTTGTGACGTATGAGTTACTCGGAAGTATATCGGTCGAATTTATGACTTCAAGCCTCAGTGATAATATAATTTGAGAGCTTTTCCGACCATAATAAATTATAAAAAAATTATTGAACATTAAAAATGATTATTGTATATATTATGTAAAAAAATTGTTTGTAAAATATAAGTAGTTAGTTAGAAATAAGCAAATTAAGAAATAGCTCCTTCTGATTGGTTCTCGTGGAGTTTTAAAATGAAGCATTTTTATTGGTCAGAGAATAATGAGAGAGGGATCTCAGTCTTTACGTAAAAGAACCAGTCAGAAAGAATAAAATGAGATTCAAGCCAAATTTTAAGGGAGTCAAGACCCTTTATACAAACATTAAAGCTTCGTTAAAAAAAAATTTTTCAACAAACATTTAAGATTTAATTTTAAAAAACTTTCACAACTCAATACTCAAGTTTAATTTAAAAAAAAAAGATTCAAGACTCATTCTCAAAACATTCAACAACAGTTATTATAATATTCAACTCGTAATCTACATTTTTAAAAAAGACTTTGATTAGTCATAAATTTTATTAACTTTATAAGTTAACAGTATTCGACTTTGAATCGAAAATCGGTTTGTTGAATCGAGCAGAGTAATCTTATAATATAACAGTTTCAACTGTAATTTTAATGATACAAAAGTTAGTATTAAATTAATATAAGAAGCTTGACTTACCTTATATCAGAAATAATCCTAGTATAAAACTTTGTAACACACCACTTGTAAAAAGGGAGTCTTATCAACCAGTAAATTGTATAAAATAATCCACAATTAAATAATAATAAATTCTACATCGTAAGAGTTTCTGTCTTTAATTACACCATTGAAGTTTCTGCATACCACGTGTTATCCAGAAGAGAAGATAGACCACCAGTTCCAGCGACACCTACATGTGAATGGCGAACACTCGAGAGACAAAGTTAAAAAAGGTACCGTTATTTGATTTGTATTAAGTGTGCGTATAAACTGTTTTAAAGCGATAATAATTATTAGCCGCTAGAGAACATTTATACTACTTTATTGTAAAGATTTTTGAATTTCATTTTGATAGAAAATTTATAATCTGTTTGAGCGTAAATCTGTGGTGAAACCTGTACGACCTGAGATATAATTTTTCGATTAACGATAGTATTTATTTTCAAGTTAAACAAACGAGCGTAGAAACATTTAATTTTATTTGAGCTAGTCATCATTATACATATTATTTAAGGGGCTAAAAAAAAACATTATTATTGTAGTAAAAAACTTCAACAATTACTTCAAATCAAATAAAAACAAACCACTAATAATATCATGTCACAATTAACGTGAATTTACTAAAATAACATTCAATCATCAAAAAAAATTAAAATAATAAAACAAAAAAAGAAAACATAAGAACCCAACAACAAATAAATTAATAAAATCATAATAACTTGGCGACCAACGTATCGGGCTCGATTAAAATCACAGATTTTAATAGTTTAAATAACAAAAAATAAATCAATAAACATTACATTAAAATTTATTTAAAAATAAAAATACTAATAGATTATTGTAACTGTAATTAACATATAAAATAAATATTTCTAACATTTTATTATAAATATAAAAAGTCGAAACATAATGTCTGATAAAGAGGAAGTTAATTTTGACACCTGGAAAGTTGAAGAACTCAGGCAAGAACTTAGAAACAGGAATTTGGATGATAAAGGAACCAAACAAATTCTAATTAACAGATTGACAAAAAGTCAAGAATTAATAGACATGTTTGCTAACACAGAAGAGCCAGAAGAAAGGGGGGAACAAGAAGATGAACCTCAACAAAAAGATGGTACTTCTTCACAAACTGGAGGAAATATCACATTGGCAGATTTGATGAGCATCATCCTAGCCAATTCAGAACAAATAGCGAAAAAACTAGAAGCCAGCTCGGAAGAGATGACAAGAAAATTAGAAGCTAACTCTGAAGAAATGAAAAAACAAAATAGACGAAATTCTGAGGAAATAACGAGAAAATTGAATGAAATAACGGAAAAATTGGACAAGAAAGTAGAAAATCAAGAGAAAAAGATTAAAGTAATTGAGGAAAAACAAGAATTTTTAAATAAACAAGTACAAAATATAGACAAAAGAACAAGCGAAAACAATCTGAAATTAAACTCAAGAATATCAGAAATCGAAGATAACGTGAAAAGAGGAATACAAATAAATTTGGACATAGCCGAACAGGAAAACAGAAAAACAGAGAGACAATTAAGAAAAGAAATAGAAGAAAAATTAAATACAAATATAAACGTGGGAAACAGTGAAGAAATCAAGGAATTAAAGGAGGAACTCGAAAATAAAATAAAACAAGTGAATCAAAATATTTCTGAATTATCAGACAATCGCGTAACACCTGACTTGGGTTTTCAAATTATAAATATAGGGGGGAAGTTTGAAGAAAGTTCAAAATTTTGTGGGGATTATAGGAAGATACATCCTATAAATTATTTACATTCAATTAAAAATAAATACTATAAAATTAAAAATTTACAAGACTTTCAAGAATTTATCAGGTCAAGTTTAACAGGCAATGCACTATTGTGGTGGAATTGCAAAGAAATGTTTGTAGATTCATTTGAAACCTTTGAAAAAGTATTTCTAGATACTTTCTGGTCAGAATTACAACAGAGTAAAGTCAGGGAAAGATTGTATTTTGGCAAATTTGATAATACAAAGAATAATCTATCCAACTATGTTGTACAACTCTATGCTACTTGTCAATATTTAACTCCTCCTATACCAGAGGCAGAAATTGTAATGTTTTTATCAAGACATTTTAAACCTGAAATATCTGAGATAATTGCAGTACAAAATATTAATAAATTTGATCATTTAATAACATATTTGCAGAGAATTGAAAGAAATTTAAGTAATAGTATCAACAATCAGAATAGAGATAATGTAAGAAACTTTAATAACAATGATATAAGTTTTAATAGGCAAAGTAACAATAACAATTTTAACAGACAAAATAATAATAATAATTTTAACAATAACTACAATAATCAAAACAGAAATCAAAATAATGAAAATAGGAACAATTACAATAAAAATAGAAATTACAATAATAATCAGAACACTAGAAATTTTAACAATAATTATAATAATAGAAATTTTAATAGATTTGAACAAAATAACAATAATCGAGCAAATACAAACAATAATAATAGACAAGTAAACGCAATTAATACGAGTAACAGTAATGAGGGGATAAATGAGACAAATAATACACCGAGAGACATTGCACGTTCAGGTAGTAGAACTCCTAGGGCCAGATCTCCAGTAGATGATGCCCAAACCACAAATTTTCAATAGGGGTGCACAATGTAAATAGCGCTAGATGTGACTTTGTACACCCACGTGAATTTCTAATGGACAAGGATAATCTGCATCTAGAAAATAAAGAAATAGAATTAGTATTAATTAAAGCAAATATTGATAACAATTTATTAAGCATTATAATAGATACAGGGTCTACAGTTTCTTTAATATCAGAAAATACAGTAAATAAAATCTCAATGTTAAAAAACAATATAATCAATATTCCAAAAGTAAATTTTACAGGGATAAACGATAAAAGTTTAGGATATTCTAATAAAACAGTTTTTGCTTCTTTGAATATAAATAATGTAAAATTAAATGTTCAGTTATTGATAGTCAATAAATTAAAATATGATATATTATTGGGTAACGATGAATTATCAAAGAATAAAATTATAATAAATTATATCAAAAATGCAGTAATATTTGGGGATAATGAAATAAAATTTGAGGTAATAAATGATTTAAAATTAACTAGTAATTATAATATAATCAGTATATTCGACGAGTCATTAGAAAATAGTAATAAAAATTTCTGCCAAGAAAAAATAAGTGAAATTTGTGAATCTAGTTGCAATTTAATGGTACAAGGGTGCCGAAATATATTTAATAATGTGGCCATAGATGCCGAATTAAATTTAAATAAAAATGGAAATGATAATCATTTAGAAAGGGTCTTAGATGCCAAAAATAAATTAAACTATGATTATGATGAAAGGACAATTGATGCCGATGATAGGGTTAATGAAAAGAATTTAGAGGTGGTGATAAATTGCAATAAAGGATGGAAAAATGAAGTTATAAAATTGGTAGAAAGATATAAAAGTTTAATTAATGATGAATCTAGAGTAGCTAAAAATTATTCACATAGTATAAAAGTTAAAAATATAGAGAGTTTTCAGTCAAAAAGTTATCCAATTCCCTATAAATATCAAGAAGCGGTAGATAAACATTTAAAGAAACTGTTGGCAGATGGTATTATAAGTTATAGTACTACACCCTATATTAATCCTATAGTAGTGGTTAAGAAAAAAGATGATACAATACGTTTATGTTTAGATAGTAGAAAATTAAATCAATGCACAATACCAGAATTTGAAGTCCCATTAACAATAGAGTCAATATTAGGTAGGATTACAAATACAACAATTTTTTCGAAGTTAGATTTAAGACATTCTTTTTGGCTAATACCACTTGAAGAAAAAAGTAGACATTTGGTAGGTTTTAGAATCAATGGCAGGGTATATCAGTTTAATGTAGTGCCTTTTGGTTTGTAATCAGCAACGAGTGCACTGTTAAAAGCTCTGAATAAAATATTAGATTCACATAGTCAATATGCCATCCATTATGTGGATGACATTTTAATTTTTTCTAAAGATGAGTCTGAACATATTACACATTTAAATAATATTTTTGAAGCTTTAGATGTAGCGGGTCTTAAATTGAATATCCAAAAATGTGAATTTTTTAAAGGTGAAGTAACCTATCTAGGTTTCAAAATAAAAAAGGAATCAATTGAAATGGATCCAGAAAGATTAAAAATAATTAAAGAATATAAAAGACCACATAATTTAAAAAGTTTAAGGGGCTTCTTAGGTACTTTGAATTATTACAAAAGACTTGTTCCAAATTTGTCAGAGCTAGAGATTCCTCTAATAGAATTGTTAAAAAGAATGTTCCGTTTAACTGGACAAGGCAAAGGGAAGAAGCTTTTGTAACAATTAAAGATGTATTTTGCAAAAATGCGAAATTATATCATCCGGATTATTCGAAAGAATTTATCTTAAGAACGGATGCATCTACTCACCGCTTGGCTGGTGTTTTATCACAAATCCATGATGGTGTAGAACTGCCAATTTCCTTTGTTTCTCGCATAACAAGAAATGCTGAAAAAAGATATTCGGCATCAGAGTTAGAATTATTAAGTATAATATATTGTGTAAATAAATTAAGATATTTTTTATTGGGGGACATTTTATAATTGAAACGGATAATCAAGCACTATTAACAATTCTAAACAATAAGTATGCAAATGCCAGAATACACCGTTGGGCTTTATTATTACAGGAATATAGTTTTACTATAAAACATATTCCCGGAAAACAAAATATTGTCAGTGATTCCATTACTAGAATGGACGAAATTAGATCAAACGTGAAAAGTTTTCAAGTAGGTCTCAATGTTTTAAAGGATGAAATAGGCATTTTCTCACTTAACGAAATAAAAAAGGATCAATTAAGACTATCAAACAAAGAAAAAGAAAGGGCCTTGGTAAAGGACGGCATATATTATAAAGTTATTCATGAAACCGAACTATATGTTATTACAAACCTTTTAGCTGAATCAATTATTGATCAAATACATATAGAATTAAATCACCCAGGCGTTAGGGCAGTACATTCAGTTTTTAGGGAAAATTACTTTTCTAAAAATGATCTTAGCATAACAAAAAATAGAATCAAATTATGTCGAGCATGCCAATATAATAAAGAAAATAACTCACCTTATACCAGTCAGCCAAAATCGATAATAGCAAATGAACCTCTAGAAATAATCGCAATAGATTTTCTTACAAATTTAATTCCAAGCCACCAAGGCAATAAAAATATCATGGTTATTGTAGATATATTTTCCAAATACGTTAGTTTAGTACCTACAAATAAAATAAATAAAAGTATAGTTAAAAAACATTTAACAGAATACATAAATACAAATGGCAATATTAAAACTTGTTTAATGGATAACGCTAGTTATTTTAGAAACGAAAATTTATTGAAATGGTTAAGGGGTAAAAATATTGTTCCTTGTTTCACAAGTATAAAGAAGACCACAAAGTAATAGAGCAGAACGTAGCATTAAAGAAACATTAAAACATCTAAGAATATTAGTAAATGATGATCACAAAAATTGGGATGAAACGATCGAACAAGTAGAGAAATTTATTAATAACACTCCAACAACAGGTACAAATTTATCTCCAGTCGTATTATTTAAAAAACAAGAACCATTAAGGCATTGGCATATGGATTTAGATTATGAAAAATTAAAAGATAAAACGAGAGAGTATCAGGAAATAAAATTAAAAAATTATATCAAAAACTGTAATAAAAAACGTAAAAACCTAGTAAAATTCAATAAAGGGGATTTGGTATTAGTAAAAAAGTTAAGAGTATCAAATAAAAAACAGAATATCTGTGGAAAATTTGAGCCTTTATATGAAGGACCTTATGTCATTGACAATGAGGGAGGTACAAACAGCTATCATTTAATATTTCCGGACACTGAAACTCCACGTGGTGTGTTTCATGTAAGTTCACTCAAGAAATATATTTAGTAGTTAAGTGTAAATAAATATGTAAATAAAATAAAATAGGATGTAGTTGAAGTTAAAATAGAAAATGGAAACTTATAAAAATTTATCCGTTGATAAATTTATTACAAGTTTGGGGGGAAGTTGAGACGAAGTTTTATTATCATAAAAAATTTATTCATTAAAGAAAAGACTAATTTCCATAAGAATATGTATTATGATGATTAAATCAAAAACAAAATCGTTATTAAGTCAATTAAAAGCAAAATAAATAATAAAAAAGTAATCACATTACATAAAAATAATCAAAATCACCATTAAAAAAAATAAATAATAATGAAAATAAAATTCTAATGTAAAATAAAACAAACGAACAAATTATAAATTTTTGTAAAATATTTTTCTGTTAAATATAAAAGGATTTTCAAAGATCTACAAAAGTGTATAAAAAGTTCTTCTACGAATAACACCTGTGCATATGTGTGACGTTAAATTATCAGAACTACGACTGCTCGTACGCAACAACAACATCGCGTGTTTGAAATGTTTAGTTTCCATGAACTCCAAAACCTTAGAAACGCACCTGTGCTTGTGTGACGTCAAATTATCAGAACTACGAGTGCTCGTACACAACACATCGCGTGTTTGAAATGTTTAGTTTCCTCGAACTCCAAGAGCTTAGAATAGCAGCTGCACGTTGTGACGTATGAGTTACTCGGAAGTATATCGGTCGAATTTATGACTTCAAGCCTCAGTGATAATATAATTTGAGAGCTTTTCCGACCATAATAAATTATAAAAAAATTATTGAACATTAAAAATGATTATTGTATATATTATGTAAAAAAATTGTTTGTAAAATATAAGTAGTTAGTTAGAAATAAGCAAATTAAGAAATAGCTCCTTCTGATTGGTTCTCGTGGAGTTTTAAAATGAAGCATTTTTATTGGTCAGAGAATAATGAGAGAGGGATCTCAGTCTTTACGTAAAAGAACCAGTCAGAAAGAATAAAATGAGATTCAAGCCAAATTTTAAGGGAGTCAAGACCCTTTATACAAACATTAAAGCTTCGTTAAAAAAAATTTTTTCAACAAACATTTAAGATTTAATTTTAAAAAACTTTCACAACTCAATACTCAAGTTTAATTTAAAAAAAAAAGATTCAAGACTCATTCTCAAAACATTCAACAACAGTTATTATAATATTCAACTCGTAATCTACATTTTTAAAAAAGACTTTGATTAGTCATAAATTTTATTAACTTTATAAGTTAACAATATTCGACTTTGAATCGAAAATCGGTTTGTTGAATCGAGCAGAGTAATCTTATAATATAACAGTTTCAACTGTAATTTTAATGATACAAAAGTTAGTATTAAATTAATATAAGAAGCTTGACTTACCTTATATCAGAAATAATCCTAGTATAAAACTTTGTAACACACCACTTGTAAAAAGGAGTATTATCAACCAGTAAATTGTATAAAATAATCCACAATTAAATAATAATAAATTCTACATCGTAAGAGTTTCTGTCTTTAATTACACCATTGAAGTTTCTGCATACCACGTGTTATCCAGAAGAGAAGATAGACCACCAGTTCCAGCGACACCTACATGTGAATGGCGAACACTCGAGAGACAAAGTTAAAAAAGGTACCGTTATTTGATTTGTATTAAGTGTGCGTATAAACTGTTTTAAAGCGATAATAATTATTAGCCGCTAGAGAACATTTATACTACTTTATTGTAAAGATTTTTAAATTTCATTTTGATAGAAAATTTATAATCTGTTTGAGCGTAAATCTGTGGTGAAACCTGTACGACCTGAGATATAATTTTTCGATTAACGATAGTATTTATTTTCAAGTTAAACAAACGAGCGTAGAAACATTTAATTTTATTTGAGCTAGTCATCATTATGCATATTATTTAAGGGGCTAAAAAAAAAACATTATTATTGTAGTAAAAAACTTCAACAATTACGTCAAATCAAATAAAAACAAACCACTAATAATATCATGTCACAATTAACGTGGGTTTACTAAAATACCAATTAAAACATAATTAAAATAATAAAACAAAAAAGAAAACATAAGAACCCAATAACAAATAAAATTAATAAAATCATAATAATATATATATATATATATTACTATATATTGTTATGATTGATATGTTTTTTTTTAATATTGAGTTACTTCTATTGTTTAAATAAATTTTAATTATTTTGATTTTGTTGTGTTATGATTTGTTTTACTTAATTAGTTGGATTCTTATTAATGTTTACCTTCAATTATAGATTTTAATGATTTGATATTATTTGTAATGTTTATAATTTAATATTATTTGATTTTATATACAATCCACTTTTTCTTTTTATTTTTTAAGTTTGGGCGCCTTATTAGAAGTTCAAACTAGCTCAGTTTACTCAATTTTAAAGTTAAAATTTAAAGTCTGACTCTTATCTTGGGTAGGGTTCAAATTAAATATTGTTTAATAACCAATACGCAATAAATTTAATATCAAGTACTTCAAAAAGATTATTAATTGGTTTTCACACGTTCTATACAAATTAATAACAAATATTCAGATATGACAAAATGGAGATGATAAATAAAATATTAATTTACAATTGCAAATAATTAAAAAATAAAAATACAAATTCTTAATTATCGGACGTACCTTGTATAACAGAGGTTTTCAAATATTGTCCTTGTCATGCGCAACGTAACAAAACTGAGATCGGCTTGTGCTTCGTTTACTCCCGCAAATGGAACAGCGACGGCAGCGTATTCAAATCGACAAGATGGCTACTATGGTTCCGTTTTGGAAACGTCTCTCGAATTTAATCTTTAAAATTCTATGGAATCTGCACTTGCTTTATGCAATTTATCACTTTGGTAAGTAATTTAATAATAGCTGATTACTTTTCTGTATGTATTTTTAATGTTGCATGTATTATTTTAATATAAACAGCTTTTAATTATTAAAATTTTCTTCTAGTTGATAATCAATTAATACATACGATATCAATTGCTCTGCGACCAGGAATATAAGAGCGTAAATGTTAACTATTCTGCTACCAAAAACATAAGAGAGCTTAATCATAAATTCTCCAGCCTTTTATAGCTTCTTGAAACAAAACAAAAATACTACGTCATCGGATTTCAACTGTTCGAATTTCAGAAAAAAATAACCTACATTTCCGAAAATCCAGGTAATAAATTCACAATTCTGATAATACCTTTGATAACGTACAGATAAATCTCATCCTTATTTTTGCTTAAATTCTGTTTGTATAATTTTCTAAGTACTTTTTCCTATGAAATTTTAGATTCAAAATACATAACTTCATTGAGCTGTCAACTTATTTTAGACTTTCAATTTTTGAATTAACACTAGTTATTATATTTAAAATTACTCTAAATCCACTTAACTAGTACTATTTAAACTGATTACTTACTATTTTAACTCTAACAACTACAATTTAAACTTTTAAAACATTTTGTTATTTGTATTACTTATACCTTATATAAGCTGATATTTTCTGTGTTATCATAGGTTAACATTTTAAATTTTATATAAACAACTTCCTTAATTATCCTACATACTTTTTTTTTTACATAAATTGTCATTTATTAATGTTTATAATTAATCTTGTGTCCTTTTTAGGTACTCACAATCTATTTGCATATTTGTTTGTACAAATCGAAGACCATGATTTTGTAAGTACTTCCTTTTTATACTATTAATTTAAATATTTCACTAACTAAATTACATGTTGATTTCTTAAACATGTGGAAACCATTAATACTTCTTGATTTTTATTTTCTTTTTATTGTTTCAGGTTAAACTGAGAATTTTGAAAAAGAACTAGGTGAAAAGTGAATTGTTATGTGAAAATGCATTCATTATGGATTAGAAAATTTTGATTGTGATACAATAATTGAATATGGATCCTATACAAGATAAGATGTCAATACATTCTTTACTTATTTGAATGTTTGTAATTGAAGAGTAAATATTGAAAATTTAAGATGTACGAAAGAAAAAGTAACTGCAGATTCAATTAAACTTATTAAGATATCCCTTTTTTGTAGATTATTGTGGTAAGTAACTTTAATTCTATTTTGTTCATTTACTACTGTGTATTGTTTATTTTTACATGTTGACTTTCCAATATGACTATCTACCCTATATTGACTTTTATCTTATGATGTTTGTTTATTATTATCTGATATGTAAGTTATACTACTTTGTTTTAGTGTAACTGTAGAGATACTGTTTGTTTATACAAATTCACACTAATTATATGTATTATTTTTAGGTCATGGAAATTCATCTCATTTTCTAATAAGATGTATCCACTAAGTCCAAATGAAAACCTGTTATGACCAAATTTATGATATAATCAAGTTCATACTGTAGTCAAGACAATACTTCTTTTTGGGTAATTACATGGTTTAAGAAGAAAAGTGTGTTTTATTATGCATATCCTTTTTTTTTAATTAATCCATTAGTGTAATGGCTATGATGGATACTTAAAAGGTAAGTTTTGTTTTTATCAGTAATAATGATCCATTACAATTTCCCCCAATTTAATTTTAATAAATTATTTTACACTAATAATTTTTAAAATTTAATTAATTTGAAATTTTTACTTATGTTTCTCTAATCTCTATATACCTATCTATTATTATTTTATTCCAAACCTTAATTAATATTTACATAAATTAATACTTATTCACATAGAAATGTCATAGATTTTTAAAATGTTGCTATTCATAGTATCGATACAGGTTTTGCACATTCACCATTCCTCGTAATTGTTGGTTATAAGGATTCTTTAAAATGTAACTATTTTCATAAGCTTTGTCTACTATAAATGGTCCATTAAAAGGAAGTTTTAATTTTACGCACTCATTATTTCTTTTGTTGGCTACCTGTAGTGACCTTTCAATTAACCCAATCCCTTTCTTTGAATACCGTTGGTTTCTTTAAATTTTATAGTTTCTTTTAAATATCATTATGCATTTCTTTTTAACTTGATATGAAATATGTTTTTAATTAAATTACTATTTTGCTCTAATTTTGTATAACTACTAGTGAATTGATATATGATTTGTTACTTCTTCTAACTATTCCTTCAATCTATAAAATTTCTGATTCTCTCTTCACTCTTTCCTTTTAACTTTAATGGTACAGGATATATTTTCACCTTAAACTCCTCAAAATTTCTCACCTCCATATTATATTCATGTTCGGTAGCTTCTTTTGGCTCCTTAAACATCAAACACTATACTTCTTCAACAAATCTCCTACAATATTGTAATATATTCCATCACAATCAAATCATCATTTTCAAATACATCTTCTTCTTTCTTCTATCTACTTCATAATCATAACTTTCTTCTTTATACTTCATATCCATAACTTTCTTCTTAATCATCTTCATAATTATTTCTAATATAAATAATATCCTTCTTACTATCTTCTACTTCTACTATCATATCCATTGACATCCATATACCATTTAGTTATACCTTCTTCTCTTCTTTATAATTAATTATAGTTTCTAATCGTTCCTATGTATCATTTACTATTATCATATCACTATCCAAATTAAACACAGCTAGTAGTTTACAATTTATTATGATTTCAATATAAATTTACTTTAATATCATATTTATTTATTTATTTCACATAACTTTTGTTTTTAATACCAGTTACTATTATATTTGAATTTAATTTCATTATTCTTTAATATTATTTAGTTTTGAAATTGATTTTGAATCTATTAATAATGTTTTGTTTCCTATATTAATTAAATTTTGTAACGGTTTGTCATAATTTTAATCTTGAATATGCAATAACTCATTAGAATGTAATTGATTTAAGTTTCATTTAAATTTATATAATTGATTGGGGTGGTATTTTAAATTTAATATAATACACAACATTTTAAAATTCAAACAATAAAAACTTACTTACTACCTACAAATATAATTAGTAATATTATTTACACCTTGCTACTACCTTCTCCCTGCTCAATAAAATATTCAATTTCTTCTTTACCTTCTTCCAATTTCTTTCTATAAATCTCTTCCTGGTTTTTGTTGCTTTCATTATCATGTGTAACTTTTTATTATTGGTTTGTTTTCTTATTCTTTTAAATTTTCCTATATCGGTGTCCATATTCATTACTTCATCTTCTATTTCTATTTCCATAAGTCTCTTTTTCAATCAATTTTTCAAGTAAATTTTTAATCTTTTTGTTTTCTTCTACTTCTATGAATATACTTGATTTAATCTTATTCTTGTTTTTATCCATGTTATATTTAGTATAAGTTTGCATTAATTTATTCATTTTAATATTCTCAGTTTCAACATTTTTATCTCTATTTTGGTCAGTTTCTTCTAAATTTTTATCATTTGTTTCTGCATTTTCCTGCTTTTTAAATACTTTTTCTTCTTTCTTAATTTTCTCCATATTGCCTTCTATCTCCATTAATATATGTCTATACTTTTCGCTTTCCATATGTCCAACCTCTTCTTGAATGTTTTTAATTTCCATTCTTAACTCTCCTTTGATCTTCTTATTTTCATCTTCAGCTACTTGAAAATTTGTTTTTATTTCTTTGCTTAAATCTTCTTTAACACCTTGTATATTCTTGTTTATTTTTATTACTTCACGATCCATCTTCTTGGAGTTTTCTTTGATTTTATCTTCAAGCTCTTTCTCATTCTTCTTTAATTCATTTATTTCTTTAGACTGTCTGTCTTCCACTTCCATTATTCTTTCTATCATCTCTTCTCTTATTTCTTGTTTTGTATTTCGTATCTCTTCTCGCAATGTTCTGTTTTGTTCCCCCATTTCTTCTTTCATCTCATCAAATTTCTTCTCTAACTTTTTATCCATCTTGTTCATGTCTTCTTTAGTTTGATCCAATTTCTTGTTTATATCTCTTCGCAAATCTTCATTATTTTTGTTCATGTCTTTCCTTAAATCTTCATTATTTTTGTCCATTTTCTTTTCCAAATTTTTATTCATTTCTATTAACATTCTCATTATTTCACTCTGTTCTTCTTTTCTTTCTACTCTTCTTGTTTGCTGTATTTGTTGTTGTTCTGGTCCTTCTTGTCCTTCTTCACTTCTTTCTTCCTGTACTCCATGATCTCCAGATCCCTGGTTTCTTTCTTTTTCTACCTGGGTACCTACTTCTTCTCCTGACTTCTCTCCCACTTGTTTTCCATCTCTCAATGTCATCTTCTTGTCCGCCATGTTGTTGTTTAATTTATAGATTTATTAAGTTATTAATTTAATTTATTTTATTTGTTTATTTTATTTCCGAAAATGCAATTTTGCGAGCCCCACGTTGGGCGCCAATTGTTATGATTGATATGTTTTTTTTTTATATTGAGTTACTTCTATTGTTTTAATATATTTTAATTATTTTGATTTTGTTGTGTTATGATTTGTTTTACTTAATTAGTTGGATTCTTATTAATGTTTACCTTCAATTATAGATTTTAATGATTTGATATTATTTGTAATGTTTATAATTTAATATTATTTGATTTTATATACAATCCACTTTTTCTTTTTATTTTTTAAGTTTGGGCGCCTTATTAGAAGTTCAAACTAGCTCAGTTTACTCAATTTTAAAGTTAAAATTTAAAGTCTGACTCTTATCTTGGGTAGGGTTCAAATTAAATATTGTTTAATAACCAATACGCAATAAATTTAATATCAAGTACTTCAAAAAGATTATTAATTGGTTTTCACACGTTCTATACAAATTAATAACAAATATTCAGATATGACAAAATGGAGATGATAAATAAAATATTAATTTACAATTGCAAATAATTAAAAAATAAAAATACAAATTCTTAATTATCGGACGTACCTTGTATAACAGAGGTTTTCAAATATTGTCCTTGTCATGCGCAACGTAACAAAACTGAGATCGGCTTGTGCTTCGTTTACTCCCGCAAATGGAACAGCGACGGCAGCGTATTCAAATCGACAAGATGGCTACTATGGTTCCGTTTTGGAAACGTCTCTCGAATTTAATCTTTAAAATTCTATGGAATCTGCACTTGCTTTATGCAATTTATCACTTTGGTAAGTAATTTAATAATAGCTGATTACTTTTCTGTATGTATTTTTAATGTTGCATGTATTATTTTAATATAAACAGCTTTTAATTATTAAAATTTTCTTCTAGTTGATAATCAATTAATACATACGATATCAATTGCTCTGCGACCAGGAATATAAGAGCGTAAATGTTAACTATTCTGCTACCAAAAACATAAGAGAGCTTAATCATAAATTCTCCAGCCTTTTATAGCTTCTTGAAACAAAACAAAAATACTACGTCATCGGATTTCAACTGTTCGAATTTCAGAAAAAAATAACCTACATTTCCGAAAATCCAGGTAATAAATTCACAATTCTGATAATACCTTTGATAACGTACAGATAAATCTCATCCTTATTTTTGCTTAAATTCTGTTTGTATAATTTTCTAAGTACTTTTTCCTATGAAATTTTATATTCAAAATACATAACTTCATTGAGCTGTCAACTTATTTTAGACTTTCAAATTTTGAATTAACACTAGCTATTATATTTAAAATTACTCTAAATCCACTTAACTAGTACTATTTAAACTGATTACTTACTATTTTAACTCTAACAACTACAATTTAAACTTTTAAAACATTTTGTTATTTGTATTACTTATACCTTATATAAGCTGATATTTTCTGTGTTATCATAGGTTAACATTTTAAATTTTATATAAACAACTTCCTTAATTATCCTACATACTTTTTTTTTTTACATAAATTGTCATTTATTAATGTTTATAATTAATCTTGTGTCCTTTTTAGGTACTCACAATCTATTTGCATATTTGTTTGTACAAATCGAAGACCATGATTTTGTAAGTACTTCCTTTTTATACTATTAATTTAAATATTTCACTAACTAAATTACATGTTGATTTCTTAAACATGTGGAAACCATTAATACTTCTTGATTTTTATTTTCTTTTTATTGTTTCAGGTTAAACTGAGAATTTTGAAAAAGAACTAGGTGAAAAGTGAATTGTTATGTGAAAATGCATTCATTATGGATTAGAAAATTTTGATTGTGATACAATAATTGAATATGGATCCTATACAAGATAAGATGTCAATACATTCTTTACTTATTTGAATGTTTGTAATT
Organism: Ophraella communa; assembly: GCA_035357415.1. NCBI lineage: Eukaryota > Metazoa > Arthropoda > Insecta > Coleoptera > Chrysomelidae > Ophraella > Ophraella communa. Next base: position 17,146,217 of record CM068984.1, read on the forward strand.
GAAGAGTAAATATTGAAAATTTAAGATGTACGAAAGAAAAAGTAACTGCAGATTCAATTAAACTTATTAAGATATCCCTTTTTTGTAGATTATTGTGGTAAGTAACTTTAATTCTATTTTGTTCATTTACTACCGTGTATTGTTTATTTTTACATGTTGACTTTCCAATATGACTATCTACCCTATATTGACTTTTATCTTATGATGTTTGTTTATTATTATCTGATATGTAAGTTATACTACTTTGTTTTAGTGTAACTGTAGAGATACTGTTTGTTTATACAAATTCACACTAATTATATGTATTATTTTTAGGTCATGGAAATTCATCTCATTTTCTAATAAGATGTATCCACTAAGTCCAAATGAAAACCTGTTATGACCAAATTTATGATATAATCAAGTTCATACTGTAGTCAAGACAATACTTCTTTTTGGGTAATTACATGGTTTAAGAAGAAAAGTGTGTTTTATTATGCATATCCTTTTTTTTTAATTAATCCATTAGTGTAATGGCTATGATGGATACTTAAAAGGTAAGTTTTGTTTTTATCAGTAATAATGATCTTGATATATTGAGACGAAGTTTTATTATCATAAAAAATTTATTCATTAAAGAAAAGATTAATTTCAATAAGAATGTGTATTATGATGATTAAATCAAAAACAAAATTATTAATTCAATTAAAAGCAAAATAAATAATAAAAAAGTAATCACATTACATAAAAATAATCAAAATCACCATTAAAAAAAATAAATAATAATGAAAATATAATTCTAAATGTAAAATAAAACAAACGAACAAATTATAAATTTTTGTAAAATATTTTTCTGTTAAATATATAAAAGGATTTTCAAAGATCTACAAAAGTGATAAAAAGTTCTTCTACAAATAACACCTGTGCCTGTGACGTCAAATTAACACGAATTAGAATGCTCGTAAACATCGCGTGTTTGAAATGTTTAGTTTCCATGAACTAAAAAACCTTAGAAGTGCACCTGTGCCTGTGACGTCAAATTAACACGAATTAGAATGCTCGTAAACATCGCGTGTTTGAAATGTTTAGTTTCCTCGAACTCCAAGACCTTAGAATAGCAGCTGCACGTTGTGACGTAAGAGTTACTCGGAAATGTATCGGTCGAATTTATGACTTCAAGCCTCAGTGTAAATATAATTTGAGAGCTTTTCCGACCATAATAAATTATAAAAAAATTATTGAACATTAAAAATGATTATTGTATATATTATATAAAAAATTGTTTGTAAAATATAAGTAGTTAGTTAGAAATAAGCAAATTAAGAAATAGTTCCTTCTGATTGGTTCTCGTGGAGTTTTTAAATGAAGCATTTTTATTGGTCAGAGAATAATGAGAGAGGGATCTCAGTCTTTACGTAAAAGAACCAGTCAGAAAGAATAAAAATGGATTCAAGCCTAATTTTAAGAGAGTCAAGACCCTTTATACAAATATTCAAGCCTCGTTTTAAAACTTTCAACAAACATTTAATATTTAATTTTAAAAAACTTTCACGACTCAATACTCAAGTTTAATTTTAAAAAAGATTCAAGACTCATTTTCAAAACATTCAACAACAGTTATTATAATATTCAACTCGTAATCTACATTTTTAAAAAAGACTTTGATTAGTCATAAATTTTATTAACTTTATAAGTTAACAGTATTCGACTTTGAATCGAAAATAGGTTTGTTGAATCGAGCAGAGTAATCTTATAATATAACAGTTTCAACTGTAATTTTAATGACACAAAAGTTAGTATTAAATTAATATAAGAAGCTTGACTTACCTTATATCAGAAATAATCCTAGTATAAAACTTTGTAACACACCACTTGTAAAAAGGGAGTCTTATCAACCAGTAAATTGTATAAACAAATCCACAAGTAAACGATAATAAATTATACATCGTAAGAGTTTCTGTCTTTAATTAAACCATTGGAAGTTCTACATCCCACGTGTTCACCAGAAGAGAAGATAGACCACCAGTTCCAGCGACACCTACATGTGAATGGCGAACACTCGAGAGACAAAGTTAAAAAAGGTACCGTTATTTAATTTGTATTAAGTGTGCGTATAAACTGTTTTAAAGCGATAATAGTTATTAGCCGCTAGAGAACATTTATACTACTTTATTGTAAAGATTTTTGAATTTCATTTTGATAGAAAATTTATAATTTGTTTGAGCGTAAATCTGTGGTGAAACCTGTACGACCTGAGATATAATTTTTCGATTAACGATAGTGTCTATTTTCAAGAAACATTTAATTTTATTTGAGCTAGTCATCATTATACATATTATTTAAGGGGCTAAAAAACATTATTATTGTAGTAAAAAACTTCAACAATTACGTAAAATCAAAATAGAAACAAAGAACTCATAATATTTTGTCACAACTAACGTGAATTTACTAAAATAACATTCAACCATCAGAAAAAATTAAAATAATAAAACAAAAAAGAAAACATAAGAACCCAACAACAAATAAATTAATAAAATCATAATAACTTGGCGACCAACGTAACGGGCTCGATTAAAATCACAGATTTTAATAGTTTAAATAACAAAAAAATAAATCAATAAACATTACATTAAAATTTATTTAAAAATAAAAATACTAATAGATTATTGTAACTGTAATTAACATATAAAATAAATATTTCTAACATTTTATTATAAATATAAAAAGTCGAAACATAATGTCTGGTAAAGAAGAAAATAATTTTGATGCATGGAAGGTAGAAGAACTCAGACAAGAATTGAGAAACAGAGATTTGGACGACAGAGGAACCAAACAAAATTTAATCAACAGATTAAAAAGCCAAGAACAAATAGACATAGACTACAATGCTGAAGAACCAGAAGAAAGGGGGGAACAAGAAGATGAACCTCAACAAAAAGATGGTACTTCTTCACAAACTGGAGGAAATGTCACATTGGCAGATTTGATGAGCATCATCCTAGCCAATTCAGAACAAATAGCGAAAAAACTAGAAGCCAACTCGAAAGAGATGACAAGAAAATTAGAAGCTAACTCTGAAGAAATGAAAAAACAAAATAGACAAAATTCTGAGGAAATAACGAGAAAATTGAATGAAATAACGGAAAAATTGGACAAGAAAGTAGAAAATCAAGAGAAAAAGACTAAAGTAATTGAGGAAAAACAAGAATTTTTAAATAAACAAGTACAAAATATAGACAAAAGAACAAGCGAAAAAAATCTGAAATTAAACTCAAGAATCTCAGAAATCGAAGATAACGTGAAAAGAGGAATACAAATAAATTTGGACATAGCCGAACAGGAAAACAGAAAAACAGAGAGACAATTAAGAAAAGAAATAGAAGAAAAATTAAATACAAATGTAAACGTGGGAAACAGTGAAGAAATCAAGAAATTAAAGGAGGAACTCGAAAATAAAATAAAACAAGTGAATCAAAATATTCCTGAATTATCAGACAATCGCGTAACACCTGACTTGGGTTTTCAAATTATAAATATAGGGGGGAAGTTTGAAGAAAGTTCAAAATTTTGTGGGGATTATAGGAAGATACATCCTATTAATTATTTACATTCAATTAAAAATAAGTACTCTAAAATAAGAAATTTGCAAGATTTTAAAGAATTTATCAGGTCAACTTTAACAGGCAATGCACTATTGTGGTGGAATTGCAAAGAAATGTTTGTAGATTCATTTGAAACCTTTGAAAAAGTATTTCTAGATACTTTCTGGTCAGAATTACAACAGAGTAAAGTCAGGGAAAGATTGTATTTTGGCAAATTTGATAATACAAAGAATAATCTATCCAACTATGTTTTACAACTCTATGCTACTTGTCAATATTTAACTCCTCCTATACCAGAGGCAGAAATTGTAATGTTTTTATCAAGACATTTTAAACCTGAAATATCTGAGATAATTGCAGTACAAAATATTAATAAATTTGATCATTTAATAACATATTTGCAGAGAATTGAAAGAAATTTAAGTAATAGTATCAACAATCAGAATAGAGATAATGTAAGAAACTTTAATAACAATGATATAAGTTTTAATAGGCAAAGTAACAGTAACAATTTTAACAGACAAAATAATAATAATAATAGAAATTACAATAATAATCAGAACACTAGAAATTTTAACAATAATTATAATAATAGAAATTTTAATAGATTTGAACAAAATAACAATAATCGAGCAAATACAAACAATAATAATAGACAAGTAAACGCAATTAATACGAGTAACAGTAATGAGGGGATAAATGAGACAAATAATACACCGAGAGACATTGCACGTTCAGGTGGTAGAACTCCTAGGGCCAGATCTCCAGTAGATGATGCCCAAACCACAAATTTTCAATAGGGGTGCACAATGTAAATAGCGCTAGATGTGACTTTGTACACCCATGTGAATTTTTAATGGACAAGGATAATCTGCATCTAGAAAATAAAGAAATAGAATTAGTTTAATTAAAGCAAATATTGATAACAATTTATTAAGCATTATAATAGATACAGGGTCTACAGTTTCTTTAATATCAGAAAATACAGTAAATAAAATCTCAATGTTCAAAAACAATATAATCAATATTCCAAAAGTAAATTTTACAGGGATAAATGATAAAAGTTTAGGATATTCTAATAAAACAGTTTTTGCTTCTTTGAATATAAATAATGTAAAATTAAATGTTCAGTTATTGATAGTCAATAAATTAAAATATGATATATTATTGGGTAACGATGAATTATTAAAGAATAAAATTATAATAAATTATATCAAAAATGCAGTAATATTTGGGAATAATGAAATAAAATTTGAGGTAATAAATGATTTAAAATTAACTAGTAATTATAATATAATAAGTATATTTGACGAGTCATTAGAAAATAGTAATAAAAATTTCTGCCAAGAAAAAATAAGTGAAATTTGTGAATCTAGTTGCAATTTAATGGTACAAGGGTGCCGAAATATATTTAATAATGTGGCCATAGATGCCGAATTAAATTTAAATAAAAATGGAAATGATAATCATTTAGAAAGGGTCTTAGATACCAAAAATAAATTAAATTATGATTATGATGAAAGGGCAATTGATGCCGATGATAGGGTTAATGAAAAGAATTTAGAGGTGGTAATAAATTGCAATAAAGGATGGAAAAATGAAGTTATAAAATTGGTAGAAAGATATAAAAGTTTAATTAATGACGAATCTAGAGTAGCTAAAAATTATTCCCAAAGTATTAAAGTTAAAAATATAGAGAGTTTCAGTCAAAAAGTTATCCAATTCCCTATAAATATCAAGAAGCGGTAGATAAACATTTAAAGAAACTGTTGGCAGATGGAATTATAGGTTATAGTACTACACCCTATATTAATCCTATGGTAGTGGTTAAGAAAAAAGATGAAACCATGCGTTTATGTTTTAAAAAGTAGAAAATAAATTCTAATGTTTCCTAACACAAAAATTTCACGTGGCGTGTTTCATGTAAGTTCACTCAAGTAATATATTTAGTAGTTAAATGTAGATAAATATGTAAATAAAATAAAATAGGATATAGTTTAAGTTAAAGTAGAAAATGGAAACTTATAAAAATTTATCCGTCGATAAATTTATTACAAGTTTGGGGGGAAGTTGAGACGAAGTTTTATTATCATAAAAAATTTATTCATTAAAGAAAAGATTAATTTCAATAAGAATGTGTATTATGATGATTAAATCAAAAACAAAATTATTAAGTCAATTAAAAGCAAAATAAATAATAAAAAAGTAATCACATTACATAAAAATAATCAAAATCACCATTAAAAAAATAAATAATAATGAAAATATAATTCTAAATGTAAAATAAAACAAACGAACAAATTATAAATTTTTGTAAAATATTTTTCTGTTAAATATATAAAAGGATTTTCAAAGATCTACAAAAGTGATAAAAAGTTCTTCTACGAATAACACCTGTGCCTGTGACGTCAAATTAACACGAATTAGAATGCTCGTAAACATCGCGTGTTTGAAATGTTTAGTTTCCATGAACTGAAAAACCTTAGAAGTGCACCTGTGCCTGTGACGTCAAATTAACACGAATTAGAATGCTCGTAAACATCGCGTGTTTGAAATGTTTAGTTTCCTCGAACCCCAAGAGCTTAGAATAGCAGCTGCACGTTGTGACGTAAGAGTTACTCGGAAATGTATCGGTCGAATTTATGACTTCAAGCCTCAGTGTAAATATAATTTGAGAGCTTTTCCGACCATAATAAATTATATAAAAATTATTGAACATTAAAAATGATTATTGTATATATTATGTAAAAAAATTGTTTGTAAAATATAAGTAGTTAGTTAGTAATAAGCAAATTAAGAAATAGTTCCTTCTGATTGGTTCTCGTGGAGTTTTTAAATGAAGCATTTTTATTGGTCAGAGAATAATGAGAGAGGGATCTCAGTCTTTACGTAAAAGAACCAGTCAGAAAGAATAAAAATGGATTCAAGCCTAATTTTAAGAGAGTCAAGACCCTTTATACAAATATTCAAGCCTCGTTTTAAAACTTTCAACAAACATTTAATATTTAATTTTAAAAAACTTTCACGACTCAACACTCAAGTTTAATTTTAAAAAGATTCAAGACTCATTTTCAAAACATTCAACAACAGTTATTATAATATTCAACTCGTAATCTACATTTTTAAAAAAGACTTTGATTAGTCATAAATTTTATTAACTTTATAAGTTAACAGTATTCGACTTTGAATCGAAAATAGGTTTGTTGAATCGAGCAGAGTAATCTTATAATATAACAGTTTCAACTGTAATTTTAATGACACAAAAGTTAGTATTAAATTAATATAAGAAGCTTGACTTACCTTATATCAGAAATAATCCTAGTATAAAACTTTGTAACACACCACTTGTAAAAAGGGAGTCTTATCAACCAGTAAATTGTATAAACAAATCCACAAGTAAACGATAATAAATTATACATCGTAAGAGTTTCTGTCTTTAATTAAACCATTGGAAGTTCTACATCCCACGTGTTCACCAGAAGAGAAGATAGACCACCAGTTCCAGCGACACCTACATGTGAATGGCGAACACTCGAGAGACAAAGTTAAAAAAGGTACCGTTATTTAATTTGTATTAAGTGTGCGTATAAACTGTTTTAAAGCGATAATAGTTATTAGCCGCTAGAGAACATTTATACTACTTTATTGTAAAGATTTTTGAATTTCATTTTGATAGAAAATTTATAATTTGTTTGAGCGTAAATCTGTGGTGAAACCTGTACGACCTGAGATATAATTTTTCGATTAACGATAGTGTCTATTTTCAAGAAACATTTAATTTTATTTGAGCTAGTCATCATCATACATATTATTTAAGGGGCTAAAAAAACATTATTATTGTAGTAAAAAAACTTCAACAATTACGTAAAATCAAAATAGAAACAAAGAACTCATAATATTTTGTCACAACTAACGTGAATTTACTAAAATAACATTCAATCATCAGAAAAAATTAAAATAATAAAACAAAAAAGAAAACATAAGAACCCAACAACAAATAAATTAATAAAATCATAATATATATATATATATATATAGATATATATATATATATATATTGAGACGAAGTTTTATTATCATAAAAAATTTATTCATTAAAGAAAATATTAATTTCAATAAGAATGTGTATTATGATGATTAAATCAAAAACAAAATCGTTAAGTCAATTAAAAGCAAAATAAATAATAAAAAAGTAATCACATTACATAAAAATAATCAAAATCACCATTAAAAAAAAATAAATAATAATGAAAATATAATTCTAAATGTAAAATAAAACAAACGAACAAATTATAAATTTTTGTAAAATATTTTTCTGTTAAATATATAAAAGGATTTTCAAAGATCTACAAAAGTGTATAAAAAAGTTTCCATGAACTCCAAAACTTTAGAAGTGCACCTGTGCCTGTGTGACGTCAAATTATCAGAACTACGAGTGCTTGTACACACCATCGCGTGTTTGAAATGTTTAAATTCCTCGAACTCCAAGAGCTTAGAATAGCAGGTGCACGTTGTGACGTATGAGTTATTCGGAAGTATATCGGTCGAATTTATGACTTCAAGCCTCAGTGATAATATCATTTGAGAGCTTTTCCGACCATAATAAATTATAAAAAAAATATTGAACATTAAAAATGATTATTGTATATATTATGTAAAAAAATTGTTTGTAAAATATAAGTAGTTAGTTAGAAATAAGCAAATTAAGAAATAGTTCCTTCTGATTGGTTCTCGTGGAGTTTTTAAATGAAGCATTTTTATTGGTCAGAGAATAATGAGAGAGGGATCTCAGTCTTTACGTAAAAGAACCAGTCAGAAAGAATAAAAAGGAGATTCAAGCCAAATTTTAAGAGAGTCAAGACCCTTGATACAAATATTCAAGTCTCGTTTTAAACTTTCAACAAACATTTAATATTTAATTTTAAAAAACAACTTTCACAACTCAACACTCAAGTTTAATTTTAAAAAGATTCAAGACTCATTTTCAAAACATTCAACAACAGTTATAAAAATATTCAACTCGTAATTTACATTTTTTAAAAAGACTTTGATTAATCATAAATTTTATTAACTTTATAAGTTAACAGTATTCGACTTTGAATAGAAAATAAGTTTGTTGAATCAAGCAGAATCACTTTATAATATAATAGTTCCAAATGTAATTTTAATGATACAAAAGTTAGTATCAAATTAATATAAGAAGCTTGACTTACCTTATATCAGAAATAATCCTAGTATAAAACTTTGTAACACACCACTTGTAAAAGGGAGTCTTATCAACCAGTAAATTGTAAAAAAAAAACCCACAAGTAAACAACAATAAATTTTACATCGTAAGAGTTTCTGTCTTTAATTAAACCATTGGAAGTTCTACATCCCACGTGCTCACCAGAAGAGAAGATAAACCACCAGTTCCAGCGACACCTACATGTGAATGGCGAACACTCGAGAGACAAAGTTCAAAAAGGTACCGTTATTTAATTTGTATTAAGTGTGCGTATAAACTGTTTTAAAGCGATAATAATTATTAGTCGCTAGAGAACATTTATACCACTTTATTGTAAAGATTTTTGAATTTCATTTTGATAGAAAATTTATAATTTGTTTGAGCGTAAATCTGTGGTGAAACCTGTACGACCTGAGATATAATTTTTCGATTAACGATAGTATTTATTTTCAATTTAAACAAACGAGCGTAGAAACATTTAATTTTATTTAAGCTAGTCATCATTATACATATTATTTAAGGGGCTAAAAAAAAAAAAACATTATTATTGTAGTAAAAAACTTCAACAATTACTTCAAATCAAATAAAAACAAACCACTAATAATATCATGTCACAATTAACGTGAATTTACTAAAATAACATTCAATCATCAGAAAAAATTAAAATAATAAAAAAAAAAAAAGAAAACATAAGAACCCAACAACAATAAAATAATAAAAATCTTAATAACTTGGCGACCAACGTATCGGGCTCGATTAAAATCACAGATTTTAATAGTTTAATAACAAAAAATAAATCAATAAACATTACATTAAAATTTATTTAAAAATAAAAATACTAATACATTATTGTAACTGTAATTAACCTATAAAATAAATATTTCTAACATTTTATTATAAATATAAAAAGTCGAAACATAATGTCTGATAAAGAGGAAGTTAATTTTGACACCTGGAAAGTTGAAGAACTCAGGCAAGAACTTAGAAACAGGAATTTGGATGATAAAGGAACCAAACAAATTCTAATTAACAGATTAAAAAGCCAAGAACAAATAGACATAGACTACAATGCTGAAGAACCAGAAGAAAGGGGGAACAAGAAGACGAACCTCAACAAAAGATGGTACTTCTTCACAAACTGGAGGAAATGTCACATTGGCAGATTTGATGAGCATCATCCTAGCCAATTCAGAACAAATAGCGAAAAAACTAGAAGCCAACTCTGAAGAAATAAAAAAACAAAATAGACAAAATTCTGAGGAAATAACGAGAAAATTGAATGAAATAACGGAAAAATTGGACAAGAAAGTAGAAAATCAAGAGAAAAAGATTAAAGTAATTGAGGAAAAACAAGAATTTTTAAATAAACAAGTACAAAATATAGACAAAAGAACAAGCGAAAACAATCTGAAATTAAACTCAAGAATATCAGAAATCGAAGATAACGTGAAAAGAGGAATACAAATAAATTTGGACATAGCCGAACAGGAAAACAGAAAAACAGAGAGACAATTAAGAAAAGAAATAGAAGAAAAATTAAATACAAATATAAACGTGGGAAACAGTGAAGAAATCAAGAAATTAAAGGAGGAACTCGAAAATAAAATAAAACAAGTGAATCAAAATATTTCTGAATTATCAGACAATCGCGTAACACCTGACTTGGGTTTTCAAATTTTAAATATAGGGGGGAAGTTTGAAGAAAGTTCGAAATTTTGTGGGGATTATAGGAAGATACATCCTATAAATTATTTACATTCAATTAAAAATAAATACTATAAAATTAAAAATTTACAAGACTTTAAAGAATTTATCAGATCAAGTTTAACAGGCAATGCACTATTATGGTGGAATTGTAAAGAAATGTTTGTAGATTCATTTGAAACCTTTGAAAAAGTATTTCTAGATACTTTCTGGTCAGAATTACAACAGAGTAAAGTCAGGGAAAGATTGTATTTTGGCAAATTTGATAATACAAAGAATAATCTATCCAACTATGTTTTACAACTCTATGCTACTTGTCAATATTTAACTCCTCCTATACCAGAGGCAGAGATTGTAATGTTTTTATCAAGACATTTTAAACCTGAAATATCTGAGATAATTGCAGTACAAAATATTAATAAATTTGATCATTTAATAACATATTTGCAGAGAATAAAAAAAAATTTAAGTAATAGTATCAACAATCAGAATAGAGATAATGTAAGAAACTTTAATACCAATGATAGAAGTTTTAATAGGCAAAGTAACAATAACAATTTTAACAGACAACATAATAATAATAATTTTAACAATAACTACAATAATCAAAACAGAAATCAAAATAATGAAAATAGGAACAATTACAATAAAAATAGAAATTACAATAATAATCAGAACACTAGAAATTTTAACAATAATTATAATAGTAGAAATTTTAATAGATTTGAACAAAATAACAATAATCGAGCAAATACAAACAATAATAATAGACAAGTAAACGCAATCAATACGAGTAACAGTAATGAGGGGATAAATGAGACAAATAATACACCGAGAGACATTGCACGTTCAGGTAATAGAACTCCTAGGGCCAGATCTCCAGTAGATGATGCCCAAACCACAAATTTTCAATAGGGGTGCACAATGTAAATAGCGCTAGATGTGACTTTGTACACCCACGTGAATTTTTAATGGACAAGGATAATCTGCATCTAGAAAATAAAGAAATAGAATTAGTATTAATTAAAGCAAATATTGATAACAATTTATTAAGCATTATAATAGATACAGGGTCTACAGTTTCTTTAATATCAGAAAATACAGTAAATAAAATCTCAATGTTAAAAAACAATATAATCAATATTCCAAAAGTAAATTTTACAGGGATAAATGATAAAAGTTTAGGATATTCTAATAAAACAGTTTTTGTTTCTTTGAATATAAATAATGTAAAATTAAATGTTCAGTTATTGATAGTCAATAAATTAAAATATGATATATTATTGGGTAACGATGAATTATCAAAGAATAAAATTATAATAAATTATATCAAAAATGCAGTAATATTTGGGGATAATGAAATAAAATTTGAGGTAATAAATGATTTAAAATTAACTAGTAATTATAATATAATTAGTATATTTGACGAGTCATTAGAAAATAGTAATAAAAATTTCTGCCAAGAAAAAATAAGTGAAATTTGTGAATCTAGTTGCAATTTAATGGTACAAGGGTGCCGAAATATATTTAATAATGTGGCCATAGATGCCGAATTAAATTTAAATAAAAATGGAAATGATAATCATTTAGAAAGGGTCTTAGATACCAAAAATAAATTAAATTATGATTATGATGAAAGGGCAATTGATGCCGATGATAGGGTTAATGAAAAGAATTTAGAGGTGGTGATAAATTGCAACAAAGGATGGAAAAAATGAAGTTATAAAATTGGTAGAAAGATATAAAAGTTTAATTAATGACGAATCTAGAGTAGCTAAAAATTATTCCCAAAGTATTAAAGTTAAAAAAAATAGAGAGTTTTAGTCAAAAAAGTTATCCAATTCCCTATAAATATCAAGAAGCGGTAGATAAACATTTAAAGAAACTATTGGCAGATGGAATTATAAGTTATAGTACTACACTCTATATTAATCCTATAGTAGTGGGTGAGAAAAAGATGATACGATGCGTTTATGTTTTAAAAAGTAGAAAATAAATTCTAATGTTTCCTAACTCAAAAATTTCACGTGGTGTGTTTCATGTAAGTTCACTCAAGTAATATATTTAGTAGTTAAGTGTAAATAAATATGTAAATAAAATAAAATAGGATATAGTTGAAGTTAAAATAGAAAATGGAAACTTATAAAAATTTATCCGTCGATAAATTTATTACAAGTTTGGGGGGAAGTTGAGACGAAGTTTTATTATCATAAAAAAATTTATTCATTAAAGAAAATATTAATTTCAATAAGAATGTGTATTATGATGATTAAATCAAAAACAAAATCGTTAAGTCAATTAAAAGCAAAATAAATAATAAAAAAGTAATCACATTACATAAAAATAATCAAAATCACCATTAAAAAAAATAAATAATAATGAAAATATAATTCTAAATGTAAAATAAAACAAACGAACAAATTATAAATTTTTGTAAAATATTTTTCTGTTAAATATATAAAAGGATTTTCAAAGATCTACAAAAGTGTATAAAAAAGTTTCCATGAACTCCAAAACTTTAGAAGTGCACCTGTGCCTGTGTGACGTCAAATTATCAGAACTACGAGTGCTTGTACACACCATCGCGTGTTTGAAATGTTTAAATTCCTCGAACTCCAAGAGCTTAGAATAGCAGGTGCACGTTGTGACGTATGAGTTATTCGGAAGTATATCGGTCGAATTTATGACTTCAAGCCTCAGTGATAATATCATTTGAGAGCTTTTCCGACCATAATAAATTATAAAAAAAATATTGAACATTAAAAATGATTATTGTATATATTATGTAAAAAAATTGTTTGTAAAATATAAGTAGTTAGTTAGAAATAAGCAAATTAAGAAATAGTTCCTTCTGATTGGTTCTCGTGGAGTTTTTAAATGAAGCATTTTTATTGGTCAGAGAATAATGAGAGAGGGATCTCAGTCTTTACGTAAAAGAACCAGTCAGAAAGAATAAAAAGGAGATTCAAGCCAAATTTTAAGAGAGTCAAGACCCTTGATACAAATATTCAAGTCTCGTTTTAAACTTTCAACAAACATTTAATATTTAATTTTAAAAAACAACTTTCACAACTCAACACTCAAGTTTAATTTTAAAAAGATTCAAGACTCATTTTCAAAACATTCAACAACAGTTATAAAAATATTCAACTCGTAATTTACATTTTTTAAAAAGACTTTGATTAATCATAAATTTTATTAACTTTATAAGTTAACAGTATTCGACTTTGAATAGAAAATAAGTTTGTTGAATCAAGCAGAATCACTTTATAATATAATAGTTCCAAATGTAATTTTAATGATACAAAAGTTAGTATCAAATTAATATAAGAAGCTTGACTTACCATATATCAGAAATAATCCTAGTATAAAACTTTGTAACACACCACTTGTAAAAAGGGAGTCTTATCAACCAGTAAATTGTAAAAAAAAAACCCACAAGTAAACAACAATAAATTTTACATCGTAAGAGTTTCTGTCTTTAATTAAACCATTGGAAGTTCTACATCCCACGTGCTCACCAGAAGAGAAGATAAACCACCAGTTCCAGCGACACCTACATGTGAATGGCGAACACTCGAGAGACAAAGTTCAAAAAGGTACCGTTATTTAATTTGTATTAAGTGTGCGTATAAACTGTTTTAAAGCGATAATAATTATTAGTCGCTAGAGAACATTTATACCACTTTATTGTAAAGATTTTTGAATTTCATTTTGATAGAAAATTTATAATTTGTTTGAGCGTAAATCTGTGGTGAAACCTGTACGACCTGAGATATAATTTTTCGATTAACGATAGTATTTATTTTCAATTTAAACAAACGAGCGTAGAAACATTTAATTTTATTTAAGCTAGTCATCATTATACATATTATTTAAGGGGCTAAAAAAAAAAACATTATTATTGTAGTAAAAAACTTCAACAATTACTTCAAATCAAATAAAAACAAACCACTAATAATATCATGTCACAATTAACGTGAATTTACTAAAATAACATTCAATCATCAGAAAAAATTAAAATAATAAAAAAAAAAAAAAGAAAACATAAGAACCCAACAACAATAAAATAATAAAATCATAATAATATATATATATATATATATGTAAAGGTAGTTTATTTGCTGAATAATTAGGTATTAAACCAGATATATTGGGGTGTACAGCAATTAGAAAAAGTAAACTCTTTATACTTTTTACCGAGCTTTCGGAAAATTTATTTCCATTATCCAGGTATGTATGTGAGAATATTAAATTTTGATTTTATAATGGTAAATATGTAAAAACTTAAAACTATTATTTAAAAAGAAAATTTTTTTACAACAAAAATTGTCAGAATGACACTTATGAAATTGTTTAGGCATTCGTTATTTTTTAATTAAGTCCTAGCTAGTTACTTATTTTTATCAAATTAAAATAAAAGAAGATATTTTTAGGTTAATTTTGAATTTCATAATGTCACTTTTTACAATGTTAAAATAATATGTCAATATAATTGTCAAAGTCAGAAAGTAATCAAAATAAAATCTCAAAAAAATTATTTTGGTTAACAGTAATTTATAAGATGTTTGATTATTTAAATTTTCTTTTTGTTTTTATGTTTATCTTTGGATAATAAATAATAATAAATGTCACTAAGATTTTTATGGTCACTTTTTTTGTTAATAATATTTTCTTCTTGAGAAATAAAAGACATTTCTAAGAAGAGTCTCTTTTTAAAACAGGTTGTATATCTAAAATACTAACAGATACGAAATCCATGATATGATCATTTTCAAATACATGTTTGGCCAATTCACACCTTTCAGGGTGTAATCTGCAATCACTTTTATGTAAAGATAATCGACTTTTTAATTTTTGACTTGTATGGCCAATATACTTTTTTTCACAATTTTTACATGGAACACAATATACTAAATTTGATAATTCAAGAATTGGAGTTTTATCTTTTACTTTCGTGAAAACTGATTTTATTGTAAAACACGTCTTATTTGCAATTTTAATATTCGTTAATGGTTTAAAAATTCTTTTTAATTTTGGTGTTAGTTCTTTTATATATGGTAAAGATACATAATAATTTATAATTTCAGTTGTATTATTTATATAATTATTTACATTAGGATTTATTCTATCGATTACTGAAGAACTATTGAATAATATATTTTTTATTAATTTATTGGGATAACCATTATTTAAAAATAATTGATGGAGTATTTTAAAATTATCTTCATAAAATATTGGATCTGAAATCTTGGTTATACGATTTTTCATTTGTTTAATTAAATTAATTTTCATAGAATATTTATGATAAGACCAATAGTTCATTATTCTTCCTGAACTAATTGGTTTTTGATACCAATTAATAGATATAGTATTATCAATATTACGTATAAATTTAGTGTCTAAAAATGCTATACTTTGTTCTTTATCTTCTTTTTCGATAGTAAATTGTATGTGTGGATCGTAACTATTAAATATGAAAAGAATTTCTTCCAATCCATTTTTTGGTAACGCCAAGACAATGTCATCTACATACTTTTTATAAATATTAAATTAAATGGTAAAACTGGTATCACTGTATCTAATAAGTTGTCCATAACATAACATGCTATAATTGGAGAAATAGCAGAGCCCATTGGAGTACCGAAAATTTGTTTATATAATTGATTATCAAATGAAAAATAAGTATTTTCAAAAAGAAATTTAATTATTTCTTGAAAGTAGTTTTTAGGTATCGAACAATGTTGACTAATTTTATTCCAATTTTTATCAATAGCTCTTAAAGCAGAATCCAAATATACATTACTAAATAAAGAAATAACATCTAAACTACAAATAACATAATTTTCAGGTAATTGAAAATTATTAAATTTATTAAAAACATCAAAAGAATCCTTTATGTAATATTCTGTGTTGTAATCGTAAGCATTAGTTAATATTTCGGTAATATATGTGTTTAATAAATTTGTTGGAGTATTTATAGAAGCTACTATAGGTCTTAATGATAACGTAGGTTTATGTATTTTGGGAAGACCATAAAATTTTGCAGGAATACCGTTGTAGCAAGTTAATTTATCTTTCATATCTTTATTTATATGTTTTTTATCGTAAAGTTTTTTTATAATTGAATTGCACTTATTTTGAATTGTTGTAGTAGGATTTTTATCTAGTTTAATATAAGAGCAATTGTTATTGATTATTTCTAAGGAAAGATTAATGTAATTGTCTTTTAACATAATAACTGTACAATTACCTTTGTCGCTATTAGTTATGACTATATTCGGATTCTTTTTTAGAAATCTTTTAGTTTTATGATATAAATTACGAAAAAAATTATTATTAGTTTTATTGTTTATATGATTTGTAATAACATTGGTTGATTTTGCCATTATTGTTTTTCTTAAATTATCATCAGGTGTAAGCGAAATTATGTAATCAATATCTGCTAGCATATGTTTAATTTTAATATCTTTTCCTAATATTGGTTCAATACTAAATTTAGGTCCTAGGGATAAAAAACACAAAATGTCATACGGTATTTCAATATCAGTCAAATTTTTAATCCATTTAGGATCTGTTTTTAGTTTAAATTTAAATTCCTCATCTATTAGTTTATTTAATTTATTAATATTTTTCTTTTAATTATAAATTATTATGTATCTTTACCATATATAAAAGAACTAACACCAAAATTAAAAAGAATTTTTAAACCATTAACGAATATTAAAATTGCAAATAAGACGTGTTTTACAATAAAATCAGTTTTCACGAAAGTAAAAGATAAAACTCCAATTCTTGAATTATCAAATTTAGTATATTGTGTTCCATGTAAAAATTGTGAAAAAAAGTATATTGGCCATACAAGTCAAAAATTAAAAAGTCGATTATCTTTACATAAAAGTGATTGCAGATTACACCCTGAAAGGTGTGAATTGGCCAAACATGTATTTGAAAATGATCATATCATGGATTTCGTATCTGTTAGTATTTTAGATATACAACCTGTTTTAAAAAGAGACTTTTCTTTGAAATGTCTTTTATTTCTCAAGAAGAAAATATTATTAACAAAGTGACCATAAAAATCTTAGTGACATTTATTATTATTTATTATCCAAAGATAAACATAAAAACAAAAAGAAAATTTAAATAATCAAACATCTTATAAATTACTGTTAACCAAAATAATTTTTTTGAGATTTTATTTTGATTACTTTCTGACTTTGACAATTATATTGACATATTATTTTAACATTGTAAAAAGTGACATTATGAAATTCAAAATTAACCTAAAAATATCTTCTTTTATTTTAATTTGATAAAAATAAGTAACTAGCTAGGACTTAATTAAAAAATAACGAATGCCTAAACAATTTCATAAGTGTCATTCTGACAATTTTTGTTGTAAAAAAATTTTCTTTTTAAATAATAGTTTTAAGTTTTTACATATTTACCATTATAAA
Source organism: Ophraella communa (assembly GCA_035357415.1). NCBI lineage: Eukaryota > Metazoa > Arthropoda > Insecta > Coleoptera > Chrysomelidae > Ophraella > Ophraella communa. Next base: position 17,164,189 of record CM068984.1, read on the forward strand.
ATCAAAATTTAATATTCTCACATACATACCTGGATAATGGAAATAAATTTTCCGAAAGCTCGGTAAAAAGTATAAAGAGTTTACTTTTTCTAATTGCTGTACACCCCAATATATCTGGTTTAATACCTAATTATTCAGCAAATAAACTACCTTTACATACAAGTAAAGACAATGGGGTTTTATAAGAACATCGAAGAAAGATATGGTAAATATAGTGTTCAATATTTGAAAAATTGGTCCAAATCTAAAATGAAACTTGCCAAAGAATATAACAGAAGATGCTTTTATTGAAATGTAGAAAAGAAGGAATCATTCCTAAACATATACATCATTCTTTAGTACCTTTATTAGACCTCTTACATCGTCAGGACATACAGATGAAAAGAAATACAGGTTTTTTCTTAGGTTTAGGAAGTAAAATATTAAATATTGAAATATCCAATAATCATAAAACTATTGTAAATCTAGAAAAGAATTTAGAAATATTTAAAAACAACATTATACAATCTACGTCAGAATATATTTTTAAGAATTTTGAATATCGTCAGAAAGTAACCTATAATAAAATTTTTTATTCAACAAAAAAGAAAAATATTAATAAATTAAATAAACTAATAGATGAGGAATTTAAATTTAAACTAAAAACAGATCCTAAATGGATTAAAAATTTGACTGATATTGAAATACCGTATGACATTTTGTGTTTTTATCCCTAGGACCTAAATTTAGTATTGAACCAATATTAGGAAAAGATATTAAAATTAAACATATGCTAGCAGATATTGATTACATAATTTCGCTTACACCTGATGATAATTTAAGAAAAACAATAATGGCAAAATCAACCAATGTTATTACAAATCATTTTTTTCGTAATTTATATCATAAAACTAAAAGATTTCTAAAAAAGAATCCGAATATAGTCATAACTAATAGCGACAAAGGTAATTGTACAGTTATTATGTTAAAAGACAATTACATTAATCTTTCCTTAGAAATAATCAATAACAATTGCTCTTATATTAAACTAGATAAAAAATCCTACTACAACAATTCAAAATAAGTGCAATTCAATTATAAAAAAACTTTACGATAAAAAACATATAAATAAAGATATGAAAGATAAATTAACTTGCTACAACGGTATTCCTGCAAAATTTTATGGTCTTCCCAAAATACATAAACCTACGTTATCATTAAGACCTATAGTAGCTTCTATAAATACTCCAACAAATTTATTAAACACATATATTACCGAAATATTAACTAATGCTTACGATTACAACACAGAATATTACATAAAGGATTCTTTTGATGTTTTTAATAAATTTAATAATTTTCAATTACCTGAAAATTATGTTATTTGTAGTTTAGATGTTATTTCTTTATTTAGTAATGTATATTTGGATTCTGCTTTAAGAGCTATTGATAAAAATTGGAATAAAATTAGTCAACATTGTTCGATACCTAAAAACTACTTTCAAGAAATAATTAAATTTCTTTTTGAAAATACTTATTTTTCATTTGATAATCAATTATATAAACAAATTTTCGGTACTCCAATGGGCTCTGCTATTTCTCCAATTATAGCATGTTATGTTATGGACAACTTATTAGATACAGTGATACCAGTTTTACCATTTAATTTAATATTTATAAAAAAGTATGTAGATGACATTGTCTTGGCGTTACCAAAAAATGGATTGGAAGAAATTCTTTTCATATTTAATAGTTACGATCCACACATACAATTTACTATCGAAAAAGAAGATAAAGAACAAAGTATAGCATTTTTAGACACTAAATTTATACGTAATATTGATAATACTATATCTATTAATTGGTATCAAAAACCAATTAGTTCAGGAAGAATAATGAACTATTGGTCTTATCATAAATATTCTATGAAAATTAATTTAATTAAACAAATGAAAAATCGTATAACCAAGATTTCAGATCCAATATTTTATGAAGATAATTTTAAAATACTCCATCAATTATTTTTAAATAATGGTTATCCCAATAAATTAATAAAAATATATTATTCAATAGTTCTTCAGTAATCGATAGAATAAATCCTAATGTAAATAATTATATAAATAATACAACTGAAATTATAAATTATTATGTATCTTTACCATATATAAAAGAACTAACACCAAAATTAAAAAGAATTTTTAAACCATTAACGAATATTAAAATTGCAAATAAGACGTGTTTTACAATAAAATCAGTTTTCACGAAAGTAAAAGATAAAACTCCAATTCTTGAATTATCAAATTTAGTATATTGTGTTCCATGTAAAAATTGTGAAAAAAGTATATTGGCCATACAAGTCAAAAATTAAAAAGTCGATTATCTTTACATAAAAGTGATTGCAGATTACACCCTGAAAGGTGTGAATTGGCCAAACATGTATTTGAAAATGATCATATCATGGATTTCGTATCTGTTAGTATTTTAGATATACAACCTGTTTTAAAAAAGAGACTCTTCTTAGAAATGTCTTTTATTTCTCAAGAAGAAAATATTATTAACAAAAAAAGTGACCATAAAAATCTTAGTGACATTAATTATTATTTATTATCCAAAGATAAACATAAAAACAAAAAGAAAATTTAAATAATCAAACATCTTATAAATTACTGTTAACCAAAATAATTTTTTTGAGATTTTATTTTGATTACTTTCTGACTTTGACAATTATATTGACATATTATTTTAACATTGTAAAAAGTGACATTATGAAATTCAAAATTAACCTAAAAATATCTTCTTTTATTTTAATTTGATAAAAATAAGTAACTAGCTAGGACTTAATTAAAAAATAACGAATGCCTAAACAATTTCATAAGTGTCATTCTGACAATTTTTGTTGTAAAAAAATTTTCTTTTTAAATAATAGTTTTAAGTTTTTACATATTTACCATTATAAAATCAAAATTTAATATTCTCACATACATACCTGGATAATGGAAATAAATTTTCCGAAAGCTCGGTAAAAAGTACAAAGAGTTTACTTTTTTCTAATTGCTGTACACCCCAATATATCTGGTTTAATACCTAATTATTCAGCAAATAAACTACCTTTACATACAAGTAAAGACAATGGGGTTTTATAAGAACATCGAAGAAAGATATGGTAAATATAGTGTTCAATATTTGAAAAATTGGTCCAAATCTAAAATGAAACTTGCCAAAGAATATAACAGAAGATGCTTTTTATTGAAATGTAGAAAAGAAGGAATCATTCCTAAACATATACATCATTCTTTAGTACCTTTATTAGACCTCTTACATCGTCAGGACATACAGATGAAAAGAAATACAGGTTTTTTCTTAGGTTTAGGAAGTAAAATATTAAATATTGAAATATCCAATAATCATAAAACTATTGTAAATCTAGAAAAGAATTTAGAAATATTTAAAAACAACATTATACAATCTACGTCAGAATATATTTTTAAGAATTTTGAATATCGTCAGAAAGTAACCTATAATAAAATTTTTTATTCAACAAAAAAGAAAAATATTAATAAATTAAATAAACTAATAGATGAGGAATTTAAATTTAAACTAAAAACAGATCCTAAATGGATTAAAAATTTGACTGATATTGAAATACCGTATGACATTTTGTGTTTTTATCCCTAGGACCTAAATTTAGTATTGAACCAATATTAGGAAAAGATATTAAAATTAAACATATGCTAGCAGATATTGATTACATAATTTCGCTTACACCTGATGATAATTTAAGAAAAACAATAATGGCAAAATCAACCAATGTTATTACAAATCATATAAACAATAAAACTAATAATAATTTTTTTCGTAATTTATATCATAAAACTAAAAGATTTCTAAAAAAGAATCCGAATATAGTCATAACTAATAGCGACAAAGGTAATTGTACAGTTATTATGTTAAAAGACAATTACATTAATCTTTCCTTAGAAATAATCAATAACAATTGCTCTTATATTAAACTAGATAAAAATCCTACTACAACAATTCAAAATAAGTGCAATTCAATTATAAAAAAACTTTACGATAAAAAACATATAAATAAAGATATGAAAGATAAATTAACTTGCTACAACGGTATTCCTGCAAAATTTTATGGTCTTCCCAAAATACATAAACCTACGTTATCATTAAGACCTATAGTAGCTTCTATAAATACTCCAACAAATTTATTAAACACATATATTACCGAAATATTAACTAATGCTTACGATTACAACACAGAATATTACATAAAGGATTCTTTTGATGTTTTTAATAAATTTAATAATTTTCAATTACCTGAAAATTATGTTATTTGTAGTTTAGATGTTATTTCTTTATTTAGTAATGTATATTTGGATTCTGCTTTAAGAGCTATTGATAAAAATTGGAATAAAATTAGTCAACATTGTTCGATACCTAAAAACTACTTTCAAGAAATAATTAAATTTCTTTTTGAAAATACTTATTTTTCATTTGATAATCAATTATATAAACAAATTTTCGGTACTCCAATGGGCTCTGCTATTTCTCCAATTATAGCATGTTATGTTATGGACAACTTATTAGATACAGTGATACCAGTTTTACCATTTAATTTAATATTTATAAAAAAGTATGTAGATGACATTGTCTTGGCGTTACCAAAAAATGGATTGGAAGAAATTCTTTTCATATTTAATAGTTACGATCCACACATACAATTTACTATCGAAAAAGAAGATAAAGAACAAAGTATAGCATTTTTAGACACTAAATTTATACGTAATATTGATAATACTATATCTATTAATTGGTATCAAAAACCAATTAGTTCAGGAAGAATAATGAACTATTGGTCTTATCATAAATATTCTATGAAAATTAATTTAATTAAACAAATGAAAAATCGTATAACCAAGATTTCAGATCCAATATTTTATGAAGATAATTTTAAAATACTCCATCAATTATTTTTAAATAATGGTTATCCCAATAAATTAATAAAAATATATTATTCAATAGTTCTTCAGTAATCGATAGAATAAATCCTAATGTAAATAATTATATAAATAATACAACTGAAATTATAAATTATTATGTATCTTTACCATATATAAAAGAACTAACACCAAAATTAAAAAGAATTTTTAAACCATTAACGAATATTAAAATTGCAAATAAGACGTGTTTTACAATAAAATCAGTTTTCACGAAAGTAAAAGATAAAACTCCAATTCTTGAATTATCAAATTTAGTATATTGTGTTCCATGTAAAAATTGTGAAAAAAGTATATTGGCCATACAAGTCAAAAATTAAAAAGTCGATTATCTTTACATAAAAGTGATTGCAGATTACACCCTGAAAGGTGTGAATTGGCCAAACATGTATTTGAAAATGATCATATCATGGATTTCGTATCTGTTAGTATTTTAGATATACAACCTGTTTTAAAATTTAGACTCTTGTTAGAAATGTATTTTATTTCTCAAGAATAAAATATTATTAACAAAAAAGTGACCATAAAAATCTTAGTGACATTTATTATTATTTATTATCCAAAGATAAACATAAAAACAAAAAGAAAATTTAAATAATCAAACATCTTATAAATTACTGTTAACCAAAATAATTTTTTTGAGATTTTATTTTGATTACTTTCTGACTTTGACAATTATATTGACATATTATTTTAACATTGTAAAAAGTGACATTATGAAATTCAAAATTAACCTAAAAATATCTTCTTTTATTTTAATTTGATAAAAATAAGTAACTAGCTAGGACTTAATTAAAAAATAACGAATGCCTAAACAATTTCATAAGTGTCATTCTGACAATTTTTGTTGTAAAAAAATTTTCTTTTTAAATAATAGTTTTAAGTTTTTACATATTTACCATTATAAAATCAAAATTTAATATTCTCACATACATACCTGGATAATGGAAATAAATTTTCCGAAAGCTCGGTAAAAAGTATAAAGAGTTTACTTTTTCTAATTGCTGTACACCCCAATATATCTGGTTTAATATATATATATATATATATATATATATATTTATATATATATTTATATATATTTATAATATACAAATGGTAGTAGTATTTTTGCGGGAATGAATCAAATAAAAAAATGAAGATATTGGGTTAAGTCCGCTAATGCAGCCGTAGACACGTGTTTCTGTCTCCTTAGACTTCATCAGTATAATATATATATTGTTTTCCATCATTCCGTGTTTTTTTGGTAATATTCTCCTTAGCTATGCCGTACTGATGAAGTCTAAGGAGACAGAAACACGTGTCTACGGCTGCATTAGCCGGCTTAACCCAATATCTTCATTTTTATATATATATATATTGTAACGTTTAGATATTCTATAATAGTATAATATAAACAGAAGTTGTTTAATTTAACTAAATCCAATAATTTTAATTATATTGTATTATTTTATTGTATATTTTTTGTATTTGTAAGAAAATTTTAAGTTAGAAATTATTTTATTATGTAATGTATCGATATTATATTTAGTACATAAATATGTTATTTAGAACTTCGCGAAACTTCGCGAACATTGATTTTATAATGTGTAAAAAAGGACAGATAATGTGTAAAAAGGAGACAGATATATTTGTACAATATTTTATTCTCGAATGATCGGACAGTAGACGAAGTAAGAATGTCTAGTCATATATATATGAAAGAAAGAGATACACATATTTTTTCCCAGAAATGACCAATCTCTAGAACAAAAAAAAACGAAGCTTCTAGAAGTTTGAAACCTATAAAGGACTGAACAGAGGTCGTTAAAAAGGAAGTAGAGAATTGGTAGTCAAACATTGAAGATCTGAGTGTGAATAGTCAATTTGAACAAACAGTTTTGGGGAAGTTGATTATTGGAAGTCAAAGAGAGAAAATCAGTGAGTCTGAACAGTCAATTAAAAAAGTGAACAAACAGTTTTTAAAGTAGTTATAATAAAGTGACGTTAAAAATACAAAGTAAAACAATTATAAAGTAAAACAAAGTGCCATAAGTGACGTTGAAAACTAAACAAAAGTGAAATTAAAATATTTTCGGTTCATGTAAAAAATGAAGAGTACTTACTATTATAAATACAACTAAAGGAACTGTAATCCATAAACACTAAAATTTGAGGAACAAACAAAGAACAATAATTACACAAGAAACTAATCGTCTAACAACACTTCAGTTCACCAAAATCGCAAATACCACGGGTGTGTTCGGGGAGCACGCTATTTGCGCCATTTGGCGCTATCTAGTACTATTCCTCGTTTGCGTTATATGGCTCTTGGCGCTACATAGCTCGAAAGCGTGCTCCCCGAACACACCCCACGTATCACTTCGTTCGTCTCCGTTTTTCATAGATCACCTACAGATTTTTCCACCAATCAGGAAACAGGACTTTACATATCAAGGTCAGATAAAATTGTAATTTATTAAAAAAATTTGTAGTAGTTAGTTGAATTTTATAATTTAAAAAAAATAACAAAGGAATTTACTTGATATTTAATAGTTAGTGTATTTGATAATCTTACTTGCCATTACATAAACAACATTGGTTAGTTTAACTTAATTCACATTAAGTAAGTTCTTTTATAATTACTAAAGGCCTTTCTTTTTAATATTTTTTCTAATTAGTTTCAATATTAAACTTTCAACATTACTATTTTAATTTAACTATTTTATAATAAATTTATAATTATAATTGAATCAAATTTTTATTCAAATACCTTCTACCTAATAACCCAATAGAAACTAGCATAACCAAACACCCCTGAAAAAAAGATCTTGTTGCTATTAGTATATTTAAATAAGTAATATCAATCTAATAAATAAATCAATCAAATCAATAAACTTTCTCTCAAATCATAATAATCATTACAAAATGGCGTCCCAACTATAGGGCTCGTTTCTGTTGGAAAATTAGGTATTCATTCAAACAATTTCTGTTGAAAAATAGTAGACAATTCAATATTAAACAATAGGAAGGTTTTTTTTTATTAAAAGACAACATAATGAGATATTTTATTAAGATTAGCATACATTTTGCATTTTATTTTAACATAAATGCAATTTTATTTTATCATAATAACTGTATCGAATGACACACCGGAGTTTCTGGGAAACGTATATAAGCTTAAAAATGGACTGTATTATATTAAATTTATTTTGCCTAAAATGCACAGTCAGGTGATTGTCAAAGCACTAACCTCATCTCTAGAAGCTCGTCGGATAAAAGGGTACCCTTCTCTTCTTTCTTCTGCTTCCAACCACTTTGTTTTTAACATAAAACTCGGAAACACAAAATTAATTGTTACTATTAATTGGTTCACTAATTGTACTAGCCGAAGGCCGCAAGCGTACTGTTCCTCCGTCCTTGTATATATGCCCGGCTTATTGCTCGAGGTACTTTTTCAACCTTGACTGTACAGTTTGTCCCCCGAAAATGAATAAATATTTAAATTAAGTAAAATTTATTAAATATTAAACGAAAACGAATGAGTTCTAAACATTCCACCCACCAAAAACAAGCTTGTTTTTCAGCTATTTATAAGTTGAAAAAAAAAATAAAATAAAAATATGAATATAAAACCCGATATCCTTAATTTTTCAATATTTATACATTATATCCATATATCGAGAAAAAAAAAATAATTCAACTTCTATTTCGAACTTAAAATTATCTAAGATGAATAAACCAATAAAAAAAGAATAGAGAAAGAAAAAAAAAAAAAAAAAAGTTATTGCCCTGGCAATGGGCAAACCTTGATAACAGGTCGCTGCAAAATTCCGTTTTGTGTTTTTAATGTAACTACCCTAATTAACCCATCTGTCCCTGGATGTAATTTAATTACGCGTCCAAGAGACCACTTTAGAGGAGACCTTTGTTCATCTTTTATAAGAACCATTGTATTTATTTTTATGTTAGGGACGGATTTTGTCCACTTACTACGCTGCTGTAGCGTGTGCAGATATTCTTGACTCCAGCGTTTCCAAAAGTCGGTGTGCATTCTTTGTAGCATTTGCCATCGTGATAGACGGTTCATAGGAACAGAAGATAAATCTGGTTCAGGAAAGGTCGAAAGAGGCTCCATGGTTAGAAAATGTCCTGGCGTCAAGGGTGCAAGATCGTTAGGGTCTTCACTAATAGCCGTTAGGGGACGAGAATTTAAGAGGGCCTCAATTTGAGTTAAAAGAGTAGATAATTCTTCGTAGGTCATGAGTTGTTCTCCTATGACTCGATAGAGATGTGTTTTTACAGACTTAACACCTGCTTCGCTAAGTCCATTGAAATGAGGTGCTCCAGGGGGGTTGAAATGCCACCTAACTGAGAGCTTTTCAGAAGTTTGTTGGGCAAGGGCGATAAGTTGATTGTATGCTCCCTTGAAATTAGTGCCTTGATCCGAATAAATGTCAGACACTCTACCTCTGCGTGCTATTAAACGTCGAAAACTGGCAAGAAACGTATCTGTAGACAAGTCTGACGAAAGTTCAAGGTGAATAGCCTTTGTTGCACAACAAACAAAAAGGCATATATAAGCTTTAGATGTCTTTGCTCCCCGATATCTTCCCATTGTCACTGAAAACGGTCCCGCATAATCAAGTGAAAGTTGAGAAAATGCCTTTATTTGTGAAACCCGAAACGAGGGAAGATCCGCCATAAACGGTATGTATGATTGAGGTTTAGAGCGAAAACATTTTATACATTTAGAAAGGCATCTGAAGATTGCACTACGAGGAGAAATTATCCAAAATTGTTGTAGAATTAAATTATGTAATGTTTTTAAACCTGGATGAAGATTTTCTTGATGAATTTGTTCTATAATAAGATCAGTAAACCGGTGATTCTTAGGTAGCAGAACAGGGTGCTTAGCATCAAAAGATAGAGATGATTTTCTCAACCTACCACCCACCCTGAGAACACCACTTTTATCTAAAAAAGGTGCTAATTTTCTGAAGTGTTTAGGTAAAGCACTATTTTTCTCACAACTACGAATAATGTTATAAAAGCATTCCTTTTGAACCTGTTTAATGATCGCTTGCAGTGCGCTATGCATCTCTAAGGAAGTTATATTTATGTTACTATAATTAAATGTGTCTTTTCGCGTAAGGGAAATAAAACGAAAAATATAAGCGAGAATCCGCTGAATTTTCTTTATGGATGAAAATGTTGCTAATAAAGTACAAACAATGGATGGAGGTTCCAATGAAATACATAAAGTTGTCTTTCTTTCTTCCTGAAAGGTTTCAGGGAATCCGTCTACAAGAGCGGACGGCTGTTTCGGCCAATTTTCGGAATCCAACAATAGAAAAGCAGGACCTTGCCACCACAATTTACATTCGACTAACTGCAATGGACTCAGCCCTCTTGAAACACAATCTGCCGGGTTTATTTCAGAGGGAACATATCTCCACGAGGATACATCTGTTGACTCTTGAATAAAGGCAACCCTGTTAGCAATAAACGTTTTCCACCGATGTGGTGAAGAAGAAAGCCATGCAAGAGCAACTTGCGAATCGGACCATGCATATAAAGAGTTGAAGGTTAAGCGCTTAGCATATGCATTTTTGACAAAACTGAATAGTTCTGTAAGTAAATATGCCGCACAAAGTTCTAAGCGGGGTAGTGAAACTACTCGAAGAGGTGCCACTCGAGATTTGGCAGAAATTAAGCGAATTTGAACATGATTATCAAAAGTGATATATCTAAAATAAATTACACAACCATATCCCTTTGTACTAGCGTCGCAGAAACCGTGTATTTCTAGTCGAATGACTGTCTTTGAAATAAGCATTCGGGGTACCTGAATTTTGGATATGTTGGGTAATTCATGCTTAAAACGATCCCACATTGCAATAATGTTATCAGATGGCGGGTCATCCCAATCCAATTTCAATAACCAAAGCTGTTGGAGGACATATTTCGCCATAAATATTAGAGGAGCCAAGAAGCCTAAACAATCAAAAATCCTAGCTGTTTGCGAGAGGATACCACGCTTTGTACATTTGGATTCGATAGAAGTGAATTTATAGGAAAAAACGTCTAAACTGGGATTCCATTGCAGTCCGAGAACTTTTATGAAACTGGGTTCTTCATTATCAAAAGTAAGTGGAATTTGAATATCTGTTGAGGAAACAGCTGATAATAGAGCAGGATGGTTACTCGTCCACTTGCTCAGTTCAAAGCCTCCTTTTTAAGAAGTGTGATTAGTTCTGATTGAATACGAAGAGCTGATTCTAAAGAATCCGCGCCACTGACGCAATCATCAACATAAATTGAATCCTGTATTACTTCGGAAGCCCCGGCATAATTTTTTTGTTCAAGGGTAGCTAATTCTTTTAACGTTCTAAGAGCTAAAAATGGAGCCGAAGAAACTCCGAAGGTTACCACGTTAATGGTATACTCTTTAATTTCATCTTTGTTGGAGAAGCGCCAGAGGAATCTTTGATATTTTCTATGTTCAGGATTAACAAAAATTTGACAGTACATTTGTTTAATATCACAGCTAAATACCACTGGATACGTACGAAATTTGTGTAAAATAGTCGCTAAATCTTGATGAAGTTTTGGACCAGCAAATAATGTATCATTCAAACTTATTCCCTTCGAGCCTTTAGCACTGGCATCGAACACTACCCGAATTTTAGTAGAAGTGCTGTCTGGCTTTAAAACGCAGTGATGCGGTAAATAAAATGCTAAAGAGGATTGATAATCGGAAGGCAAAACTTCGGAAATATAATTTTTTTCAAGGTATTCCTTGATAAAATCTGCATAAAGATTATAAAGTTTAGGTGTTTTATTTAAACGATTTTCAAGTGACTTAAAACGTCGAGACGCTTGAGTATAAGTATCTCCAAACTGAGTTTCGGGGTGTTTGAAAGGAAGAGGTACAACAAATTTACCAGACTGTTCGCGATAAACTGATTGTTTGTACAAACACGCTATTTGCGCCATTTGGCGCTATCTAGTACTATTCCTCGTTTGCGTTATATGGCTCTTGGCGCTACATAGCTCGAAAGCGTGCTCCCCGAGCACACCCCACGTATCACTTCGTTCGTCTCCGTTTTTCATAGATCACCTACAGATTTTTCCACCAATCAGGAAACAGGACTTTACATATCAAGGTCAGATAAAATTGTAATTTATTAAAAAAATTTGTAGTAGTTAGTTGAATTTTATAATTTAAAAAAAATAACAAAGGAATTTACTTGATATTTAATAATTAGTGTATTTGATAATCTTACTTGCCATTACATAAACAACATTGGTTAGTTTAACTTAATTCACATCAAGTAAGTTCTTTTATAATTACTAAAGGCCTTTCTTTTTAATATTTTTTTTAATTAGTTTCATTATTAAACTTTCAACATTACTATTTTAATTTAACTATTTTATAATAAATTTATAATTATAATTGAATCAAATTTTTATTCAAATACCTTCTACCTAATAACCCAATAGAAACTAGCATAACCAAACACCCCTGAAAAAAAGATCTTGTTGCTATTAGTATATTTAAATAAGTAATATCAATCTAATAAATAAATCAATCAAATCAATAAACTTTCTCTCAAATCATAATAATCATTACAAAATGGCGTCCCAACTATAGGGCTCGTTTCTGTTGGAAAATTAGGTATTCATTCAAACAATTTCTGTTGAAAAATAGTAGACAATTCAATATTAAACAATAGGAAGGTTTTTTTTTATTAAAAGACAACATAATGAGATATTTTATTAAGATTAACATACATTTTGCATTTTATTTTAACATAAATGCAATTTTATTTTATCATAATAACTGTATCGAATGACACACCGGAGTTTCTGGGAAACGTATATAAGCTTAAAAATGGACTGTATTATATTAAATTTATTTTGCCTAAAATGCACAGTCAGGTGATTGTCAAAGCACTAACCTCATCTCTAGAAGCTCGTCGGATAAAAGGGTACCCTTCTCTTCTTTCTTCTGCTTCCAACCACTTTGTTTTTAACATAAAACTCGGAAACACAAAATTAATTGTTACTATTAATTGGTTCACTAATTGTACTAGCCGAAGGCCGCAAGCGTACTGTTCCTCCGTCCTTGTATTGTAGCGGTTAAAAAAATCTTTTTCTATTATTTTAGTGAAACAATAATAATTGTATATTTACTTACCTCGATGATAGCGTATTTGCAATACAGTAGGTTATCAACTTTTTCAATATTTCTATTAATCGAGTTATAAACCATTTAATAAGCTATCCATAGGATTTAATATTGTTTAATAATAATCATTCACTCATTTACTTGTTTCTTCTATGATCAAGAACATATTTTGCTTTTAATATATCCAATTTGTTTTGTTTACTTATCGTAGGCATGAAATAATAGGTTATGTATTTGGCAGGAGGTTAAAGTAAATGGCTCTGTTAGTTTAGCTGCGTTCGCTCGCATAAATTATAGTTGTACTTAGGGTACTCTGTGATGGGGTGCGTTCGACAGTGCTCGGTTTGCTGTTTTTGATATAAGTTGGTAGCTCTGGCTGAAGTTTTGTTGGTATCTGATCTAGACAGGTACATCATTGTCCATTTCCGTCAATTTCCGTGCTGTAGTTTTTGTCGTCGAGCAGGTGCTTAAATAATCGGAAAAATGTGGTGGCGGATTATTTATATCTGGTGTTTTATTTTTGTGGGTTACCCTTCGATTGGCGAAGGTAAGTTTATCTTTCGGATTTTTTATTGGGAATAACAGTGCTGATAGGTAACTTTATATTAGGGTCCACGTTTGGGGTTGATACACGCCGGATCAATTTTGAGAGGGTCCACTTCTTAGAATCGAGTGACTGCCACTCACTAGGCAAGACAGTGCGTCCAGAGGTGCTCCAGACGAGTTGTTCCTGGAATCCAGGTTTGGAAGACCGTCTAGCTGTCCCAACTCCACTCTGGAAGGCCGCGTGTTGGACGGTCGCCATATTGTCCTGTTTGGCAGCGGCTTTAAGAAGCGAAGCCGGTAAAAGAATTCTACATCCGCCCCCCATGGAAAGTACGATGTCGTCCGGAATGTTCCCTGGGCATCGAGAATAGCCACTCTTGGTCGAATAAGACATCCCCAGTACAGAATAGAAATAAAGAGGTTCCTTTTCAGTTTTTTTTGTCAATGGCAGGTTAATTTTAATTTTGTATAATTAGTGGTACTGAACATTTAAACAAATTATTTATAACAATTCATTTTAATTTTTATAACTAGAAATATTGAACATCTAATCAGGTTTAATTTAGAAACTTCGGCTTAATTTTTTATGGTATGGGAATGGGATATGGATTAAACATTTAAACTGGGTCTTAAGATAAAATTAAAACAATAATACTTTTTGTAATTGGAGGTATTATTTGAAACTATATACTCATTTTTAATATTGGAATATTATTTATAGTTTATATATTTTGCTATAGTAATTGCAATTTATTGTTATGTTTTTCTGATTCACCCTATGGACAGAAATATTTCATTAATTTATTTTGAAGTTTGGTTAGATTGACTAAAGAGTTTATCTACATTTACCTTTATGTAAACCCGTTATAGCTATAACCCGGTCACAAGGTATTTCAAGGTCTAGGTATATGAATCTGTATAACTTAGCCCAAAAATATATTTAGTTTGCTTTTAAAATACTAATTGAGTTATAAGGTTTTTTCTATTACATAATATAATAAATTAGCTGTACTAATCATAACTGGGGTATGTCTTATATACATGTATATGATTGATATTAAATCAATATTTTTTTATTTACTCTGTTATCTCTCTGAATCTACACCTTCTACAACTATCTTGTATTAGAACATTCTTCATGTTTCTTTATTTGGTGAAGAAAATATCTTAGTTGTTCAAAATAAAGTGGCGCCCATTGTTAATTATTCACATTGTTAATCTGTCATTTAAATATTAAAAGTAAGTAACAACACCCACGACTTGTGCCACTGACGAAAGGCTGCCGTCCGCAATTGTGCTACATTCTGAATAGTTACAACCTACCATCTTCTTAATATTAGAAAATATGTTGCATAATTAATTTGGCGCCCAACGTGGGGCCAGACAAACAAAATAATTAACAAATTTTTTTTTATTGTTTAGTAATTTCAGAATACTAGAATTAGTAAAGTTACTCAAAGAAGTTGTAGATCAGAGGTTAACACTTTGCTATAAAGATTATAAGAATATAACTAGATAATAATCATATAGACTTGATTTGCATCAATTGGAACAAGTAATAATAGACTTTGTAGTGGCTCAAAGTTTTGGTTGGAAATTTTAAAGTAGGGACTCAATCATTAAACATTCCTAAGTATCTGTTAGAGGGTATAGAGGTGTAGTTGATTGTGAGGCATACCAGTGTATAGTAGAATATAGGGGACAGTCTTCAATTTAATTTTCAGTTTTAGAGTTGTATAGGGTAATAATGGATTTGAATTTCAGACCAACTCATTTATTATCTAAAGAGTTAGATTATGAATTGAAATTGAGAGGAGTGGTTACTAGTAGGCCAGTGTCTGATAAAAGAAAAACTTTAGGAAAAATTTTAGAAAAGGAAAGACAGCAGGGGTTAGATATTTTAACATTAGTAGATACAGATTTTAATTTTGATACAGAAATAATAGAGATAGATGCAACTCTAAAATCTATTCAAAGTTTAATTGATGAATTTGAAGGTACAGATACAGATTCAGTATATAAGAGAGTAGAGTCCAGGTTAATTCATATTGCTAATAGAATTAAACGTTTAAAAATTAATGATGATGATGAAGAGTATTCAGCTAAGACAGAATTTAAAAACGAATCCTATGCTACAGTTTTGTTTATGGAGGCCACACTCCAAGAAAAAGTTATTACAGTAGATTGCAATGTTAATAACAATACTAGCGTTGGTTTTAATAATAATGATAGTTTACCAGTACCGCCACATGTAACTAGGTCTTTAGGTCCACAGTTTAATAGTATACCTGTTTATAAGTTAGGAGTTAGCTTTGATGGTGATCCTAAAACCTTATTGTCATTTTTAGAGGATGTAGAAGAGTTAGCGCTGTCTAGAAACATTACCAAACAACAACTTTTTGCCTCGGCAAGTGATCTGTTTTCTAATAAAGCTAAATTTTGGTATAGGCATGCTAGGACTCTGGTTAATGACTGGGATAGTTTAGTAGCAAAGTTAAAACAGGATTTTTTGAAGTCTGACATTGATGATGATCTTTGGGAGACTATCAAGAGACGTTTTCAGACTCGAAATGAACCTGTCATTTTATATATTGCTTGCATGGAAACATTTTTTCTAGATTGTCACGTAAACCTTCAGAACAAACTAAAGTTAAACATATTAGGAATGGCCTTCAGTCTGAGTATAGGAAACGGTTAGCACTTCATGATGTTGTAACAGTCGATGAATTAGGTTCCCTATGTAAAAAATTGGAAGAAGCTGATATTTTAAGTTTAGGTTCAACTAGTAAGCTAGACAATTGTGTTGTGGAGTCAGAATTAGCATTGGTGGGAGGATCTTCTTCATCAAATTCTTCGCAAGTAGGCTTGCAACCTGAAAATGCTGATTTGTATGAGCAATCTAGCAAGACCCTCAACAATATAGTCATAATAGTTCGTTTGTAAAAAATAAATTTAAAAATCAGAGTACCTTTAAAAATACCTTTCAGAGTAAAGCTAAAAATATAGTTTGTTGGAATTGTAATGCTCCTAATCACACTTATGTAAATTGCAGAGACCATGTAAAAGAAAGTTTTGTTTCAAATGTGGAAAGAGTAATGTAGTTGTCAAAGACTGTCCAAATTGTTCAAAAACGCGGATTAAGTGTTCAGATAGTTGGCAGTCGGACACTTAATAAGTTTAATTCTAGGGCCAACAACAATTGTTTCTTTAAAGGTTTGATTACCCAAAATTTTGATCAAAGAGATTGGGAAAGGTGGAAACTTAAGGTTAGGGATTTCTATAAAACTAAATCGGTTGTATATAAAATATCACCTTTATGCATAAAAAAGGAGAAAGACAATAGACCATATATTCAGGTAAAGTTGTTAGAGACCTCTATTGTAGCTTTGTTAGATAGTGGAGCCAATATTTCGGTAGTTGGAAATCAAGGAATCAAACTTGTAGAGACTTTAGGGCTGAGAATAGAAACTTCTGATGAAATAAAACATATTTCTACTGCTGATGGGAATTCACAATCAGTTGTTGGCAGAGTCTACTTACCCATTTCTATCAATAACTATTATAAAATAGTGCCCGCATTAGTAGTACCCTCTATTTCTCATTCTGTAATATTTGGCATTAATTTCTGTGAAATTTTCCAGGTGAAAGTAGATTTTCGCGATTTCAAATGGGATATTCAATGTAGTCTGACTGAATCTTCTTTACCTACAGTTTCCGAATTATGCTCTAGAAATTTCTCGAATGGGGTAAACAATTTGGAAAATTTAGATGAAACTCAAACAATTTTGGCACAAAAAGTAATAAGTTCTTTTGTAGAAATTAGTAATGAAAATAAATTAGGTAAAACAGATAAAATAAAATTATGTATAGACACTGGTGAAGCTAGACCATTTAAAGTACCTCAATATCTAATGTCACCTTACATGTTAAACATTTTAAATAAAGAATTAGATGATATGCTCAAATTAGGGGTGGTAGAACCGTCCTTTAGTCCTTGGAACAGTCCGGTTTTGTTAGTGAAGAAAAAGACAGGAGAATATCGTTTTTGTTTTGATGGCAGGAAACTTAATGAGATTACAAAACATGATTCGTATCCCTTACCAAGGATTGATCGAATTCTTAGTTTGTTAGGCAAAGCAAAATTCATTTCTAGTATTGACCTCAGAAAAGCTTTTTGGCAAATTCCCCTTGATGAGTCGTCAAAAGAAATAATAAAACAGTAGGCACTATTATTCGTAGTTATGTTGAAGAACATAAATATTGGGATGTTGAAATTGATCAGTATCAGTTGGCAATCAACTCAGCTAGACATGAGGTTCATGGTTATTCACCAAATTTTTTAGTTTTTGGTAGGAATATACCTAGTTCAGGTAAATATTATGGTATTCTTCAAAATACTTGTGATTTTGAATTATCTCCAGGTAGTAGAGATGATTATGTAAGTGACTTAAGTGGTCTCAGATCAATTTTTGATGATGTCAAGAAGAAACTTGATTTAGCTCATAAGAAGTATGAGAAAAATTACAATCTACGCAGGAAGGACCACTCTTATAATGTGGGTGATAAGGTCTGGAAAAGAAATAAGGTTCTTTCCAATAGTGCTTTACAATTTTCTGCTAAACTTGCCCCTAAATATGTCTTGTGTACAGTAAGACAAATACTATCTAAATTAGTTTATGCTTTAAATCATAAGGATGGATCTGATGCAGGCAATTGGCATATCAGTGATTTGAAACCATACTTCGGATCCAATTCTGATGTATCAGTAGGATAGAAGCAGTAGAGTTATTTTGGTTTATATAGAAATTGCAACAAGAAAATAGCATAGTTTAGAGAATCGTCAGAATTTTAAATTAGTACTAATTAGAAATTTTTATAACTACTCAAATATCAATTGATTTATATTTTCAATCATAAAAAATATGTAGACAAGTCAACATATTTTTTTTCGAGGGAGAAGGGGTGTGTAGCGGTTAAAAAAATCTTTTTCTATTATTTTAGTGAAACAATAATAATTGTATATTTACTTACCTCGATGATAGCGTATTTGCAATACAGTAGGTTATCAACTTTTTCAATATTTCTATTAATCGAGTTATAAACCATTTAATAAGCTATCCATAGGATTTAATATTGTTTAATAATAATCATTCACTCATTTACTTGTTTCTTCTATGATCAAGAACATATTTTGCTTTTAATATATCCAATTTGTTTTGTTTACTTATCGTAGGCATGAAATAATAGGTTATGTATTTGGCAGGAGGTTAAAGTAAATGGCTCTGTTAGTTTAGCTGCGTTCGCTCGCATAAATTATAGTTGTACTTAGGGTACTCTGTGATGGGGTGCGTTCGACAGTGCTCGGTTTGCTGTTTTTGATATAAGTTGGTAGCTCTGGCTGAAGTTTTGTTGGTATCTGATCTAGACAGGTACATCATTGTCCATTTCCGTCAATTTCCGTGCTGTAGTTTTTGTCGTCGAGCAGGTGCTTAAATAATCGGAAAAATGTGGTGCCGGATTATTTATATCTGGTGTTTTATTTTTGTGGGTTACCCTTCGATTGGCGAAGGTAAGTTTATCTTTCGGATTTTTTATTGGGAATAACAGTGCTGATAGGTAACTTTATATTAGGGTCCACGTTTGGGGTTGATACACGCCGGATCAATTTTGAGAGGGTCCACTTCTTAGAATCGAGTGACTGCCACTCACTAGGCAAGACAGTGCGTCCAGAGGTGCTCCAGACGAGTTGTTCCTGGAATCCAGGTTTGGAAGACCGTCTAGCTGTCCCAACTCCACTCTGGAAGGCCGCGTGTTGGACGGTCGCCATATTGTCCTGTTTGGCAGCGGCTTTAAGAAGCGAAGCCGGTAAAAGAATTCTACATCCGCCCCCCATGGAAAGTACGATGTCGTCCGGAATGTTCCCTGGGCATCGAGAATAGCCACTCTTGGTCGAATAAGACATCCCCAGTACAGAATAGAAATAAAGAGGTTCCTTTTCAGTTTTTTTGTCAATGGCAGGTTAATTTTAATTTTGTATAATTAGTGGTACTGAACATTTAAACAAATTATTTATAACAATTCATTTTAATTTTTATAACTAGAAATATTGAACATCTAATCAGGTTTAATTTAGAAACTTCGGCTTAATTTTTATGGTATGGGAATGGGATATGGATTAAACATTTAAACTGGGTCTTAAGATAAAATTAAAACAATAATACTTTTTGTAATTGGAGGTATTATTTGAAACTATATACTCATTTTTAATATTGGAATATTATTTATAGTTTATATATTTTGCTATAGTAATTGCAATTTATTGTTATGTTTTTCTGATTCACCCTATGGACAGAAATATTTCATTAATTTATTTTGAAGTTTGGTTAGATTGACTAAAGAGTTTATCTACATTTACCTTTATGTAAACCCGTTATAGCTATAACCCGGTCACAAGGTATTTCAAGGTCTAGGTATATGAATCTGTATAACTTAGCCCAAAAATATATTTAGTTTGCTTTTAAAATACTAATTGAGTTATAAGGTTTTTTCTATTACATAATATAATAAATTAGCTGTACTAATCATAACTGGGGTATGTCTTATATACATGTATATGATTGATATTAAATCAATATTTTTTTTATTTACTCTGTTATCTCTCTGAATCTACACCTTCTACAACTATCTTGTATTAGAACATTCTTCATGTTTCTTTATTTGGTGAAGAAAATATCTTAGTTGTTCAAAATAAAGTGGCGCCCATTGTTAATTATTCACATTGTTAATCTGTCATTTAAATATTAAAAGTAAGTAACAACACCCACGACTTGTGCCACTGACGAAAGGCTGCCGTCCGCAATTGTGCTACATTCTGAATAGTTACAACCTACCATCTTCTTAATATTAGAAAATATGTTGCAGTATATATGCCCGGCTTATTGCTCGAGGTACCTTTTCAACCTTGACTGTACAGTTTGTCCCCCGAAAATGAATAAATATTTAAATTAAGTAAAATTTATTAAATATTAAACGAAAACGAATGAGTTCTAAACATTCCACCCACCAAAAACAAGCTTGTTTTTCAGCTATTTATAAGTTGAAAAAAAAAAAATAAAATAAAAATATGAATATAAAACCCGATATCCTTAATTTTTCAATATTTATACATTATATCCATATATCGAGAAAAAAAAAATAATTCAACTTCTATTTCGAACTTAAAATTATCTAAGATGAATAAACCAATAAAAAAAGAATAGAGAAAGAGAAAAAAAAAAAAAGTTATTGCCCTGGCAATGGGCAAACCTTGATAACAGGTCGCTGCAAAATTCCGTTTTGTGTTTTTAATGTAACTACCCTAATTAACCCATCTGTCCCTGGATGTAATTTAATTACGCGTCCAAGAGACCACTTTAGAGGAGACCTTTGTTCATCTTTTATAAGAACCATTGTATTTATTTTTATGTTAGGGACGGATTTTGTCCACTTACTACGCTGCTGTAGCGTGTGCAGATATTCTTGACTCCAGCGTTTCCAAAAGTCGGTGTGCATTCTTTGTAGCATTTGCCATCGTGATAGACGGTTCATAGGAACAGAAGATAAATCTGGTTCAGGAAAGGTCGAAAGAGGCTCCATGGTTAGAAAATGTCCTGGCGTCAAGGGTGCAAGATCGTTAGGGTCTTCACTAATAGCCGTTAGGGGACGAGAATTTAAGAGGGCCTCAATTTGAGTTAAAAGAGTAGATAATTCTTCGTAGGTCATGAGTTGTTCTCCTATGACTCGATAGAGATGTGTTTTTACAGACTTAACACCTGCTTCGCTAAGTCCATTGAAATGAGGTGCTCCAGGGGGTTGAAATGCCACCTAACTGAGAGCTTTTCAGAAGTTTGTTGGGCAAGGGCGATAAGTTGATTGTATGCTCCCTTGAAATTAGTGCCTTGATCCGAATAAATGTCAGACACTCTACCTCTGCGTGCTATTAAACGTCGAAAACTGGCAAGAAACGTATCTGTAGACAAGTCTGACGAAAGTTCAAGGTGAATAGCCTTTGTTGCACAACAAACAAAAAGGCATATATAAGCTTTAGATGTCTTTGCTCCCCGATATCTTCCCATTGTCACTGAAAACGGTCCCGCATAATCAAGTGAAAGTTGAGAAAATGCCTTTATTTGTGAAACCCGAAACGAGGGAAGATCCGCCATAAACGGTATGTATGATTGAGGTTTAGAGCGAAAACATTTTATACATTTAGAAAGGCATCTGAAGATTGCACTACGAGGAGAAATTATCCAAAATTGTTGTAGAATTAAATTATGTAATGTTTTTAAACCTGGATGAAGATTTTCTTGATGAATTTGTTCTATAATAAGATCAGTAAACCGGTGATTCTTAGGTAGCAGAACAGGGTGCTTAGCATCAAAAGATAGAGATGATTTTCTCAACCTACCACCCACTCCTGAGAACACCACTTTTATCTAAAAAAGGTGCTAATTTTCTGAAGTGTTTAGGTAAAGCACTATTTTTTCTCACAACTACGAATAATGTTATAAAAGCATTCCTTTTGAACCTGTTTAATGATCGCTTGCAGTGCGCTATGCATCTCTAAGGAAGTTATATTTATGTTACTATAATTAAATGTGTCTTTTCGCGTAAGGGAAATAAAACGAAAAATATAAGCGAGAATCCGCTGAATTTTCTTTATGGATGAAAATGTTGCTAATAAAGTACAAACAATGGATGGAGGTTCCAATGAAATACATAAAGTTGTCTTTCTTTCTTCCTGAAAGGTTTCAGGGAATCCGTCTACAAGAGCGGACGGCTGTTTCGGCCAATTTTCGGAATCCAACAATAGAAAAGCAGGACCTTGCCACCACAATTTACATTCGACTAACTGCAATGGACTCAGCCCTCTTGAAACACAATCTGCCGGGTTTATTTCAGAGGGAACATATCTCCACGAGGATACATCTGTTGACTCTTGAATAAAGGCAACCCTGTTAGCAATAAACGTTTTCCACCGATGTGGTGAAGAAGAAAGCCATGCAAAAGCAACTTGCGAATCGGACCATGCATATAAAGAGTTGAAGGTTAAGCGCTTAGCATATGCATTTTTGACAAAACTGAATAGTTCTGTAAGTAAATATGCCGCACAAAGTTCTAAGCGGGGTAGTGAAACTACTCGAAGAGGTGCCACTCGAGATTTGGCAGAAATTAAGCGAATTTGAACATGATTATCAAAAGTGATATATCTAAAATAAATTACACAACCATATCCCTTTGTACTAGCGTCGCAGAAACCGTGTATTTCTAGTCGAATGACTGTCTTTGAAATAAGCATTCGGGGTACCTGAATTTTGGATATGTTGGGTAATTCATGCTTAAAACGATCCCACATTGCAATAATGTTATCAGATGGCGGGTCATCCCAATCCAATTTCAATAACCAAAGCTGTTGGAGGACATATTTCGCCATAAATATTAGAGGAGCCAAGAAGCCTAAACAATCAAAAATCCTAGCTGTTTGCGAGAGGATACCACGCTTTGTACATTTGGATTCGATAGAAGTGAATTTATAGGAAAAACGTCTAAACTGGGATTCCATTGCAGTCCGAGAACTTTTATGAAACTGGGTTCTTCATTATCAAAAGTAAGTGGAATTTGAATATCTGTTGAGGAAACAGCTGATAATAGAGCAGGATGGTTACTCGTCCACTTGCTCAGTTCAAAGCCTCCTTTTTTAAGAAGTGTGATTAGTTCTGATTGAATACGAAGAGCTGATTCTAAAGAATCCGCGCCACTGACGCAATCATCAACATAAATTGAATCCTGTATTACTTCGGAAGCCCCGGCATAATTTTTTTGTTCAAGGGTAGCTAATTCTTTTAACGTTCTAAGAGCTAAAAATGGAGCCGAAGAAACTCCGAAGGTTACCACGTTAATGGTATACTCTTTAATTTCATCTTTGTTGGAGAAGCGCCAGAGGAATCTTTGATATTTTCTATGTTCAGGATTAACAAAAATTTGACAGTACATTTGTTTAATATCACAGCTAAATACCACTGGATACGTACGAAATTTGTGTAAAATAGTCGCTAAATCTTGATGAAGTTTTGGACCAGCAAATAATGTATCATTCAAACTTATTCCCTTCGAGCCTTTAGCACTGGCATCGAACACTACCCGAATTTTAGTAGAAGTGCTGTCTGGCTTTAAAACGCAGTGATGCGGTAAATAAAATGCTAAAGAGGATTGATAATCGGAAGGCAAAACTTCGGAAATATAATTTTTTTCAAGGTATTCCTTGATAAAATCTGCATAAAGATTATAAAGTTTAGGTGTTTTATTTAAACGATTTTCAAGTGACTTAAAACGTCGAGACGCTTGAGTATAAGTATCTCCAAACTGAGTTTCGGGGTGTTTGAAAGGAAGAGGTACAACAAATTTACCAGACTGTTCGCGATAAACTGATTGTTTGTACAAATTTTCACATTTTAATTCATCAGGAGACATATGTATGTTAGAGTTGGGGAGTTGTTCCATTTCCCAGAATTTTCTGAGAGTAAAATCTATTTGCGATTCGAAAGAAGCATGACAACTAAGTAAGGATGTATTCGGAGAGGTATAAGTTGCTTTACCCTGTAAAATCCAGCCAAAAACAGTTTCGAGAGCCACTGGTTGTCCTTCATGACCAAAAATACGAGAAGATTCTAATACAAAAGGTACAATTTCAGCCCCGAGCAACAAGTCCACAGGTCCAGGAATGTGACACTGACTATCGGCAAGAGGTAAATTTTTAATATGGGTCCAGCTTGTCATATCAATGGCTAGTTTTGGCTGTTCGGAACAAACTTTTGGTAAAACAATGGCTTCAAACGTAAACGTAGGTTCAGGTTTATTACAAGGCTTGATGAAGCATTGAGTAATTCCTTTATTTGAAATTGATGTTAAATTATTGATACCCTCAATAGGTATTGGAAAAGGATGGCGTCGTAAGCCTAAGCGATTGGCACATTTTTCCGAAATAAAATTTGCCATACTAGCAGTGTCTAATAAAACCCTAACCTTTTGAAAATGTCCCCAAGCATCTCTTATTTGCACTTCAGCTGTTGAGAGCATAACCGTAGTATTATTGATGATATTTGTGCAAGCCGAACAATGAAGTGTACTAGAGGACTGAGCCACAATCGGTGGGGAAGGTGAATTTTCTGAGGACTGAACATCGGTATTTCGATTTTCTGAATTAAAACTGGATGCACTTAAGCTTGAAGAAGCTTTATTTAAGTTTCTTTTAAGATGTAATGTACTATGGTGGGGAAAACCACATGTTTTACACCTTGATGAAAAAGGGCACTGATGTGCGGAATGGTTAGGACGCAGGCAATTACGACATAACTTTCGTTGTTGTACGAGAGCAAGTCTATCACTAGGATTTTTTTCCAAAAAATGCATACACCGATATAGCGCATGAGAAGAAGCACAAATAACACATTTGTTACTATTATTTTGTTGGTTATCAACAGTATTAACATATGCCGAAGGCATGCTAGATGTTCTAGCTGAAGAAGATTGAAAGTTAAAAGTTTTAGGTTTTGACGTTTGAGCGTTTTGATTAAAATTTGTTTGTTTTTCCTTATTATGCAATAAAGGAACCATAGTTTGAACTGATTCAAGAGCTTTGCATTGTTGTTCCAAAAAGGTAACTAATTGTGAATATGACGGCATATCAATTTTACCATGTTCAAGTTCAAAGTCAGTTCTAGTTTTTGAATCTAACTTTTGTAACAAAATATTGAACAAAGGAAAATCCCAAGCTTCTGTGTTAAACTTTAATGCATGTAACGCAGCAAGATTTTCGGTAAAAACATTTAATAAATTCCGAAGTTCTTTAGAAGATGATTTCGGTGAACAATGACACGTATAAATTTCATTAAAATACGTTGTAGCTAAAAATCTTGTGTTTTGATATCTTTTAATTAAAGTATCGAATGCAATATTATAGTTATTATCTGTCATTGGGATAGATTTAATTAAATTTAAAGGTTCGTTTTTTAGAGAAGTTAACAAATAATGGAATTTTTCTATGTTAGATAAATCTGTATTTTCATGAATAATACTTTTATAGAGATCATAGAAACCCGGCCAAGTCTTAATATTCCCTTCAAATATAGGAACACTGATTTTCGGCAACCTTATATTTTTATTTTTATTCGAAGACTCGAGAACAGTGGAATTCGCTGCCTGATTCAATTCTGAAACCTTTGATTTAATTGCGTAAAAATATTTATCTGCACTTGCTCTTATTTGATCATGAGTTTGGAACTCTGCATCGGTAGAAATTAAAGAAATGATTTGTGAATGACTTTCTTGAAATTCATCAAATATTTTATCTGCAAACTCAGCTCTAACCAAAAAATTCTGTTTATAAAATGGATCATTTACATTATTTTTACCATAATTATATATTTCCTGCAACCGTGTCCATGGGACCTTGCGGAGTCGTTCCAGTTTGGCTATTTTAGTCTCGATCTCCATTGGCGGAGCCATTTGAAATCAGCCAAATAAAGTTAAAATGTTAAATAAAAACTATTGTAAATTCGAATAAAAGGTGAACTGTTCTATAAGAACGTCTCTAGTTCTATTGAAAGGAAATACAGTAAACAAAATCTCAAAATGAAAATAAATTAGTTTAAATTGAAAAAACCGTTTTTGACGCTTACAAACAAGGTAAACAAATTTCAATGGGAAATTTGTAGTACGCCCCACTTTATTCACGATATCAAATCTGGTTGCGCTATTGACAAGCTTGTTTCTGATAAAATGAAATATTTGTTGTAAACAATTTCGAATTTACCAATACTAATTGATTTAGTAGTAAGAGAAAGAAGACGATCAATAAACTGGATATTTTACTTATTTACTAAAAGCAATTGGAGCAAAAAATACCCAAGACTAATGGAACTTTAAATAGGTATACTTTCCAAATTAACAACACTGACAACTTCAGTTTTAAAAACTCGTATTGTAAATAAAAAAAATAAAATAAGTAATTTTATTTAAAACAACTGAAAATATATGAAAAAGTTAATCAAAGGGGTAGTCCAATCCTGTTAGAAGGACCAAAATGTATCGAATGACACACCGGAGTTTCTGGGAAACGTATATAAGCTTAAAAATGGACTGTATTATATTAAATTTATTTTGCCTAAAATGCACAGTCAGGTGATTGTCAAAGCACTAACCTCATCTCTAGAAGCTCGTCGGATAAAAGGGTACCCTTCTCTTCTTTCTTCTGCTTCCAACCACTTTGTTTTTAACATAAAACTCGGAAACACAAAATTAATTGTTACTATTAATTGGTTCACTAATTGTACTAGCCGAAGGCCGCAAGCGTACTGTTCCTCCGTCCTTGTATATATGCCCGGCTTATTGCTCGAGGTACCTTTTCAACCTTGACTGTACAGTTTGTCCCCCGAAAATGAATAAATATTTAAATTAAGTAAAATTTATTAAATATTAAACGAAAACGAATGAGTTCTAAACAATAACACAACCAAATATCTAATAAAATAAATTATTTTACTAAATATTTAAACAATAAATAACAAAAATGGAATCCAGAAAGACATTAAAAGACCTAGGTAAGTCTATCAGAACTTAAAAATGAGTTAGAAATCAGAAATTTAAATACTGAAGGATCTAGAGAAACATTAATAGAAAGACTTCAGGAAGTACTAATAGAAGAGGGAATAAATCTTGAAGAATACCTACATATTTCAAACAGTAGAAGAGTCAACTAGTACACAAGCACAACAAACCATGGAAAGAGGTGGTTTTGTCTGCAAGAGATATGATAGTGTAGAAAAACATAAAGAAACAAAAGACAATAATGTACAATTAATGGATATGATGAAACATTTACTTGAACAGATGAGCAGTCAAAATAAAGAACTACAAGATGAAATAAAAAGTCAAAAGAAGGAACTACAAGATGAGATAAAAAGTCAAAATAAAGAATTACAGGAAAAGATGGACATTCAAAATGAGCAACACAAGAAAAGTATAGAAAATTTAGAAATCTCACAGCATAAGATGAACAAACAATTGCAAGACATACAGAAAATGAACACAGATATACTAGAAATAAAAGGAAATATGCAGAATAATCAGCAAGAAGTGAACACAAAATTGGAAAAGATAGATAATAAGATAGAAAGTCAAAAGAAGGAACTACAAGAAGAGATAAAATATCAAAACAAAGAATTAAATAAAAGTTTGGAAAACAAAATTGAGTATACACAGAAACAAATAAAAAAGGATATGGAACAACTTAATCAAACTATGATAGAAGAAATTAAGGAAGACATTAAAAACCAGTTCCAAACTGAAGAGGAAACTTTAAAAAATGATATTATAGAAATACAGACAAACAATAAAAATGAGCAAGACAGAATAATAGAAGACATAATAATAGTAGATGAAAAGAATGTAAATAATAATGATGAAACTATTGAACTGAAGAAAACATTAGAAGGTAATAAAAATAAAACAGTAGTTGAAACAGAAATTATCTCCAATAAACTTACTGAACAAAACAAAAATAATGAAATTGAAACAAAAACAGAAACTAATATAATTGAGACAAAATATAGTAATATGAAACTTACAAGAAAGTTCAACCTACATGAAAAAGTCTTACAAAATATAAATACTAAGAATATACATAAAAATATATTAATTAAAGAATTCATATACAAGAAAAGTATAATATATAAAGAATATTTAAAACTTAACTTAATAAAGGATAAGACAAAAGAAAATACACAAGAGGAAATATGGTCTAAGAAACTTCAATATAACTTAAACAATGACAATAAGATAATGGTACAATCTACATTTAACCCAATTTTAGATAACTATAATGTAATAAAAACAAAAAAAAATTTAGAAACATGGACAACAAAACTACATTACTACAACAATGTGACAAACTCGGTGACAAACATACAACCGAGCATACAACATAACTATAAAATGAGATTAGATAATAACAACATAATAAAAATACAACCAAAATATGAACCAAAACTGAACTACTATAAATTAATGAATATAACAGAAGAAACATATAGTAGAACAAATAAACAAGAATATAATTTAAGAATTGACAATAATACTAGACAATACAACACAACTTCATATAACTATAACAACAAAAATTACATAATAAATAAGAAATTATACCAAAAGATAATAACCACATCAATTAAATATAATAAACAAAATTGGAAAGTAAGAAAAAAAAAAGAATCTAGATAAAGAGTTTTCACATGTGTATATAGTAGTATAGGAAATAGGTATAAGATATAGAATTAAGATTATTAGTATAGTATCTATGATAATAAGCAATATTAAGATGACATCTACTACATTAACAATAAGATTAGACATTAAAACAATAATAAAACTAATAAGGCAACAACTTTGACATCATGATTTTGAGAAAAATGCTGCATCGGTGACAAAACATCTTTCATATATGGTACAAGTAAGTTTATGGATTTATCTAAAATATTACCTGAAAAAAGGAAAATAAAACTAATTAATAAATCACTCTAAATCAAACTAAGTAAAAGAATAACTAATGATCTATTGGATATATGAAAACATAAATATTCAAAAAACATTAGTAGGTATAATAATTGTTCAAATAATAGAAATTAACAATAATTATAAAACTAATTTGATCAATACAAAACTAATTTAAAACAATGAAACTATAGCATCAATTCTATAAATAAAACAAAATACCTGACTACATATAAGAAATATAAAGTTTAATATTAATTGGTATGATGATACAAACAAATATAAAATATTAGAAGATAAGTACTTGGAGAACAGTGTAAATAAGAGTTATTAAGGAACTAGAGGTATAAATGGAAATGAATATGATTTATTTGTGGAAGATACACGAGTGTGTATAAGATGAAATGATATAAAATGTTTATTGATGATGATTTAAGAAGGTATAAAGATTATATGATGAATATGAAATGATAAGTATAAGATTATGATAATTGTATGTATAGTAGAAGAAAGATGATGTGATAAGAAGTTGATAGTTGAGGGAAATATATTATAATCTATTTACAAAATACTCCAAGTAATATAATGAAACAAAATGATGACAATTTTAAACTTCATAGCTATAAATTGCCTATATATGGGAACCAATTAATTTAAACATAATATAAACAATTGAAAGAAATAATAATATTATACAATTTAACAAGAATAAACTATATAATCCAATAAATGGTTATCTTCCAGTTTAACCATCCGCTAAAAATTCTCTGCGCATGTACAAAAATATTCGAAATTTACAGCGGGAGAGCCGCACAGTGTTGTCAGTTCAAATATTTTTTCCTGAAAGCGAATAGTTTAGTTTTGATTTAGTAAATTTGATTATAAAAAAACGCACGTTAATAATGAGCGTTACTGCTAAAATTCATAAGTAATAATTAAGATGCTAAGAACAGCAGTTGAAAATATGAATAATAACGTAGGTAGGTACTTCCCTTCGTTATTTCGAATTAAATATATTGTAATATGCGAATGTAAAAATCTCACGTTTTCATGGTATTCTGTGGTTTTCATATTTAGAGCAATGGGGCAATGAGTTCAGCTATAAAGAATAAACTTTATATAACAATGGTTTAAAAAATTGAAGTAAAACAGGTGTTATTTTTTAAATAATTCAAATAAAATATAATATTAACATCTGTTGTTTTAATGGTATTCTGTGATTTTAATTTATTATGGTTTTAAATTAATGAAAAATATAAACTACCACAATAAATGCAGTAGAAACTATAAGGAAAAAACATGTTAAATAATGCATATTATATTAAAATTAAATAATATATAATTAAAATTTTATATTATGTCTTCTGATTTATTTAAGGCATATTATGTTTACATGCATATAAAATTTAAATCCAAAATCAGCCCTGTAATTGAATCTCCTTGTTATAATAAATTAACGTTATCTGCAAAATATACATACTGTACGTTCAACATGCATTATTTCATAGATTTACTTAAC
Organism: Ophraella communa; assembly: GCA_035357415.1. Lineage (NCBI taxonomy): Eukaryota > Metazoa > Arthropoda > Insecta > Coleoptera > Chrysomelidae > Ophraella > Ophraella communa. The sequence continues at coordinate 17,195,000 of CM068984.1, forward strand.
TCGATTACATAACCTAAGTTACGCAATCTGTTAAATAATGTCTATAATTTTCGTCTTTCCAATGTTTATTCACTCACTTTATTTATTCATACATATGCGGCAACGCAGCTCGAGATTTAAAGTTTGCCACTCCTTATCAACCAATAAAATTATCCTTGATACTTCAAATTTTGTACATGCGCAGAGAATTTTTAGCGGATGGTTAAACTCAGGGTTGTTCCAGTCATTACATTCGTAATAGATCTATTACAATTTTGATATCATCATTACGCCATTACGCCAATCTCTCAAACACATCGAATCTATTACAAAATCACTAAACTAGGTGAATGCCATCTATAGGTTTCTGTAATTTTGAATGAACTATTTTTTAAGTAAAAATGTATTACTTATTTCAGATTTCTTTACGACATAGGCAATATTTAATACCTGAAGTAAGGGTATATCTGCTTAGAACATAGAAATAATTACTTTATGTTCTAAGGCTTATAATTTAGAACTTAGACAAGGAATCTAATCTAAGATTTAGAAGAATATAAACTATTCTTATTCTAACCTAACAATTATTTATCTAGGTTTCTTATATCCACTTATATCCTATGGTATGTTGTTGTAGCCAGTACTTGTTTTTGTATTCATTCTCAGTCCTCTTATCTATAGAAGAAATTTTTCCACCATGAATAAGTAAGAGAAAAAATTTTTTTTAATAGTTATAAAAGATCGTAATATTTCAGATTTTTGAAAGGTCAATCAAACAATGAAAAAACACAAAAAATGTCTATCACTAGAAGAGATCCAGAAGAAAAAGAGTCCGACTCAAACAGCGATAGCAACGAGAGTCTACTATCGAAGCGAATAAGAAAAAATGTATACAGACAAAAATTTAAAGAGGAATGGATCACAAATAAAAACTCTTTTTGGTTAGTTCAAAAAAATAGTGAAGCAATGTGCAAAATTTGCAACAAAATTATACAGGGAGGCATAACGCATATCAAACGACATGAAGTAAGTCAAAATCACAAAAGAAAATTAAACAGTCTCGCAAACACTTCGCAAATAAAAAACATTCTTATAGATAATAAGAAAATTAAACTAAGAGATGCGGTCAAAAAGGGTGAAATAAAGATGGTAATGGCCATTGCAGAGCATAATTTACCATTTGCTTTTATGGATCACTTGCCTCAACTTATGGGCTCTATTTGTTATGATTCAGAGGTGATTAAAAATATTAAATGTGGGCGAAAGAAAGCAACCGCTATTTGTAAAAATATAATTGCTCCAGAAGCTGCAAGCCTAATTTCCAAAGGGATGAGAGAAAACTGGTACTCTCTCATTATTGATGAAACCACCGACATATCAACTACACAATGTCTGGCCATTGTAGCTAGATATTATGTAGATAATAATATAAAAGATAAATTCCTAGGCCTTATACAAGTTGAACAAGCCACTGCAGAAGGCCTTTTTAAAAGCGTTTTACAAATTCTAGAAAAAAATGATATACCTTTGGAAAATATGATAGGCTTTGCAGCTGATAATTGTAATGTAATGCAGGGGAATAAAAATGGGGTACAAAAAAAGTTTCGAGAAGCAGTACCAGATGTGTACATTCAGGGATGTGTTTGTCATTCTTTAGCACTCTGTTCTTCAGCTGCTTGCTCAGAGTTGCCTAGATCTGTAGAGTCCCTAGCAAGAGACATTGTTTCCTATTTCAGTCACAGTTCAAAAAAATCTGTGGAATTAAAAGAGTTTCAAGAGTTTGTGAATCTTAAACCACACAAACTCTTAAAGTTATCTCAAACAAGGTGGTTATCATTACAAGCTGTGATTAATAGAATATTGGAGCAATGGTCAGCACTTATCCTATTTTTTACAAGTGAGATTCAAAATGAATCAAAAGGACATTTTGATGCTAAATCAATTGTAACAGCTTTAAATGATACCACTTTTAAATTATATTTTTATTTTCTGTCATACATATTAGAAATCATAAACCAAATAAATATTGAGTTTCAAAGTGAACAACCTAAACTGTATTGCCTGCATAACAGGATATCAGGTTTGTTTAAAACAATATTAAAAAATTTTTTAAAACAAGAATATATAAATAGGGTTCCATTACAAAACATTAATTATGATCCACAAAATTTGAAACTTATAGAAAATATATACTTAGGGGCTAATGTTCAAAGAATTATTTTGGAATCAAATCTCACAGATACATATTTGCAAAAACTAAGGCTAAGCTGTTTGAAATTTTATATTAAATTGTGCCAACAAATACAAAAAAGATTTCAATTCAATGATCCTGTGTTATTATTTATGGAAAATTTTGAACCCAAAATGGCTGTAAGTGGAAAATGTGAATCTCTGGTACCAATAGCATCGCGATTTCCAAAATTAATATTAAATAACAATCTGGAACGTTTAGATTTTGAATGGCGTCTGCTTTCAGATATCCCAGAACTTAGAGCAAACCTTGAGAATATTAATTTCCATGAATTTTGGCAAAGTGTTTATTGCTTAAAAAATGGTACAGATCAATTCATGTTTCCCCATCTCAGTTATTTATTAAAGGGGTTATTTTGCTTGCCCCATTCTTCTGCCTGTGCAGAACGAATATTTTCTTCCTTAAACCTTATTAAAACAAAAAACCGTAACAGGCTCCTACCAGACACATGCAACGCCCTTTTATTAACAAAAGGTTTATTGGACAAAAATGAATGCTACAATTTTGAGCCCACAAATGAAATGCTGGTAAGAAACATTTCAGAAGATGTAGTAGAAGATATAGATGCAACTTTTTAGGTTTAATTTGTCATCACTAGTTAGCTAATCTGATATCATTTATTTTGAATTTAGATATCTTAATTTTAAAAAATGAATTTTCTTTTGATAGGTTATTTTTATTAATTTATTACTATTATTCTTTTACTTGAATGCTTATATAATAATGTTTATAATTTTATTTTAGGAATTTTTTATTTTGTTTGATAGAACAGATCTCATTATTTTGTGATGAAAAATTAATTCTCTTTTGAGAAAATGCTATTTTAAGAATATTTGTTTGAATTTTAATAGAACTGATTTTTTTAGTTTGTTAGGGATAATTATTTTTCTTTTGAGAGATTGTTAATAGAATCTATAAGGTTATATTTTTTATTTACATATGAAAAAAACAGTTTATATTTGTTTTGTTTATCTTTACTTTGGTGAAATAAACAGTTTTTTACAAAAATCTTATTCTTTATTTCTATGGCCTACTGTCTTGTGACATACAGCCAGCTTTCATCTTTTTCTTTTACTTCTCATACAAAGGGTACACTTTCTATGCGTCTGGATGAAAAGTACACGTCCTTTGTTTCTCGACTCGATTAACAAAAAAGAAGAAGAAATACTAAACGTCATTTGTCATTACAATCTATTACAATTCTATCAATCTATCTAGTACAATTTATTTTTACTCGAGAACAACCCTGGTTAAACTGGAAGATAACCCAATAAATAGTTTCATTGGAGGAAAACATACTTAATAAATTTAAATTGTAAACAACAGATACAAATAAGTAAAAGAAGTTAAGAACTAACAACACTTAGACAAGATGATAAAATATCTATTAAGATCAATACTTACTTAGAGTGATTGAGTTAAGAAAAGAAAAACAATCTTATTTATATGCAGTTCAAAACCATATCAAATATAATGTTAAAATGTTGCTGTTTATTCAAGAAAATAAATAATTTAAAAAAAATCTTCAGATGCAGATATTTTCAAAATCCTAAAACATATAAAGATGATATTTAGATCAATTTAACATAACATATTAATTAAAGCATACACAAAAAATTTAATTTGCAGTTAATAAACAGATGATTTTAAAATTTGACATTTGATTTGATCATAGAACACGGAACAGTAAGAATGAGTCTTCTTCGTTTTTATAAAAGGTTCACAAAACAAAATTTTGTACCTTGGTTAGTATAAAAAATTATTGTATAATATACTTAGAATTTAAAAATGTTTATTAGATTATTTAAAAAAATTTCTATATGACTATACAAATATTTTTTTATATTTTGCACTTATAAAAATCTTCATTGACATTGACATTTGTGGCTAATAGCAATTTATTAATTTTATATTGTTCTTTAATAAAGTATCTGTGAATATGAATATAATATTTTACTTATATAATATATTATTATTGGTATATTATTCTTTTTAAAATATTTTAAAACATTAACATTTGATAATTTAAATGTCACAACTGTCAAATTTTATAAATTACACAGTGCTGCCGACATACTTTTTAAAATAAAAATTTTCGTAATTACATAAAAATAAAAAATTAATTTAAAAAATGGTAAAAAGGGCAAAATATAAAAAATATTATAAACAACTTATTTCATATGGCTGTTGTGACACCCGTTCTTTAAAAAACTCATCGCTTCGCGATTCGTTTTTTAAACTTGAACTCGTGTCGTAACAGAATTCCATATGAAATGCGTTGTTTAATATACTATTAAATAATCGGGGGCTGATTGTAACGTTTAGATATTCTATAATAGTATAATATCAACAGAAGTTGTTTAATTTAACTAAATCCAATAATTTTAATTATATTGTATTATTTTATTGTATATTTTTTGTATTTGTAAGAAAATTTTAAGTTAGAAATTATTTTATTACGTAATGTATCGATATTATATTTAGTACATAAATATATTATTTAGAACTTAGTAGAAACTTCGCGAAAATTGATTATATAATGTGTAAAAAAAGGACAGATATTCAGGGTTATACCGGTGGCCATTGTAAAATGGACGACGTTGAAAATATTCCAACAATTTTTCAATGCTCTCTTTCAACGTTGATCAAAAGAAGTTATTCAGGTGACCACATCTTTTCAATGATCACTTGTAATCAACGTTGAAATCAGGACAACTATGAAGTTAGTAATTATTATCACGGAACGATGTGAATTCATACTGGATTAACCTCAACATTGTCAATTTGACAAATTTAACAAATTTTGTTATTTCTTTTACTTTGATACGTTTTAGAATGGATAGAAAAAAAAGAACGCCTAAAAAACAATTCCAAATATACGTTAAATATTTGGAGAATCATGAAATATTAAGAACTGGGAAGCTGAACCCTTCTGATGATCCAAAATATATAACAAATATTTGGGACTGCATGACGGCAGAACTTAATGCCAAAGGTGACGGCCCCAAAAGGGATGTTCAAGAATGGAAAAAGGTGAGTGGCAGAATGAATATTCTTTAGCCACAGCTAAAGAAGTTACTCTTTTACGTTGTAGGTATTTCGTGAATGGAAAAGTGCCGTAAGGAAGAGGGCAAGAGAAAATAAAGACTTAAGTCATCTTGAGGAAAGTTTCTTACAATTGACTGGTATTGTGGCTGTGACAGGACTTCCAATTGCAGAAGTTCATGATATGGAAAAGGTTGAGGATCTTGGGGAATGTATTACTGATTATGAAGTAATTGTTGAAGAAAATGAGGGTGAAAATGAAACTACTACTGCAGAAGAAAATATTGTTATTAAAGTGGATGCTCCTACCAAGACAAGCAAAAAAAAGAAAAATGATAACCCACTTCTTAGTGCTTATATTGAGGGGCAGGAATCAGAGAGGAATGGCCTCTCAGAAATTGCAAAGTCTCTTGACAATATAGCCAAAGGTATTAATAGGTTTTGTGATTTATATGAAAAAAATAATTAATAGGTTTGGGGTAGATAGGTAGGTTAGTTTTGTTATGTGCTGTTTTCCATATTTGTACCCGTGTTCAATGTTCTTTTTTTATTTGTGATGTTTTGAAAATATGCATCTAGTCTGTACCATGAGAATTTGTGTTTATTTATTTATTTGTACTTACCTGTGTTCAACATTCCTTTTTTTGTGTGTGATATTTTAAAAGTATTTATTTATCTTGTTTGTATCATGATAATTTGTATTTATTTTAATAAATATTTTATAAGAAAACTTGTATACATTCTTTTAGAAAAATGTAAAAAAACAAATGCCGAGCAGTATAAAACTTACCTAACATTCTTACAAAAATATAAAACACATCAAAATATACCTGAAGAGGAATTTGAAAAAATGTGTATGCTTTTGAATAAGTACAATAAAGGCCCAAGTAAAAGTAAAGAGGAATGGCATCAGGTAAATTAAATGAAGTAATTATTTTGTGATTACTTACATTATATTAGACTTTTAGGGAATGGACAAGTAAAACAAAAAGAAAAGCTAGGGAAATATTTCGACATCAACAACAAACAGGAGGAGGTCCCCCATTGAACAGCTTCCTAAGTGAATTAGAAAATTGGCTTATGAATATTCTTGATATGTTAGTTATAGTAGGAATGAATATTTGTGAGCTTGGCCTGCATAAGGAGAAGAAAATGAAACCCACTGTGCTCACAGGGAAAGTTAACAGAGGGAAACAAAAGAGGAAAAGTAAATTATTTCTGATTCTTTTTATGTTTAATTTAATATTTTTGTAACTTTTAGGAATTACCAAAACCACAAAAAGAATTCTATCCATATTTAAAAATCAAAACAAAATGAAATGTGATATTAATTTATTATTACTATCATCTATAAACAATGTTATGTTGGCCCTTATTAGATTTTTTTCTATAATAAATTATAAAATCTAATTAACTATTAACTAATTATTAAAGAAATTCCTTATAATTCTATTTCTGATGAGTTGTGCTGGGTTGTTGATATTCATTATTGGATGAGGAACATCATCTACATCTTCATTAACAAATCCTGCAAATTGTATGAATTAGAGATGTTATAAATCTGTTGCTTTATTAAGTGCTCACCATCATCCATAATACCCTCATTACCTCTTTCAATGCACATGTTATGTAGTACTGCACAACTATAAACAATATTAGCAGCAACTATTGGACTGTAATGCAGAGTTCTATGTTTAAGCAAGCATCTGAAACGTCCCTTTAGAACTCCTATGCATCTTTCAATAACATTCCTGGTGCTCTTGTGTGCTGCATTATAACTTGCTTGAGCCTCTGTTAAATTATGTGTTGCTATTGGTGTCATTAGCCAAGGTTCAAGAGGATATCCTGAATCACCTGCAAAAAAAGAGAAACTAAAATTTGATTACAAATTTTTTAATTACTTACCAATTAACCAAGATGAGTGATCCCCTGCTGTAAAACTGTTTTCCAGAAGTTGCTTATTTGACATGTTGTCCAAATTGCTGCATCATGCACAGAACCTGGAAACCTAGCATTTATTGCCAAAATGTTAAGTTTTGAATCACATATCTGAACATAAATTTGAATTAAAATTGAAAAATATAAATGATACATGGTATTACAATTTGGACATTGAGACTATAATATCCTTTTCTATTATAAAATAATAATGGTGGACCAAGTTGATTATTCATTGATGGTGCAACAATGGCTATATAGGTCCCATCAATAGCACCTATTATTCCAGGAAATCCATTTCTCATCTCCATGAAGCTATAAAATATAAATACTATATAATAAATAATACTAATTGATGAAAAACTTAATGTTACCCCTGTTTAACTGTAGAACGCTCATCTTCATTTGATGGAAAGTGTATTTTAAAATACATTGTTTCAAGCGCAGTATTCACTGCTGCAATGCACCTTGAAACAGAACTTTGGCTCATAGGAATAAAATAATCTTGACCCACACTCTTCTGATAGCTGCCTTGGGCAAAAAAATGTAATGCAACCATAATCTGAAAGGATATGAAGGGCAGAATTAAAGTCAGTGTGTTATCTTTTAACAAACCATACTTTCAATTTTTTGGGAATGAATATTTCCCTCTGTCCATCAGGTAAGTGGGGTCCCAAAGCCATAACCAGTTCATTCACCATGTCTCTTGATATGCGATATATACTCCGAAACTGTACTTCAGGCATTTGTAAGGGATCGCTATGATCCCTCAACTGTCGCATCAAGTTCATATTCCTTATTCTAAAAATTAAAGTTTATTAAGCAAGCCACAACTTTAGAACTTGTCTACCTACCTATCTATATCATCATAAAATTTGCCATGATAAATAAACCACACACAATTTAACTCACGTAACCCCAACAACTGAGAAACAACGTTGAAAAATACCCTGGCAAGTCCGAAAAGCACTTGCACATAACCAACGTTGCTTATAAAACGCATTAAAAAATGTTCAATTGGGGTTGGTCACCTGAACAGGAAATGTTTGTCAACGTTGAAACATTAACAATAATTGGTAATAAATGAACGTTGTTTCAATTTCAATGGTCACCTGAATAGGAAATGTTTATCAACGTTGAAACATTAACAATAATTGGTAATAAATGAATGTTGTTTCAATTTCAATGGTCACCTGAATAACCCTGAATGTGTAAAAAGGAGACAGATATATTTGTACAATATTTTATTCTCGAATGATCGGACAGTAGACGAAGTAAGAATGTCTAGTCATATATATATGAAAGAAAGAGATACACATATTTTTTCCCAGAAATGACCAATCTCTAGAACAAAAAAAAACGAAGCTTCTAGAAGTTTAAAACCTATAAAAGACTGAACAGAGGTCGTTAAAAAGGAAGTAGAGAATTGGTAGTCAAACATTGAAGATCTGAGTGTGAATAGTCAATTTGAACAAACAGTTTTGGGGAAGTTGATTATTGGAAGTCAAAGAGAGAAAATCAGTGAGTCTGAACAGTCAATTAAAAAAGTGAACAAACAGTTTTTAAAGTAGTTATAATAAAGTGACGTTAAAAATACAAAGTAAAACAATTATAAAGTAAAACAAAGTGCCGTAAGTGACGTTGAAAACTAAACAAAAGTGAAATTAAAATATTTTCGGTTCATGTAAAAAATGAAGAGTACTTACTATTATAAATACAACTAAAGGAACTGTAATCCATCAACACTAAAATTTGAGGAACAAACAAAGAACAATAATTACACAAGAAACTAATCGTCTAACAACACTTCAGTTCACCAAAATCGCAAATACCACGTATCACTTCGTTCGTCTCCGTTTTTCATAGATCACCTACAGATTTTTCCACCAATCAGGAAACAGGACTTTACATATTAAGGTCAGATAAAATTGTAATTTATTAAAAAAATTTGTAGTAGTTAGTTGAATTTTATAATTTAAAAAAAATAACAAAGGAATTTACTTGATATTTAATAATTAGTGTATTTGATAATCTTACTTGCCATTACATAAACAACATTGGTTAGTTTAACTTAATTCACATCAAGTAAGTTCTTTTATAATTACTAAAGGCCTTTCTTTTTAATATTTTTTCTAATTAGTTTCATTATTAAACTTTCAACATTACTGTTTTAACTTAACTATTTTATAATAAATTTATAATTATAATTAATCAATTTTATTCAAATACCTTCTACCTAATAACCCAATAGAAACTAGCATAACCAAACACCCCCTGAGAAAAAGATCTTGTTGCTATTAGTACATTTAAATAAGTAATATCAATCTAATAAATAAATCAATCAAATCAATATATATATATATATATATATATATATATATATATATATATTTTAATGTATCATTATTACTGATAAAAACAAAACTTACCTGTTAAGCATCCATCATAGCCATTACACTAATGGATTAATTAAAAAAAAAGGATATGCATAATGAAACACACTTTTCTTCTTAAACCATGTAATTACCCAAAAAGAAGTATTGTTTTGACTACGGTATGAACTTGATTATATCATAAATTTGGTCATAACAGGTTTTCATTTGGACTTAGTGGATACATCTTATTAGAAAATGAGATGAATTTCCATGACCTAAAAATAATACATATAATTAGTGTGAATTTGTATAAACATACAGTATCTCTACAGTTACACTAAAACAAAGTAGTATAACTTACATATCTGATAATAATAAACAAATATTATAAGATAAAAGTCAATATAGGGTAGATAGTCATATTGGAAAGTCAACATGTAAAAATAAACAATACACATTAGTAAATGAACAAAATAGAATTAAAGTTACTTACCACAATAATTTACAAAAAAGGGATATCTTAATAAGTTTAATTGAATCTGCAGTTACTTTTTCTTTCGTACATCTTAAATTTTCAATATTTACTCTTCAATTACAAACATTCAAATAAGTAAAGAATGTATTGACATCTTATCTTGTATAGGATCCATATTCAATTATTGTATCACAATCAAAATTTTCTAATCCATAATGAATGCATTTTCACATAACAATTCACTTTTTCACCGAGTTCTTTTTCAAAATTCTCAGTTTAACCTGAAACAATAAAAAGAAAATAAAAATCAAGAAGTATTAATGGTTTCCACATGTTTAAGAAATCAACATGTAATTTTAGTTAGTGAAATATTTAAATTAATAGTATAAAAAGGAAGTACTTACAAAATCATGGTCTTCGATTTGTACAAACAAATATGCAAATAGATTGTGAGTACCTAAAAGGACACAAGATTAATTATAAACATTAATAAATGACAATTTATGTAAAAAAAAAGTATGTAGGATAATTAAGGAAGTTGTTTATATAAAATTTAAAATGTTAACCTATGATAACACAGAAAATATCAGCTTATATAAGGTATAAGTAATACAAATAACAAAATGTTTTAAAAGTTTAAATTGTAGTTGTTAGAGTTAAAATGGTAAGTAATCAGTTTAAATAGTACTAGTTAAGTGGATTTAGAGTAATTTTAAATATAATAGCTAGTGATAATTCAAAATTTGAAAGTCTAAAATAAGTAGACAGCTCAATGAAGTTATGTATTTTGAATCTAAAATTTCATAGGAAAAAGTACTTAGAAAATTATACAAACAGAATTTAAGCAAAAATAAGGATGAGATTTATCTGTACGTTATCAAAGGTATTATCAGAATTGTGAATTTATTACCTGGATTTTCGGAAATGTAGGTTATTTTTTTCTGAAATTCGAACAGTTGAAATCCGATGACGTAGTATTTTTGTTTTGTTTCAAGAAGCTATAAAAGGCTGGAGAATTCATGATTAAGCTCTCTTATGTTTTTGGTAGCAGAATAGTTAACATTCACGCTCTTATATTCCTGGTCGCAGAGCAATTGATATCGTATGTATTAATTGATTATCAACTAGAAGAAAATTTTAATAATTAAAAGCTGTTTATATTAAAATAATACGTGTAACATTAAAAATACATACAGAAAAGTAATCAGCTATTATTAAATTACTTACCAAAGTGATAAACTGCATAAAGCAAGTGCAGATTCCATAGAATTTTAAAGATTAAATTCGAGAGACGTTTCCAAAACGGAACCATAGTAGCCATCTTGTCGATTTGAATACGCTGCCGTCGCTGTTCCGTTTGCGGGAGTAAACGAAGCACAAGCCGATCTCAGTTTTGTTACGTTGCGCATGACAAGGACAATATTTGAAAACCTCTGTTATACAAGGTACGTCCGATAATTAAGGATTTGTATTTTTATTTTTAATTATTTGCAATTGTAAATTAATATTTTATTTATCATCTCCATTTTGTCATATCTGAATATTTGTTATCAATTTGTATAGAACGTGTGAAAACCAATTAATAATCTTTTTGAAGTACTTGACATTAAATTTATTGCGTATTGGTTATTAAACAATATTTAATTTGAACCCTACCCAAGATAAGAGTCAGACTTTAAATTTTAACTTTAAAATTGAGTAAACTGAGCTAGTTTGAACTTCTAATAAGGCGCCCAAACTTAAAAATAAAAAGAAAAAGTGGATTGTATATAAAATCAAATAATATTAAATTATAAACATTACAAATAATATCAAATCATTAAAATCTATAATTGGAGGTAAACATTAATAAAAACCCAACTAATTAAGTAAGACAAATCATAACACAACAAAATCAAAATAATTAAAATATATTAAAACAATAGAAGTAACTCAATATTAAAAAAAAAAAACATATCAATCATAACAATTGTCGCAACCAACGTGGGGCTCGCAAAATTGCATTTTCAGAAATAAAATAAACAAATAAAATAAATTAAATTAATAACTTAATAAATCTATAAATTAAACAACAACATGGCGGACAAGAAGATGACATTGAGAGATGGTAAACAAGTAGGGGAGAAGGCAGGAGAAGAAGTAGGGACCCAGATAGATGAAGAAAGGAATCAGGGATCTGGAGATCATGAAGCACGGGATGAAAGAAGTGAAGAAGTTCAAGAGGAGACAGTACAACAAACAAGGAGTGCAGATAGAAAAGAAGATCAGAGTGAAGTGATGAAGATGTTGATAAATTTAGCCAAAATGAATGAAGATTTAAGGAAAGACATGAACAAAAATAATGAAGATTTAAAAAGAGACATGAAAGAAGATATGAAGAAACTAGACAAAAATAATGAAGATTTGCGAAGAGATATAAACAAGAAATTGGATCAAACTAAAGAAGACATGAACAAGATGGATAAAAAGTTAGAGAAGAAATTTGATGAGATGAAAGAAGAAATGGGGGAACAAAACAGAACATTGCGAGAAGAGATACGAAATACAAAACAAGAAATAAGAGAAGAGATGATAGAAAGAATAATGGAAGTGGAAGACAGACAGTCTAAAGAAATAAATGAATTAAAGAAGAATGAGAAAGAGCTTGAAGATAAAATCAAAGAAAACTCCAAGAAGATGGATCGTGAAGTAATAAAAATGAACAAGAATATACAAGGTGTTAAAGAAGATTTAAGCAAAGAAATAAAAACAAATTTTCAAGTAGCTGAAGATGAAAATAAGAAGATCAAAGGAGAGTTAAGAATGGAAATTAAAAACATTCAAGAAGAGGTTGGACATATGGAAAGTGAAAAGTATAGACATATATTAATGGAGATAGAAGGCAATATGGAGAAAATTAAGAAAGAAGAAAAAGTATTTAAAAAGCAGGAAAATGCAGAAACAAATGATAAAAATTTAGAAGAAACTGACCAAAATAGAGATAAAAATGTTGAAACTGAGAATATTAAAATGAATAAATTAATGCAAACTTATACTAAATATAACATGGATAAAAACAAGAATAAGATTAAATCAAGTATATTCATAGAAGTAGAAGAAAACAAAAAGATTAAAAATTTACTTGAAAAATTGATTGAAAAGAGACTTATGGAAATAGAAATAGAAGATGAAGTAATGAATATGGACACCGATATAGGAAAATTTAAAAGAATAAGAAAACAAACCAATAATAAAAAGTTACACATGATAATGAAAGCAACAAAAACCAGGAAGAGACTTATAGAAAGAAATTGGAAGAAGGTAAAGAAGAAATTGAATATTTTATTGAGCAGGGAGAAGGTAGTAGCAAGGTGTAAATAATATTACTAATTATATTTGTAGGTAGTAAGTAAGTTTTTATTGTTTGAATTTTAAAATGTTGTGTATTATATTAAATTTAAAATACCACCCCAATCAATTATATAAATTTAAATGAAACTTAAATCAATTACATTCTAATGAGTTATTGCATATTCAAGATTAAAATTATGACAAACCGTTACAAATTTTAATTAATATAGGAAACAAAACATTATTAATAGATTCAAAATCAATTTCAAAACTAAATAATATTAAAGAATAATGAAATTAAATTCAAATATAATAGTAACTGGTATTAAAAAAAACAAAGGTTATGTGAAATAAATAAATAAATATGATATTAAAGTAAATTTATATTGAAATCATAATAAATTGTAAACTACTAGCTGTGTTTAATTTGGATAGTGATATGGTAATATTAAATGATAAATAGGAACAATTAGAAACAATAATTAATTATGAAGAAGAGAAGAAGGTATAACTAAATGGTATATGGATGTCAATGGATATGATAGTAGAAGTAGAAGATAGTAAGAAGGATATTATTTATATTAGAAATAATTATGAAGATGATTAAGAAGAAAGTTATGGATATGAAGTATAAAGAAGAAAGTTATGATTATGAAGTAGATAGAAGAAAGAAGAAGATGTATTTGAAAATGATGATTTGATTGTGATGGAATATATTACAATATTGTAGGAGATTTGTTGAAGAAGTATAGTGTTTGATGTTTAAGGAGCCAAAAGAAGCTACCGAACATGAATATAATATGGAGGTGAGAAATGTTGAGGAGTTTAAAGTGAAAATATATCCTGTACCATTAAAGTTAAAAGGAAAGAGTGAAGAGAGAATCAGAAATTTTATAGATTGAAGGAATAGTTAGAAGAAGTAACAAATCATATATCAATTCACTAGTAGTTATACAAAATTAGAGCAAAATAGTAATTTAATTAAAAACATATTTCATATCAAGTTAAAAAGAAATGCATAATGATATTTAAAAGAAACTATAAAATTTAAAGAAACCAACGGTATTCAAAGAAAGGGATTGGGTTAAGTGAAAGGTCACTACAGGTAGCCAACAAAAGAAATAATGAGTGCGTAAAATTAAAACTTCCTTTTAATGGACCATTTATAGTAGACAAAGCTTATGAAAATAGTTACATTTTAAAGAATCCTTATAACCAACAATTACGAGGAATGGTGAATGTGCAAAACCTGTATCGATACTATGAATAGCAACATTTTAAAAATCCATGACATTTCTATGTTAATAAGTATTAATTTATGTAAATATTAATTAAGGTTTGGAATAAAATAATAATAGATAGGTATATAGAGATTAGAGAAACATAAGTAAAAATGTCAAATTAATTAAATTTTAAAAATTATTAGTGTAAAATAATTTATTAAAATTAAATTGGGGGAAATTGTAATGGATCATTATTACTGATAAAAACAAAACTTACCTGTTAAGCATCCATCTTAGCCATTACACTAATGGATTAATTAAAAAAAAAGGATATGCATAATGAAACACACTTTTCTTCTTAAACCATGTAATTACCCAAAAAGAAGTATTGTTTTGACTACGGTATGAACTTGATTATATCATAAATTTGGTCATAACAGGTTTTCATTTGGACTTAGTGGATACATCTTATTAGAAAATGAGATGAATTTCCATGACCTAAAAATAATACATATAATTAGTGTGAATTTGTATAAACATACAGTATCTCTACAGTTACACTAAAACAAAGTAGTATAACTTACATATCTGATAATAATAAACAAATATTATAAGATAAAAGTCAATATAGGGTAGATAGTCATATTGGAAAGTCAACATGTAAAAATAAACAATACACATTAGTAAATGAACAAAATAGAATTAAAGTTACTTACCACAATAATTTACAAAAAAGGGATATCTTAATAAGTTTAATTGAATCTGCAGTTACTTTTTCTTTCGTACATCTTAAATTTTCAATATTTACTCTTCAATTACAAACATTCAAATAAGTAAAGAATGTATTGACATCTTATCTTGTATAGGATCCATATTCAATTATTGTATCACAATCAAAATTTTCTAATCCATAATGAATGCATTTTCACATAACAATTCACTTTTCACCTAGTTCTTTTTCAAAATTCTCAGTTTAACCTGAAACAATAAAAAGAAAATAAAAATCAAGAAGTATTAATGGTTTCCACATGTTTAAGAAATCAACATGTAATTTTAGTTAGTGAAATATTTAAATTAATAGTATAAAAAGGAAGTACTTACAAAATCATGGTCTTCGATTTGTACAAACAAATATGCAAATAGATTGTGAGTACCTAAAAAGGACACAAGATTAATTATAAACATTAATAAATGACAATTTATGTAAAAAAAAAAAGTATGTAGGATAATTAAGGAAGTTGTTTATATAAAATTTAAAATGTTAACCTATGATAACACAGAAAATATCAGCTTATATAAGGTATAAGTAATACAAATAACAAAATGTTTTAAAAGTTTAAATTGTAGTTGTTAGAGTTAAAATGGTAAGTAATCAGTTTAAATAGTACTAGTTAAGTGGATTTAGAGTAATTTTAAATATAATAGCTAGTGATAATTCAAAATTTGAAAGTCTAAAATAAGTAGACAGCTCAATGAAGTTATGTATTTTGAATCTAAAATTTCATAGGAAAAAGTACTTAGAAAATTATACAAACAGAATTTAAGCAAAAATAAGGATGAGATTTATCTGTACGTTATCAAAGGTATTATCAGAATTGTGAATTTATTACCTGGATTTTCGGAAATGTAGGTTATTTTTTTCTGAAATTCGAACAGTTGAAATCCGATGACGTAGTATTTTTGTTTTGTTTCAAGAAGCTATAAAAGGCTGGAGAATTCATGATTAAGCTCTCTTATGTTTTTGGTAGCAGAATAGTTAACATTCACGCTCTTATATTCCTGGTCGCAGAGCAATTGATATCGTATGTATTAATTGATTATCAACTAGAAGAAAATTTTAATAATTAAAAGCTGTTTATATTAAAATAATACGTGTAACATTAAAAATACATACAGAAAAGTAATCAGCTATTATTAAATTACTTACCAAAGTGATAAACTGCATAAAGCAAGTGCAGATTCCATAGAATTTTAAAGATTAAATTCGAGAGACGTTTCCAAAACGGAACCATAGTAGCCATCTTGTCGATTTGAATACGCTGCCGTCGCTGTTCCGTTTGCGGGAGTAAACGAAGCACAAGCCGATCTCAGTTTTGTTACGTTGCGCATGACAAGGACAATATTTGAAAACCTCTGTTATACAAGGTACGTCCGATAATTAAGGATTTGTATTTTTATTTTTAATTATTTGCAATTGTAAATTAATATTTTATTTATCATCTCCATTTTGTCATATCTGAATATTTGTTATCAATTTGTATAGAACGTGTGAAAACCAATTAATAATCTTTTTGAAGTACTTGACATTAAATTTATTGCGTATTGGTTATTAAACAATATTTAATTTGAACCCTACCCAAGATAAGAGTCAGACTTTAAATTTTAACTTTAAAATTGAGTAAACTGAGCTAGTTTGAACTTCTAATAAGGCGCCCAAACTTAAAAATAAAAAGAAAAAGTGGATTGTATATAAAATCAAATAATATTAAATTATAAACATTACAAATAATATCAAATCATTAAAATCTATAATTGGAGGTAAACATTAATAAAAACCCAACTAATTAAGTAAGACAAATCATAACACAACAAAATCAAAATAATTAAAATATATTAAAACAATAGAAGTAACTCAATATTAAAAAAAAAACATATCAATCATAACAATATATATATATATATATATATATATATATATATATATATATATATATATTCGTACAACGATCCCTTTGGCCCCTCAAACTGTTTAAATTTATACAGATATAAACGTTTATATTTATACAGTTATTACTGTTTAATGATGCTTTTGGCGCCTTTAAAAAATAATTGAGCATTATCGAAATAGCTTTAATACAATGCCGTACTGATAACTATAATTTACAATTTTTTTGTGAATAAAGGATTATGGATTGGATTGTCTAATTATTAATTATGGTTATTAATAATGAAAATAGGAATAAGTTCGCACACAATTTTCGAATCATTTTCCCGCAATTAAATTGATTTATGAAACCATGCCTTATTAAAAAAGTGAATGTTTATATTTTCAAATAAAGTAGCGATTGGAGGTTTTTAAGAAATAAACCTTTTTTCCATTATTTTTATGGGCATACTACAATTTATTGCGAGTTTGCCAATTATATCTTTCATTTTTGTTCGTTTAATAAATTAGTAAACCAAAAGGGAAACAAACAAAAATATACCAATATACCAAGGTACATTAAAAAGTTGATAGGTGGCGAACGGATACTATTTAACAAAAATATAATACGAGGGTACATCAAAAAGTTTTGCAGATGGCGGACGGATACTACTTAACAAAAATATAATACGAGGGTATATCAAAAAGATGGCTGATGGCCAACGGATAAAAATTTAGTACCAGGGTACATCAAATAGGCGGCAGATGGCGAAAGGATACTATTTAACAAAAATATAACTTACCGTGTGTCGCGTGACAAGTTCTACCTTTTTTTTAGTTCATTTCTTTTATATAGAATATGTGAAGGTGCAGGGAAGTATTAATCCAAAATACACAAAACGCTATAGTAGAATAGTATATTCTGTAATAAGGTTAGAATGAAAATTGAATGTGAGTGGAAACCACGAGATAACCTAGTAGCAGACTATATTTTCATAAGGATCAAAGATTTTTAATCTATAAACAGTTTGGAATACTTTTCATATTCATACTTTTTGGTAGTAAATTTTCCAGTAAATCATTTACACTTTTTGTAATTTCAGGTATAGTCAAATGCAGTCTTATCCTCAACAAAGACATACTCACAGTTTTTGTTTTTATTATTGCGTTTAAACTTCCAAATAAAATGCGTAAGATCAAGACAGACTTGTGCAACTTTAATGGGAAAAAAAGGATATGATTTAAAAAAAAATTAGTTTTTTACCAGCTAAGTTTTTATTTAAATATGTCAGTTTTGTGGCTTTGACAATTCAAAGTGACAATCAACATGAATAATAAGATGCAATTTTCTGCCTATTTATTATTGTTATGTCTTCTTACTACCATACTTGGTCTAGCCTTAATCAACATCAGGTGCCTAGCTACAAACAAACAAAATGTAACTTGAATATGTCAATCTGACGATGCTAGTTTTTAGGATAACAGCTGTCATTGAGTTTAAACAAGCAATTCTTTGAATAAATAGTGGAAGTTTTGTTTAAAAAGTCCTTTTTTAATGTTCTTAGTAATAAATCATAGTTAAAATAATAAAACGATCATTCTTCTCTCCGAGTATATTTGTAATCTCACATTTTGGTAACCAGTTTTCTGATTTGATGGTTAGTGACCCAAGAAACCGCGTGATAAGAGCGCTTTTGACTCTAGTGTATATGTCCACACTCTTATTCTGAATTACTGGAAAATTCATAATCTTTTTTATATTTATCGAATCAAAACGTGACACCAATAATTTTGAAAATTACTCAAATTTGACATTCAACTGCGTCAAGACTAATTATTCGGTGAAAACATTACTGCTAGTAACTATATTCCAAGGCATACAAATGCGAACTATGTATTTATCTTTAACTCCACTTGTTTGTCAGTAATTCAATAAACTTTGTTATTCTGAATATCACTTATCGTGAAGCTACAGTAAAAACGTAGTAACAATTGGTATCAGAAGTGGGATTCAGAATGTTATTTTAAACTATAAACTCGACTATACTTATTCTTTGGTATGAGTACCAAAACTGATATGTATGGATTTAAACAATTAAGGGTAGTATCTCACTTATAATGTAATAATTGTGAAGACCGTAACATTTACATAATGATTAACTGTGAACAATTTTAGGTTATTGTTCCAACAGACGCTCTATTAAAGCGCGTTATAATATTATATGCTTAATAGTATATTACGTAACGTGTGTGGTAAATAGCATTTTACGCACGAATCACGATGCCGCGTAGCGGCGAGTGCGTAATTCCGTGAGTGCGTAAAATGCTTTACAGCAATAGTTACGTACTATACTTTACCTACGACCTACTTGTACCTGCATTAATAATCTTTTTGTTAATAATAATTGAACAAGAGCAACAATAGATGTTTTTAATCATTTTATTGTATAATAAACTTTACGCATACAAACAAGTTATAAGAACAATACAAATGTTTTTTTGCTCAATGTGTAAAAGATTTTAAATATGTCGGTTCAATGTACTCCTTATTATAGTAAAACTCATTTTCGTCATATTTGAGTGATTAATTTAGTGTTATTGATCGGTTTATCGCGTAATATTAACATTTACTGCATTCTTAATATTTAAAACGGTTTCGTGTAGTAACTGAAGTGAAATTATAGTAAAAAACGAGTAAAAAGTGTCTTTTATCTGTTACGATTGTATCCACAACAGATTTGAAAGTATTTTTAAAAAGTATCGCGGTAATATTAATTTTATAAATGTTAAAATAATTAACTTAATTACATAAAAATAACGTAAATTTATCTGGAAAACGTAATTAAGTACATTTATATTATGATCCATTTATACAGACGGAAAGTAGGGTTGATGGAAACGAATCAAATATATAATTCCAAATAACTCTAAATATATATATTAAATGCAATTTTATGTGTTATCTGCCATTTATATGTAGTATAATAACGATATTTATGATACAATGATCTAGTGTTGCCATTTTTTGTCACCATTTTACTTTCGTTTTAATCTCATTTAATTTATATGAAACATAGGTACTATTTTTCTTCCTTATTCAAACATATGTTTGGAAAAAAAATTAAGAACGAGAAATCAATCACAATAACATTACTTATTATATTTAAAATATGACTATTAACAATTATTACTTAATATTAAGTTCTAAATTTTACCAAAATATATGACTTTAACTTTATTATCAAGAATTTTTTTGAAATTACTTCATATATTTTGGAGCTATACCTATTATGAATTTCCAATCTATTTCTATTTTTAAATCCTTTAAAGTCTGTGGTCTATCGTTGTAAACTTTTAATTTTTATTAACCCCATAGGAAAAAAATCAGTGTTGTAAGATTTGGAGACGGTATAATATAGTACGTTATAGAAAAACATACAGTAGTCAAAGCATTGCAATATTATAAAAAACTTGTGGGTTTAAAATTAATCAAGTGATATAATCAAACATTTATACAGTACATTGGGGAAACAATCCACCCAAGACACAACGTAATGTAAAATTTAATAACCTTTCAAATCACAGCAACCCTATTCTTATTTAAAAAATCTTCGATTACCTCATTACGCCCACGTGGTTCGTCACTACTATGATATACGAGTATAGGGATTTCAAAAAATTATATTTTAAAAATAATTTACATATTGTAAAGTATAAAAGGTTGCTTATTCTTCAAAAACATGAAATTAATTCATGATCAAGATCTTTGTATATAGAATATTAGCCACCCACCGATCGATAATCATTTCCCCTCACAAAACCCTAATCTCGACTTCCAAAGTCGTACCGTCGCAATGAAAAGGGTATTTTTACTAATTTTTAAGTATATTATTTAATATTTACAGTATGAAAAACCGGATGAATAAGAATGTTAAAATATAAAGGACTGTGCCTTTATATATAAATAAAATGACCAAATGTTGCCATTTTTGTAGGTTTTTATAGAACTAGTGATTTAAGAAAAATTTATAAAAAGAGAAATCATTCTCTCTACAGATAAAGTTAACTTGTCGAAATATTATAGGACTACCTACCTATTACCCGTTTACTCACTTTTACTTAGTACCTGCCTACTTCATTGTTATAAATTTGACAAACATACATCTATTTAACTTAACTCTACTGACTTGGTCGAAAAGTTTGAAGTTAATACATTTTTAATCTTAGAAAAACTAAAAACAAACGTTTAATTTTCGGATGTGTCCAACTTTTTGATTAAAGAAACAGTTAACGTACAGGATGCGTATCGATTATGAAAAACAATTCTTCCAGATTTGTCGACATAATTTTAAGAGAATTAACAATATATAATATTAAAAAATTATTTTTTATCCTAGCATTTGACCAAGAAAAATGTTACAATAAAAAGGTTAGACTAAAAAATAAGGTTATTTGTTTAAATAATAGTAATATTTCTCTGTGTTACAGGTTACAAGGTAGGTACACATATGAAAAAAAGTAGTAAACTTTTTATATACAGCATAGTGTCTGCCGCCTGGCGATCAATAACAGCTTCCGAATGTATAAATAGTTCAAATTTAAGTAAATTGGGACACTACATAAAAAACTATTAGAAATGGTTAGAGATAATCTAAAGGAGAAGAGATAGCTTCAATTGATTACGAGAAATTAATTTCACCGTTCACAATGTGATGGTAAAACTTCTAAGCAATACCTACATTTAAAACTTACATTACTTACATGTCCATATAAAAAATAATTTTTTTTATATACAGTACACCTAATGTCCGCACGGCGATGGATCATCATTCCCGATAACAGAACCCGAATGTATAAATATACCTAGTTTAAATTTAAATAAATTGGGAAATTAGGTACTTAAAAAAAATAAAGAATCGTTTAGAAATAATAAAAAGGAAGAGAAATAGCTTCAATATGTTTATGACGTAATATTTCAGTACAGTTAGAACTGCAATATTTTAAAATAAATGTAAAATATTTTATAAAGAAAATACTAGGAAGGTTTGATCTAAAACATAGGTATGTAGGTACCTATTTACGAAAATTTACATTTTTGCTTTGAAGCTTGATCTTTGTAAAGTTGAAGGTCATTAATGATTAATTTCACTTTTGAAGCATATTTAACAAACTCATAATCAACTGAGGTAATTTCTTTGCCCTGTATATCCTCTTTAACCATTTCTAATACTTTTTAAATAGTCTTGCGATTTCTTTCAATAAGTTTAGTCATTAATTATTTTTAATACGTTAAATTAAGCTTAAATGTACTAGAAAAATATTACAAATTAAATCGTACAATTATTATCTAAACTTTAAAATAATGAGTGTCTGTAATACACACCCATTGGCATTTATTTAGTTGAATTAGTAAACGTAGTGGTTAAAAATAGTCGTCGCCGACGTCGTCGATAGGTATCTCACTTTGTCGGCATATTTTTTATTGTGTTGAAAATACGTTATAAGAAAAATGTAATACATAGGTACCTAGTTATTATATTAATTTATATAAAATGAATTGAATGAAGAGAGAATTGTAACAGATTTTTGTAATTGAAGTATAGAAATTCCTTGTTAGTTAAAGTTATAATAAACCAAAATTATAATTACTATGTTCTTGGACACACAGCTTTCAAACTTAACCACAAAGTTTTATATAGTATATACATACTAATACTAAAGGCTCACCCACGATAATAAATGCAAATACGAGGGATCCTTGATACCTATTTAGTTGTTGGTAAACAATATTTAACTGTTAACATTAAATAAAAACGAAACTATAGAATGTATAAAACTTATAAGATTTTGCCTTTGGAGCATTGGTGCGTACATGAAGATGTCTGTAGGCTGGGGCTGGAGTAAACTTCCATTCACCCAGCTACAAAATGCGCGGTCTAAAATTAGCCGACTCCTCAATAATTAGGAGATTTTTTATTGTTACAAATTTATAATTCCATAGGCACGGGGAAGTGAAAAGTCTCTTTTTAAACACAACGATATACAACGATTAACAAGAATATATTAGTTTCTATGTCGCAAACTTAACCGTGAGAGAGAGAGAGAGTGATAACAAAATACACCCTTAGAGAGTGGAGGTGGGATATACGCGGCAATATATTATTTTACCGGCCGACTTCAGAGAATACGAGATATGTAACGTTTCGCTACTCGTCTGTTTTACATTTTTAACTATAACCGTCTATAACAATATTGAAGGGATGAAGTACACGTGTCAAGGTCAAGCTTGCGGCAGAGATTACAAGACAAGGGAAGAAATAGTAATAAACAACCATAGGCGTAACGATTTCGTTAGTAACAATATTAAAATAAGAGTTCTCTTCAACAATGTCCATTAATGAAATTTTGCATGGGGGTAGTAAAATCAATTGACTTTTAAAAAGAACAATAAGCAACGAAACTTTTAAACCAAACTTCCACATTTTTTTTTAAAAAGCTAACTTTATTTAAGTAAAAGTAGAAATTTGGTTCGAACGTTTCGTTGCCTATTGTTCATTGTACGGATCGGGATTAGTGCATTAAATTTAATTTTTTTAAAATTTTAACTTTATCCCTAAATAAAAATACACACTTATTAATAAACATCTTCATTTATCCACCAGCTCCAAAGGACAACACAATTACATGCTTTGTTAACCATTAATTCAATGCTTATTACCTAGATTTATCATTATTATTACAGTTTTTATTATTTCTGACCCAATTATTATTACATACATATTATTACTAAGATGTATTAGTATAAAGTTATGATTTATTTTAAATATTCTGATAACTCCGTTGTAACCGACGGACGGAATATACAAAGGAGCTTGGTTGCCAAATCGATTTTATCGTTACGTTTTTGTAGCTAGGGACATACTTCTCACTTGTGATTTTTTTACTTGTTTTTTTAATTAATTTATAGTAGCTAGTAAATTAACATAATCGTAGCTGTATACATAAATAATTTTTTTGTGAATAAATAGATGGGTAGCTTCTTGTTTATATATACTAGTTTCATTTATAGGTATCTATGTGTATAAATAGTAAAATCCGTTGGAACAACAACCTTTTCTGTTCTATCTATCGGATCGGTAACAAATAACCCTTTTTAGTTGAAGTTCCGTTTATGTTTATACCTATGTAATTTAATATATTTAGCGTTGATTAGTTGCATGTAATCTATTTTTAATAATTGATAAATTTATTGGTTAATGGATACGTAGCCTTTAGTTTATACATAAAGAATAATTAACTTGATAAAGTTCGTTACTTATTTTAAAAACAAAAATATAAGCTTTACTTTTTAAAATTATTTACAGATATACAGGGAACATTTTTTGATATATTTTAAATTCCTAACATTTATTTTAAATGTTCCTCTTACTTTAAAATATAAATTTGGGTTTCAAGATTAAAAGTAATTCTTATTTAAATCAAAGTGCTAGTAAATTAATATTTTATTTATATTTTTTCTGTACTAGATTTATACTAAAATTCCATAATAGTAGGCACTAAATTCTCAGAAATATTATTGAATTAAAACGTAAACATTGTTGTCAGGTTGGGTTTCTATATATTTTATCATCTTCTATTTAAATCATACACACGCAACTAAATGGTCATAGAATAACGGACAACGTGTTTTATTCATTAAATACTAAATACTAAAAAATATTAAATATTAAAGAAACTTCCTGCTAATGAAATATATTCAACAACATCAATGTTTATTAAATATAAAAAAATTTGAATTATATTCTGGGACTAAAATTTATAAATGGCAACGTTGCGTACACAGAGACGTTTGTGGGGCGGAAAAAAGAGAGGTAGATTAAATTTGCCGTAAGATAGAGAGAGATATAAATATTGCTTCATCAGCTGAGCACGGTTAGGTTAACATTCATGAGCGTAACATTCGTTGAATAATACGTAATGTAAATATTATTTTTTTTCTTTGATCTGTTATTATAATACAGTTATAACGAATTAGGTCTGTTTCAACACTGATGACAGTTTTGGAATTTCTGTTGTAAAAATTCTAAAATTGGAAATACCCTTTTCAATAATATAATAAATAATGATATTTTTGTATAATACCTACCCTAGATAAACATAAAAGAGGAATAATACACTTTCTATACAGTTAATCCATTTAATCCATTCGTAAGAAGTAATAATGTAGTAGACGTCAAATAATTAGGCAGGTACATTTCTAGGAAAACGATTAACAGTAAAAAAAGGTAATTTCATATCAGATCAGGTAAAAACCAAGGGATTTGTTTAAGGACTGAAACAAGGGAAATATCATTATAAATCAGTTTAATTTTGTGCTGTGAACTGTGAGCAATATGGAAAGTGAAAGCAGTCAAAGTAAACGCAGACGTCCAAATTTATCCGAAGGAGAAAAAACTATTATATACAATGTGTATTGTGGGCTCCGTGAACGGAATGAGAATGTGTTGCATAATGACGTAGTTAATCTGTGTAGTGATTTAACTAAAGTGTCGACGAGAAGTGTTCACAGAATTCTTAAAACATTTAAAGAAAATGAAGGTAAATGTGATAATGTATCTAAAGACATTGAAACTAGAGGAAGAAAACAAATTCAGCTTGATGATTGCACCAAATATGCTATTCGTAGGAAATTCCATTCGTTCTTTTTCCGAAATGAAATCCCAACTTTAAAAAAAGTCGCAGCCGAAATAAGTTCCGATGAATCGATGCCCAAAATATCACGACGTGTTTTATTGCGCACATTAAAGCAAATAAACATTAAATTTATGAAAAGAGGTAGGAAAAGTGCTCTTATAGAAAGAGAAGAAATTTCTTCAGATGATAATGAATAATACAATACTGTAAGTAATTTTAAACTTTTTGTGGTGGTAGTGGTTTTAGTCCAATAAACGTAGGTCTGAAATCGAAATCTCATGCACACGGCTGCATTAATAATAATAATGGTGCCTACTTTTCTCATGAAACATTTTCACGTTTTATTACTTTGCTAACACCCTGTACATCCGATCTCAGATTTTTTTATGTCAATCTTATTTCCAAAGGATGCAAATTTTTTATAACAATAACTTTGTCATAAAATTAATAATAAAGGTTTTTCTCCTCTTAGCAACTCCATCCGTGGACACAGTGTATATTTTTTTTATATAATTAATATAATGTAATTTAATTCTTATTTGTGGATATAGTTTTTAAATAATTAATTTTTCCACATCTGTTTAGTATAATTTCCGTACGCCACTGCAAGAGGCAGATTAAGGCAAAAACGTCACAGTCATTTCTGAGAATTTAGTGCCTACTATTTTGGAATTTTAGTTTAGTATTTTTTGGTATTTATCTAGATGCGTAGCCTCTTGTACCCTTAAGTATATCTTTGTATAACTATTTGAAATCCGTTGGAACAATAAACCTTTTCTGTTTTTCTATCCGTACCTAACTATCCATTTACAGATGTTGTTTATTATATTATACCTATTTAATCTAATATTCTTTGCAGTGTTTTGCTATTTTTAATTTTTTAGTTTATTGTTTAGTCTCTTATTTATATATATTATGTACAGGGTGATTTGTTTAACTTTTACAACAAACTTCGTTATTTCTGTTAAAATCAAAAATAAAAGGTAGCTACTAGCTTCAGATTTAACAATTATTTACACACATATTCGATAAGAACTTATAAAATCGTGGTGTTTTAAAGTGCAACTTTTGAAATATTTAAAGTTATATAAAATTGAGGAGAAGTAATCAATAAAATTTATTGCAGACTGTAAATTTTGACAGAAGCCCATAAGATTATAAAAACGAAACAAATAAATGTTTAACTAATACACAGTTACACACAGTTAAAAATATCAAAATGAATCAAATTAATTCAAAATAATGACAGCTGTTTCCAATGATATTAGAGGAAGTTGAATAATCATAATTATTATAATAATTATAATAACATCCCACTTTTTTATTTGCATGTTAGCTTCAACATCAAAAGTAAGCAATTGCCTCTATGTATCTTTATACTCTATTTATGAGGTATAATAAATTTTACTCTAAATTGAATTATTCTTTCAATAACTTAAATTTAACTATAATTCTATTTTGGGGTGATTAATTATTCGACCTTATACTACTGTAATATAAACAATTTGTAATTAAAAATTATTTGCCATTTTAAAGTTCGGTTTTAGTTCGATTTATCAATTCGATTATTGTTGAGATGTATTTCTTAAGAATCACTTCGCAATCCTATCATTTTTATTCAAATTTGGCTTAAAGCAATGTATACTGTATATCCTTTTTAACCCACCTTGTCTGATTTATTTTTCACTTTTACCTTTCCAAGAACCTCAAAATGTCACTTAAACAAAATATAATTTTGCTATACTTTTAATTCTTTCCCCGTATATGGTATGTCCTTTTTAACCCACCCTGGGTTCTACTTTTTCTGTTCCAATAACTTAAAAATTCCACTTTGAAAAATAAAAAGCCATTCCTGAACATTTCATTCTCGCATTGTATAATTTATTTTTTTACAACCCACCCTGTATCTTCATTTTAACTTTTTCTGTCCCTTAAAATTTCACTTAAACCTTCCGAAAACTAAATTCTAAACTTTTTATTCTCCCCCTGTATACAGTATAATCTTTTTAAACCACCCTGAAATTCTAAATTCCCGAATAAGTTGGATATCCCTACCTAGTAGGTTAAATAGTATAATATTTGAAACGACTTTTTCCGTATTTAAATAAACAGCTGTTCAAATATTTTGCTACCAAACTAATTGATTATTGGTTATTTGATTAGTCGAATAATTTAAACACTCAAATAATTCGAATAGTCCAATAATTCTAATAGTCGAATAATTCCAATACTGTCTAATCGAATACAAAAAGTTTATAAATTCCGAGCTCTAGTCCAAGCTAATAAAAGCATGTTTAAAAGGACAACAAATTTCAATCTAATCTAAAAAAAAAACAATTCCTAAACAATCGAAACAAAACAGTTGCAATTAACTGTAAATAAATCAAATACCAAGAGATACCATAAGTTTAATATTCCATACTACTTATTTCGTTCATGAATTTAACCCAGTTAATAAGAATCTCATTTTTTTTATATTTTTCTAGTACAGAAAGTATTTTCTTTGCCTTTTATAGTATTTGTTTATTTTTTCAAATTTAATCATTTATCTACAAGGGGGTCAAAGTGACCATAATATAAATATTACAAGTCCCCTTTATAAGGAATAGGCACTTTGGCGCCTCAAGGGGTCAAAGGGATCATTAGAATTGTGAGGCACTTCGGCGCCCGGCGCCGAAAGACCCAGATGGGGTCAAAGTGCCGGTTGTATAACAAAATCGGGCGCCAAAGGGACCGTTGTACGAATATATATATATATATATATAAGTAAAGATGAAATAACTCAATGGTTATTCTCTCTATTAGTTATCAACCGTCTGATATGTCGGTTATGAATAAAACAAAACTATTTCCTAGTCAACTCAATATTTCGCCAACTGGTTATTGGCTTCATCAGGAGTGCACTAAAATTTATTGAGAAAAAAAACAATTAACATGAAAAGGACCACAAATACAAAGATGTTTTAACTTACAGGGTTAGAATTGTAGATAAATAATTAAAAACAGTTTCATCACTAAGACACAATACATTAAGAACTTAAAAGACATACATATATCAATAAAATGACGATTAGTAAAATCCATTTCTTTTTGATTTTAGTAGTTTTTGTTTAAAAATAATTATTTTGTATTTAAAATATTACAATATATATCAATTAGCTTGTTGGTGTCTGATTTATAATTGATAACATTATTTGTTTTATTTATATTACTAATCGTCATTTTATTGATATATGTATGTCTTTTAAGTTATTAATGTATTGTGTCTTAGTGATGAAACTGTTTTTAATTATTTATCTACAATTCTAACCCTGTAAGTTAAAACATCTTTGTATTTGTGGTATATATATATATATATATATATTGTAATGATTATTATGATTTGAGAGAAAGTTTATTGATGATTTGATTGATTTATTTATTAGATTGATATTACTTATTTAAATGTACTAATAGCAACAAGATCTTTTTCTCAGGGGGTGTTTGGTTATGCTAGTTTCTATTGGGTTATTAGGTAGAAGGTATTTGAATAAAATTGATTAATTATAATTATAAATTTATTATAAAATAGTTAAGTTAAAACAGTAATGTTGAAAGTTTAATAATGAAACTAATTAGAAAAAATATTAAAAAGAAAGGCCTTTAGTAATTATAAAAGAATTTACTTGATGTGAATAAAGTTAAACTAAGCAATGTTGTTTATGTAATGGCAAGTAAGATTATCAAATACACTAATTATTAAATATCAAGTAAATTTTTTTTTTTTTGTATTATAAAATTCAATTAACTACTACAAAATTTTTTTAAAAAATTACAATTTTATCTGACCTTGATATGTAAAGTCCTGTTTCCTGATTGGTGGAAAAATCTGTAGGTGATCTATGGAAAACGGAGACGAACGAAGTAATAGTGGTATTTGCGATTTTGGTAAACAGGGGCGCTATTCTGTACATTCTTCTCGACCGATATCGTATCGGCAAATCGGAGTTATCGATGACAGCTCGAAAATGCTATTCTGTACTTTTCATTACCAACCGTTATCGAGATATGTGGCCGAATATTTCCCTCATGTATAATATATGTCATAAGAGGAATGCAATTATCGAAAAATTACAGCGGTAATTGCACTGCGAAAACATCCCGTCGTCATGACACCAAGCGAAAACATCCCGTCGTCATGACACCAAGCGAAAACATCCCGTCGTCATGACACCAAGCGAAAACATCCCGTCGTCATGACAACAACACTGACTGACAATACTGATAAATGTCAGATATACTTCAAAAAGTGAAAAAATATTTATTCGTGAAATATTCCATTGAATTACACTCGTGCATAAAAATGACCAGATAATTTTACATTCAAGCGTGTTATCTATAAAAATTGCACTCCGTTTTTTTCACATTTTGTAAAAGAGCCCTCCTCCTTCGGAGTCGGGCTCTTTCGCCAAAATATGAAAAAAATCTCGTGCAATTTTTAGATAACACGCTTTCTTGCAAAATTATCGGTAATTTTTATGCACTTGTGCAATTATAACCGATAATTGTCGGCTCGGCTGCCGATGGCTTCACATGTCGTAGTTACGTCAAACGTCTAGTATCGTAACATTTTATTAATTAATTTTATAAGTAAATTTAGATTATAACTAGCATAAACAAACTATTTAAGACATTTTTAAAGACAAATAATAATTTTAAGTTAATAAAAATATATATTTATTAGTGGTTTTGGTGTTGTGAAGTGTTGATAGTTAGGTTATAAGTATATTTTAAAACATTCGTGAAAGTTAAGTTTATAAAATAATCTCCCAAGGTTAGTATAAATATCCACTTATAGTTTTTCATGCATATTATAAAGTGCAAATGCATGCAATACAAGGGCTAAATTAGAGCTTCAGCCATATAAGGTAAACGCATTACGTTTTTAACAAATGTTATATTACCAAACATGTCTGTATTACATTTTAAAGTTTTTATTTTAAATTAAATTGTTAGTATACAAAATCTATATTATTACATAGTATTTTTAGCTACAGTTTTGTTCCATTTAATTAGGTACATATACCTAAACAATAAAAATACTCTTGAACTCATAAGAATATTATGTTTTTTCTATTATAAAATCTTGCTAGATAGGAATAGTTTAATGTTTCTATAATAAAAATACTATGTTAATAAGATCTAGGTAAAATTATTAACAGAATTTGAGTTTTTTTCCAGTAAATAGGGGTTAATAGTGGAAATATAAAATGTGAAAATATTACAAAGAAGTAATATAATTTTGTTTTAGTAAACTTAGATTAAAGAAGATGGCTGAGGGTTATCTTGCCTTAGATTTGATGAATCTTGAACATCGTGCTAACTGGCCTGAAAGAAAGGCAGAAAGAAGAGCATGGAGAGAAGAGCATGATTCTTCCCAGCGAGCACAAACATCCCTGGGAGGTTTTGAGATGTTTTGAAAATGTTGGCATGTGGATGTTTCCTCGAGACGAAATATGCACGTCCCAAAGAGGTCTCAGGAGGATATCGGACGTATTGTTTATGTTTTCCTGTGGCATTTCTCTGTATGCATACTGAGAGGTACTGACGAGGTCAAAAATATGTTACCGTGGGGATGTTCATTCGAGAGGTTTATATATATTTCGTTATTTTGACACAAGACGTTATCCAAGATTCGAATTTACCGCGCGTGAGGCTTAAAAACACGCGTTGAGGGTGTGGTTTACGGTTTACGTGACAGTGACACGTTGTAATTTGTGTTCTCTGCGTTGTGATTGTGAGGTGAAATGTGAACAAAGAAAAGAAAAGAACAAATAAGACTATAATATACTATTAATTTGTTAGCGTGACCAAAAATTTCAAGAAAATTTGTGGTGTGAAATAATAGAGTTAATAATAATAAAAATAGAAGCAGATTGGACATTCATATTGAGGCAAACCTCCTGATACGAGTAAGTATTACATGAATTATCATCATATTATAACCTCAAAAGCATGCATGCCGGGCTCGAAATAAATAGGTTTGTAAAACTCATAGAGCCAATTTCCCAGATATGCTACTTGCAAAAAATCATCTTTTCCATTATATATTTTCGTTTGAATCGTTGCAGATGTGGTCCATAAGAAATCGTTCGTGACAAAAAAGGACTTCGAATTCTATGTTAAGGAATGGTTTCGGCATAGTAAGCAGAGGAGAGAGAAGACAAAAGAAAAGGAAAATAAATAAGCTCAGACTGATGTTTATAATAGTAATAGTAGAATTTTTATTTTATTTCGTTTTTATTTCATGAATTTGTTTATTTCTTTTTGTACCTGTTTTATTTATTCCACATGTGTATTTTTTCCTTTATATTATTTATCTTATGTTAATGTTGCTTGATTTGTGTTTTAAGAGTTTGTGATTTATTTATTTTGTACCTGTTCGATTTTATATTAAAATGATTTTTTTTCATCCTTTGTATTTTGATTAAAACATCTGAAGAAAAATTAGAAAAAACTATTTCCAACAAAATGTCTGAATAAACAACAAAAGGCTTCACAAAGTGATCTTTATGAAAGTTTTATTTAAAGCAATTCAATGTACGCAAAACGCTATGAAAATGTTCTGTTTTGTCTATGAAAAGGCTATCAAAAAAACTTAGGAGGAGTTCTTTTTGTGACATCCCAGGGATATCCTGAAAATCGCCGCCTGCGGCGGACATTGGCTGTTCTATAAACGTACTATTCATGTGTGAACGAAACATCGCAGTGGATATTAAATCTCTCGAAATGTCGTACTTTCAACATCTCTGAGATGTTTTTGTGCTCGCTGGATTTCAGTTAAACAATGATGTGTTTATTGACATGTTCAGATTAACTGCTGACATGGTCATGGATTTGGTTGAAGAGTTGGAACCTACTCTAACAAGATATAGACCAACTGGGATAGCTGTGGAGCATCAAGTAAATAATAATTTTCTATAATTTTTTAGTATTTTAAAAACAATATTTTTTTAAAGATTTTAACTGCATTGGCATTTTATGCCAAAGGTTGCTACCAAAGTGTTGTTGGAGGTCAATATGATCTGGCTCTGAGTCAGCCTTCAGTGAGCAGATGTGTGAGAGATGTTACTAATGCTATCAATCAACATCTGCTGTATCGTTGGGTAAAATTTCCAATGTCTCCAGCACAACGTGCAAATGCTAGGAGAAAATTTTTAGATTGTGCTCAACCTTTTGAAGGAGCTATTGGAGCAATTGATTGCACATACATCCAAATATTGGCTCCACAAAGACATGAGGAAGCATATGTCAATCACCATGGGAATCACACTTTAAATGTACAAGTGGTAAGTACCTGTAAGGCTATAATTAATGTTAACATATTAAAATTTGTTACAGAGGTTTTCTAGATATCTACATTAAAATATGTCATAAAGTATTTGCTATAAGTTAACATTTGTTATTCAGATTTGTGATCCTCAATACAAAATTTTAAATGTTAATGCCCGATATCCAGGAGCTCGACATGATGCATATATATGGAATAATTCGGCTGCAAAGCGAGCGATGGTTCGCAACTATGAACATGGAGAACGGAACACATGGCTCATTGGTAAATTTCTATTTTATTTCTTTTTATGTGTTCATCTATATATAATTTTATTTCAAAATTATTTCTATAATGCATTTTTATAAATTCTAGATGATGGATATCCTTTGGAACCATGGCTAATGACACCATTAAAACATGAAGTTCCTGGAACACCTCGGTTTTTATATAATGAAGCCTTGTGTTCCGCGAGAAGTTGAAAATCCTGTTCTTCCTCGTGCCATTGCTACCAGGATTCAAGACAGATTTATAGCCCGTAAATTTGGCAGACTATAAATTTGTGTTGCTGATTAAATAAAAAAAATTAAATAATTTTTAATTATATATAGTTATTATCGTTTAGGCACAAAAGATCTCAGTAGGTCACAGTGCAGAGAAGTCCCAGTGGCTTGCATGACTTAAGATACTCTAATTTTTATTTGCAGCCAGTGGATAGCCCTTGGCTGAAAGATAAAGCACTTTTCAAATCTTTTTTAATACATCTGTATTATAAATTATAAAGTTAGTAATCCTTATTAATTTATGAATATGTTACTGGTTGTGAGATCATTGTAAACTGATTTTCTTTACATGAAACAAATCTATTTATAACAATTTTTTTAAATTGTATATATATAAAAGTGTATAAAAGATGCCAACATTAACACACATTAAAAATTTCTAAACACTTTATTAAAAAAGTAAAATAAAATGTAGACATTGAACAATAGTTAAAATATTGTTTTAAAAATTCTTGTTAACATGTTGGATTCTATGGAACATTTTCAGAGCAATAATTCTTTTAACTGGGGGATATATTTATATCTATATATAAAATACTTAAATTTATTTCATAAATTATTATAAAATAATGAAAACGGTTATTGTTCTAAATTAATCATTTGTATTAGTTGTAGGCACAGTTAAAAGAATTAACCAATTATTGAAAATATTTGCTATTTACAAAATTTAATAACATTAATTTAATTAAGTTGTAGCAGTGAGATACAATAAATGGATGATCGAATCTGTAAGAATAGCATTAAAAATACTGTTTTAATGGAAAAATAAGTAAAATAAATTTATTTTTCTAAAATTATTGTTTTTATTTATAATTTAAATCACCACCAAAAATACAGTCATCAAAGGTAAAGTAACAAACATAAAATATTTTGTTGTACAAGAAATCACAAATATAAGAGATTCTAGAAACATTTGAATAAATAAATAGTTTTTGTTTTATAAAAATCAAACAAAAAACACAAAATCTATGATACAACTTTGGAATGTATTTTCTTCAGTTAAATACTGATACTTGTTTAAATAAATACAAAAATTTTAAATTGTAAAACACAAATAAAACTTATTCCCAACAAAAATGTTTTTTAAAAAGCTACTTAGTTTTATCTTTGATAAAAAAATTGTTGCAGAAAAATTTATAAAATAATAAAAATATAATTCTTAAGTCAAACTAAAATAAAACTTATACAACTATACCTACCTATAAAACCTAACTAAACATAGTATAAACAAACTAAATATCTAAATATTATTTTTTTTTTTTAAATTGTCTAATGAATCGCAAAGCCTTTCCAAAAGGGCAATCTTTTTTTTTCGTTTTCTGCCTGAAGCAGAGCAGTATTAGCTTGTGATGTGGCAGCTTCTGCTAATGCCTGCAAGGATTGGGCCAGCAGCTATAAAAAAAACATTAACTTGATTAATTTAGAAGTTATTAACCAAAAAAAGTAATGTAATTACCTCCATGGATTTGGCTTGATTTGAAGCAATTTGTTGGAAGTTCTGCCTTGCCTCTTGAAGTTGAGTACCAATCCTAACTCTGCTCGTTTGTTTAAGCTCTAAATGCAAACAATGTATTTAATGAAATCGTTTAAAAGATAAATGTTCAATATTTCTTATATGTAATGAATTTAGAGAAAATACATACTTTTATTTGGCTTTTGTTTTATTTCATTGGCCCTTGTTGGTGCTACCGTAGATGTAGAAGCTGATGGTATATCTGCTAACACTGACTCCTCAGTGTTCGGTGCTTCAGTCTCGAATATGTCTGCACAAAAATGTAATATTATAAATAAAAAATAAATAAATAAATTTGTGAAACACTTGGGCTATGGCTTGGGAACTTTCATCTTCATGAAGTGGAGGTTGAATTTGTAAAATATAGTTCTCATCCTGCTCCATAAGCTCAAAACATTCCTGTACAAAAATAATATATCATTCAAATAAAATAAAAAGTAATAGCTCTGATTGATGCTTACATCCGATTCTGGCATTGAGTCAGGCACTCCAGAGTCTCCCAACACATATTGATGCCCAGTCACATTATGATTCTGAGATCTTCAGCATCAATATTTGGGATTGACACCCCGGGTTTCTTGCCTCCCGTAGCCATTCGAATACGACGTGTCTCACTCAATTTCTTGCTCGACTTGAACTTGAGGTCTCTCCATACCTGTTTGATGTAAAATAAATAAAAAGATTTACCTACATAATACCATACCCTCAATTTAGGTAGTTAAATAATCTAAAACGTACCGTATTCCACTGATTACTGTCTTTTTGGGCAGGTCCCAAAGAATTTAAAATTCCTGCAAGTTCTTCCCACATTGCTTTATGTTTATTTCTACCGTCATTTCCAATAAATTTTCCTGCGGCAGAGTCTGTGATCCTCCATGTATTTGATAAGTGCCTCTTTTTGGGCCTTATTGTAACGAAGAGTTTTTCTAAAAAACGAATATGTATGCTACATACCAAAAAAAGGTTTATGTAACTAAAATTAATTTAAAACATTACTTACACAGATTTGATTGTAGTTCCGTTCATTGTTAATGTTGAAAGAAATTCAATAAATTTAAAATACACTTATTGTCTTTAAATCACCACTAAAATTATCAACACAAATGCGAATTTAACTACTTACTGATAAATTAAACTCTTTACATACATATTCCCTCAAATTGGTTGAATTATAAACCTGAGCGTCGTACTCATAGACATGCGTGTTATTTCAATACCGAGAAAAAGCTGTCGTTTGCAATTCCGACAATCGTTTGTTCCTCAAATTTTAGTGTTGATGGATTATAGTTCCTTTAGTTGTATTAATAATAGTAAGTACTCTTCTTTTTTACATCAACCGAAAATGTTTTAATTTCACCTTTTGATTAGTTTTTAATGTCACTTTTGGCACTTGGTTTTACTTTATAATTGTTTTACTTTGTAGTTTTAACGTCACTTTATTATAACTACTTTTTAAAAACTGTTTGTTCACTTTTTAACTTACTGTTCACACTCACTGATCTTCTCTCTTTGACTTTCGATAATAAACTTCCCTCTTAACGACCTCTGTTCAGTCTTTTATAGGTTTCAAACTTCTAGAAGCTTCGTTTTTTTTTTGTTATCGAGATTAGTCATTTCTGGGAAAATATGTGTATCTCTTTCTTTCCTATTTATGACAAGACATTCTTACTTAGTCTATCATCGATCATTCCAGAATAAAAATATAGTACAAATATATCTGTCTCCTTTTTACATATTATCTGTCTTTTTTTTACACATTATATAATCAATTTTCGCGAAATTTCTAATAAGTTTAAATAACATATTTATGTACTAAATATAATATTGATACAATACATAATAAATTTTTAACTTAAGATTTTCTTACAAATACACAAAATATACAATAAAAGAATACAATATAATTAAGTTATATTAAACAACTTCTGTTGATAATGCTCATTATAGAATAATTAAGTCCCAACTATAGGGCCAGTTTCTGTTGGAAAATTAGGTTTTTATTCAAACAATTTCTGTTGAAAAATAGTAGACAATTTCATTATCAAATACCAGATAGGTTTCTTCATTAAAAAACTACATTATCAGATATTTTATTCAAATCGATATACATTTTGCATTTTATTTTAACATAAGTACAATTTTCTTATGATATAATAACACAAACAAATCTAATAAAATAAATTACTATACTAAATATTTAAACAATAAATAATCAAAATGGAATCAAGAAAAACATTAAAAGAATTAAGCTTATCAGAACTTAAAAATGAGTTAGAAATCAGAAATCTAAATACTGAAGGATCTAGAGAAACATTAATAGAAAGACTTCAGGAAGTACTAGAAGAAGAGGGAATAAATCCTGAAGAATACATATTTCAAACTGAAGAACAGTCAACTAGAACACAAGCACAACAAACCATGGAAAGAGGTGGTTTTGTCTGCGTGAGATATGATAGTGTCGAAGAAACAAAAAAAGATAGCAAGGAGGAGGAACCAACATGGCTAAAGCAACTGATGACAGCAATAAAAGATATAAAAAGTGAAAATAAAGAAATGAACTCAAAATTGGAAAAGATAGATAATAAGATAGAAAGCCAAAAGAAGGAACTACAAGATGAAATTAAAAAGTTAAAATAAAGAATTACAGAAGAAAATAGACATTCAAAATCAACAGCACAAGAAGACTGTAGAAGAATTAGGAAATAAAATTGAAAATACACAAAAACAAATAAAAGAAGATATGGAAAAACTTAATCAAATCATGATAGAGGAAATAAAGGAAGACATAAAAAACCAATTCCAAAATGAAGAGGAAACTTTAAAAGATGATATTGTAGAAATACAGACAAACAATAAAAATGAGCAAGATAGAATAATAGAAGATATACAAATAATAGATG
The DNA here is from genome assembly GCA_035357415.1 of Ophraella communa. Classification (NCBI taxonomy): domain Eukaryota; kingdom Metazoa; phylum Arthropoda; class Insecta; order Coleoptera; family Chrysomelidae; genus Ophraella; species Ophraella communa. The sequence goes on from CM068984.1 coordinate 17,233,239, forward strand.
AAAAGGATGTAAATAATTTTGATGAAAACATTGAACCGAAGAAAGCATTGGAAGATAATAAAAATGAAACAGTAGTTGAAACAGAAATTATACACAATGAACTTACTGAACAAACCAAAAACAAAATTGAAATAAAAACAGGAACTAATTTGACTGAAACAAATGATAGTAATATGAAACTTACAAGAAAGTTCAACCTACATGAAAAAGTTTTACGAAATATAAATACTAAGAATATACATAAAAATATATTGATTAAAGAACTCATGTACAAGAAAAGTATAATATATAAAGAATATTTAAAACTTAACTTAATAAAGGATAAGACAAAAGAAAATACACAAGAGGAAATATGGTCTAAGAAACTTCAACATAACTTAAACAATGACAATAAGATAATAGCACAATCTACATATAACCCAATTTTAGATAACTATAATGTAATAAAAAAAACAAGAAGATTTAAAAACATGGACAAATAAACATAAATATAACATGAGATTAGATAATGATAACATAATGAAACTACAAACAAATTATGAAACAAAATTAAACTACTATAACTTAATGAATATAACAGAAGAAACACAAATGAGAAGTAAACAAGAATATAATTTAAGAATTAACAATAAGAATAGACTTATAGGACAATTACAATACAATACAAACTCATATAACTATGACAATAAAAAGTATATAATAAATAAGAAGGTATACCAAAAGATAATTACAACATCAATTAAAGATAATAAACGAAATTGGAAAGTAAGAAAAAAAAGAATCTAGATAAAGAGTCTTCACATGTGTACATAGTAGCATAGGAAATAGGTATAAGATATAGAATTAAGATTATTAGTATAGTATCTATGATAATAAGCAATATTAAGATGACATCTACAACAGTAAAATAAGCAAAAACTACATTAACAATAAGATTAAAAATTAAAACAATAATAAAACTAATAAGGCAACAACTTTGACATCATGATTTTGAGAAAAATGCTGCATCGGTGACAAAACATCCTTCATATATGGTACATCTAAGTTTATGGATTTATTTGAAATATCATCTGAAAAAAGAAAAATAAAACTAATTAATAAATCACTCTAAATCAAACTAAGTAAAAGAACAACTAATAATCTATTGGATATATGAAAACATAAATATTCAACAAACACTAATATTATAATTGTTCGAGTAACAGAAAGTAACAATAATTATAAAACTAATTTGATCAATACAAAACTAATTTAAACAATGAAACTATAGCATTAATTCTATAAATAAATCAAAATGAGTTCATATAAGAACTATAAAGTTTAATATTAATTGGTATGAAGATACAAACAAATATAAAAAATTAGAAGATAAGTACTTGGAGCACAGTGTAAATAAGAGTTATAAATGAAATATAGGTATAAATGGAAATAAATATGATTTATATGTGGAAGATACACAAGTGTGTATAAGATGAGATGATATGAAATGTTTATTGATAATAAGAAGATATAAAGATTATATGATGAATATGAAATGATAAGTATAAGATAAAATTATTGAAATTATGGAAATGTATGTGTAAAAGGAGAAAGATGATATGACAAGAAGTAGATAGTTGAAGGAGATATAATCTATTTACAAAATACTCCAAGAACAATATGAACAAGATTTTAAACTTTATAGCTATAAATTGCATATATATGGGAACCAATTAATTTAAACATAGTATAAACAATTAAAAAACATAAGAATGTTATCCAATTTAACAGGAATAAACTCTACAGTCCAATAAATAGTTTCATTGAGGGAAAATATACTTAATAAATTTATATAGCAAACAACAAATATAAGTAAAAAAGTTACAATCTAACAATACTTAGACAAGATGATAAAGTATCTATTAAGATGAATACTTACTTAGAGTGATTCTGTAAAGAAAAGAAAAACAATCTTATTTATGCAGTTCAAAAACATATCAAATATATGGGGTCCGGCGTAGAATAGGGAGACACGAATTTCGCAAAAAAAATATTAACACTAATAAGGGACTGCTTTCTTTAGTAAATTTTCGTAAAAAAATTTGCGGGTTATCCAGTATTTTCCGAGAAAAATGGAATCAAAAACTCAAATTTTGTAGGTTAAATACACAAAACATTCACTGTTCAAGGTACGTTATGTCATGTAGATACCAGCGTTGCCACATCTCTAAATAAAACCTAAATATTAGGAAAAGATTTTTTTAGATTATAAATATATAAAAAATATTGATAATAAAATATGAAATATAGAGAATATTACTAACCAAAACTAATCGGTCTTTTTGCATATTTTGAAAGAAAACAAAGATAAACAAGCACGCAAAATTAAGTGACGGTTGGCGATGCTATCCTAATCCAACCTAACCTAACCTAAAATAACGTAACTCAACCTAACCTTACCAAACCTAACCTAACCAAACTAAACTTTACCTTACATAACCTAACCTCAAGAACGATAAACATTTACCAGGATTGCCTAATCAGGCTGATTTGTCCGCCAGCTGTGTGACGTCACTGCAGTCCTTCATTATAACGTTTACCATATAAATGCATGGAAATAATAGGAATTAGACAGTATTTTTATGATTTCTGTAATACTAACGTACCACTATTTGGATTTTTAAGATTAAACACTTATAATTTATAATAAATATTCTCATAAAATCGTTTTAATACGGCCGAGGACTGCAGTGACGTCACGTGCGATCGATTTTTTGGCGAACGTACGTCTTATGGGATTAAGCAATCCTGGTAAAATGTTTATCATTCTTGACCTAACCTAATCAAACTTTACCTAACTTAACCTAACCTAACCTAACCTAACTTAACTTAACTTAACTTAACGTAACCTAACCTAACCTAACCTAACCTAACCTAACCTAACCTAACCTAACCTAACCTAACCTAACCTAACCAAACCTAACCAAACCTAATCTAACCAGGCCTAACCTAACCCGAAGGTAAACTATCCTCGAAATGAAACCGGTCAGTGTAGAGACAGATTCGCATAAAAGAAAATATCAAAAACCTGACGATGCTAGTTTTTAGCGAAACAGCTGTCATTGCATTTAAAAACGTATTTTGCCAATAAATAGTGGAAGTTTAGTTCAACCGTTTAGTTGTTTACTGTTCTTAATAAGATAGACTTCCACAAAGTAAAGGTTACTACAATCAATTTTATTAAATTTTTCTTCTTTAACCAAGTCACCATTCCGGCGTCATTTTTGTTATGTATATTCACAACATCTAAAATATTCTTAATTTCCATTTTAAATTCAAAAATAAATAAAAACAAGTAATTGATAGTCTAACCAACAATTGTGAAAAAAATATGGCAATGTTGGAATGTTAACGTTAGACAACTTATATTAAATGTCAACGTCGAAACAGTATGTTGTCATAAAAATCGTGGTAAATTTTTAGTTCCATGGGACGAAATAATTCTAGAAGTGAGGTTAATCAATGGTTTATTAAAATTTATTGCAATATAAATTAAATTGTCTTATAAAACTCAATTTTTTGCATATAATTTGAATTAAAATATTATAAAAAGTAAGTTACTTTAATTTTCAAGTTATTAAATTTCGAAATTCGTGTCTCCCTATTGTTCACCGGAACCAATATATGTAATGTTAAAATGTTACTGTTTATTGAAGAAAATAAATAACTTATATCCTCAGATGCAGATGTTTTCAAAATCCTAAAACACATTTAGATCAAATTAACATAACATATTAATTAAAAACATATGCAACTTTAATTTTCAGTTAATAAATAAACAGATGATTTAAAAGTTTGACATATTTGATTTGATTTGATCACAGAACTAAGAATCAGGTCAGACACTGTGCACGGAAACTTTAAAATCATAGAACAGTAAGAATACTTCTTCGTTTTTATTAAATATTCACGAAACAAATTTCTGTACCTTGGATAGTACAAAAAGAATATGAATATACTTAGAATTTAAAAATGTTTAATAGATTATTTAAAAAATTTCTATATGATTATAGAAATGTTTTTAAATAATCGGGGGCTGATGGTAATATTTAAATATTCTATAATGAGTATAATATCAACAGAGGTTGTTTAATATAACTAAATCAAATAAATTTTTATTATATTGTATTATTTTATTATATATTTTGTGTGTTTTCAAGAGAATTTTAAGTTAGAAATTATTTTATTATGTAATGTATCAATATTATACTTAGTACATAAATATGTTATGTAAAACTTAGTAGAAACTTCGCGAACATTGATTATATAATGTGTAAAAAAGAAGACAGATAATGTGAAAAAAGGAGACAGATATATTTTTACTATGGGTGTGTTCGGGGAGCACGCTTTCGAGCTATGTAGCGCCAAGCGCCGTATAACGCAAACGAGGAATAGTACTAGATAGCGCCAATTGGCGCAAATAGCGTGCTCCCCGAACACACCCTATATTTCATTCGGGAATGATCGATGATAGACGAAGTAAGAATGTCTTGTCATAAATAGGAAAGAAAGAGATACACATATTTTCCCAGAAATGACTAATCTCTAGAACAAAAAAACTAAGCTTCTAGAAGTTTGAAACCTATAAAAGACTCAACAGAGGTCGTTAAAAGGGGAGTTTATTATTGGAAGTCAAACAGAGAAGATCAGTGAGTGTGAACAGTCAGTTAAAAAGTGAACAAACAGTTTTTAAAAAAGTAGTTATAATAAAGTGACGTTAAAAATACAAAGTAAAACAATTATAAAGTAAAACCAAGTGCCAAAAGTGACATTAAAAAACTAATCAAAAGGTGAAATTAAAACATTTTCGGTTGATGTAAAAAAGAAGAGTACTTACTATTATTAATACAACTAAAGGAACTATAATCCATCAACACTAAAATTTGAGGAACAAACAAAGAACAATAATTACACATGTAGGAGGAATAATAACCGAGCAGTAGACTGTAGTGTGGTAGATGATGGTTCATAAAATATATTATTATTTCTCCCCCATTGCGGCTCAATATAGCGGGTGAAGGACCACTCGGGAGTACCGAGAAAAAAGCACTATAAACAGTTTTATAATTTACTTACAAGTTCCAGTTTATTTGACAACAATGCACAGGTTACAAACACACAATTAACAATACTTGCTTTGTCTTTAAACTTCCGTGCGAATTGAGGAATTTGTCTTTCGAGAAAATGACACAGCGTAACTATTAACTTAATAATTATATTTGTATAATAATATATAACTACTAAAATGAATCGGCAAGTAGCCGGCTTTTGCGAAGGGCGCGAGTACTTATTGTAAGCGGGCGGTACACTTCATACGAGAGTTCGAACCATACTACTTAAAAAGCGGGAATTGTGCAATAAGAGGGTTAATAAGGGAAGGCTCGCGCCAAATTTTAATATTACGGTGGGGCGTACTGGCGCGCTATTTAAAATGGGGTAAGCAGAACACTTGGATAAATTGGATTTACAATTAAATTTATCCAACACAAAAAAACTAATCGTCTAACAACACTTCAGTTTACCAAAATTGCAAATACCACGTATCACTTCGTTCGTCTCCGTTTTTCATAGATCAACTACAGATCTTTCCACCAATCAGGAAACAGGACTTTACATATCAAGGTCAGATAAAATTGTAAACTTTTAAAAATTTTTGTGGTAGTTAGTTGAATTTTATAATTAAAAAAAAACAAAGGAATTTACTTGGTATTTAATAATTAGTGTATTTGATAATCTTACTTGCTATTACATAAATAATATTGGTTAATTTAACATAATTCAACATCAACTAAGTTCTTTTATAATTACTAAAGGCCTTTCTTTTTAATATTTTTTCTAATTAGTTTCATTATTAAACTTTCAACATTACTGTTTTATTAAGGATAATAAAAAAAAACTCTTCGTTTTAACAAAACTTCCAATATTTATTTAAAAAACTGCTTTTTTAAAAGACTCAATGACAGCCGTTTCGCTATGAAGCATCGCATTTTTTTTTTTATTATCCTTAATAAGATGGACTTCCAAAAAGTAAGGGTTAGTACAATCAATTTAATTACTGTTTTAATTTAACTATTTTATAATAAATTAATAATTATAATTAATCAATTTTATTCAAATACCTTCTACCTAATAACCCAATAGAAACTAGCATAACCAAACACCCCCTGAGAAAAAGATCTTGTTGCTATTAGTACATTTAAATAAGTAATATCAATCTAATAAATAAATCAATCAAATCAATAAACTTTCTCTCAAATCATAATATTCTTTACAATATATAACTTGTAAGTTTCTTGGGTTTGCAGCAATAATGAAAGAGTACTCTTTTAAGTTATTTATTCCAAGCTTTCGGTTATGATTATAACCATCATCAGGGAGCTACAATTTTGTTAACATATTATATAAAATGTAGTAATTAAATTAATTTGAAACTTACAACTTATTGAGATTGTATCATCCAAGATGTTAAAATCATTAAAAAAACAGCACAAAACATGTTAAAAAACCTATTCTTCGTGAATTGTAGTTATTAAAAACTTTCAACAAGAAAACATTTCACCATAAAACACACATTATATAAATTTTATTATTATTATTATTAAAATCGTTACTACATTCCACCGGTTGAATGTGTTAATGATGCCACGTGGTAAAACAGAATAGGTTAAAGGTTAAAGTTCAACTTCATATTAGTGCTCCGAGAGTGACATTGCGATCCCCATCACACCACAGAACACAAGGACCATAAAACGAATGAGTTGATGTTTGGCTAATGAGACCAATTTAGCAAACAACTCATCGTATCAGGCCACAGGAACTGAAGCGGAAGAGAAGATTGAACTGCCAAGGTCAAAGCAGTTGAAAATATTACAAGTACAACATTAAAATGAATGATTCAATATATGTATCAATTATAAAGACTTATGAACAAATGTAAGTTGAAGACTTAGAATTTGTTAATGTGTAACATGAATTATAATAATTAAAGAAAAGGTATTTATATAACAAAAAAGTATTACAATTTAATTTTAAAACAAAATTGTTCAAGAGAGGACCCAATGCAACAACAAAAGTCCCAACAGAAGAACAGACAAGGCAAGAAGATCCCCATTATAGGCTAATGAGACCAATGGCTAATGAGACCATCTGGGGTTCCTTACCCTATCAGTCCATCCGAAAAGAGCCAAGGTGCAACAACCGGATACTCATCCGTAACATTATGTATTTTTATATATCACAATTAAACTAATTAAAGAAAATTTTATTATATTATATAATACAATTAACAAAAGGGGAACGAATTTCAAAAAAGGTAATGTCAACTTAAAAGAGTTTGAAAATTGATTTGCAACATATAACACCACAACTGTACCTAATGACAGGGTAGGGGACTCTAATTTTAATTAAAAAAATTGGCTAATGAGACCAAATAGAGACCCTGTGATCTGTCACCACGCAACAGGGGTGCAAATGAATCCGCAATATGTATTTAAAAATCAAGAGAGATATCATGGTTACGCTTTTCAACATCAACAAAAAGTAAATATGAAAACATTTGATTTAAATGTCCAATATCTGATCTATGATTCATTGAATTTTTATTTTGGCATATGTGAGCCATCTCCAGAAAAAGCCTCTTAACAGTGTTACTCTCCCGGTCCAAAACTCTAACATTGTTATAATCTATTACATGATCATTGTTTATAACATGTTCCCCTAATGCACTCCTCTCGGGATGCAGTCTGCAGTCAGACCTATGGGTGGTTATACGGTCTTTTAACTTTCTAGATGTTTGACCAATATATATTTTATCACAACCACCACAAGGAATACTATAGACAACATCTGTCAAGGACAGCGTTGGTGTCCTATCTTTAATTTTAGAAAATATAGAATTGACTGTGAGAACCGTCTTGTATGCAATTTTTATATTGTTTAATAGTTTAAATATTCTACTATATATTGTAACCTTGTGTTTTGTGTGCTACCAGATTCAAGGAAATAATAACCACGTAATTACAAAAAATAAAAATGTTTATTCCTATAAAATGTATATACAAAGAAAAAAAAGAAAATATGAACTTCTACGTCCGATCAGCGTCCGTCGCCCCGTTGCGATCCTCCCCAGGAGCGCTCGCTTCGGTCGCCTGGCCCTGTATAAACAAACAAACAAAAATAAGAAACGTAAATCCCAAAAATAAACACTTCGACAAAATAAAAATGAAATTGAATGGAACTCGATCGAGGTCAACTCCCCCGATCGACGGGCTAGCGGTCGGTCCTTAACAACGCCTTGCGAATCAGCACTTCGCTCGGCGAGTGTTTTCAGGATCCGGCCACGGGGAAGTCGCCGAAGTCAACACCTTCGACGACGAGAGGTTGCCACCAAGATCAACACTCTTGGTCGCGGGAAACGGGGACGGCGTCGAAGTCAACACCTTCGACGGCGAGAGGTTGCCACCAAGATCAACACTCTTGGTTGCGGGAAACGGGGACGTCGTCGAAGTCAACACCTTCGACGGGGTAAAGGGCACAACCGAGATCAGCACTCTCGGTCGCAGGAAGGCAGAAGGTCGGTCAACACCCGAGCTTCTAGGAGAGTTGGTTCCAGGTCAGCTCCCCAGACAACTCTGCTTGATTTGTGTCGGTTCGTCGCTTTAAAGCCGGAGAGCCCCACCGCTCCCACCAGTCGTACCATCTCTACCGGTCTTCGGTTAGGTGGGATTGAGTGGTAGGGTGACGTCGCTTGATCGATCTGCGCGGATCGTTACAATATATATATATATATATATATATATATATATATATATATATATACTATAATGATTTTCAATTTGTGTATACTGATTTAGATTTATTTTTTTAATATCCCACGTTGGTATTGTCAATTTATAATGTTTTAAATTTTGTCTATACTGATTTAAATTTGGCTATAGTTTATTTTACCTAACAGCTAAAGAAGTTTATTATTTAGATATGTTTTTATTTGTTTGATTATGATAATTAAAAATTTTTGTTTGTTTTATTGGTTTTTTTAAATATTTTAATTGAATTTGATGATTTAATATTATTTAATTTTATATACAGTTTACTTTTTCTTTTTATTTTTAAGTTTGGGCGCCTTGTCAGAAGTTCAAACTAGCTCAGTTTACTTAATTTTAAAGTTGAAATTTAAAGTCTGACTCTCATCTTGGGTAGGATTCAAATTAAATATTGTTTAATAACTAATACACAATAAATTTAATGTCAAGTACTTCAAAAAAAAAATTATTAATTGGTTTTCACACGTTCAGTACAAATAAATAACAAATATTCGGATATGAAAAAAAAGGAGATGATATACAAAATATTAATTTACAATTGCAAATAATTAAAAACAAAAATACAAATCCTTAATTATCGGACGTACCTTGTATAACAGAGTTTTTCAAATATTGTCCTTGTCATGCGCAACGTAACAAAACTGAGATCGGCTTCTGCTTCGTTTACTCCCGCAAATGGAACAGCGTATTCAAATTTACAAGATGGCTACTATGGTTCCGTTTTGGAAACGTCTCTCGAATTTAATCTTTAAAATTCTATGGAATCTGCACTTGCTTTATGCAGTTTATTACTTTGGTAAGTAATTTAATAATAGCTGATTACTTTTCTGTATGTATTTTTAATATTACATGTATTACTTTAATATAAACAGCTTTTAATTAATTAAAAAAATTTCTTCTAGTTGATAATCAATTAATACATACGATGTTAATTGCTCTGCGACCAGGAACATAAGAGAGCTTAATCATGGATTCTCCGGCCTTTTATAGCTTCTTGGAAAAAAAACAAAAAAATGACGTCATCGGATTTCAACTGTTCGAATTTCAGAAAAAAAATAACCTACATTTCCGAAAATCCAGGTAATAAATTCACAATTCTGATAATACCTTTGATAACGTACAGATAGATCTCATCCTTATATTTGCTTAAATTCTGTTTGTATAATTTTCTAAGTACTTTTTCCTAGGAAATTTTAGATTCAAAATACACAACTTCCTTGAGCTGTCAACTTATTTTAGACTTTCAAATTTTGAATTAACACTAGCTATTATATTTAAAATTACTCTAAATCCACTTAACTAGTACTATTTTAACTGATAACTTACTATTTTAACCCTAACAACTACAATTTAAACTTTTAAAAGATTTTGTTATTTGTATTACTTATACCTTATATAAGCTGATATTTTCTGTGTTATCAAAGGTTAACATTTTAAAATTTATATAAAAAACTTCCTCAATTATCCTACATACTTTTTGTTACATAAATTGTCATTTGTTAATGTTTATAAACTAAGTTTTTCAATATCTATTTCACTATATATTCTTAAAATGTTCAATCAAAAGTTTATGTGATTATGTTCAACACTGTCGATATGGGAATTAGTTTAATGTATTTCACCACACCTGCTACATGTTTATAATTAATCTTGTGTCTTTTTTAGGTACTCACAATCTATTGGTATATTTGTTTGTCCAATATCGAAGACTTTGATTTTGTAAGTACTTCCTTTTTACAATATTAATTTAAATATTTTACTAACTAAAATTACATGTTGATTTCTTAAACATGTGGAAACCATTAACACTTTTTGATTTTTATTTTCTTTTTATTGTTTCAGATTAAACTGAGAATTTTGAAAAAGAACTAGGTGAAAAGTGAATTGTTATAATGAAAATGCATTCATTATGGATTGGAAAATTTTGATTGTGATACAATAATTGAATATGGATCCTATACAAGATAAGATGTCAAATACACTCTTTATTTATTTGAATGTTTGTAATTGAAGAGTAAATATTGAAAATTTAAAATGTACTAAAGAAAAAGTAACTGCAGATTCAATTAAACTTATTAAGATATCCCTTTTTTGTAAATTATTGTGGTAAGTAACTTTAATTCTATTTTGTTCATTTACTAATGTGTATTGTTTATTTTTACATGTTGACTTTCCAATATGACTACCTACCCTATATTGGCTTTTATCTTATAATGTTTGTTTATTATTATCAGATATGTAAGTTATACTACTTTGTTTTAGTGTAACTGTAGAGATACTGTTTGTTTATACAAATTCATACTAATTATATTATTTTTAGGTCAGAAGATTCATCTCATTTTCTAACAAGATGTATCTACTAAATCCAAATGAAAACCTGTTGTGACCAGAGAATATTGTTTATTTTGTGGCTTTTACTGTGATATTATGACCAAATTTATGATATAATCAAGTTTATACTGTACTCAAGACAATACTTCTTTTTGGGTAATTACATGGTTTAAGAAGAAAAGTGTATTTCATTATGCATATCCTTTTTTTAATTAATCCATTAGTGTAATGGCTATGATGGATGCTTAAAAGGTAAGTTTTGTTTTTATTAGTAATAATGATCCATTACAATATATATATATATTACATATTACATATTACATATATATATTATATATATATATATATATATATATATATATATATATATATATATAATTAAATTTCTGTTATTTGCCGACTAATAGGTATTAAACCAGAATTTTTGGGGTAAACGGCAATGTTTTTTAAGAAAACTCTTTTACTTGTTTTCCAAGCTTTCGAAATACATTTATTTCATTTTCAAGGAATAAGTGTGAGTTAAAACAAAATTGGTGTTAACAACTTGGTAAATATAACATAAAAAAACTATTTTAACTTTAATTTGGAATTTAAAAAAATTTTTAAGTCAAATTATTTATAAAACAAAATAACGTCATAAAATTAGTAAACAACTTAATTGCTTACGATAAAATTTAATAATAAAAGAGTAGAAAATAATAGGTTATAATTTGATTTCTTCTTTTATAAAAAATGTGAATTTTGATTAAAATTTACTAAATATTTAATTGTTCTATGATAAAAAATAACGATATCTTATTCTTTTTTATAATTTTGAATTAAGCTTCTAAAATGTCATTTAAAAATCAAAAAATAAAAATGTCAAATAGATGTCATGAATTTTAGGTATTATTTAGATCTTTATTTGTATGTTTATCCAAAGATAGCAGATAATAATAAATGTCACTCAAGTTTTTATGGTCACTTTTTTTATTCATAATATCATTCTCTTGTGATATAGATGCCATTTCCAAAAAAATGTGTTTTTTTTTTGTTAAATTGTATATCTAAAATATTAACAGAAGCATAATCAATAAGATGGTCATTATTTATGGAATGTTTAGCCAATTCACATCTTTCAGGATGTAACCTTGTATCACTCTTATGTAATGATAAACGTTGTTTTAATCTTTGGCCAGTTTGACCTATATATTTTTGGTCGCAAACAGAACAAGGAATACAATATACTACATTAGATAAGTCTAAAATTGGAGTTGTATCTTTTATTTTACTGAAAATGTTTTTTATGGTAAGACATGTTCTACTGGTAATTTTGATATTATTTAATGGTTTAAAAACTCTACTTAATTTGGATGAAATTTCTCTAATATATGGTAAAGATATATATAATTTTGTATTATTAGTTTGGATTTCTGAATCTTTATTATTATTACGATCATATGTATTTAAATTGTTAGAATAATTATTTAATACATTTTTAATTAATTTATTAGGATAACCATTTTCTAAAAACATTTCATGTAAAATTTTAAAATTTTTATTGTGAAAAATAGGATCCGAAATCAATGTTATTCTTTTTTTCATTTGCATTATTAAATTAATTTTAGTCGAAAATTTATGATATGACCAAAAATTCATTATTCTACCAGAATTTATTGGTTTTCTGTACCAATCTATAGTTATAGTGTTATCTTTTCTAATAAATTTTGTGTCTAAAAATGGTACACTATGTTCTTCGTCCTCTTTTTCTAATGTAAACTGAATGTGAGGATCATAAGAATTAAATATGAAAAGAAGTTCATTTAAACCATCTTTAGGTAATGCCAAAATAATGTCATCCACATATTTTTTAACAAAAATTAAATTAAAAGGTAATACGGGAATAACAGTATCTAGTAAATTATCCATTACATAACAAGAAATAATTGGAGAGATGGAAGCTCCCATTGGAGTACCGAATGTTTGTTTATATAATTGATTGTTAAATGAAAAATATGTATTTTCAAATAAAAAAATTAAAATTTCTTCAAAGTATTTTTTGGATATTGAACAATGCTGGCTAATATCACTCCATTTTTTATCTATTGCTCTTAAAGCAAATTCTAAATAAACATTACTAAACAAAGAAACGACATCCAAACTACAAATAATATAATTTTTCGGTAACTGAAATTTATTAAATTTTTTAAAAACATCATAAGAATCTTTAATGTAGTATTCTGTATTATAATCATATGCTTTTGTTAATATTTCAGTAATATATGAACCAAGTAAATTAGTAGGAGTGTTTAATGAAGCTACAATAGGTCTAATTGATAATACTGGTTTGTGAATTTTAGGAAGACCATAAAACTTTGCTGGAATTCCATTATAGCAAATCAATTTTTGTTTCGTAGTTTTATCAATTTGTTTTTTATTGTAAAGTTTATTATAATAGAATTACATTTATTTTGAATTGTAATTGTTGGATCTTTTTTTAATTTTACATAAGATGAACTGTTATCAAGAATGTCCAGTGATAATTCAATATAATTGTCTTTAAACATAACTACAGTACAATTTCCTTTATCACTGTTAGTAACGATAATATTTGAGTGATTCTTTAAAAATTTTTTAGTTTTATGATATAAATTACGAAAAAACTTACTATTAGAATTTTGGTTAATATGATTTGTGATAATATTAGTTGATTTTGCTATTAATGTTTTCCTTAAATTATCGTCTGAAGTTTGAGATGTAATATATTCAATATCTGCTAAAATATGTTTAAATTTAAGATCTTTTCCAATAATAGGTTCAATACTAAATTTATGCCCTAAAGATAAAAAACACAAAATGTCATGTGGAATTTCAATGTTTGTTAAATTTTTAATCCATTTGGGATTTGTACTAAGTTTTAATTTAAATTCATCATCTATTAATTTATTAAATTTTTTAATATTATTTCTTTTGGTTAAATAAAAAATTTTATTAAATGTTTTTTTCTGAAAGAATTCATAGTTTTTAAATACAAAATTTGACGTTGATTGAATAATGTTGTTTTTTAAATTTTCTAAATTCTTTTCTAACGATAAAATAGTTTTTTGATTACAAGATATTTCAATATTAATAATCTTAGATCCTAACCTTAGGAAAAAACTTGTGTTTTTCTTCATGGAAATATTTTGACGATGTAAAAGATCTATTATAGGTACTATAGAATTGTCAACATGTTTTGGAATAACACCTTCTCTTCTACATCTCAATAAAAAACATCTTCGATTGAGTTCTTTTGCAAGTTTATTCTTAGCCTTGGACCAATCTTTAAAATATTGAACAGTATATTTACCATAACGTTCTTCAATGTCTTGATAAAACCCCATGATCAGTAATTTAATTAAATTTCTGTTATTTGCCGACTAATAGGTATTAAACCAGAATTTTTGGGGTAAACGGCAATGTTTTTTAAGAAAACTCTTTTACTTGTTTTCCAAGCTTTCGAAATACATTTATTTCATTTTCAAGGAATAAGTGTGAGTTAAAACAAAATTGGTGTTAACAACTTGGTAAATATAACATAAAAAACTATTTTAACTTTAATTTGGAATTTAAAAAAATTTTTAAGTCAAATTATTTATAAAACAAAATAACGTCATAAAATTAGTAAACAACTTAATTGCTTACGATAAAATTTAATAATAAAAGAGTAGAAAATAATAGGTTATAATTTGATTTCTTCTTTTATAAAAAATGTGAATTTTGATTAAAATTTACTAAATATTTAATTGTTCTATGATAAAAAATAACGATATCTTATTCTTTTTTATAATTTTGAATTAAGCCTCTAAAATGTCATTTAAAAATCAAAAAATAAAAATGTCAAATAGATGTCATGAATTTTAGGTATTATTTAGATCTTTATTTGTATGTTTATCCAAAGATAGCAGATAATAATAAATGTCACTCAAGTTTTTATGGTCACTTTTTTATTCATAATATCATTCTCTTGTGATATAGATGCCATTTCCAAAAAGTCTTTTTTAGTGTTAAATTGTATATCTAAAATATTAACAGAAGCATAATCAATAAGATGGTCATTATTTATGGAATGTTTAGCCAATTCACATCTTTCAGGATGTAACCTTGTATCACTCTTATGTAATGATAAACGTTGTTTTAATCTTTGGCCAGTTTGACCTATATATTTTTGGTCGCAAACAGAACAAGGAATACAATATACTACATTAGATAAGTCTAAAATTGGAGTTGTATCTTTTATTTTACTGAAAATGTTTTTTATGGTAAGACATGTTCTACTGGTAATTTTGATATTATTTAATGGTTTAAAAACTCTACTTAATTTGGATGAAATTTCTCTAATATATGGTAAAGATATATATAATTTTGTATTATTAGTTTGGATTTCTGAATCTTTATTATTATTACGATCATATGTATTTAAATTGTTAGAATAATTATTTAATACATTTTTAATTAATTTATTAGGATAACCATTTTCTAAAAACATTTCATGTAAAATTTTAAAATTTTTATTGTGAAAAATAGGATCCGAAATCAATGTTATTCTTTTTTTCATTTGCATTATTAAATTAATTTTAGTCGAAAATTTATGATATGACCAAAAATTCATTATTCTACCAGAATTTATTGGTTTTCTGTACCAATCTATAGTTATAGTGTTATCTTTTCTAATAAATTTTGTGTCTAAAAATGGTACACTATGTTCTTCGTCCTCTTTTTCTAATGTAAACTGAATGTGAGGATCATAAGAATTAAATATGAAAAGAAGTTCATTTAAACCATCTTTAGGTAATGCCAAAATAATGTCATCCACATATTTTTTAACAAAAATTAAATTAAAAGGTAATACGGGAATAACAGTATCTAGTAAATTATCCATTACATAACAAGAAATAATTGGAGAGATGGAAGCTCCCATTGGAGTACCGAATGTTTGTTTATATAATTGATTGTTAAATGAAAAATATGTATTTTCAAATAAAAAAATTAAAATTTCTTCAAAGTATTTTTTGGATATTGAACAATGCTGGCTAATATCACTCCATTTTTTATCTATTGCTCTTAAAGCAAATTCTAAATAAACATTACTAAACAAAGAAACGACATCCAAACTACAAATAATATAATTTTTCGGTAACTGAAATTTATTAAATTTTTTAAAAACATCATAAGAATCTTTAATGTAGTATTCTGTATTATAATCATATGCTTTTGTTAATATTTCAGTAATATATGAACCAAGTAAATTAAAATTCACATTTTTTATAAAAGAAGAAATCAAATTATAACCTATTATTTTCTACTCTTTTATTATTAAATTTTATCGTAAGCAATTAAGTTGTTTACTAATTTTATGACGTTATTTTGTTTTATAAATAATTTGAATTAAAAATTTTTTAAATTCCAAATTAAAGTTAAAATAGTTTTTTATGTTATATTTACCAAGTTGTTAACACCAATTTTGTTTTAACTCACACTTATTCCTTGAAAATGAAATAAATGTATTTCGAAAGCTTGGAAAACAAGTAAAAGAGTTTTCTTAAAAAACATTGCCGTTTACCCCAAAAATTCTGGTTTAATATATATATATATATATTGTTATGATTGATATGTTTTTTTTTTTTAATATTGAGTTACTTCTATTGTTTTAATATATTTTAATTATTTTGATTTTGTTGTGTTATGATTTGTTTTACTTAATTAGTTGCGTTTTTATTAATGTTTACCTCCAATTATAGATTTTAATGATTTGATATTATTTGTAATGTTTATAATTTAATATTATTTGATTTTATATACAATCCACTTTTTCTTTTTATTTTTAAGTTTGGGCGCCTTATTAGAAGTTCAAACTAGCTCAGTTTACTCAATTTTAAAGTTAAAATTTAAAGTCTGACTCTTATCTTGGGTAGGGTTCAAATTAAATATTGTTTAATAACCAATACGCAATAAATTTAATGTCAAATACTTCAAAAAGATTATTAATTGGTTTTCACACGTTCTATACAAATTAATAACAGATATTCACATATGACAAAATGGAGATGATAAATAAAATATTAATTTACAATTGCAAATAATTAAAAATAAAAATACAAATCCTTAATTATCGGACGTACCTTGTATAACAGAGGTTTTCAAATATTGTCCTTGTCATGCGCAACGTAACAAAACTGAGATCGGCTTGTGCTTCGTTTACTCCCGCAAATGGAACAGGGACGGCAGCGTATTCAAATCGACAAGATGGCTACTATGGTTCCGTTTTGGAAGCGTCTCTCGAATTTAATCTTTAAAATTCTATGGAATCTGCACTTGCTTTATGCAGTTTATCACTTTGGTAAGTAATTTAATAATAGCTGATTACTTTTCTGTATGTATTTTTAATGTTACACGTATTATTTTAATATAAACAGCTTTTAATTATTAAAATTTTCTTCTAGTTGATAATCAATTAATACATACGATATCAATTGCTCTGCGACCAGGAATATAAGAGCGTAAATGTTAACTATTCTGCTACCAAAAACATAAGAGAGCTTAATCATGAATTCTCCAGCCTTTTATAGCTTCTTGAAACAAAACAAAAATACTACGTCATCGGATTTCAACTGTTCGAATTTCAGAAAAAAATAACCTACATTTCCGAAAATCCAGGTAATAAATTCATAATTCTGATAATACCTTTGATAACGTACAGATAAATCTCATCCTTATTTTTGCTTAAATTCTGTTTGTATAATTTTCTAAGTACTTTTTCCTATGAAATTTTAGATTCAAAATACATAACTTCATTGAGCTGTCAACTTATTTTAGACTTTCAAATTTTGAATTATCACTAGCTATTATATTTAAAATTACTCTAAATCCACTTAACTAGTACTATTTAAACTGATTACTTACTATTTTAACTCTAACAACTACAATTTAAACTTTTAAAACATTTTGTTATTTGTATTACTTATACCTTATATAAGCTGATATTTTCTGTGTTATCATAGGTTAACATTTTAAATTTTATATAAACAACTTCCTTAATTATCCTACATACTTTTTTTACATAAATTGTCATTTATTAATGTTTATAATTAATCTTGTGTCCTTTTTAGGTACTCACAATCTATTTGCATATTTGTTTGTACAAATCGAAGACCATGATTTTGTAAGTACTTCCTTTTTATACTATTAATTTAAATATTTCACTAACTAAATTACATGTTGATTTCTTAAACATGTGGAAACCATTAATACTTCTTGATTTTTATTTTCTTTTTATTGTTTCAGGTTAAACTGAGAATTTTGAAAAAGAACTAGGTGAAAAGTGAATTGTTATGTGAAAATGCATTCATTATGGATTAGAAAATTTTAATTGTGATACAATAATTGAATATGGATCCTATACAAGATAAGATGTCAATACATTCTTTACTTATTTGAATGTTTGTAATTGAAGAGTAAATATTGAAAATTTAAGATGTACGAAAGAAAAAGTAACTGCAGATTCAATTAAACTTATTAAGATATCCCTTTTTTGTAAATTATTGTGGTAAGTAACTTTCATTGTATTTTATTCATTTACTAATGTGTATTGTTTATTTTTACATGTTGACTTTCCAATATGACTATCTACCCTATATTGACTTTTATCTTATAATATTTGTTTATTATTATCAGATATGTAAGTTATACTACTTTGTTTTAGTGTAACTGTAGAGATACTGTTTGTTTATACAAATTCATACTAATTATATGTATTATTTTTAGGTCAGGAAATTCATCTCATTTTCTAACAAGATGTATCCACTAAGTCAAATGAAAACCTGTTGTGACCAAATTTATGATATAATCAAGTTCATACTGTAGTCAAAACAATACTTCTTTTTGGGTAATTACATGGTTTAAGAAGAAAAGTGTGTTTCATTATGCATATCCTTTTTTTTTAATTAATCCATTAGTGTAATGGCTATGATGGATGCTTAAAAGGTAAGTTTTGTTTTTATCAGTAATAATGATCCATTACAATATACAGGTATAAAAAAAAGTCTACACTGTCATTTACATGACAGTTACAAATAGTACATGCATTGATCATATGGTTTCCATTTAATGTAAACACAAGTCTAAAAGAGTTACACAACATTAACTGGGCAATAGTGCGAGTGAGTTGAATAGGCATTTCTAACAAAAGATATCCGGTGGGGACATTGGACAAATGTAGCTTATTGTAAAAAGTTGCCCGGAGCTTTTTTGTTTTTGCAACTATTAAGTACGGAATATATTTCATCAGTAGTTATCGACGAGTCTAGAAATGGATGCATGACATCAGTAAAATTAGGATTTACGTAAACTTTTGTAGGGTATATATTTTCATACAAATTCTCCCAAACTTGTACCGGTAGGCTATTATTTTTATGTACAGAACAACTTCTGAATTGTTTCACGGTAAACCAAAAATGTCTTGCATCTTTAATATTAGATAGGTCGGATATGATTAGTTTATCATACTCTTTTTTCTTAGATAAAAGTAATAATTTGTAGGAATGTCTTGATTAAGCATACTTTTCTACTGCTGAATCAGAAAAGTTTTCCTTTTTACACAACTTGAGTGCTTGCTTTACATCTTTTTTGGCAAGCACACAGTTACTGTCAAACCATGGCTTACTAATATTTCTTCTTTGGTAGTTGATGTCCACCTTTCTAATCATTCCCAATACTTCAGCGGATTCCAATATGGCAGAGAGTAGATTCTCGTAAGAGTCTTGAATACTAATCATTACCTGTACTCTGTTTGAGGAACGCATACACAATTTGTAAGCCAGTTCTTTGTTATTGTTCCAAAGTATTGATTTCTTAGTATCTATCAGGATAGAGGGTACAGATTCATAATTATTAATAAGGATATTTAGTTCAAGAACAATTGGAAAATGATCGGACATATAATTATTGATATCAACTAGAAAATCAGAAATAATATTAAGATGCGTGCTACTTACCCATACCAAATCAATCACACTTCTACCCAGTTTAGTGACATAAGTATATTTACCAGGATTGTCTTGAGTGGTTCTACCATTTAAGAGAGATAATGAGTTGTTGCTCAGAAATTCTAACAAGATACGACCTCTCTGGTTAATGATAGTGTCAAGACTTTTTCTGTTTACAGAAAAATTTGTACTTTCTCAGACCTCGTGAGATATTGTATCTAAATTGCCAACCCGACAATTAAAATCCCCACGAACCACAATTAAAGTGTCAAAAAACTTTTCTGAAATTTCAGTTAGAACACTGTTGAACATTTCAAGCATATATGGTAACTCTAGTGATGGGTTAAAATAAACGCCACATACTATAAATTTGCAGAACGGCATTGAAGATAAACACACAATCCACCAGGGGCATTCACTTAATAAAGATGCGGTAAAACAATTTTTGTAGAAAAAACATGGGCCACCTGAAGGTCTTCCAACGGCTTTATTTTTTGAAGCAAGGAATGAAAAATTATTAAAATTATCAAGATAAGTTTGAGCGATACTCTGAGTAGTGCACCAAGTTTCACACAAAAAAACAATATCAAAAGTACATTCGTCAGCGAAGTTCTGAAAATTCTGGAAACCGTGAGAATTCCAGAAACAAATATTTAATGGTTTTTTTATACAGTTCATTTTTGAATTAATTTCATTTACAAACTTTGTTGTTTTTTCTCCTGAAAGCAAGTCTTCCTCCATTTCTGTCTCCAATGGATTTTTTAGCAAAGGCATCTCTTCTATCCATTTTTTGCCGTGGCCTGAATATCTAGTTCCATTTTTTCTTTATTCCATTTCCATATTTTTCCGTCTACGTGTAATTTTTGATAACCAACCCTGACATATTTGCTTTTATGTTGCTTTTATGAGAATTTAATGATTTAATGTTCTTTAATGGTTTAGACTGATATCAGGTTATTAGCAAATGAGATAAGCAACTATACAGGTTTTACTTACAACAACAACCCGTTAAACAAGACCAAAAAAGCTTTTAATCAATTCAAACTTGTATTGTTTAAAACCACACAACTTACATGTGCACACTATTACTATTGAGATTTAAAAATTATCCCTAAAACTAGATTATA
Source organism: Ophraella communa (assembly GCA_035357415.1). Lineage (NCBI taxonomy): Eukaryota > Metazoa > Arthropoda > Insecta > Coleoptera > Chrysomelidae > Ophraella > Ophraella communa. The sequence continues at coordinate 17,254,560 of CM068984.1, forward strand.
TTTCGATTTATTCACACAGCGATATAAATATGTATTCAACACAACTTGTGCAGAACCGTATCAACTTATTTAAAAAGTCCACCATTAATTCTATGCATTAAAGGTTTGATTTAATAATATCTAAACTTACACCATCAAAATGCTATAAAAAACTAATGATAACATTTCATGCATACAAACTCGTTATTAGTTTTATTTCTAGAGATCCGAGTCAGCTTTAAAACTCCCTGACATATCTGCCAATCCAATCCATCTCAGCCTGCCATGACGTCGTAACGAACGCTTTGCCAACCCACCATGAAGAAAGAAAGTGCGCGCGTGTCTCCCGCGATAATCACGAGTGTGACCTTGAAATGAGCCAAAAATGCCCTTTTTGGACCTTAGATTTTCTTATAGAGATTTACATGTAAAAATATGCGTTTTTGTGGGCTAGCCACCGTGTTGATGATCGGCCTCTTGATCTTTTAACTTCACTGCTCACCGAAGTACTGAAGGATGCGTCTTCAGCACACAGTCTATCTGTGATATTGTTCTCGTTGAGAATTTACAAGTTGGCCCTTCTTTCCGTCCATGAACTGCTTAACAGCCTTCTCTAACCCCACATTTAAAACGCATCTATAGAAGAATATGGAGTGGACCAGGGAAAACATTTTTGTAGTTTTTGTTATTTGTTTTTCCTTCCACAACTTTCTCAGATTCATCATGATTGTTCGTGATATTGCTATACGTCTATTTATATATGCGTTAAAGCTACTGTGTCGATTAGATAAACTTACTAACCACTTCGATTAGAATGTTTAATTCCACTGTAATACCCCTATCACTTACCAATTTTCTCTTAAAGAACGTCTTTTTTTCCCTTTATTTATACAAAGTAATACATAATATGTATTTATATAATTCCCTTTTTCTATTTTGAACTTATTATGCATACATAATCGGTTCCTCTTCTACGGGCTACCTGCCAGTATAGAGGTTAGTGTTGTTATTTTCTTCCCCTAGCCATCTCCTCCGCACCTCTTCAATCCATCTCCATTTGCACCAAGTAGTCTTCTGTTTCTTCCTTCCATTTTCGCCTTGGTCTGCCCTTGGTTTTCTTTTTTTACTTTTCCCATTTTCCAAACTTTTCTTCTTATTACCATATGTCTGACCCACCTTTTTTGGATTTTTTTTCCACTGGTTTAACTCCTAATCTCTTTCTTATTTCTGCACATTTATCATTTTATCTATCAATTTTACATCCACTATTCTTCTTAGTAACTTCATTTCACGAGACTGTTTTCATTGCTTCTCTTTTCTGTTTAGTGTCCACACTTCAAATCTATATATTAGTGTAGGTATGTAAAATGTATTAAACATTCTTATTTTCGTTTTTTAGAGAGTTTTTTTTAAATATATGCCTGTTTAATTGGAAATATAACCTATTAGAAGCTATTATTCTGTCCTCTATCTCTGCTTCTATATTCCCTTTGGTCATTATTATTCCCAAATATTAATTGTGGAATTTATTGAAATTTCCTTTGTTTTACTTTAATATCTATGCTGCGTGGTTCTTTTGCGATTATCGTACTTTTAGTTTTGTTCATATTTATTTTTAGTATGTATTTCCTACGTTCTTTGTTCCATAGATGTTTAAGAGATGGCCAGAACCCTATTCCACTGCGACCTTTTCAGATCTATTGTGGTCCTCGAAAAACTAGATTACATCCCCCCAGTCCGACTCTCTTAACGAAGTCTATAAGCTTTGAGACTGTAACCTTCATGTAGTCCCTTGCCAATGGATATTCTTCTCCTAAAGTCAGGAACTGCATATTTACCAGTCCGTCGCAGTGACATAAGATGTGCTCTGGTGTTTCCTCTTCTAGATCCGTCTCTGTCAACCCCATCAGCTTAAGATGCCTGTTTAGCTTACAGTGACCCGTCAATAGACTTACTACAGTTTTGACCCTTTCCTGTCTTTACTCAATAAGTCTGAAGTAAACTTTTGCGAATGTTCCATTATGAACTGTTTCGCTTGCCTTTGTTCTGGTGAATTACACCACCATTCCCGTGATTTTTGTGCCACCCATGTTTTATGACCGTTTTTATTATATTTTTTGCAATGCCGCAGAATGGTTCCGGTCCAATAAAAGGCATTGATGGGCCTAGTTTAGCCATTTCATCTGCCTTTTCATTGCCTTTTAGACCCCTATGACCTGGTACCCAAGCTACCGTAAGCTACGATCCCCCAGAGTATTCAGAGCATACACACAGTCCCATACTAGCCTAGAATTGACCTCTACAGAATCTAGTGTCCTTAGCACCGCCTGACTGTCTGTGAAGATGGCTATTGAACGGTACGTCCTATCCAGTCTTTTAATTTCTTCTACACAGTAGTTAATTGCCGTAATTTCTGCTTGAAAAATCTTGGCATTTTGGGATAGACTTACTGGGAATGTTATCCCTTGTTTCCATCCGACTACGCCGGCTCCCACACCATACGGTGTCTTTGAGCCGTCCGTGTACCAGGTTGACTCCTCCTCTACGGTTACACCTTTTTCCCAGTCTTCCCTACCTGGTATAACTATTTTAAATTTATTGGCAAAGCTATATCTCGTGACTGTTGCGTCAATGGGTTGCCCCAAAATGTTATCCGCTTTTAGTTCCTCGATTAGCTTACCATTATCAGCCCCATGCGATTGGCTCATGTGCTGCTGATTATGTATTAATCTGTGCATGGCTGCTCTCGCTTGCCAGTCTATATGTATTCCATTGTTTTGTCTCATTTTGTTCAAAAGTACCAAAAACGTCTTTTTCCTGTTTTTTCCATATAATTTTACCATCTCTATTGTTATGTCATGACCCGGTGCTTTCCCAGCTTTTGCTTTTTTTTGGTGTTTTATAGCTCTTCTCTTGTAATGGGTCTTCTTTATTTTTATTTCCTGTCTCTATATATTGTTCAACGTCATTCACTTCATTATTTTGGGGTTCTCTTTCTTCTAGCAGCTTCTTAAAATACCCCCTTCACTTTTTCATAGCCTGCGTCTGCGTTAGTAATTGTCCATTTTTCTTTTTTATATAATTTATTTCATTCTAGTTTTGTCTTTTTACATTTCTGATTACTTTGTTAAATAATTTACTAAGCAATAAAATACCAATATAATATCCTTTTTAATTATTGAGGGGTGTATAATTTGAATATAATATATGTTAAAGTTTAGAACTAGAAACTAAATTAGAATTTTTAGTGATTTTGAAATACAAGTAGAACTATATAATACAGTTCAGAAACAAGAAACTAAGAACTGACCAACACAGTTATGTATCACCTATTTATAATATTTCATATATTAGTTAACAAATGTCTTCTTTATATGGGGTGTAACTGATATCATCAACTCGAGCTGGAAATTAAACATAAAATATATCAAAAACAATATATTTATTAACTTTATTAAATGTACATTCTACATTCATCACAGAAATTTTACTATATTATATACAGAATTTGAATCATATCAAAAACACATTTATAGATTCTTAATCACAATTAATAACTTAGTAAGTCAGTCAATTTATTAAATACTTTCATCAAAAATTGATTTACAAAGAATCACTATTCACTAGAATAAATGGGAATATTTTTGATTTATAATCTAAATTAGCGAAATTCCGTGACAAAAAATGCGTACGGATATGCTTGATTGACATTTTTTTAAATTACTACCAATCCCAAGTTATTAAATGAAAAGTTAATTATTCAGATAAACATGTTATTGTAGTAATCTTGGAGCCGTTTTTATAAAAATTGCCGTCATCGCGGAATTGTAAAATTTTAAATAAAAATACCAACCAAACATGTCTGGTCTGACAATTAATTTTTCTTGAATTTTGAAGTTTATGAAATTTGCTTATCAACCAATTTAAAATTAATTTCCGCTTAAAAGGCTTTTTTTTCATCCATTTTTATCAGAGCCGTATCTACGTCCTACTGCGCTGTGGCAATAATACACATTTTCAAATAAAATGCATACAAATTAATCAATTTATTTAAAAACACATTAAAAATTTTCCTATTTATGAAGTAAATTAGTATATATCAAAAAATAATTTTTTTAAGTAAAAATTTAGCAAACTAAAACATTTTTTTGTTAGTTGACCAGATAACGTAAATGTTCAAAATCTCAATTTTCTTGCTTTTATTTCGGCAAACATATCAACTAGTTCAGAGTAATCTAAGATAGATATGACTTTTTTTTCGATGAAGAGGATTTGATAATCGCTCTTGCCTAAGAAGGAACGAGGATAACTTATATTTTCCAGGCAAGTCATCATCTTATACTCTTAATTTCGAAGCCATCGTCACGTTGGATTCGTATTTTTATTTAAAAAAATTATTCTTAAAACTATCACATATCCGCATGACGGCAATTATTATGCTGATGCCTCCGCGTCTATAGTTAATAGGCAAAAAATATTAGCCGAAACATTTTAAGTTATACCAGTGGTATTAACTTTTTATTAGAGTGTCAACCCCAAAGTATGCAACATCCTCTGAAACCAAACATGTTCCAACAAAATTGAGTAAAACATTCATAGGCTGGTGCCAAAACCAATTTTTAACGCTAAAAAAGAAAAAAAATAGCAGGCAAGGACCAGGTGAAAAATATTGTAAAAGCTCCAACTTAAAGAAGGAAAAATATTTAAACACGAAAACAATCAAAATGGTGAAATGGGAATGCAATTTAAGGATTGAAAACGATTTTCTGCAATTTACGACAAAACGTGACCTCTTAGCGGAAATTGTTTCACACAAAAGTTATAGATGGTAAAAAAATTTAAAACTATCTGATACTTTTGTACAGAACACTTTTTTGGCTGGAAGGTTGTTGCGTGTTCAAAAGCCAAAGAAATTTTCATTTAAATAAATAAACAAAAACTTTATTAAATAAGAACAAACTCAAAAAAAATCTAATCAATACACTTTAAAATAAATCAAGTTAATTTCCAAGTAATAAGTTAAAACAATGCAAGTTGATAGAAGCTTCCTAGTCCGCCCATGGTGGGAACGTAAAACAAATAGAAACCAGTTTAAGTAGTTGGTTTTATTCAGACGCTCTGGGGTCCCATCGCCTTCTGATAAACATCGTAACTTAAGGTTTATATGGACCTCCGGAAAAAGTATCTACAAGTTCAAAAAATTTGAAAAAATTGAGAAGACGTATTCAGCCTTAGGTATTATTTAACCAAAATTTCATTTAGCTTGTATGTTTTGTTTTCAAGAAAAATCGGAAAAACTATTTTTTTGCAAGTATAAAGCAAAGAAACCAATACATAAAAAGTCGCAATTTTTTTATAAAATCAATTAGTTTTGGTTCAGAAACATATGTGAATTTTTTAAAAATTTTTGAACTTGCAGAAGTCATGCAATTGCAATATATATATTTTTTATTCCAAAAAAATATACTTATATCATAAATTTGAATATAATTTTATGGGATATACATGTAGTAGTTATAATTAAATACATTCACTACAAAAAATTATTAATTTTTTAAAAGATAAGCTGAAAAAATCAATTAAACAGTTATCGCAATTTGAATTAATTTGGTTTCTGGTAGGTGCTGCCATCTAAGTCTATACTTTTTAGAGTATTACACAGATAGCGCTGTATTTAATACTTAAACTGAAATTTTAATAGATTTAGGGTCAACAATAAATACATTGTTGCCAGATTATTATTTAGTTTGGCAGAACATATTAAAATTAAAAGCATATTTTCTGAACTCGTAATGAAATTACGTTTAATTCGTTATCTTAAATTGATCCTTGTCGGCTTTGAATGTAGGTTTCCTATTGTAAAAAAACATTTTGTCTTATAATATTATATTTATTTTTTGTGTTTCTGTCGACATCCTCGTAGGTATAAACTTAAAAGAAACATTTTACCTAGTACCTTGATTAAGTAACACGTGTATCTTCCCTTTATAAATTTTATTTATTTACGGTTTAAAAATTTAATACCTGGAAGTTTGAAAAATTCCTAAAAACAGACGAATAGAAATTTATAACGAAAACTGGACAGATATTTTATCACTCTATTGTCTAGGGTTGTCTTTATGTGTTTTAAAATCACTTATTTTTTAAAAAAAATTTAATGTCATTTTTTAATAGAACTATAATAAAATTTAAATAAGACTATGAAAATGATATAAAAAGTAAAGTAAAAATTAAGCAATGTCTATGAGTCAGGATAAAGGATTTTTTTAATTATATAGTTTTTCGAAAGCGACATGATGTTTCTGTTATACAGGGTGATTGATTAGTGTGAGGAAGCTCAGTAGGCCTGTTATAGTAAAAATTACAAAAAAAGTTATTGACAAAAATTATAAGCAGCTTTAAACTCCACATTTTAAAATTAGTTACAATCTTACAGGGTGTTCCATAAGATGGTGGCACACCAAACTTATGTTTGTTTAAATGGAACACCCTGTATTTTATTTTAAATTTGAAATCTGCTTCACTTCCACATCACAACAATGTAAAGTTTTATTATGTTATACCGAGTATTTAAAAAGTTATAACCAATATTACCTGTAACACCAAACAACGACAGCAGTACATAGGAGAAACTATTATAATTGTAATTATTATTATTATTTTTAAAAGACATTTGCTTTCACTCAGCATTTGCTGGTAATACTCATCTATCCCCAGCGAGAACGCAAGTGGGATTAGGCTCAATGATCACATATTTAGAAATTTACGGACAGTGTGACATGTGTAAAAATTACTGCGTTCTGCATATCAATGTACGTATTCTTATGAAGGCCCAGTTTGTTTAGGCTGTCATGCAGATTTCTGGGAATAAGACCTGTCGACGATACGATTAGTGGTACCACCTTTACCTTCTTTGCATGCCACATCTGCCCAAGTTCAATCGCAAGATCGGTGTACTTTGTAATTTTATCCTTGTACTTATCCATGACGTTGTTATTATTTGTTACAGCGACATCCACCAAAAGAATTGTGTTAGCTTTTTTATCTACCACCACGATATCTGGCCGGTTACTCGTCACCTGTCTATCGGTCATAATAGGCCTGTCTTAGTAGAGTCTAAAATCGGCATTCTCCAGAACCGCTTGCGGATGATACTTATAATAAGGCGTGTAGGTCTTAAGCATCCTCTTTTCATCTTTTTAGTAAACACCATATTGTTTATAAAATAAAATAAAATAATAATAACTAAAGCACAATCAATAAACTAACTTATCACACAACTACTGCTACTTTGAAATAATAATTACACAGCTTATACCTGTTTGCTACCCATTTAGTATTTATTTTGTTCAGTTTTATTACCTAAATCCCTATTGTTACCTATTTATAGTTATTTAAACTTTTTCGTAAATATGAAATATCTATTTCATATTGTTATTGGTCTAATTTTCGGTTGAATAAAATATTTTAATAAAGTTTAAATTTTGGTAAGTAAACAATTACAACTGTCCAGATCTTGCATATCTATTGAAGCTTTTTTTTACCTTTTAAAAAGACATTTTTAACCGAGGAGGAAAACATTTCACTGCCAAAATAAACATGAAGTATTACTTTTTATAGGATTAATTTTTTACAGATTCAATTATTAATTGATTATTTATCATAAATATTTTCATTTCTTGGAATAATAATTTAATAATTCTTTTAACATAAATTCTCCAATAATTCTCGATCAGAAACGTTAAATATTTCTTAATATATTTTACATAACATATATGTACTTTTAATTTTGTATTTCGTGATTTAATGGCATATTTCAGAGAATTAATATTATATCAGACGTCATTAAAAAAAATCATTTTACACAGATAATATAAAAAATCTACTATTACATATTGAGTACGCATTTTCAAGTACGATCCATGCATAAAACAGACCAAATAAACTTTAAAAATTGTTTTTTGCATAACCCCTAAATAAGAAGAGCTCCACGAAGCTGAACATTTTTTGACCACTAATTTCTTATTTATTTTAAATTCTAAAACAACAATTCATCCCAGCTACTTTTCATTTCTCAAGATACCTTTGTTCATAAAGATATATCAAATAAGGAGGAGGCTGGTATCAGAGTGAAAGGGATTAGGAAAACAGAAAAAGTTGATCTGATGATTGAGATGACAGGCGAAAAGCAGTGACGGAGGCTATAGGGTAAAGTACTGGAAAGTCAGGGAAAGGGGGGGAATATAATACATTTACGATGTACCGTTACGATGTAGACTGTACGGTAAATGAAGAGGAAATTGTGGGAGCCGTGCGAGTAGTACTGGATGAAAGGGTCAGGAATACGGTAGAGATAGTGGAAAAAAGGGCCGTAAAAAACGGAAATGTGCTGGTGACGATAAGGGTAAACGAAAGAGGGTCTAGAACGCTGGAAAGGGTGAGTCGAGTCCGAGTGGGGTGGACAAGATGCGGGGTTAGGAGGAAGGTAGAGGTTAAGAAATGTCACAGATGTTTGAGGGTGGGGCACCTAAGGCATGAGTGCAAGGAGGAAAGAGTGGAGGGTAGATGTCTGGGGTGCTGGCAACAAGGACATAAGGTGGCGAACTGCGAAAATGCGCCAAGGTCTAGGGTGTGCAAGGAAGAGCACAGGATGGACAGCTCAAGATGTCCAAGATATAGGGAAGCGATGAGGAAGGGAAGAGAAAGTACCATGAAAGGAGCGGAGGGAGTAAGATAGGGGTTTTCGGTATTCTACCGATAAACGTGGGGAGAGGTAGGATTGCTCATGATTTGGCCAGGCAAACAGCACTTGAGGAGGGATGTGGAATAATTGTTATCTCTGAACCCCATGTTAAAAAAGTGGGGGAGGGGGATGTATTGTTGACAGAAGGAAGGATGTGGCAATTTATTTTGTAGGAGGTAGGGTCGCTGCTTCGAAAGTGTTTATCGGGGACGGATATGTGGGATTTTCGATGAATGAATGTAGTGTGGTGGGCTGGTACTTTTCGCCGAAGACTAGAATGGAAGAGTATCAAAGGAACGTGGAAAGGGTCATGGAAGTGGTTAGGAATATAGGCGGAGAGGTTATTCTAGTGGGTGATTTTAATGCAAAAGCTGAGGAATGGGGAAACGTGATAAACGATTCAAGAGGAGAATTTCTGTTGGAATGGGCGGGGCAGTAATTTACATGTGTTGAATAGGGGTGGGGAACCGACTTTTGTTAGGGGGAATTCAAGGACATACATCTATGTGTCTTTTGCGACAGGTGGGGTGAGAACAAGGATTAAAAATTGGAAGGTTTTAGGAAAGGAGTCTTTGTCTTTGTATAGATACATTGTTTTCGTCGTTGGGGGGGGGAGATAGCAATGTATGTGGATGTTAGGGAATTTATGGGAATTATCAAGAAAAATATGAAGGAGTTGGGAAAATTTAATGGGACATATGAGGAGGGTGAAGGGATGATATACAATGCATTGAAGGGAAATAAAAGTATAAAAAGTAAGAATGGAAATAAATAGTGGAATGAGGAGGTTAGGGTATTGAGGGAAGACTGTCATCGAAAACGTAGAACGGGGGGAAGGGATCCGGTGGAAAGAAATAGGCTATGGGAAGTTTATAAGGAGAGTAGGAGAACTTTGGTTAGGGCAATTTAAAGAGAAAAAAGGAAAAATTGGATAAAGTTACAGGAAGATTTAATTAACGAGGTTTGGGGTCAGGGAAACCAGATAGTGGTAAAGCATTGTATGAGAGGAAAGGCAGGGACAGGAGTGGATCTTACGCAAGAAAGAAAAATGGAGGTGGCTGTGGTTCTATTCCCGCGGAGGAGGATGGATTTGGGGAAGGATCAAGCGGGGGAAGGGATAGAGGCTATCGAGGAAGAAGAGATTAGGAAAGGAGAGGCGGTAGTGCACCCGGACCTGACGGATTGCCACCAGAATGTGCAAGGGGAGTTAGTCCAGAGGGAATTTTCGGGGTACTTGATTAATATTGTTAAGGATTTCTTTAGGGAAAGAAGGATTTTGATTGGGTAGGAGAATTATCAAGTGACAGCGGGAATACCACAGGGGTCGGTTATGGGACCGTTCCTCTGGAATTTATTTTATGATCCGCTTCTGCGAATGGAGATGCCGGACGGTGTCACATTAATTGGGTACGCTGACGATATAGCAGTAGTAGGGATGGGCCGGGATTATGTCAGACCGGAGAATAGCATTATGGAAGGTAAATCGGTGGCTTAAGGAAAGGGAAATGGCATTAGCACCGGAAAAGACGCAGCTGGTGTTGTTAAATGGCAAATTTAGAATTTGGGTTGGAGGGGGTAGTTATAAATAAGATTAAGGAGGCTAGGTATCTAGGAGTCTGGTTAGGGGAAGGGGTTAACTTTAGAAGATATGTGGTAGATACGGTCAGAAAGGAGGAGGAAAAAATTCGGGCATTGGGGAGGTTGATGCCCAACATGGTGGATCCAGCAGTGTAAAGAGGTTTCTATACTGGAGGGTGGCAAAGTCAATTCTATTGTATGGGGCTCCGACGTGGGGGGATACGTGGATAGGGTAAGGTATAGGAATATTATGAGAAGGTTACAGAGAAGGATTTTGTTAAGGATGGTGTCCGCTTATCGGACGGTATCAGGTGCCGCAGTGCGGGTGGTGGCAGGGGTCCCTGCGGTTGAAATGTTGGTAAAGGAAAGGACTAAAATCAATGAGAAAGGTGTGCAGTTCAGGGAAGAAATAGAATCAGAAACTTTGATTGATTGGAAGAATGAATGGGAAAATGGAGAGAAGGGAAAATGGACGAGGGGATTGGGGAAGGTAGGTGGGATGCAAACATTGAAGGGTTGATTATTACATAACACAGGTGTTAAAGGGACATGGGTGCTTCAGAGACTACACGTACAGGGCACACAGTCTTTAGATGCCCTAGATGGGTAAAGGAAAGAAGGGAGACGGAAGACAGAGTGAGAGAGGTAATCACTGAGGGAAGCATGGTTAGGTTGATGACGGAAGGGCAGGGTAAGTGGGAGGATATAGGGACAATGATAAGAGAGATATTAAAACAGAAGGAGAAAAAAAGAGAGAATCTACCAGGATATGGTGGGGAGCTCAGAGGTGTAAAGGGAGGTGGCTCTGACGAATAGCTGACAAGATGGTACCAGGGTCACATATCCGGACAGGATGGGAAGCGGGGTGGTTTTAATGCGGTCGGCTCTGGCTGCCCCCGCCAGGTTTGCGAGCGGGCTAACCGAGTGGGGTTGTATCCCGTGGGAGAGAATCCTACACTTCCGGGGAATAGCAGAACTATTACTCGGAGCCTGGAGCGGGTTTCCACCCATCAAAAATAATACTGGGCGGGTATTGGATTTCGGTGAAGGAAAATTGATGTACTTAATTTTCTTATTTGCCTGATGGCTGGCTGTTTCGCTCATGTTATCATAGTAAAAGCATAAATAAATATCACCCGGATTAGGGACCGTGTTTCGCATGAAACAGGTGGCAGCGGAGCCCTATGTACACTTGCAGAAGTAACAAATAATTGTACACGAATAGTACGTACTAATCGGACTCCCTTTTAAATACCTTTTAAATAAATATGTTTTATGTTAATATATTCATATACTGAGTGAACCCTAAATTTTAATGTTTTTAAGGTAAATAATGTTCAAAAAATTGTATTTAAAATAAAACTGATATATCTTGTAAAAGATCCCGTTGGTACTTCCTTCCTAGGTTCTAGGTCTTATTTTGTTACAATGTTAATACAAGTATATAAATGAAAAACAATTAAGTAACGAATAGTTAACAAGGTACATATTCATTATTTTCCAGCCCAATATGGACTTTAATCCGAACAACGAGTATATTTACCCCTTGTAACTGTTGTTTGCTTGAGATGCTTCATGTTTTTATTAAAAAGATCTTCTTAACTTTCTAATATTAATCTTTCGCAAGCTGGTCTCAAAAATATGTGATAAAATGATAAGCTGAAAATTTTGAAATGTTCATTTATTTAACCTGGATAATTTTATTTCTATATAATAAATTTAAACTTTATTCTTTCAAAGTTTAGCAAAGAGAATTTCATAACAAATTAAGCGTACGCAAAATTTTCTCAAAATTCAGACGTTCTCTAGTATCACTTACAACTTTTTCTTTTAAGGTTTAAAATTTTAAATTCACTTTACTGCTAACTCTTTGGCTAAAGAACCCGTAAAGAATGTTGTGTTGTTTCAGCAATTTTTTTCGTATTTTGTTCAATGCTGCTTGACTTTTCCAATAAAATTATCCCAGATTTTTTAAATTACGTAATATATTCTTAAAATTAAAGGTTTAAAAGCTGCTCTTGTATAACGAATGTTTAACTTTGCTGGAACATGCACTTACTTTAAAGATGACACTGTAGTTATAAGTACTATAGAAAATAATTATAATTATTTGAATTCAAAATTTACATATTTCTTATAGTGGAATACGCTTGATGGTGATATTGTACTTTGACTTGATGCACATTCACAACTAAATTGGTTTTCGATGACAAATCCGGTTCGGAAAATTTAAAATCGTCACAGACGACTCCCAAAGGATTTGTTAATGGTTCACTGTAGAAGGACATCGGTTGACTACGACTGGAACTACTTTGGCTAAAACTGACTCGTGCTGCTGATGGTGGACACCCAACAGAATGAGAATGATCTTCCTATAATCAGAATATAGAGTAGAATACATTATTATATAAAAAAAACTCGACTTTTTTATAACAAATGTGTAAATAAAAGTAGTAATGTACACGTTGTTTAAATACTAGATCTGAAGTTCATCATTGTTGGCAATTATAAAGGTCACTAACATGTGAAGGGCGCCCGCAAAAAAGTAAAAAAAGATCCGATTAAAAGGTAGGGATGAGCCTTTATTCAGTAGCCATAACATTATTTTAATTGAATGGTAAATAAATTATATAAAAAATAAATCTAAGTTGTATATATTTTTTAAACAAATCTAGTGGAAATATTGAAATAGCTAATTCTTGGCATGTATACCTACTTTTTTCGTCCTACGGACTCGTGGTATTACCTTTGATTATTTTTTTCGCCTGTCAAAATATCACAGTTTGGTGATTTCGTCCAACGAAAACGCTTAATCTTCAATGTTCTGTGCTAAATGCTAGCCAATCATTCCGTTTTATACTGATAAAAGCACTAGTCGCTTTACCAGTATTGATAAAATCTAAATGTCAAAAATTCAACAACAATATTGAACAATTAAACAACGAAAATAGTGAAAAGTAAAATAGTAAAAATTAATGAAAAGATAACGACAAATTATTAAATAAAGTGGTTTTTGTACAGAATAGTTCAAAAAATAATCTTCTCAAATACCATTCGTCCTGTAAAATTTTACTAGATAAATTTTTATTTTCTAGACTCAAACTTTTTATTTTAGGCAAAACTACTCAAACAAACTAAATAAGATAAAATCACTGGTCCTACGGACACGTAATTTTATCACATTTCAGTTTGTTTTCGTATTTTTGCTAAATAAAAAAGTTTTCGTCGAAACTAAAAAATTTATCTATAATATTTTAAGGACTCGTTGTATCACCTTTGATAAAACCACTACTCGATTTACTAGGATCGATAAAATCATAGAACTGTCAAAAATTTAATAACAATATGGAACAATTAAACAGCGAAAATAGCAAAAAGTAAAATAGTTAAAATTAGTGAAAAGATAACGATAAATTATTAAATAAAGTGGTTTTTGTACAGCATGGTTCAAAAAATAATCTTCTCAAATACCATTCGTCCTGTAAAATTTTACTAGATACATTTTTATTATCTATACTCAAATTTTTTTATTTTAAGCAAAACTTTTTAAGAAAAGTGAATAAGATAAAATTACTCGTCCTAAGGACTCGTGATTTTATCACATTTCAGTTTGTTTTCGTATTTTTGCCAAACAAAAAAGTTTTCGTCGAAACTAAAAAATTTATCGATAAAATTTTAAAACTCGTGGTATTACCTTTAATAAAACCCCTAGTGGTTTTACCAGTATTGACAAAATCATAGAACTGTCAAAAATTCAATAACAATATTGATCAATTTATTTTTTTGCTTACAAGTATCTATGAATCAACAAGCATTTATTTTATCTAAATATATATTGATAGGGGAGAGGGTGGAGGATTTGAACAGCTTTTGTCGAGGTCAAAAAGTTAGTCAGTTTTTTATTTATATTTATTAAAACTTGTAGAAACCGTAACTTGATTATTTGTATCGATTTTTTGTAGCTAACAATATAAAACATTAAACAAAATCAGAGGAATCGATTTTTCTCGATTACCAATTCTGTTCAAAGGCTCCTGTTGGTGAGGAGCATTTGAACACACCCTGAGGAGCATTTAAACCAACTAAAAACCCTTTAAACAATACGTCTATAGAAAAGCTATATTTAACGCATACTGTAAATAGAAAAGTCAAAATTGCGGAATACATATATTTTTCCCGCCCTTATTGTACCACCACTAACTAACCCACACTTCCACTTGATGCACCTGCTAATAACGAATCAATCATTCTTGCCCTGGAAAAAACGAAAACGGATGGAATTGGATTACCACTAGCCGAGATAATTGCACACATTGTAACTAGTTTTCCCCTTTCTCCGGATACCACTTGTCCATCTAGTTTAATCCCTGTTGCAGCAATAATTTAAAATACATTACATTTTATTTGTACAATTAATGTAAACGATAATTATTTAAGTGAAAAACTGAGTACTAACTAATCAATTCTACGAACTGAATGTTTGGGATAAATAACATCTACGAAGTTGCAAACCCAGTGAATTACATATATAAAAGTGCTACCACGTAGGATGTCCCAAAGGCTTGTTTAATAATGCACGTGTTTTCCAAAAAGGTCAAAAAAACATAAAATTGAACCAACCTTTTCAGTCGGATATTGTTCCATTTTATACATTCGATGTAAATCAGGTTTAGGTCGGTAGTTTACAATTGGCTGTTTATAACATGTTGATTTTGTTGTTGCTGAACCTCCTGAAATAAATAAATATTTAAGTTATATAATTAGTTAACCAGTTGCACAGTACTATTTTTGTCACATAATGGTTATTTACAATTTTGTGTGTATTATATAAAATAAAATTTCCAATAAAGAAGTTTTTCTCATACGAAATGTTAACAAGCAAAATTCATTTAAAATCTATATTTGCACAGTGAAACTGTATTACTGTTAGATTTTTATTCACATCAGTACATATGAAAGAGTAACGCCACAGATAAAATTAGATTATAGATTAATTTTTCAATTCAATTCCACATGATATAATAAGATGAAAGACTGGATGAAAAACGCACTATCCTGTTTTATTTTAAACCAAATCCAGCAGATAATATAACTTGTTTTTGGAATTTTGCTACTAGGAGAACTTTTTAAACATATCTACATAGTTTTCAAAATTAATTTTTTATATTTTGCACTTATAAAAATCTTCATTATAAAACGCATTTGCGTATCGTAATGTAACTTTTACGCACGCAAATTTTTGTTTTAAATGGTTGGCGACATGAGTGAAGTATCTAAAGGCAAGACTATTGACAATGACATTTGTGGCTAATAGCAATTTATTAATTTTATATTGTTCTTTAAGAAAGTGTCTGTGAATATGAATATAATATTTTACTTATATAATATATTTCATACGGCTAGAGCCTACCGACTTTAGACAAGTCTCGCCAAAATCGATCTTGGACTTTGTTAAGAAGTGCAGACTGGATGGCGAATTGTGACCCTTAGGGGTGAGCCACAATAGGCCCTAGTTTGGCCGCAGTGGAGGGGTGGGAAACGCCCCGCTCACATTGAACCTAACCTAACCTATATAATATATTATTATTGGTATATTATTCATTTTAAAATATTTTAAAACATTAACATTTGACAATTTAAATGTCACAACTGTCAAATTTTATAAATTACACAGTGCTGCCGACATACTTTTTAAAATAAAAATTTTCGTAATTACATAAAAATAAAAAATTAATTTAAAAAATGGTAAAAAGGGCAAAATATAAAAAATATTATAAACAACTTATTTCATATGGCTGTTGTGACACTCGTTCTTTAAAAAACTCATCGCTCCGCGATTCGTTTTTTAAACTTGAACTCGTGTCATAACAGAATTCCATATGAAATGCGTTGTTTAATATACTATTATAAGGCTGAAGTGTTTGTTTGTTTATATGCGCTATTCTCTGAGACTACAGTTTGGAATTGAACAATACTTTTTGTGTTAAATATTACATTCATTGAGAAATGCTATGGGCTTAGTTAAAAATAATAATATAATTTAATATTGACATTTGATAATGCTTATTTTCAGTAAGTCTATGAAAATTGACAGGCATTGACAGATGATCTATTATTGACCAATCCAATGACCTCAAGGATAGGAAGACTCCAGGAATAGATGGCTCGACAGGGGAGTTAATAAAAAGACTGTTGGACGATAATGGAAAGTAATGCTTGGAACTTTTCAATAAGGTACTGAGGGAGAAAGAGTTTCCAGAAGCGTGGAAAGTAGCCAGAGTGGTACTGGTGACGAAGGCGGGTAGAGAGGGGAAGCGGGATAAGTAAAGTTTTGGAGGGGATTAATAAAAACATGAATTGAGGAGGAAGTGGAAAGAAATGGGGGCTTTAGGGAAAACCAGCATGGGCTTGTGAAGAAAGAAGTTATGTACTCTGCACTGGGGAAAGTGAAGAGCTTGGTGGAAAATGCTAGGGAGGGCAGTTAGAGATGTAAAACACTGGCCTTACTTGTATTGTGTCCAATGGGGTAAGCAAAATGGCAGTGTTGGGCGCCTTGGCTAGGCTTGGAGGGGCGGAGGAGCTAATTAACTTAGTAGATGATTATATGACGGGGCGGGTTTTGGTTACTCGAGAGGGCGGAGGTATAGGACGGAGATTGGAGTGCCTCAGGGTTCGGTATTGGGTCCGACGCTCTGAAAATGCGTGTTTGATGAGGTTTGTGGAATAAAATGTGAAGATGGATGCGAGATCACAGTTTATGCGGATGACGTGTATGGCAAAGGGAGAGGCAGAGAAAGGCGGAGAAAATGGGTAGAAAGATTGTGTAAAAGATAGAGGAATGCGGATTAGAAGTGGCCGAAGAGAAGACAGTGGGATTACTGGTGAAGGGACGCAGCAAGTTGTTAACTTCCACATTAGACATAAAAAACGTTAACTTTAAGTCATATTTATAGACTTTAAAAATCGTAGCTTTTTATTGGCTCAGTTATTTAACCTAGGTATTACTGCCAAAATTCTCCTTGTGCTAAGGCTAAAATCAGGGATGAGTTTTCACAAACGGTAAGTTCCCCACTAAAATCTGAGTTGAACGCAGGAAACCTAAACCGAGCCATTAATACATATGCCGTACCTGTCTTGACCTATTCTTTCGGTATTTTACAATGGACAAAAACCGAATTGAAAGATATTCAGAGAACAACCCGAACTATGATGACAAAGTACAGATGTCACCATCCAACATTGTCAGTGCTTAGAACAATACTACCGAGAAAGGAGGGAGGAAGAGCTTTATGCGATATAGTAAATCTACATAACAAACAGATGAATAGATTACGAGACTTCTTTATCAAAAAATAACTGTCATCTAATTTACATAAATCTGTCATAGGAGCAGATAAGAAATACTCACCTTTAAATTTAGCAGACTCTCATATAAACTTGGAACTAACAACAGATGCTGAAAAACAAGTAAAATGGGCCCAAAAAGCTCTACATGGTCGACATCATCACGACCTAAACCAACCGCACATTTATAAAATTGCATCAAATAGGTGGCTTGCTGACGGTACCTTGTTTCCAGAGACTGAAGGATTCATAATGGCCATTCAGGATCAAGTAATTAGTACTAACAATTACAAAAAATATTGTTATCAGGGACCCAACTATTATATCGAACAAGTAAAGACGGTGCCAACAAACTTCGAGAGCTATACAACACATCACATCAGGATGTTCAACCATAGCCAACACGGATTATTTACGTAGGCATAACCAGCTGTGTAATATTATCCACCAGAAACTGGCCAACAAATATGGACTGCTTAATACCTATACACAGTATTACAAGTATAATCCACAGGCAGTGCTCGAGAATGCAGATTTTAGACTCTACTACGATTCACCGATAGACAGGTGACGAATAATCGACCCGACATTGTAGTAGTGGATAAGAAAGCTAAATCGGTGCTGTTAGTCGATGTTGCAGTTCCAAACAATAACAACGTTTTGGATAAGTATAATGAAAAGATGGCAAAGTACACCGATCTTGCCATAGAAGTGGGACAGATGTGGCATGCAGAAAAAGTGGAAGTGGTACCGATCATCGTATCATCAACTGGACTCATTCCCAAAAGTCTTGAAGACAGTCTTAAAAAACTCGATCTGCATAAAAACACTTTTATTGACTTGCAAAAAGCGGCAATTTTAAACACATGTCATACTGTTAGAAAATTTTTAAATATGTAAATTTTGAGCCTAATCCCATTTGCGTTTACGCTCGGGATAGGTAAATATTACCAGCAATAGCTGAGTAAGTGCATAAGTCTTTTGATAATAATAATAATAATAATAATAATAATAATAATAATAATAATAATAATAATAATAATAATAATAATAATAATAATAATAATAATAATAATAATAATAATAATAATAATAATACCATACGATACGATACGATACGATTTATTTCCACTTTACATATTATAATATGTTTGAGGGTAGGCTTACATTTTAGCACTGTATAAATAAAATATTTGGAATAGAATAATACAATACAAATAAAAGTGACTTTACAAAATTAGAGTTACATACGTGTAGTAGTTATAGTGTTTCAGTAATTTAGCAAAACATTATCGACAGAATGCCATATATCGAAATAATCAAAATATAAAAAAAAGATTTTAATGGTGATTTAGAAAATCACTTATAGTATAAAAACCTTGTTTCAATAAAAAATGTTTTAGAGTATTATGAAGAGATCTTGATGTCAGGTTTTGTATGCATTTTATATCTCTAAACAAAGTAACGGTTTTGTTATACAACCTAGTATCAACTTTATTATTCTGAGACATATGCAGCCTAGAAAACTGAGTTGCAATACTATTTGCATTTCGCGTGCCATAGTTGTGATAGTTACTATTTAATGGATACTTATTTAAGTTTTTATGAACTAACATGACCGTTTCAAGTATATATAAGCTGGGTAAGGTGAGTATTTTGTATTTAATAAATAGATCCCTGCAGTGGTCATCGTAGTTGGCCCCTGCTATGATGCGAATTGCTTTTTTCTGTACACGAAACACTTTATCCATGCCAACGGAATTACCCCATAATGTAACCCCAGCAATGAGGTGAGAGTGGATTGTGGCAAAGTAAACAGTCCGAAGTATTTCATTGCTTACAGCAAAACTTAATTGCCGAAGTGCAAAGAGCTGCGATAATAATAATAATAATAATAATAATAATAATAATAATAATAATAATAATAATAATAATAATAATAATAATAATAATAATAATAATAATAATAATAATAATAATAATAATAATAATAATAATAATAATAATAATAATAATAATAATAATAATAATAATAATAATAATAATAATAATAATAATAATAATAATAATAATAATAATAATAATACAACAACAAAAATAAGACATAGTCGAGACATCATCAATAGTAAGAGAATTTTTAAGTACAACGACCGAAAATAATTGAAATGACACTTGGCTTGCGCCCGTGACAATTCAAAAATATCCAGGTGTAAAAACCTGAGGAGAACCATCTTTTCATAATAATAATAATAATAATAATAATAATAATAATAATAATAATAATAATAATAATAATAATAATAATAATAATAATAATAATAATAATAATAATAATAATAATAATAATAATAATAATAATAATAATAATAATAATAATAATAATAATAATAATAATAATAATAATAATAATAATAATAATAATAATAATAATAATAATAATAATAATAATAATAATAATAATAATAATAATAATAATAATAATAAATTACCGAAAAAATCGCATATTATAAATATCAGCCAGAAACTATACTTGAAAATAGTACTCATAAAATCTACTGGGACCGAACTATAATGACTGACAAGACAATACATTCCAACAGACCTGATATAACCTTATTAGACAAACTAACTAAAACTGTCTATCTCATTGACATAGCAATCCCTAACAACCACAACCTCCTACAAACACACACTAATAAAATAGCAAAATATACAGATTTGGCAATAGAAATAAAAACTCAATGGAAAGTTGAAACCATCAAAACCGTTCCCATAATTTTATCAACGACAGGCATCATACCCACATCACTTCATACATCCATCCGCACACTCGAACTTCACAAATCAATTTATATGTTACTACAAAAAGCAGTGATTCTGAATACTTGCAGGATAGTAAGAAAATTCTTAAATCTATTATCACTTGGTTAAGGCCCGTGAAATAGGTTATATACCCCAGAAATGGGAGATGATTTTGTTTCATAAAGAATAATAATAATAATAATAATAATAATAATAATAATAATAATAATAATAATAATAATAATAATAATAATAATAATAATAATAATAATAATAATAATAATAATAATAATAATAATAATAATAATAATAATAATAATAATAATAATAATAATAATAATAATAATAATAATAATTATTAAGCTATTGTCAAAAGAAATACTAGACAATCTGAAAGAGGAAATAAGGATACAACAACAGCGAACCCAAGAAACCACCCTTATAACCATACAAAGTACAGAGGAAATACCAACCTTAACAGTTGAAACTCCAGCCCGAGATGATAATCAAGACGACCAAAATCTTTTAGAACATCCAAATAGTAACACAAGTAATGAAAATGCAATTGAGAACGATCCATTGGCAGAGGAAATAGAATACATATTTAAGGAAACACTCCAAAAGTACGCTAGAATGGACCCCACCAAACGACCATGGATCCCTAAACAGAAAACATCAAAGAAATTTTCTCAAATAATAGACACCATAAACTGCCACACACTGCCTAGGTGTCTAGAAATCAATTCGTTTGAAGATCTTCATGATGGAATATACTGTGCAGCAGTTACTGCTGCTAAGTGCAATGGTGCCCGCATTAGGGAACTTACCACCGAGACCTGGAGAACCCAAGATGACCATTCACAACCCTGGAAGAAAAAGACTTAAAAAGAAAATAGAAACAAAACGAGCAGAAATAGCACAACTTATGGAATATAGAAAAGGAAATCCAAGCAAAAAACTAAAACGAAAAGTTGCAGATATCTTATGCAAATATGAAATTCACACTCTCCGAGATAGAAGAAACTCTAAAATTGAAGAATTTATTGACACACTCCAACAAAAACTCACTGCAATAAGTGCTAGATTAAGAAGATATACTAAATGTGACAAAAGAAAACAAGAAAATCGATTATTCCGAGATAACGAACAAAAATTTTATAGAAATCTGAAAGCAAAACATAATAACACCAATGACTTCAAAAACGTCACTCCAGAACTA
Source organism: Ophraella communa (assembly GCA_035357415.1). NCBI lineage: Eukaryota > Metazoa > Arthropoda > Insecta > Coleoptera > Chrysomelidae > Ophraella > Ophraella communa. The sequence continues at coordinate 17,276,225 of CM068984.1, forward strand.
GACCAAGTTAAAGCCTTTTGGTCATCACTGTGGGCACGACGGGCAGACTACAACCCAAATGCAAGCTGGCTCAAAGTCGAACAAGAAAAAGCTGATACAAAGCAAATTATGGAAGAACCTATAATCACCGAAACTAACCTAAAAGCAGTACTTGCTAACGCCCACAACTGGAAAAGCCCCGGAAGTGACAATATTCAAAATTTTTGGTATAAAAAGTTTACAAGCGTACACAACAAAATATTATTCTACATAAATAATTTTATTTGTAATCCAGAGAAAACACCAACATTTTTAATGGAAGGGAAAACTTACCTACTACCCAAAAAAGAGCATACAAATGACCCTTCAAAATACCGACCAATTACTTGTTTGCAGACCTTTTACAAGATATTAACAGCTTGTGTAACAAATATCATGAATACTCATATCAACCACTATGACATAATGACCGAAGAACAAAAAGGATGTAGAAAGGGATCAATGGGGTGCAAAGAACAGTTGATCATAGACTCTGTTATTCTAAAACAAGCCCAGAAGAAAAACCGGAAGCTATCGTGTGGCTACATTGATTACCAGAAAGCGTACGACAGCGTCCCACACATGGCTCATCAGAGTTCTGGAACTATATGGAATTCACTCGACGTTAGTCAACTTTCTGAAAACCATTATGAAAAGCTGGAGAACAATAATCCATATGCCAACAGCAAATCCCAACCATAATATCAATAGACCAGGACCCACTGCCACTACGTCTGCCACAGCGATGATACCAATAAAGAGAGGAATATATCAAGGAGATTCGCTAAGTCCATTATGGTTTTGCTTGGCCTTAAACCCCCTTTCAAAGCGATTAAACAGAACTGGAATAGGATATAACCTAAAACAAGAAGAAATAAATCATGTAATATCACACCAGCTTTATATGGATGATCTTAAACTTTATGCTCCTTCCTATGAAAAACTTAAGGAACTTATACAACTGGTAGAGCAGTTTTCAACAGATATCAGCATGAAGTTCGGTTTGGACAAATGTAGAGTTATCAACTTGAATAGAGGTAAATTTTTTGTCAGAGGAGTTGCATTGGAGTCAGGAGAACTAATGGAAGCAATGCAAGAAAATGAAGTATACAAATACCTGGGTTATGAACAAGCAAGAAACATAAAACATTCAGACATTAAAGAGGCTCTTAAAAAAGAATATATGAATAGAGTTAGAACAGCATGTCTTACCGAGCTCAACAGTAAAAACTTATTCAAAATGATTAATACATTTGCCATACCTGTTCTGACTTTCTCTTTTGGGATAATACAATGGACAGAAACAGACTTGGATGAGATAATGAGAAAGACCAGAGTAGAATTAACAAAGCACAGAAAACACCATCCCAAAGCAAGTATTATCCGACTCACAATACCGAGAGGAGAAGGAGGAAGAGGCTTAATTGATATAAAAAATTTACATCATAAACAGATAATCATACTGAGAAAATATTTCCATGAAAAGAAACAAACAACAGGATTACACCACTCAATATGCATGGCAGATCTTAACTACACCCCAGTTAATTTGGCACACGAGACTCAGGAAAGAATAGCTGAAATTAAGCCTTGGGAAGAAAAGGTAAACGAATGGCGAAGTAAGCCACTCCACGGAAGACATCCTCAGGATATCAACCAAATATATGTCGACAAGAAAGCGTCGAACGCCTGGCTGAAGAATGGGGAGCTGTTTCCAGAGACGGAGGGGTTTATGATTGCCATCCAAGATCAAGTTGTAAACACTAAAAACTACCTGAAATATATTATCAAAGATCCGACTGTGCAAGATGACTGTTGTAGAAAATGTAGACAAAAGCCTGAAACCATCCAACATGTTCTGTCAGCTTGTAGCCGATTAGCTCAAACGGACTACCTACACCGGCATAATCAGGTAGTAGCAATTATACACCAATGCCTTGCAAATAATCTACAACTAACTGATCAAAGAGAACCATATTATAAGTACAATCCAGCCCCCGTACTTCAGTCAACAAGATATACCCTCTATTATGATAGATCCATAATAACTGATAGGTTCATCCCACACAACAGACCTGATATTGTACTGCGAGCCAAGGAATCACAAGTGGCATATCTGGTAGATGTAGCTGTACCCAACTCTCACAATATCGAAACCACAATAGCTGAAAAACACCAAAAATATCAAGACCTAGCTGATGAAATTAAGAAGATGTGGAACTTGGAAAAAGTGGCTATAATTCCTATTGTACTATCAACTACAGGAATCATTCCCAAATCACTACATCAAAACCTGGAAGTACTTAAAATTAATAAAAACGTCTCAACTCTTCTGCAGAAAGCTGTCATACTCAACACCACACGAATAGTCCGCAAGTTTTTAAATCAGTAGATGAGGATGCTTGGTTTCACCCGCACTTCATTAAAGCCCCAGCAGTAAAGCTGAGTAGATGCAAATAATAATAATAATAATAATAATAATAATAATAATAATAATAATAATAATAATAATAATAATAATAATAATAATAATAATAATAATAATAATAATAATAATAATAATAATAATAATAATAATAATAATAATAATAATAATAATAATAATAATAATAATAATAATAATAATAATAATAATAATAATAATTTTTTTTTTTTTTTTTTTTTTTGGGGGCAAAAAAAAATCCGTTAAGGACTGGCGACGGGATACCGCTAGATGGTATTAGCGGACGATTGCTCTCCCGCCCTTCGTGTGGGACTCCTGTCCTGGTTTTGCAGTATACCCACTAAAAAAAATGCCCCTCGCCAAAAAAGAGACTGCCCTGGGACTACGTTAATGGTATTACTTCGGGGTGGCCTCTATTTGCAGCCAGTTAGTTTTCTTGGCCCCTCCTTGATTTAGGCAGAAATAGCCTCGTCTTTTTTTAACCAGCCAGTCTTGGTTTTGCGTTTTTTGGAAGAGGGAAGGGGATTAGCGCTCATCCCTCCCACTCCCTATCCCTCTCTTTTATTTTTAGAACCGCTACGACGTAGGTGGTGACGGCGTCCCAGTTCTCGCGGCTTTCAATCATTATCCTAACGATGGTCTCAGGGTCTAAAATTCCCAATTTTTCTTCCAGGCTGCTGCGCATCCGCGCCCACCTTGAGCAATGGAAGAAAGTATGGTTAGCGTCTTCATCTCCTATCGAGCAGTAGATACACCTCGCCTCGGCTGCCTTCCCGATTTTGGCCAGATATGCCCGGAAATAACCATGTCCAGTTAGAAACTGGGTAAGATAATAATTCACCTCACCATGAGCCCTTCTGGTCCAAAGCTGAATGTCGTAGATAAGCCTAGCCGTCCATCTTCCTTTACTCTCTTCTCTCCAGTGTCGCTGCCAAGTCCTTAGGGTTAACTCCCTTTCCTGCTGTTTGATGGTGTCAGGAAGACCATCGCCTTTTCTGATGTAGATTCTCCTTCGCTCATCTGCAAGCAGGTCTATGGGAACTACTCCGGCAATGACCAGTGCTGCAGGAGCAGATACTGTCCTATACGCACTGCAAATTCGCAGAGCCCCTCTTCTCTGGATGGACTCCATTCTAGCGCTGTATTTGCGGAACCGTAGGGCATCGGCCCATACCTCCGCACCGTACAGCATAATTGCTTCTGTCGTCCTCATGAGTAGTTTCCGCTTCTTTGGAGTTGGGCCTCCTACATTTGCAATGAGTTGACTCAGCTTCCCTACAATCACCGCTGCTAATAATAATAATAATAATAATAATAATAATAATAATAATAATAATAATAATAATAATAATAATAATAATAATAATAATAATAATAATAATAATAATAATAATAATAATAATAATAATAATAATAATAATAATAATAATAATAATAATAATAATAGAATTGCTGACCAGTACAGAACAATACTACGAAATAACTTGATTCCTGAGACAAGACGTAATGAAATAAAGCAGGAAGTACAAATGGAAATGGCAGAACAGACTAACAGATTTGAACAAAAAAATAAAGACGACGAACAGCAGCCAGATGACGAACAACAACCAGACGACGAACAGCAGCCAGACGACGGCGACGGTCATATAATTTCGTTGAACCTCACACCGAAGGAAGGGACTAATGAGGAGAACCACGATGTAAGCAACCAAATGAGCCCCGAAAGCTATCAAATGAGAGACAAGCTTGCTACAGAGATGTATAGGGCAATGTTAATGTATGATCAAACAGATCCACTGAACAGACCTATGTTGCCAACATTACGCTCCTCTAAAAAACTTGGAATGATACTCAATTTCATGAACACGGTAATACTAAAAAACTATATTACAGAAGTCCAAACTATCGAACAGTTACACACGATCATATACTGTGCCGCAATATCAGTAGTTAACACTCTGGGAATAAAGATTCCGACTCAGGAGGTGCGGGGCATCAATGAGAGAAAAAAGAAAACACCAAGGTGGGAGATGCGGCTAAATAAGAAAATTGAGACACTCCGAAAAGACATAGCGCATCTGACCGAGCATCAGAGAGGAGTTAAATCAAAAAGGATTCAAAAAAGTGTGGAACAGATAATGAGTCGTGTTAAGCAGCACTCCAAACATGAACCAATAAACAATACGGCTCAGCAGTGTCTTGATACCCTCAAGCAAAAACTCTCGCTCTATGCAGGAAGATTAAGAAGATACAAGACCAGTAACAGCCGAAAAAACGATAATAGAGTTTTCCAGCAAAATGAGAAGGTATTCTATCGTAATTTAACTTCCAGCTCTGATCAAAGCAACAAAAAATACCCGACGACACAGCAAATTGAGGATTTTTGGGGTCAACAGTTGTCAAATATAGGACAATGTAATAAGAATGCCAGCTGGGTAAAAGAAGAGGCAGGCAGATGTCAAAATTATAACTATATGGAGTTTGAACCATATACAACTGAAGAAATATCCGGTATTATCAAGGAATTGCACAATTGGAAGGGACCAGGGCCAGATCAAATACAAAACTTTTGGATAAAAAAGTTGTGGTGTACGCATCAGCGATTGACTATGCTCATAAATGATGTCATCCAGAACCCACAAAAGATGCCGCCTTTCTTAACCCAAGGGAAAACAGTCTTACTTCCAAAGGATGATCAAAACACTCAAGATGCCACTAAATATCGCCCAATTACTTGTCTATCCACTACTTATAAATTAATCACAGCTTGCCTCGCCAAGCGCATCTACCATCACTGCGAGGTGAATCATATTTTAGCAGAACAACAAAAGGGATGTGCAAAGGGATCAATGGGTTGCAAGGAACTACTGATTATTGACTCAGTCGTCTGTCATCAAGCATTCTCAAACAACAGAAATCTACACACATCGTATATTGATTATAAAAAGGCTTACGACTCAGTTCCGCATGAGTGGCTAATTGAGATTCTTAGGCTCTACAAGATTGATGAGCGAGTTGTGAGTTTTCTGGCGCACCTTATGTCTACCTGGCGAACAAAAATTGTACTACGAACACCTGCAGACAACAATATTGAGACTAGTGTGATCCCAGTCCGACGCGGAATATTCCAAGGAGATACCTTAAGCCCTTTATGGTTCTGCCTTGCAATAAACCCATTGTCAAGCAGATTAAACTCCACCAATTATGGTTTCAGCTTGAAAAATAATGGCACAGAGTTGACGAAAATAAATCACCTCTTGTATATGGATGACTTAAAGGTTATTGCCTCCACCAAGGACCAAATGGAGCAAATGCTAAAAATCGTCGATCAGTTTTCCAAAGATGTGGGAATGCAATTTGTCCTGGACAAATGTCGCATCTTACACGTTGTGAGAGGCAAAGTACAAGCTGGGTCATTTGAAATGGAAGATGGTAGGAATATAGAAGCAATGGACATCAATGAAAGATATAAGTACCTAGGCATGAAACAGGCAAGAAAACTGGATCACAGCGCAATGAAGAGAGAGTTCACCGATGAGTTCATTAGAAGTATAAGGAGTATCCTAAAAACTAAACTCAATAGTAGAAATATAACCAAAGCAATCAACACGTATGCTTGTAGCGCACTAACTTATTCTTTTGGCATAGTGCCTTGGAGCAAAACAGATATCGAGAATCTCCATCGAAAAGTAAGAACGATGCTCACTAAAGCCCATATGCAGCACCCTCGAAGTGCTATAGAACGCACAACAATAACTAGACAAATGGGTGGTAGGGGGCTGATGGACATTAACAAGCAGCTGCATCAACAAATTTAAAATCTCAGAGGGTACTTTTTCAGAAAGGCGGAAAGTTCTACCATACATCGTGCAGTGTGTCAAATAGATTGTACAACACCACTACTACTTAAAGAGCAGGAGCTACAGCTACGGAGTCAAACTGATGAGGAGAAGGTACAAAGATGGCTAGAGAAACCCCTTCATGGAAGACACCCGAATGAGGTTGCCCAGGAAAATGTCGACAATAAGGCGTCGAACTACTGGATGACTGCAGGAGAGATGTTTCCAGAGACTGAGGGTTTTCTGATGGCAATACAAGATCAAGTTATACCAACAAGAAACTATCTCAAATACATTGTTGGAGACTCATCAGTAAAATCTGATAAATGCAGGTATGGATATCAATCACAAGAGACCATACAACATGTGACAGGAGGATGTCAGGCATTTGCTGCGACCGAGTACAAAGACCGCCATGACGGTGTTGCAAAAATAATTCATCAGGAGCTAGCGAGAAAATGCGATCTGATTAGTGGCGAGTTTTTGCCGTATTACAAATATGTTCCAGAAGCTGTGCTAGAAAATGACAACTTCAAGCTTTATTGGGATCGCAGTGTTCTCGCAGACCAATACGTCGCCCAAAATAGACCAGACATCATAATTATTGATAAAAAGTTGAAAAAAGCAACCCTTATCGATGTCGCAATACCAAATAACAACAATCTTATGGCTAAGCATAATGAGATCGCAAAGTATAGGGATCTTGATGTTAGAATTATGTCACAATGGAAAATGCGAAGCACGGAAATCATCCCAATTATTATATCAACTACAGGAGTAGTACCAAAGGAGCTTCTGGGCAACATCAGGAAGTTAGGACTCAACAGCGATATATTCAAACCGATTCAAAAAAGCAGTTCTGCTTTCAACAGCTCGATCGGTGAAGAAATTTCTGGGTAGCGTACCAAGAAAACTCAAACAACCCAACCCAGAATTAGTTAAATGATTCCTTAGAGCTCAATCCCTTTGATCTATTAGAAGATCTGGGATGAGTAAATGTTCCCCTTAGAGGGAGGACGAATACATAATAATAATGATAATGATAATGATAATGATAATGATAATGATAATGATAATGATAATGATAATGATAATGATAATGATAATGATAATGATAATGATAATGATAATGATAATGATAATGATAATGATAATGATAATGATAATGATAATGATAATGATAATGATAATGATAATGATAATGATAATGATAATGATAATGATAATAATAATAATAATAATAATAATAATAATAATAATTTACTACCTGGTCCACTAATGCAACAAATACGAAGTGAAGTACTTCTTGAGCTCCAAACAGAAATCGATCATAAAGTAGTTCAACATACAAATGATCAGCTGGATAATGTAAGACTCGATGACCACACTGGCGAAAACACACCAAACATTGATCAAGACGAAAACCCAAACACAGACAGTAACACAAAACACAACCTGACGAACATGAAAATGCTGTTACCGAACTCTCTAAAGCAATATTAGAATTTGATGGTAGCAACCCACTTCATCGACCAATATTGCCCAAACTCAAATCAATTAAGAATACCAATAGAATTCTTGCAGTCATTAATTCACTCTTAAAGGATCGTGCCAAGGACTACCGTACTCTGGAAGAGATACACACCCTTATCTACTGTGGTGCGGTTGCAGTTGTCCGATGTCACAACCAACAAGTCCGGTTCACGAACAGAAAGTGTACCGAAAAGCAGAAGCCATATAAACCTTGGTGGCAACAGCGACTTAAGAAGTCCATTAAGGAAGGAATTGGGACAACTTACAGAATTTAACAACAACGCTAAACCGTCCATACGCCTAACTAATAGAGTCAAGAAAATTAAAACCAACACGGGACATCCAAGGTATAAGGAACACTTAGGTTCATATATGGACCTTCTTAGGCAAAAGCTAAAGGCAAAATCCAAACGATTATCTCGTTACGTTAAATGTACTAAAAAGAAACAGCATGGATAGAAGCTTCAAGAAAAGAAACTATGGTGGGGTTTATTTTGTAGATGTTTAAAACGCTTATAAGCCAGGAATGAGGCACGCTGTCAAATGCCTTACAGTAGTCTACAAAAGCAGTCGAGATGTTGCGACATTGCTTTTTCGCTTGCCTGCATGGATAGAATCCGAAGCGGGCAAATCAAACATTGCTCCAATGATGTTTGATAACATCACAACAGCTGATGTAAACCAAGCTATAGGACAGATTAATAGTCGGAATGCTCCAGGAATTGATAATATACAAAATTTCTGGTACAAAAAATGTAGCAGCTTACACGAAGTATTGGCATCGAAATTTACACACATTCTTCAACATCCAGAAGACATTCCTGCCTTTCTTACTCATGGTTTAACCCATATGCTTCCCAAAACAGCTAACACACAGGATCCTTCCCAGTATAGACCAATCACATGTCTTCCAACACTTTACAAGATATTAATATCATGCATTACTAACAGAATTTACAGGCATGTGGACCAAAATAACATCTTGGCAGAGGAGCAAAAGGGATGTAAACGTGGTCACCAGGGTTGCAAAGAACAGCTTATTATCGACTCTGTTATCCTAAGGCAAGCGAAAAAGCAATGTCGCAACATCTCGACTGCATTTGTAGACTACCGTAAGGCATTTGACAGCGTGCCTCGTTCCTGGCTTATAAGCGTTTTAAACATCTACAAAATAAACCCCACCATAGTTTCTTTTCTTGAAGCTTCGATGAAGCAATGGCGAACAAGCCTTCAGGTGAATATTAATGGTCAGTATATTAAGACTAACAACATTTCTATTCGAAGGGGAACATTCCAAGGGGACTTAAACATCGAGAAGGGAGAAATTATCAATGGAGATTTGGCGCTCCCTAATGGAGATATAATCGCTGCTATGCAAAATGGGGAAACATACAAATAGCTGGGTTTTCAACAGGCCAGGTTATTGGACCAAAAACAGTCCAAGTCCAAAATCAGGGATGAGTTTTCACAAAGGGTAAGTTCCATACTAAAATCCGAATTGAACGCAGGCAACCTAAACCGAGCTATTAATACATATGCCGTACCTGTGTTGACCTAATCGTTCGGCGTTTTAAAATGGACAAATACCGAATTGGACGATATTCAGAGAACAACCCGGACTATGATGACAAAGTACAGATGTCACCATCCTACATCGTCAGTGCTTAGAACAACACTACCGAGAAAGGAGGGAGGAAGAGCTTTATGCCACATAATAAATCTACATAACAAACAGATAAATAAATTGCGAGACTTCTTTGTTACCAAATCACTGTCATCGAATTTACATAAATCTGTAATAGGAGCAGATAAGAAATACTCGCCTCTAAATTTAGCAGACCCTCATATGGATTTGGAAATAACAACAGATGCTGAAAAACAAGTAAAATGGACCCAAAAAGCTTTACATGGTCGACATAATCACAGTACGGACCTGTTGGGACAACAGAAACGATCATAACGTTGTTGATAAAAGCAAAAAACTGGTCGGGTATTTTTAAACATTCCGTTAATAACAAAAATTATTAGTTTGTTATTGTTGATTAAGAATTATTACTTATAGATTGTAATAATATGCAAAAAGTTAAGTAACTTTGTAATATTATTTGTGCGTTGGGCGACAATTTGTAATATGAGTTACCTGTTGATAGTGAATTTATAAAAATATTTAGTTAACTTTTTTGAAAAAATAACAATATACCAAAAGAAAAAATGTAATTTACAATAAAACAAACATTAAGCTTAATTTCGTCTTTAATTAGTTGTAAAAGATACTTCAATAATTAACAGAATTTATAAATGTTTATCACACAAAAATTATGATAGTTAAATACCTCGGCTAGGGGTGAGTAAGTTCATTAGCTCTGACTATTGTACAATATTTTGTTTCTTTAAGAAATTATAAGGGCGCCACTGAAATCTTTTTATTTTTTATGATACTACTGAAGAAAGTTGTTTTAAACTGAGTTATTTAAATAAGTATCGTAAGATGACAGAAAGATGTCAGAAAAAACTGTCTATGAAGATAAAAAAATGATTTGAAAATGTACAAATATATAAAAGATAATAAGATTTCCTTGGTGCTGAAACTAATGAGGTAGAGAATACGTTACAACAAAATAATCCGCAAACAGTTCTTTAAAAATACTTATTCTAATACAGTTGACGATATAGATAGATATACACGGAAATAAAAGAGAAAAAATATGGGAACAGTAAACTTGATAGATCACAATAAACTTATCTGTTACAATAGTGGACGATCCTTCGCCGCACCTTGGGGTCGCTACGGCACTGTCTAGGTGGTTCCAAATGATTATGGAAGATCACTAGTGGAGGGATGATCTGCCCCAGTTGTAGAGATAATCCAGTTAAGAATGTACATACGAGAGCTTAAAGTTTACAAGCTGTTCAAGTTTACGGAATCTCCAAATTCAAGAGATGCTTCTGGTTTACAGAATCTTCAATTAAAGAGTTGCCTCTAGTTTACAGAATCTTCAAATTAAAGAGTTGCCTCTAGTTTACTGTATTATATTCCAACTTTCTGTATATGACAGTAAATCAATAGAAGAAATGAGACTGGGAATAATTATTAAAACTTGAACTCGATAATGCCAACTCATTAGTACACCTCGTAGCGTAGCTACTTTGAACTTCCAATTATAATTATAGAGACCGTATTCATTATTTATTATTAAAAATGTTTTATGATAGATGGAGCTAGCGAATTTAATATTTAGGATACCAGGTGCTTAAAATGTTAACAGGTACTGTTACACCCCCTCTATTCGATATAAAAAATTTTGCAGAAGGCAAAAATTTTTTTTTGTTGTTTAATATCAGATAAGATCTCCAACGTAAGTTTAAGCAAAACAGTTACATAGAACAAGTAAGGATTATAAGGAATTACAAAAAGAAAAAAAAAAATAAAACAGGAAAATATTGATAAGGTGAAAATCGGTATTAGATAAAGTCACAATAGATAAGAAAAGTTCTATATAGTTTTTACATCATCAAATGACCAATAATACAGTCAGTAAAAAATATACCTATTTAAAAATTACCAAAAAGTTACCAAAAATTATACTTTAGAGCTATATAAATTGTACTTTCTCATATTAAATACATGAACCATAAAAACAAAACCACATACGTTTTACCATTTCCTAGCTAAAGACAATCTGTATACACATACAGATACGATAAGATAACCCAGTAGACATTCACACTGTATACTGCCAAAGGTACTTAAACCCGTACGCGACAGATTACATACAGTATGCACGATAAAAATGACTCTAGGTACGATAAATCTAATACATATTAGCGTATAAGATACAAAACACGGTATATGAACCTTTAAAAGGAAGAAAAAAAAAATTAATATATCTTGATATGCCAAATCGGCTTGATACATTAAAAATATTCCATCCAAAAGTTCATTAACTTGCTCCCAGAACAAGCTAAATAAGATAAGATAAGCTAAGATAAGATAATTTTAAAACATATGCAAGACAGAGTTAATATAAATTTGTCCAAAATGTATTTTATAAGAGAAAAAAAATAAAACGCCCAATAAGGTAATATGGTAAGATAGAAAAAGATAGTATAAGATAATATAAATAAGAAACATTAGATAAATAAGATAAAGTAACTTAACTGTTGTTAAAGTAAATAGGTATATCATATACTGATAAAGTAGAAAAAGAAAATAATGACTAGGTGAACACAGCGAACTAACAACAACCATCGAAGACATAACATTAAATGAATAAATTTTTGATAATTCAAACATAATAAAATGACGAGGAAGTCTAGGTAATGAGAACCTTCGAACTTGGAAAGGGGCCGTTAGCATCCACAGTAGCTATGACATATCCTAAGAACAACATCCATCATCTCCAATCCATTCACTACATCCGAAAACCAAAAAAAAATTTATGTTTAAGTAAATGTTTAATCAGTGTCGGTTGAGTTTGTGTCTTCATTATTGTCTGATTTGTCTTCTAAATTGTCGTCATTATCATTATTTCCCTATAAATTTTTATCAAAGTCAACAAAATATTTCAAAAATTTTAAAAATACCAAACTTTTCGAATGTCTCGAGAAAAAAACAAGTCCTGAATAATCAGAATTAAAACAACTCGATATAAAGTACACCAAAATCCTATTAATAAGACAACAACAAAAATACAGGTACTAATTAGAACAAAAAACGACAAGAGTGTAACGTAAACAAATTAAAATGTTCGTTTCAGTTTAACTATACAAATTTGTAAATAAATATCTATCTCAAAAGAAAATTGTAAAAATATTAAATATTTTAAAAATGCAAAACTTTCCTAATTGTCAAGAAAAGAAAGACCAAAAACCAGTCGCAACGAATAGAAATCAAACTGCTTCAATATAAATTACCAAGGTTATTTTTAAAACCACGCTAATATTAAAATTTCTATTTTAAAGTCATTAACCAAAAAAACAAAAAACTGGTACCTATTTAAATAAGCAATAAAAAGTACTAGTTATTATCGTCGAAATAAACTGTTTGCTACAAATTTGAACAATCAATATAGTTAAGCAAATAAATAAATATATCTATCAGTGTTGTACGTGAGGGATAATATAGGTATTAAAAACACAATAGGAAAAATCAAAGGAAATTGAACTGTTTATAAAAATATTTAAGATAGTTAAAAAATTAATTACGTAATATTAATATTGAAGATATTTAAAAAAATGATTTACGAAAAAAATAATATGTAGATATATGCACCAAGTACTTTTCTCGAATGGAAAAACTATTTCCCAAAGAAAAAATTATTGTACAGTCAGAGAAAAAATGAAACCAGCGTTTGGGCGCCAATTTGTAATATTATTTGAGCGTTGGGCGACAATTTGTAATATGAGTTACCTGTTGATAGTGAATTTATAAAAATATTTAGTTAACTTTTTTGAAAAAATAACAATATACCAAAAAAAAAATGTAATTTACGATAAAACAAACATTAAACTTAATTTCGTCTTTAATTAGTTGTAAAAGATACTTCAATAATTAACAGAATTTATAAATGTTTATCACACAAAAATTATGATAGTTAAATACCTCGGCTAGGGGTGAGTAAGTTCATTAGCTCTGACTATTGTACAATATTTGTTTCTTTAAGAAATTATAAGGGCGCCACTGAAATCTTTTTATTTTTTATGATACTACTGAAGAAAGTTGTTTTAAACTGAGTTATTTAAATAAGTATCGTAAGATGACAGAAAGATGTCAGAAAAAACTGTCTATGAAGATAAAAAAATGATTTGAAAATGTACAAATATATAAAAGATAATAAGATTTCCTTGGTGCTGAAACTAATGAGGTAGAGAATACGTTACAACAAAATAATCCGCAAACAGTTCTTTAAAAATACTTATTCTAATACAGTTGACGATATAGATAGATATACACGGAAATAAAAGAGAAAAAATATGGGAAAGTAAACTTGATAGATCACAATAAACTTATCTGTTACAATAGTGGACGATCCTTCGCCGCACCTTGGGGTCGCTACGGCACTGTCTAGGTGGTTCCAAATGATTATGGAAGATCACTAGTGGAGGGATGATCTGCCCCAGTTGTAGAGATAATCCAGTTAAGAATGTACATACGAGAGCTTAAAGTTTACAAGCTGTTCAAGTTTACGGAATCTCCAAATTCAAGAGATGCTTCTGGTTTACAGAATCTTCAATTAAAGAGTTGCCTCTAGTTTACAGAATCTTCAAATTAAAGAGTTGCCTCTAGTTTACTGTATTATATTCCAACTTTCTGTATATGACAGTAAATCAATAGAAGAAATGAGACTGGGAATAATTATTAAAACTTGAACTCGATAATGCCAACTCATTAGTACACCTCGTAGCGTAGCTACTTTGAACTTCCAATTATAATTATAGAGACCGTATTCATTATTTATTATTAAAAATGTTTTATGATAGATGGAGCTAGCGAATTTAATATTTAGGATACCAGGTGCTTAAAATGTTAACAGGTACTGTTACACCCCCTCTACTCGATATAAAAAATTTTGCAGAAGGCAAAAATTTTTTTTTGTTGTTTAATATCAGATAAGATCTCCAACGTAAGTTTAAGCAAAACAGTTACATAGAACAAGTAAGGATTATAAGGAATTACAAAAAGAAAAAAAAATAAAACAGGAAAATATTGATAAGGTGAAAATCGGTATTAGATAAAGTCACAATAGATAAGAAAAGTTCTATATAGTTTTTACATCATCAAATGACCAATAATACAGTCAGTGAAAAATATACCTATTTAAAAATTACCAAAAAGTTACCAAAAATTATACTTTAGAGCTATATAAATTGTACTTTCTCATATTAAATACATGAACCATAAAAACAAAACCACATACGTTTTACCATTTCCTAGCTAAAGACAATCTGTATACACATACAGATACGATAAGATAACCCAGTAGACATTCACACTGTATACTGCCAAAGGTACTTAAACCCGTACGCGACAGATTACATACAGTATGCACGATAAAAATGACTCTAGGTACGATAAATCTAATACATATTAGCGTATAAGATACAAAACACGGTATATGAACCTTTTAAAGGAAGAAAAAAAAAATTAATATATCTTGATATGCCAAATCGGCTTGATACATTAAAAATATTCCATCCAAAAGTTCATTAACTTGCTCCCAGAACAAGCTAAATAAGATAAGATAAGCTAAGATAAGATAATTTTAAAACATATGCAAGACAGAGTTAATATAAATTTGTCCAAAATGTATTTTATAAGAGAAAAAAAAAAATAAAACGCCCAATAAGGTAATATGGTAAGATAGAAAAAGATAGTATAAGATAATATAAATAAGAAACATTAGATAAATAAGATAAAGTAACTTAACTGTTGTTAAAGTAAATAGGTATATCATATACTGATAAAGTAGAAAAAGAAAATAATGACTAGGTGAACACAGCGAACTAACAACAACCATCGAAGACATAACATTAAATGAATAAATTTTTGATAATTCAAACATAATAAAATGACGAGGAAGTCTAGGTAATGAGAACCTTCGAACTTGGAAAGGGGCCGTTAGCATCCACAGTAGCTATGACATATCCTAAGAACAACATCCATCATCTCCAATCCATTCACTACATCCGAAAACCAAAAAAAAATTTATGTTTAAGTAAATGTTTACTCAGTGTCGGTTGAGTTTGTGTCTTCATTATTGTCTGATTTGTCTTCTACATTGTCGTTATTATCATTATTTCCCGATAAATTTTTATCAAAGTCAACAAAATATTTCAAAAATTTTAAAAATACCAAACTTTTCGAATGTCTCGAGAAAAACAAGTCCTGAATAATCAGAATTAAAACAACTCGATATAAAGTACACCAAAATCCTATTAATAAGACAACAACAAAAATACAGGTACTAATTAGAACAAAAAACGACAAGAGTGTAACGTAAACAAATTAAAATGTTCGTTTCAGTTTAACTATACAAATTTGTAAATAAATATCTATCTCAAAAGAAAATTGTAAAAATATTAAATATTTTAAAAATGCAAAACTTTCCTAATTGTCAAGAAAAGAAAGACCAAAAACCAGTCGCAACGAATAGAAATCAAACTGCTTCAATATAAATTACCAAGGTTATTTTTAAAACCACGCTAATATTAAAATTTCTATTTTAAAGTCATTAACCAAAAAAACAAAAAACTGGTACCTATTTAAATAAGCAATAAAAAGTACTAGTTATTATCGTCGAAATAAACTGTTTGCTACAAATTTGAACAATCAATATAGTTAAGCAAATAAATAAATATATCTATCAGTGTTGTACGTGAGGGATAATATAGGTATTAAAAACACAATAGGAAAAATCAAAGGAAATTGAACTGTTTATAAAAATATTTAAGATAGTTAAAAAAATAATTACGTAATATTAATATTGAAGATATTTAAAAAATGATTTACGAAAAAAATAATATGTAGATATATGCACCAAGTACTTTTCTCGAATGGAAAAACTATTTCCCAAAGAAAAAATTATTGTACAGTCAGAGAAAAAATGAAACCAGCGTTTGGGCGCCAATTTGTAATATTATTTGTGCGTTGGGCGACAATTTGTAATATGAGTTACCTGTTGATAGTGAATTTATAAAAATATTTAGTTAACTTTTTTGAAAAAATAACAATATACCAAAAGAAAAAATGTAATTTACAATAAAACAAACATTAAGCTTAATTTCGTCTTTAATTAGTTGTAAAAGATACTTCAATAATTAACAGAATTTATAAATGTTTATCACACAAAAATTATGATAGTTAAATACCTCGGCTAGGGGTGAGTAAGTTCATTAGCTCTGACTATTGTACAATATTTGTTTCTTTAAGAAATTATAAGGGCGCCACTGAAATCTTTTTATTTTTTATGATACTACTGAAGAAAGTTGTTTTAAACTGAGTTATTTAAATAAGTATCGTAAGATGACAGAAAGATGTCAGAAAAAACTGTCTATGAAGATAAAAAAATGATTTGAAAATGTACAAATATATAAAAGATAATAAGATTTCCTTCGTGCTGAAACTAATGAGGTAGAGAATACGTTACAACAAAATAATCCGCAAACAGTTCTTTAAAAATACTTATTCTAATACAGTTGACGATATAGATAGATATACACGGAAATAAAAGAGAAAAAATATGGGAACAGTAAACTTGATAGATCACAATAAACTTATCTGTTACAATAGTGGACGATCCTTCGCCGCACCTTGGGGTCGCTACGGCACTGTCTAGGTGGTTCCAAATGATTATGGAAGATCACTAGTGGAGGGATGATCTGCCCCAGTTGTAGAGATAATCCAGTTAAGAATGTACATACGAGAGCTTAAAGTTTACAAGCTGTTCAAGTTTACGGAATCTCCAAATTCAAGAGATGCTTCTGGTTTACAGAATCTTCAATTAAAGAGTTGCCTCTAGTTTACAGAATCTTCAAATTAAAGAGTTGCCTCTAGTTTACTGTATTATATTCCAACTTTCTGTATATGACAGTAAATCAATAGAAGAAATGAGACTGGGAATAATTATTAAAACTTGAACTCGATAATGCCAACTCATTAGTACACCTCGTAGCGTAGCTACTTTGAACTTCCAATTATAATTATAGAGACCGTATTCATTATTTATTATTAAAAATGTTTTATGATAGATGGAGCTAGCGAATTTAATATTTAGGATACCAGGTGCTTAAAATGTTAACAGGTACTGTTACAACTTGGAGAAAATTACGAAATTTAAATTCGACAGTTTCCAATAGTTAAAGGTAAATTTGTTAGGACTCGACATATTCACTATATTATATGCTTCAGTTGTTAGGACCGAACTATTTAATTATTTTTTATTTAAGATTTCAAAATCTACAAATTTAAATACAGTGAAACCTCTCTTAACGGACACCTCTCAACAATGGACACCTCCATATAACGGAGGGATTATGGTTCCCCGGCCTACAGTATAGGAAATATATTGTATAAGAACCTCTAAATAGCGGACACTCCTAATAACGGACATGGACACCAAAATTAATATTTTGTTTGTTAATTGACATATAAACGTTTCAGAATGGTGAAGAAAACCAAAGTGGTTATTTACCTCAAGATATTTACAACGCTGACTAGACTGGTCTGTATTATCGAGCTTTACCAAGTAAAACTTTTACTGCTAAGGAAAGGCTGACCGTATTATTGTGTGCAAATTTAAATGGAGAAAAAGAAAAACCTTTGGTGATTGGTAAAAGTAATCCTTGCTGTTTTAAAGATTTTCATGTTGATAAGGTCCAAGTCGACTGGTACTACAACAAGAAGGCCTGGATGACCAGAGATATAATGAAAGATTGGCTGCACAAATTTGACAGAAAAATGCAACGTCAAAAAAGAAAAATTTTCTTATTCCTAGACAACGCAACATCCCATCCGGATATTCAGTTATCTAACATATCGATATTTTTGCCACCTAAAGGTACTCGTACATTTCAGCATTTTTCCTGCAAGTCTATTTTGAATTGCTAGCAAATTTTTACCATGCCTTCGTACATTGCCGCAACTTTTGAAAGATTTTTTTCGTCATTTGACAAGTGTTGTCAGTTTTTTAATATTTGAGGTTACGTTATCTTTAATTTAAAACAGGGATTTTCATACAAATACAAACTGTAAGTACACACGAACTTCGGAATAAACATTTATTTATTATCATAAAATACTTCAATGATTATTATGCTTATAGGATGACAGAATGGAATCAGCTGACGTAAACTGACATTTCTGCCAACATAGATTTTGGGTTGTTCCATCAAAATTCCTTAAAAACAGGCGAGATTGCGCGGATTTGACCTTGAATAAATAGAAATGGTTCTATAATTTTGTGCGCCTTTTTATTGCAGTCAAAAGTCCGAAAGACATGCGCAGTTGTTTCACAAAAGAAGCTAGCAATAGAATTGCGAGCAAAAGGCTGAAATGTACGAGTACCTACTACAGCACATTGCCAACCGTTAGACCAAGGAATAATTAAAAACTTTAAATCCCTGTATAGAAAGTTTTTGATGAATGTTATCATCTATAGAATGTTCTTTATCAACGGTTGAACTGGAGAAGTCCATAACGATTCCTAACGCCTTAATTTGGATTGTGGTAGCATGGAGAGACGTTTCAACACAAACAATTAAAAAGTGTTTCATCAGGTGCGGTTTTTTAAAACGATAGTAATGGAGAAGAAATTGTGGAAAATCTGGAGCTACAAGACTTGGAAGATGATTTGCCATTGTCAACCTTGCGAAAGTCATGGAGTTGAAAATTTTTTGAACTACGTGGAGATTGATGCAGCCGTATTGACGGACAATCCTGAACTAAACTTAGCTAGTTGTGTTAGTGATTTTAAAGAAAACGTACAGGTGTCCAATGTTTCCGACAATGAGAGTGACGATGAACTAGAGCTTACTACAACTGTAAATAATTTAAATGATGCTTATCTAAAATTAAGAGACAGAATTATTTTTTATATATAAAGGTGATGCAAGGGTAAGTCAAAAAATATCTGATGTAATTCTAAACGTTGAGTCAGAAATTGTGAAAAATAATGTCCAGAACAAAAAACAAACCAAAATTGATGATTTTTTTAAGAAGTAATACATACCTACCTTTTTGATATTAGTATTTTATTTGTTTTATTTTTGTTTATGCTTATGCAAATACGAATATGTATAATTAAAGATTAAACAAATCGAAATCTCTTTTTTATTTTAATTGTCTAAGCGATAACTCTACATAACGGACAACTCTACACAACGGACAATTATTTTTCCCCGTTGTTGTCCGTTATGGAGAAGTTTTACTGTATATCCTTTGGAGGTAATGCTTTAATTTTTTCCAAAAATTCTTATTTAATTTTTATATCTAGATCCAAAGAACACTTTCGGAGTAAAACCTTCTTCTCTCCTCCTCCTTTTTGTTGGTTGTATTTTTCAATGCCTGTAATTCCAGGTTGGCAATTTCCAGCTTTGTTGTAATAAATCATTATATTGTTTTGTAATTGTGCTGTTTGGGAGAGCACTTGATGTGGGTATTCTTCGAGAAGTAAACTTTCTAAACGCAGTTTTGGTGATTTCACGTCATTAGTATTAGTATTAGTATTATTACCTCTGTTTCTTTACATGGTTCTTCATCTTCTAATATTATTCTTTTAGATTCACCGATTTCTTCGATTTCAAGTGGAACATTGTTTGATTGAATATATTATTCTGGATCTTCAAGTGGAATATTTGTTTGAGCATCGCAGTCAAAATTGTTTTCCAACCCAAGTACCGTTTTTTTTCCTTATAATGGCCAACGTTAGCTCTGTTGAGGGATCTTTTACAAAATACCCATTACCACCTCCTGTTCGGATAAAGGAATCTTTTTCTTTTGCATTAGTTATAGTTATAAGTACTTACTACTTCCCCATCTATTTTTTTAAAAACACGTTTCCTTGTTTCTAGTATCATTTAAAATCGTATTGTAACTGAGAAAATCTACACCTATTACAATAATAAAAAAAGTTGGGAAACTATAAACTCACCTAACTTTAATGATTGACTAAAGCGGCAAGTGACACTAATAATAAAAATGATTTAAAACGTGGATAGTGCTAATATAAGAATGGAAAAAATCTATAAAATTTCAACGATGCCACATCTTCTTTAGTTTAAGTATTACTTGGTTAAAACAAGCAACAATCTGAATGTGCAAAAAAAACATAAATTTAGATAGTGCAAATGGGCCTAAATCGTATCAACACCGCAATATTTTTAGTTGGTAGTTGTAATATTTTAAATTTTAGAAGTAAATGTAGTGAGGTTATAGTTTAACTTATAAAATGAAAAATTATAATAGATGTAATTGTAATATTTGTCTTTTGAAGGCGGTGACTTTAAATTGAAAAAGTTTCATTAATACTTTACAGATACAAGTACATACCTACAATTAGAGTTTGGATGTTTATATTTACATGTGATCTGTTTATTCAAATAGCAACAATGTTCACTGGAGTTTGACATTACCTTTATTTAATATTATTTGTTAGTTACAATTAATTTATTTCTTAAAATATACTTCAGATACTGACACCTCACAGAAAAAGAAGAAAGTAAGGTATCTTCACTAATTTTATTTGAGTCTTTAACCTGACCGAAATAAATTCATAGCGTTAACATGTAAAAGTTACCTTCTTTCCAAGATCTTTGTGCGCAACCGTAACTGTCAATATAAGTAAAACTTTATTTAGGCAACGCACAAAAGTGGTATATGATAACCATATATTTAATACAACTATATGGGCAGTTGATGTGACAAAGAACATCACGACACAACAGTGCTGACAATATTTCTTTCTTTCTCGCTTTGATGGGAATGACTTCCATTTTATGTGAATTTCGTTCCCCCTTACTGTTCTAGAAAGAGTTTAAAGCATTTTTCGATGTCAGCTTTTGTTCGAGAGATATTGTTTTAAAATTGACACTGTATACTCAGTTGATTTCATTATAATCGGTTTTAAAAGCAATCATTGTTATATTTTATTTATAAAATGTTTTCATATTTAAAAAATAAGAATAATCATTATTATCCTCAAAATAGAACTCTAATTAAATTTAAACTAGATGTTGTTGCACTATCAATTTTCATGGGATGTACAAGCACGTGCATCTATTTCAAAGTAGGATAAATAGATAATTTACAAGAAAACATCTATTTTCGTATATTTTTCTTTCGAATAAGATGTTTTAAAAATGCCTTGGGTATAGGTAATGCATTGAGGGTATTACAGATAGAATTTTCTTTGCACGAATGGAAACTAAAACTAGTTACTGGAAGTAATTATTCTAAAATATTTATACAATTTATTTTACTTTTCTATCTTTATTCTGTATCATTACAATATATTCATAAAAGTAAAATACAAATAGAAAAAGGATTTCCTCCGGGGGGAGTACTATCTACGCTGCTGTAGGCATCCTTGATGGACGATCTACTCTGGATGGTAACCCCTGAAAGGGTTTTACTAACTCGAATATGCAGATTATTTGACATTCGTGGTAACAGAAGCATAGCTTCAGAGCACGCGCAAGAGGCTCTGAAGAAAGTGGACAACTGATGTGAGGATGTGGGCCTGTCGGCCAATCTTCAAAAAACAGCAGTGATCTCCTTTACCAGAAAACTATCACTACAAGACTTAAGGCCACCAGCAAACAAGAGGATAGATATTCTAAGAACAAACTAAAAATAAAATTTTTTAAACAAAACTTCCTCTATTTATTTAAAAAATTGCTTTTTTAAACTCAATGACAGCTGTTTAAAAAAGCATTTTTTTTGATAAACGAGCAAGTTTTGTTTAAAAAGTTTTATTTTTAATATTCTTATTAAAGGTTACTAAAGTAAAGGTTACTACAATTAAAGAGAGATATTTCCTCTGTAGTTAGGATAAATATCTAGGTTTGATATTTGACCAAAAGCTGACAGGGAATCCACAAATTCAAAAATCACACAAAAGGTTAAAATTGCCATTGGAAGATGTAGACGATTGTGCTGGTAAACATGGGGACTCAACCCAACGAGGAACCTATGGTTATACACACTTTGGACCTGATTTTCCAAAAGGTGGAGAAGCTGCAAGAGGCTAACACTTCTCTGGTCATAGGAGCGCAAGGGAATCAGGGTGAATAAGAAAGTTGATAAGTTGATCCAGGAAGGTTCAAACACCTCATTAATAGGACCTGACATAATACACCTATTACCTTAGATAAATGAACCAGTTTTACACTTGGTGGAGGTGTGGGATAGCCTGATTTAAAATTATATCAGAAATACTATAGAAATATCCCAAGAAGATGTCAATGATGCTACAGAAGGACCCACCGGATTTTAGTTTTTTTTTTAATATTTGTTATTTTCATTTTACTTAGTTTTTGTTATAATAATAAAAACTACTTATATTTTTCTCATTATTGTTTGTTTATTACTTACCACTAAAAATATACGGTGACTTTCAGCTATATATAAAAATACGTTTTTACAATCATGTCAGAGTTTTGCTGGTGAGAAAAAATGGAATTAAATAACAAATTGCAATTTCCTTTTGAGGCTATAATTAGCATTATATCATACCTTCGTTGCCGTGCAAAAAATTAATAAAAAATTAAATAAAATATAACAAGTTGTCTTTTTTTAAATTCCTTGGTAAAAAGTTTAGGGACATTTTATGCGAATTAAACGTACCTATCTAGAGTATATTGAAAAAAATATAAACAATATTTATTTCAATACACAATAAAGTGTTTTATTGTATCATTGTCAGAAACAATTACCTAAACGAAACAAATTAGATTGTAATGATACTCTCGTGCAATCACAAAGTGGGCGACATACATAATTAATCGAATTAAACTTCTGTACGATAGGATTTTGTCCATGATTACAATTTCTGTTCACACGTACCAAACTAAAATTGCCAATTTTCAATCTATTTAGTTTTTGATGTGGGTGGTTTAGTTTTGCTATTCGATATGAGAAACTATTTAAAAAGTTTTTATACTGGACAGACAAAAATAAGAAAAATTATAAAGTAAAGCTATAAAGTCCCCCTTCCCTAAGAATTAGAAATTCGAAATTTTGGGAAATTGAACTATGGAATTTTTATACGATGTTAAATGACATGAAAATTTGAGGAAGTAGATCAATTTTGGAAGATAATTTTAAAAGGGGGTGATATGGCAAGTAATACATCATTTTAAAACTTGTTCCGAAGCTTTTCCAATTATATCAATAAAATAGGATATTGTACATCTAGGCGATAAAGTGGCGGGGTGCTGCCGAGCCTGGCCACTTTTCGAGGCCTGAAAAGAGCACTTTACTGCCGTGATTTTCACATTTTTTTTTGGTGGACAATAAATGTTGGAAATATATAATATACATAATAATATCTAATTATACATAAAATTCTCGTGTCATGGTTGCTTGATTGAACTCCCCTAAAACGACTCGACCGATTTTTGTGGTGCATATAATCCTAAATTTTCACCCCTCTACGGTGATGTATTTTATCAATTTCATATTACTCTAATACAACCCCTATTTTTCCCCTGATTAAAGTTTATAGGCGCTTTCTTTAGTGCTTAAAATTTGTACACATACGAAAGGTATGTACATCAAAAAGATGGTAAATGGCGAAAGGATAATTTTAACAAAAATGTAATACGAGGGCAAAACAAAAGGTTGGCAGATTACGAAAGTACAAAAATTTAATACATGGGTATACTATTTAATAAAAATAATATATGGTTACATCAAAAATTTGGTAAATGGCAAAAAGACATTATATAACATAGATTTAATACGATTGTAAGTATAATATTTAACAAAAATATATTACGATTAAGAACAATAAACAACTAAAAGGTTGAATTAACTTTCACTATTTACTCGTAAAATACTTTAAATAGTAAAAGTTAATTCAACCTTTTAATTGTTTATTGTTCTGAATAAGATGAACTTTCACAAAGTAAGGGTTAGTACAATAAATTTCATATATTACGATGGTACATAAAGCTTGAACATCCATGTTTTTCCCATGGACTGTTATATGCCGCCTGTTCCTGTGTCGAAAGATCAACAAAGCTATTTACATAAGTGCAAGGAAAAGACTAAGAATATTGTACATAATAAAGCAGTAGAATAATAAGCATACTTTTTTATGAATTATACCAATTTCAATTCAATATTCATCGTTAAAACAGAAAAACGTCTGTGAAGTTACAGTTCCTTAAATAATAGACTATTGTTTTATATTACGAGTATATTTAATGTAACATGATATATTTGTTTTTCAACCTTTATTAAAATATTCTTATTGTCACGTACTAATTAATATATAAAGAAATGCACGTATTTAGTTAAGGACTTCATTTGCAGACTTCTTGCTTATAATTACTTGTTTGTAACTTTTGTAAACGATAATTTTGTATTAATAAATAATTGTTTTGTTTTTAAAAAAGTGTTTTGAGAGTGAAGAAACATAATTGGCGCAGTCAGTAGGATAGTCAAACGGTTTAGTGAATATAATACCGGTTCGTTTCAACGATTTATTGACTATAGAAAGCTTCAAGACCACGCGAGTGTCCTAACTAACACGTAATAGTCCTTTTCAATAGTGACTTTTCGTGAAAATAACAACTCTAACGTTTCAACTGTGAATTTTGAACTTGAACATTTTTGTGTGTGAAGTAAAGAAGTTGCAGAAGTCCGGAAAGAAATCAAGTACTCCAGATCGACTGTAAGTGCCAAATTTCTTTTGCCTTTCCTTACCTATTCTTTAGAGTTTTGGAAAGATATTGTGTTAAGATTATTGTTATTTTGAAGAATTTCGTTCTATTTTGTATATCAAATAAAATAATTATTTTTAATTTTATATGAACGAAGTAGAAAATTTATTAAAAAAGTTTAGAGAATTAAATATTGAAAACGATCTAGATTCATCTGATAAATCAAAAATGGCAACCGCAACTCAAGAGTCACGTCCAATTAATTGGAATTTGTTTAAGTCAAAATTAGAAAATATTAGGCCATATGATGGCGATATTAACACATTAAATATTTTTATTTCGCGTTGTGAAAGTTTAATAGCAACGTATAATTCTTATAATGATAAAGAGTTAAATGATCATATTTTTGAATGCATCCAAGGAAAATTAGTTGGTAAAGCTGAACTAATGGTAGGAAATAGGGTAGAATTAACTAACTGGAGTTTGTTAAAAAATGCTTTGATTCAATGTTTTTCGGATAAACGTAATTTAGATTGTTTAATACAGGAATTAATGAGAACAAGACCATATAAAAATGAAAAGCTTTTAGAATTCGGTAATAGGCTTCAACTCTTAAGAAGTAGCATTGTTCAAAGAATAAGTAATGATACTAGTTTTAATCAAAATGAAAAAATATGTCATATGCACCACTGCGACAAAACCGCATTAAATACATTTATCGCGGGTTGTACAGGAGTGCTACGAAACAATTTACATTTAAAGCAACCAAATTCTTTAGAACATGCCTTAGCATATGTTAGTGAATATGAAAATTTTGAAAAATTGTATTCACCATCAAATGAACCCAAATTTAATTTTTCTAATTCAAATCACTTTCAACAAAATAAACAAAATCATCAGAAATATAATTTTTCTCCTCAACAAAATAATCAACTGAGAAATGATTTTCCTTCTCAGCCTATAAATATTCAGCCGCGTCCATTTATTCGGAGAAACTATCCGACTAACGCTCAGGTGTTTGGACCACCACGCAATGTTTTCAGACCAAACCAAACCCCAATAAGTAAATTATCCAAACCAGAACCTATGTCGACAACATCCAGAAATTTTACAGATAAAGTAAATTATAATAATCGTTTTATTCCTTCGAATAACAGACCTCCTCACAATAATTATTATCAATTTAGAAATAACAATCAAAAAACAAACTTTATATCAGAAGAATTATACACTAACAATTATGAAAATGATTCAGATGAAAACGAAGAAATTAATGATACTAATGAATGTGAACATTTTGAACAGCCTGTAAATGAAAATGTAGAGCACGTTCAAAATTTTCACAAGGTCCCCGTAAAAAACAAAAAGAAATAGTAGAAATTAATATTGCCTCAAATAATCCACTGCCGTATATTCAAATAAAAATCCAAATTTAAAACTTTTAATTGATACGGGAAGTACCAAGTCTCTAATTAGACCAAAAATTGCAGAAAAATATTATTCTAATTGTATTTATCATTCTAACATAGATATTAAAACATCTTTAGTTAGTAAACAAATTAAATTTCAAGCTGAGATACCAGCTTTTAAAGAGTTCAAGTACGATGGTAACATAAACTTTATTTTATATGATTTTCACGATTTTTTCGATGGAATCATAGGCGTAGAAGATATGGTTAAGATGAATCTAAATATAAACTTTACAAATAAAAAATTATTTAATGATCGTGTATCAATCCCGATAACATTTAGGTCTCCTACCGATATTAAGTTTGAATTTTCAGTAGGTCCTACAGAAAAATTATTAAAATCGCTTCCTGTAAGTGTAGCCGAGGGAGAAATACTAATTAAAGAAACTTATTTAAACAATCTTCAAATACCCGAAACATTAACTATAGCTAAAAATGGATATGCTATATGTGAAATAATTAATACCACTGACGAAACAATTTCAGTAATTTTAAATAAACCCATTGTTGCACAAAAATTTTTATCGTCGAATTTTGAAATACATAACTTTAATTACATTAGTGAAATACAAAAGACCCAATCAACTTTTCAAAAAAAAAAGTTAATTTAAATAATTTAATACGTACAGATCATATGAATTCAGAAGAAAAAGCTAGTATAATCAAATTATGTCAAAAATTTTCTGATTTATTTTTTAAACCAGGTGAAGCTTTAACATTCACTTCTAAAATAAAACATTCTATAAAAACAACCGATGAAAATCCGGTACATGTTAAATCTTATAGATATCCCTATATCCATAAGGAAGAAGTTCAGAGGCAGGTTGGTGAAATGCTCGATAAGGGTATTATAAGACCATCATATTCGCCTTGGAGCTCACCTATATGGATAGTAAGAAAAATTAGACGCATCTGGACGTCAAAAATGGCGTTTGGTAATCGATTATCGTAAACTGAATGAAAAAACAATTTCTGATAGGTATCCGGTCCCGAATATTACAGATATTTTAGATAAATTGGGCAGAGCTCAATATTTTAGCACTTTAGATTTAGCTAACGGATTTCATCAAATTGAAATGTCTGAAGATTCTATAGAAAAAACCGCTTTTACTGTCGATAATGGTCATTACGAATTCCTTCGAATGCCATTCGGTCTAAAAAATGCTCCGTCCACTTTCCAAAGAGTTATGGACGAAGTACTCAAAGATTTGCAAAATAAAATATGTATGGTATACATGGATGACATAATTATATTCAGTACTAGTCTCCAAGAACATATTCAAAACTTACAATTAGTTTTTCTAAAATTAAGAGAAGCAAATTTTAAAATACAATTAGATAAATGCGAATTTTTACATAAAGAAGTTGAATTTTTAGGTCACGTAGTAACAAATGACGGAATAAAACCAAATCCAAAAAAAATCGAAGCAATCAAAAATTTCCCTATACCCCGTACTCAAAAACAAATTAAATCCTTTTTAGGGCTATTAGGTTATTATAGAAAATTTATCAAAAATTTCGCAAAAATAACGAAACCAATGACGGTCTGTCTTAAGAAAGACAATAAAGTTGAACATACCCAAGAATTTATTAATTGTTTTAATATATGTAAAAATTTATTAACTTCCGAACCTTTATTAGCTTATCCTGATTTTAATAAACCTTTTGAATTAACAACGGATGCTTCAAATTATGCTATTGGTGCCGTCTTATCTCAAGAAGGACACCCTATCGCATATGCTTCTAGAACTTTGAATAGCGCAGAAATTAATTATTCTACAATTGAAAAAGAATTATTGGCTATAGTATGGGCATGCAAATATTTCCGCCCATATCTATATGGCAAACAATTCATAATATTCACGGATCATAAACCTTTACAATGGTTGTTTTCCTTAAAAGAACCTAATTCACGTCTCGTAAGATGGCGATTAAAATTGGAAGAATTTGATTATGAAATAAAATATGTTAAAGGTAAATCTAATTTAGCTGCAGATTCTTTATCACGAATAAAAGTTGAGAATGATTTAAATGCTTTTGAAACAGAATCCTTAGATGTTAACTTAGATGATATCGATGATATAATTAAAAGAGAAATTGATAATTTAACTAATGTACCAATGTCAGAAGAAAACGTTGAAACATTACCTTATCTAGACGACTTAGATGAAATTTTAAATGATAATAAAAAAGATGAAATTTTAAATGATAATAAAAAAATAAATATCATATCAGATATTCAATTAAAACCCCCAAACGAAAATAATATCTTACCCGACAATTCAGATTTAGAAACAATACACTCGTCTTTAGAAAATCCCATAATCAGCATTCCTATTACAGAGAAGGCTTTAAACTCATATAAAAATCAAATACTATTAACATGCGGAGAAACAAACGAGATTAAAATTAAACGTGAAAGGATTTTTGAAAATACACGATTATTTGTTGTTTTATCTCAAAGAAATTTAGAACAGAACATTATTCAATTTATAAAAGAATACATAGATCCTAAACGAGTTTATGCTATTTATTTCAGAACACCTCTGACACCCGAGTTATTTGTTACAACTGTTCAAAAATATTTTAAAAACTCAGCATTTAAATTAATACACAGTACTATAATACTAGAAGACGTTATCACATCAGAACAACAAAATGAAAAAATCAAATACTATCACATTTATAAAAAAGGACATAGAGGAATAAATGAAGTAAAAGCCTCACTTAGTTCTAGATACTATTGGCCCAAAATGTCTGAAGATGTAGAAAAATTCATAAATAATTGTGACGTTTGTCTCCGAAATAAATATGATCGAAACCCTCCTGTTATAAAATTCAATCTTACTCCAACAGCATCAAAACCCTTTGAACATATTCATATAGATGTCTTTCGTTTTTCAAATCAACCATTCTTAACTATTATTGATTCTTTCTCTAGATACGGACAATCTTATCCATTACCAAGTGTCAACGGTACAGCCGTTGTAGATAGTCTTCTAAACTTTATAACCTTAGACCATATACAAATAGACGTCAATTTTCTGTCCTTGTTGTGAAGCCAAAATAACTTTATGTTGTGTTCTATAACTATATGTTTACAAACAAATCCACGTTTGAATAAAACTTCTTCGGTTGTTTTCGTATATCTTCGACTGCACTGTCTCTTATAGCATGGAACATTGCGAATCATATGTAAACATTAATCTTACCCTGTTCATAAACTATTTGTGTTATTGTTTTCGTTTTATTAATTTTGGGTTAAAGTTATGATTTAAGAATTTTGATTAGAGTTAAAACCTTGTTAGGTACCTATTAAAAGACCTTTGCGCCGCTGGTATTTGTTGTTTGTAAACAGTACTGCCCACACACCTCACCCCGTAGCTCCACGAACTTCATGCGACAAAGAGAGATAATATTGGCTTCAGTATGTTGTTCAGAAAAATGACGTCACAGCCAGTCTATTTGTATATGGTCTAAGTTTATAACTCATCATGGATTACCCTATAAAATTACCGCTGATTGTGGTACCGAATTCAAAAATTATGACTTAGAAAACTTTTGTAAATTACACAAAATTGAACTACATTACACTACTGCTAAAAATAGTAATTCAAATTCTCCTGTTGAAAGATTCCACTCTACAATTATTGAACATCTTAGATGTTTAAGAGAAGACAATAAAGATCTTACTATTAATCAATTAATGAAATATGCCATTTTATCCTATAACAATTCAATTCATTCTGTAACAAAATTTACTCCATTTGAAATAATAAAAGGTCACATTAATAGTCCTGATCCTTTTGATCTAAATGATTATCTTGTAGTATCAAATTATGTTCAAAATCATAAACAAGCCACAAAATTAATTTACGATAAAATCCGTGAACGAAATGAAGAAACTAAACAAAAATTAATTGATAAAGCTAATCAAAATAGATCAGATCCTCCAGATTACTCTGATCAAAAAATTGCTTACATTGGTACAAAAGCATGGGACAAGAAAACGCCCAAATTTAAAAGAACAGAAATAATTAAAGATAACGGAGTATTATTAGAAACAAATAAAGGAACTTATCATAAAAGCATTGCCCGTAGACCAAAAAATAACCCTAATAATATTTTACAGGTACAGCAACAAAATGAAGGCGAGTCTTCTTCTGTACCTGATGTTCTTCACTTACCAGACGTTTAGTAATGATGATATTCATATTACTCCTTTAAAAAACCTATTATTACCCATAAAATTAGGAACATGTAGATTAACTTATACTAAGCATACTTTTATTCATTATTTAGATTTAAATGAAGTAGTTAAGCAAACTAATAATTTAAGAAATAACTTTTTAGTAATTAAAAATAGTATAGTAAAAATAAATGCTTCAAACCCTATCTCTTATCACAGTCTAGCTGAAAATATGTTGGGAAGTACAGAATTCTTAATTAATACATTAATGAAAAAAGTAGAAAATATACAACCTCATATTCGAAATAAAAGAGGATTAATAAACGGATTAGGCAAAGTTAATAAATGGTTATTTGGAAATCTTGACTCTGATGATGGCATCAGATATGATAATGCTATAAACACATTAGAGCAAAATCAAAAGAAATTAATTCACGAAACAAATTTACAAACTACACTTTACCAAAAATTAATTGATCATTATAATAAATCATTAACTACAATGTGGAAAAATCAATTAAAAATACAAAATAACTTAGAAAAATTTCAAAACGCAGTGCATAATCAAATAACTAGTTTAGAAAGTTACATTACTTTTCAAGGTACTATAAGTCAAATTAATCTAGATTGCCAAAGTATGATAACGTTTGTAGATAATATTGAAAATGCTATTATATTCTCAAAATTAAATTCACTTCATAATTCAATAATATCAAGTCAAGAAATTTTAGATATGATTAATTATTTAAATGAAATTTATGAACAACACGAAATTCCTCAATTTAAGAATGTTTTAACATATTATTTGTTCCTCGCTACTCAAGTAACCTTTTCAAAATCTAAACTGATTTTTGCTATACATATTCCTATCCTAAAACCAAAATACCTAGAATTTTACCACATTTATCCTATAATCCAAAATCATAAAATATTTACACCCACTTATCCTTATTTGGCACGAGAAGAGCAGGAAATTCAAGCCCAAAAAGAAGAATGTCCGATATTAGAAGATGTATATTACTGTAAACAAGATTTCATAACAAGAGATAACTGCACACTGCAACTTTTGAATGGTGACTTCCCTGAAAACTGTTTAACTAATGAAATAGACGTCCAAGAAACAATTATCGAACAAGTAACTAACAATGAAATTATAATAATTCCAATTAAATCAGAAAGAATTATTTCAAACTGCATAAGAGACGAATTTTTAGAAATAAATCATCCATCTCTCATAACCATTCCGAAAACCTGCGAAGTTACAGTTAAACAAATGAAATTCAGCAATAATCGACAAATAAAAGAAGGAAAACCATTAATTTTACCAAAAATTGAAATTTCATCTCTTAAAACACAAAAAACATTTAGAAATTCAAATATAAGTAAAATCAATTTCGAAAATCTTAACGAAATCAATCAGTTATCAAAACAATTAACACCGATTAAAGAAACCAACAGTGATTCCATTATTATATCAACAACAATTGGATGGTCTACAACAATATTAATTGTAATTTTAATAATAGTAATAATAACAACAATAACTTTAAGAAGAAGAAGAAAGAAATGCAACAAAATCAAAACTCCCACCGAAATAGAATTGGAAGCCCTTCAGAAGAATTTTCCTGAAGAAAAACGAAAAACTACTTCCTCTATTTTTTCGTCTTAGGGATGGAGGAGTTACAGTTCCTTAAATAATAGACTATTGTTTTATATTACGAGTATATTTAATGTAACATGATATATTTCTTTTTCAACCTTTATTAAAATATTCTTATTGTCACGTACTAATTAATATATAAAGAAATGCACGTATTTAGTTAAGGACTTCATTTGCAGACTTCTTGCTTATAATTACTTGTTTGTAACTTTTGTAAACGATAATTTTGTATTAATAAATAATTGTTTTGTTTTTAAAAAAGTGTTTTGAGAGTGAAGAAACATAATTGTGAGGGCAGCTAGTTTTACATAAAATTTTTATTTATAATATGAAATTCATGAGTGTTAGTCATAATTTTTTAAAGTGATATTAAAAATCGGATTAGCCATAAAAAAATAGAAGAAGAAGATGTTTACTAGAGTTAACAAAAGAGTTTCCTTGTTTGGATGTATTTCCATATATTTCCAAATATACTTCCAAGTATGGAAGTAATAAGACAACAATACTAAAGCCTTGATGTTATTAGCCCTAAGGGATTATCGTAAATATTCTTCCCTCTAAGATTAGAATAACTGTGCAAGATATAGAAAAACCAGAAAAAAACTATATTATGCTTATCTTTTCAATTTAATATATTTGTGTTACAATTACGTGTTATCTATGTATAAAATGAAAACTCAATCATAGCAAACAGTTTAATAGTGGAGAACTTCCAAGATTTATTTGTTCATGAAAAACTTTAAATTGTTTATCTTCTAGATGTCTTTTTATTTCAAGTTGTTTAATGAAATTTAAATTTTGTTTTTTATTACAACTGTGTAGTATTTGAATGTCATTGGTGTGTTTGAATGAGTTTTGTTCATCGAAGATATAATACGATAAGAACTGCAAGTGGAAAATTGTTTACCTGGAATTGAGTACTAACCGAATCTTGAGGAAGAGAGATTATTTGGTTAGTGCTATGGACATATAAACACAGGTGGACCTAGCAATAAGATCTTAAACACTTATTGTTTTGAAGCCGCGAAACTTTTAGGCAAAAGGGAGGGAGGGTAAAGATATAATGTGATATTTCCTCAATGACCATAGGCGTGCTTCATTTTTTTTGGGATAATGATTCAGGTTTAAAAGTTGTATAAAATAATCATTGATTGCATCTTTATCATAGATTTGATCACCAAAATAATATTTTGGGATTTATATTATTTCTTTATTATAGCACCATTATAATAATTATATATTTATTATATTTTTCACAAACGTTACACAAAATACTGTAAAAATAGCAATAAACTCACTTCCTCATCTACATATACATGTTAATAAATATAACAGCGTTGCCGTTTAGTAGTGTTCAGTGTAATGTGGGAAGTAAGGATACCTAAATTTAATTTACAAATAACGAATATGGACTGGTTTAGCCCTTGGGTTAGGGTTTGTTGATAACGAGCATTTGATATATTAGTTAATAGATTTTAAGCTGCAAAATAAGAAGTAACATTTCAAGCAATTTATGAACAAGAAATTTGAATAATAGAACACTGCAACATTTGAATGTATCGAGAATGTGACTATTGCACTTACGTATTCCAATAAATTTGGCTAAAGAAGTTTATGTAAATAAATCTGTATTTATAAGTCCATAGTTCGTGCAAAAAGAGGAGATGTTTAAGTTTATATTTGTGGTTAACGAGACATTTGTTAATTAATAAAAAAAATAATGTCATATAGCAAATATATACTTTTATATTTAAACAAAATTTACTACTGCATTGAATATTTAAAATGTTTAGGTTAAATATTTGTTTTTAATGTGGCTTTGAAAGTCAAGCCACTTCAAATTTTGTACTTGTTTAAAAACAAATATTTACAAATTCCAATTATGAAATTAGCTATTACCGGTTACACCAAAACCGTACAGCTAGAATTGCCAGTTTAAATGGAATAAGTACCTTATAGTTTTACTTATTTTTATTCATTTTAAAATAAATAACCGATCAGCGAAAAACAATGCTCTAAAAGATTAATCGTATTTTTCTTATTAGAACTAAAAATATTAGTTAACAATATGCTTGTATATCATGCATTGTTTCCATAGTCGACTTTATTAAAATGTTTCATTTCAACCCTTTAGGCTCTTAGAAATATTCTGGTAATTATATCTAAAGCGTTGATCATGCACAAATGCATAGCGTTGCATCAATCAAGTGAGACCACAGAGAATCCGTACAAAGCTTTTAGCAGGTATTGCATAATAGTAGATATTCAATAAACAAGATGATACACCTGTTCTTTCCAACCGATTTTATGATACAGTTCAGTGATTGGTAGTTATTATTAGCTATATTAATTATTGATTGTACATTTTTTTTTCTTCTTTCTTGGCATAGACATTAGTTATTCAGCCAGACACATGAGTATGAGTTAGACCACTGAATATTTTGTATACACCCCGAAAATGTCTTTAATTGCGCACTTTTATCACTTACAATTTTAATGTCATGGCTCTTTTTTCTTTAATTCTCAATAGAAATTATTTTTAAAAACTGTTTTAATCACTGACTGATGATTTACATTTATTCTCTTATTCCTTGATCTCAACTGACTGATGGACTATGATTAACTGACTCCCCCATTGACTGATCATTCACTGTTTTTATAGTCTCCTATTGTTCTCGAAAGCATCTAACAATTTGCTAGAACATTAATTCCACCTCTATCCTATCTGCATACAACTAGATATACTAACATTGTATACTTTTATAATATACTTCTTTTATCATATTACATAATTAATTTCCAGAACATTCTTGTAAGTTTATAAATTGAAAACATGCAAAAATATAAAATTGGTAAAACTCCATAATCAAAATTATTTGTAGGTTAAAGTTTACTTATAAATACATGAATCAAACCTATCTTATAATGTGTAAGTCTAAGAATTATTTTAAATTTAATCGAAAGGTTGTAAGATATATGGTTACTACATGTTTATTAAACTAGATAAAATTTAAATAATTTTCTTTGGTAAGTTAACATTGATTAGGATTAAATATGATAATAAAATCAATTTTAACGTATTTTTGATTATATACATCTAAATAAAGTATAGTAACATAGAAAATATTAATAGTTACACTCAAATCACTTAAATTATACTTCATCTCTATTATTATGGTGAAAGCTGCTTTTGTATTGGAATTTATTTCTGTTCATTTATATAAATATTGTAATGGTTTAGTTTTATTAATTTTTATATTTTATTAATTACACTAATTTATTATTTATTTGATTAGTTGTTATGATTTTATTATTATAGGTTTTATTGTTTTAATGATTAATTAATTTTATGTTTAATAGTTGTTTACTAATATAATAATTAATTTTTCTTATGTTTGATGTTGTTGGGCACCTTATAAAAGTTTTTAACTAGCTCAGTGAAATTATTTATCTATTTGAATTTGAAATCCGACTCTTTATCTTGGGTAGGATTCAAAAGAAACTAAATATCTAAAAAATTTTTATATAATACATTAAAATTTAACTATTATAATTGTTCACTAAAGAAAATGTATAAAACTATTAATGGGTTTCCATATGCCTATTACATTTACAGTTACAAATTTCTAATTATTAACAAAAATGAAAATGATACTCTTACAAAAAAATGTATACCGTACAGAATTCTAGTCCACTCTGTTACACAATCACAAAAGAAAATATAAGTTTTTAATTATTTAACATACCTCGTATATCAAAGTCTTTTTGAATTTCGTCCACGTCAGTGGAAAATGCCGAAACAAAGAGATCGGCTCCAACGGTCGTCTACACTCGGGAACAGGAACAGCTTATAATTCAAAATGTCTGCCGGCTGTGGTCAAGGTGATGATGATAGAATGCAATCTAATAAATTTTATGGTAATCTGGATCTATTATTTGAAATTTACTTCTTTGGTAAGTGCTTTTATATTTTTACAATACTTTTATATAAATATTTTTGGTGTTAAATGTTTTAATTTAACATTTAACCAATCGATGTCTTCTGTGTAAATCAAAAACCGGAATAACAGATCGATTTCAATTTTTTTGGCCTTTTTATACTCTCGCCAGATTGTGAAAAATTTGACGTAAAAATCGAAATTCAACTGTTCGTAATTTCAAAAACTAACCTAAATTTTCAAATAATGAGGTAATGATTTTACATTTTTAATTATATCTTTGATAATATAAAGATAGCTTGTCTTTTTACATTTACAAAAAATCTATTTAAATTATTTTTATATCACTTTTCCCTATAAAATTTTGATTTGAAATAGGCTGTTTTTAGTCCTATCAAATACATTATACACTTGTTAAATTTGAGTTAAAATTATAAATTACTCTTAAAATTACTCATAAATCTATTAAACTAATCCCATTCCAACTTTTAAATACTATTTTAACCTCTAAGAACTAAAGTTTAAATTTTTTAAATGACTTTATTGTTTGAGCTATGTACTCACTGTTATAAGCAATGATTTACTTAATATCTCTTGATATTATCAAAGACTAACATCTTATATCTAATAAACAAACTTACTTAATTAATTTACATATAAATTTGCTAACCTAACCTATTTCAAATCACACTTTTATAGGAAAAAAGTGAGATAAAAATAATTTAAATAGATTTTTTGTAAATGTAAAAAGATAAGCTATCTTTATATTATAATCACAAATGTAAAATCATTACCTCAATTATTGGAATTTTAGGTTCGTTTTTGAAATTATGAACAGTTGAAATTCGAATTTTACGTCAAATTTGTCATAATCTGGCGAGGGTATAAAAAGCCAAAAAAAAATTGAAATCGACCTCTTGTTCCGGTTTGATTTACACAGAAGACATCGATTTGTAACTAGAAAGAAATCAAAAGTTCATGTTAAATTAAAACATTTAATACAAAAAAATATTTGTAAAAAAGTATTGTAAAAATATAAAAGCACTTACCAAAGAAGTAAATTTGAAATAATAGATCCAGATTAGAGTAGAATTTATTAGATTCCATTCCACCATCATCACACATAGGACAGCCAGCAGACATATTGAATTCTTGTTCCCGAGTGTAGACGACCGTTGAAGCCGTTCTCTTTGTTTCAGCATTTTCCGCCTGACGTGGACGAAATTAAGAAAAGACTTTGATATACGAGTTATGTTGTCAATAACTAGAAATTTATAATATTAAATGTAAAAGCATATGAAAACCATTAATAGATTTATACAATTTTTGTAGTGATCAAATATAGCAATTAAATTTTAGTGTATTATATAAAAATGTTTAAATATTTAGTTTCTCTTAAATCCTACCCAAGATAAAGAGTCGGATTTCAAATTCAAACAGATAATAATTTGACTGAGCTAGTTAAAAACTGTTGGAAATGTTTTTGGGGATGTGGCAATAAAACCAAAGCGTACTCGTTTATTTACCGAGCTTTCCAACCTCTATGGGTTCATTTTACAGGTCTAAAAATGTTTTATAATTGTAAAGAAATTATATAGCAAGTAATAAAATAAATAATACTTACATATCTAGGTGAGATTATAGGCAAAATAATGTAAAAAACTGTAATAAATGTTACATGTTTATTAAAAAAAACTCAAAAAACAATGTGATTTAAAAATTTTGTAAGATTTGTTTAATATAGAACTTCATTTGTTTTAAAATTCTACATAGTAATTGGTTTTTTTAATTTTTTAAATTTTGTTTCTCTAAATCCAAAAGATATGCATATATTATACTTAAATTATTTAAATCTGTTTTTTTTTTATTTATACATTGATCGTCCTTAGCTATATAAGCTGTTTCTAAAAAGATCCGCTTTTTATAATTCATTTCTGTGGTTAAAATTTTGGTATGTTCATAATTCATTATATGGCCTTCAGAGAATACGTGATCAGCAATTTGCTGAACACGCAGTTTTTTACAACATTTTACCTATAATCTCACCTAGACATGTAAGTATTATTTATTTTATTACTTGCTATATAATTTCTTTAAAATTATAAAACATTTTTAGACCTTGAAAATGAAATAGAGGTTCGAATACTCGGTAAATAAATTCTTAAACTAGTACGCTTTGGTTTTATTGCCACATCCCCAAAACATTCCCATTATGCAAATAGTTGGCAAGCAAATATTCCTATTTAAATTATATTTAAATATATAAAAGTGTGAAT
This sequence comes from Ophraella communa, assembly GCA_035357415.1. Taxonomy (NCBI): domain Eukaryota; kingdom Metazoa; phylum Arthropoda; class Insecta; order Coleoptera; family Chrysomelidae; genus Ophraella; species Ophraella communa. Next base: position 17,314,972 of record CM068984.1, read on the forward strand.
TCTCAAACTCTTTTCTTTTGATACTTGAGTTAGAAAAAACAGTTTGATGCTCTACAAAAAGAGTTTATTTATAGGATATGTGTATAACAAAATATAAATAATACTAACCTACAAAAAGAGAATCAAAAGCGATGCTCTTTCTTACACAATTCTAAAATATTAATATCTGACGTTTATATACAACGTTAAGTAACAAATGTCAAAAATCATTACAATTATCAGAAATGCTATGTTACAGTGGCGTGGTATAAGGTTTTATAAAGAAGTTCTTACGAAATTCTTTACATCTCCCCCCCCAAAGTTGAAAAATAAAAAAATAAAAACCATGTTCAAGAGACTTTAAATTCTTCTTCTTTTGTGTATGGTATAAGTTTAGAGGTATGGTAATAGTTTGACTCTTTTTTTTTTATGACCACAATTTACTTCGAATATACTGTTTGAAATTTTTCGAATTATCGGAAAAGGCCCTAGTTTAATTTCATCAAGTTTTCTTCTGTTCATCTTAGATCCATTTTCAACGTAAACCAAATCGTTAACATTAAAATTATGATTTATTCTGTTTTTATCATACCTTGACTTATTATATTCATGGTTTTTAAAAGATTTCTTATACGCATTTACTCCATCTTCAGCTAAGTTTCTTATCTCTAACAATTCTTCTGGTATAACGGGTTCAAATTTTCCTAATAATAAATATTCCGGACTGAATCCAGTCACCGAATGCTCAGTACGATTGTATTAATCTATACATTCTGATGCTATTTTCGACCATGCTCGAGATTTAGTTTCATTAATTCTACATCGGATACGGTTCACAAGAGTTTGGTTCGTCCGTTCATTAAGTCCATTAGAAAACGGGCAGTTAATCGCAGTAAAAATCAAATTTATATTTTGATTTTTTAAATAATTTTTAAATGAAGTTGAGTTAATACCACTATATTGGTCAGTAAGCAAAGTTTTTATTTGGTGTTTATCATGAATTTTTCTTATTAATTTTGTGAAATCTTCGGATGTCTGATTTTTTGATGTTGTTATAAAAGCATACCTAGTGAAATGATCTATTAAAAGGTGTAGGTATCTTCTTGATGATCTATTTCCACCGAATCCTCCAATCGTGTCCAAAGAAACAATTTCAAATGGCTCTTTTGGTGGACCAAGTTTTGATAGAAGACCGTAATGTTTATTCCTAGTTTTATTTTTTGAGCAAATTTCACACAATTCACAAATTTGTTTTGCTATTTTATCCATATTCCGGAGATAATAAAAGTGTCTCAACTTGTCCATAATTTTGTTTTTACATATATGTCCATAATCTCTATGAATTTGTAATATTAATTTTCTACCAAATTCTTCCGAAATTATTATCCTTTTCTTTTTTCCGTTTGATTTATAAAATATTCCCATTTCAATTATAATTTGTGGCGATTCTTTTTTTAAATTCATATTCGTTGATTGATCTTGTTTTATTTCTTCCATCTCAACCAAATTTACTGTTCTTATCTGTTCTACATAATCTGTGTCACAGAGAACAGGATTCCGTGAAAGACAATCAGCTTCTATATTTCCCTTTCCAGGTTCATATTTGATTTTAAAATCAAATTGGGACAAATAATTCATCATATCTCCCAATTCTTCATCTGTCCTTGAATTAACATTCTGCCCTTCAAGCGGTTTATGGTCGGTTATAATAAAAAATGTATGTCCCATAAGCCAATATTGCCAGTATTTAACAGCTTCTTTTATGGCAAGGCATTCTAAAAATATAGCTTTCTTTTTCTTCTGATATCTATTTAATTTCTTAGAGAAAAAAGCAACGGGTTTTAATTCTCCGTCTGGTTGTTTTTGTTTCATTACAGCTCCAATACCTTCTATGCTTGCATCCGTATAAATAACAATTGGTGCTTTTTGATTAAAAATTGCTAATATTGGCTCTGAACATAATATGTCTTTGGCTATCCGAAATGCTGTTTGACACTCTTCTGACCATGAGAACTGGATATTTTTCCTAAGAAGGTTTTGTAATGGCTCCAAAAGGCGTGCAGCATTAGGTATATATTTATGGTATTGGAAATTCTAATATCGACTTTAAATTATCTGTCAATGGACGTACAGTATTCTTTGATATGATATGACCCAGATATTTAATCTCTTTTTTAGCAAAATTGCATTTAATAAATTTTAATCGAAATCCTTCGTTTTCAATAGCAAGCAAAAAAATGTTCCAAATGTTCCTCAAAAGATTTTGAAAAAATTATAATATCATCAATATAATTTACACAAAAGCTGTCAAGATTGTTTCATCGAATAATATTGCTTAATATTCGTTGAAATATTGCAGGTGACGTCTTTAGACCAAAAGGCATACATTTCCATTGCCAATGACCGTTTTAAGTTACAAATGCGGTTTTATATTTGTCCTTCATACGTATAGGAATTGCCCAAAAAGCTGAATTTATATCTAATGCTGAAAACCACTCTGCGTCTCGACTTTTTGCTATGATGTCTTCTATCAATGGAAATGGTTGCGGTTCTGGAATAAGTAACTTGTTTAATTCTCGAAAATCAATACACAACCTTGATTTAGTTCCTTCTTCTCGTTTGTACGCTAAAGTTACTGGAGACGCAAAAGGCGAGCATGACTCTTCAATCAATTCTGCTCTTAATAACTCTTTAATTTGGTATTCTATTTCTTCTTGATCTGGTATTGAACAACGGTATGGTCTTTTGGATACAAATTTATGTTCCATGAGTTTTATATGTGCTTCGTGGTTTTTTACTTTACCTACGTCAAATTTATTTTTAGCAAAAACCGTTTCAAATTTATCGATTAATTTTTGAATATGGAATTTTTTTTCTTCCGATAGATGATCTAATTTTACGTCAAATTCTTCAAAAGGGATGCCTTCATTAAAATTTACTCCACTGTTTTTTCTATTTCATGGATTCTCATTCTTACAGAGACTCTTCCAGAAAAATTTTTCCTGCCACTGATGGTTTTAAAAGTATTTCTATCTTTTTGAACAATCAGACCCATTTTCTCTATAATCTTCGAGTTCAGAAGAGTTACATTTGCACCTGAGTCATAGATTCCACGTATCTTGTAGTTATTTAGAAATACTTCTAGCGTTATCAATGGCAATAAAACTAGTTTTTTATCATCAATGGTTTCGTTAAGTGCATCTTGAACTGCTATATTATTAACAGTCTTGATATTTCTCGGTCGTTCATTTCCTTTCAGTCTGCATAAAGCTTCTGGATGAAATCTTCCTGGGAAACCCTTTGTATCGCAATATGTGCAAGGTTTTCTTTCTGTTCTTGTTGTAGTAGATGCCGTAGTTGTATTTTTATGGTTTGCTGCTACCGGATTTAAAGTATTTGATTGTGAAATAGTTTGCTTCTTTTTTAATGAACTCTCTAATTTTCTTAATTGTGCCAACAAATCTTCTATTGTTAAAATATTTATTTTATCCATTTTATTTTGTATATATATTGGTAAATCGGTTACTATTAAATCAATTAATATGTCCACCGGAAAGTTATTTCGATAATTTACTAGCAAATTTTCTTTTCTTAAAGCGTAATCAACTAAACTACCGCCTATGTAACGAAGGAAATTTGCTTCTCTACATTTGTTCCACCCTGTTTCACGAAAACTATCTAGTAAATTTTTTTTCCATATTTCAAATTCAACATCTAAACCTATTGTAATTACTTTTGCAGAAAACCAGTCTTTAGCTATTCCTTTTAAAAATAAACGTAAAACTAAAATTTTGTCTTCGTCTGATTTCAGCTCACATCGTGCGCATTCGTTTTCAAATAACTGCAACCAACTTACAATTGGAAAATTTTTACCATCGAAATATTCTAACACAAATCCTTATAATTTTCTTATTCTTCCTCGATATTGATTCTGGTGATGATATTTCTGTTCTTTTGGTCGATAGTATTTATTGTAAAAGCGTAGATAATTCTTCTGTTTCTTTTTTTGCTGTATCTTCTTCATATCTAGGTGTTGTTGTGGCTTGTAAATAAATTTCTTTGTACACTATATCTCCATCACTATCTGTGTATAATTTAACTATGTCTGGTGGTAAAGCCAACGTGAACGTATAAACTCCACAAGTCTTGATTGAAGATATAACTGTTTTTACTTTTTTAATTTCCCTAAGTTCTGTGTTATTAAACGTTTACCAATTATGTAACATTATTATATTGTTTTTTTTTATACAAATGGGAAACACATTAAATAATTTTTTTAATCCATTTAAAACTTACAAATATCATCTATTTTTTTCTTTGATTATTTCATTTTCCCAGGAGCTTAAATTAATCGTAGAACTATAAAAACACAAATACAACATGAAAACTTATTTCCCTCACCTTTATTGAAACGAAGAAAGCACCTCAGAATCCCTCTTATAAAGTTTCCGCTTCCATTTGAGTTAGGTATTTCTACATCTGAAAGAAGGCAGGATTTTTACATTTATTTACTTGTATTTACCGTTGAGAAAAGTTAGGAATAAGTTTTTATTTAATTTTTAATTAATCGCCCTAAGATGTTAATTAAATCATGTATCTAATTTTGATTAACATTTTTAAGAACTTTTTATGGGAAGTACTATACCTTGGGCGCATCCTCGATAGTAAGTACAAAAATTAATCAAATTTAAAAATTAAATTAAAAAAATTAGCTATATGACTGTTTTGGGGAGTATAATTATACAGCCGTATTTAATCCATTGTCACATACCGACACAAAAACTCGGGTTGTTACGATTGAATATTGAATATTATATTACAAGGGTAATATAACAAGACCTTGATTATAGTCGGCTATTTTTGTGGTAACTAGATTTTGAGAATATTTTAGTATCAATTTGTTGAGACATAATTTGTCATTAATAATCTGATTAAAACCCGAGAGTTTTAGCTCAAGGTTTTTAATCTTTGATTATTAATATCAAATTATATCGAAACAAATTATAAAATATTAAAAAAAATTAGCAACAACAAAAATAGCAGACTATTAATCAAGGTCGTGTTATATTTAGATAGTTTTTTATTAAAAAAAAATAAATAAGAATAATTTTACTAACACATTTTACAACAAATTAAAATCAAAAAATAAAGTCTAACACTAATTAAAGTTAAAAACACAATTGTTGTGAACTACATGTTTTAGAATGCATAAAAATTCCCTTTTCTGAAGGTGTTCTTCTTTAGATTTTGAAGTTAAAGAATTTAAAATGCACCAAATCTTTCCATTTTAGAAAAATTATAACAATAGAGGAGTATGGCAAATTCATAACGCCAGGCCGTATTTGACATCTGAGCATGCGCAGTGAAATAAATATAACGCCTGGAATTATTAAAGTTACAGTCTGCCACTATTTGTGGCTAGATTGTTCCTGGTACAACCATGCCTTTATATCATAGGAAAAATTTTGTTTTACGTTTCATGTTTTCTATAACCTCTTATTTTGACTGTTGTGTTTTGAACGTTTTAAATTTAAAAAAGATTTGGTCTGGCTATATTTTGTGATAGACGGTGAAAGTGAATATGGCCCAATTAAATATCCAAAAGGCTACGTTTTACGTATAAAGACGATTTAACGCTGTTGAGAGAAGTTCTATCAGACAATCCGTTTAGAGATCCCGCAGCCTGGGAAATAATTCAAAGTAATGTGGATACACAATTAAAGAAATCTGTTTTTACAATTGTTATTAGATGCATTCATTAAAAAAGATAAAAAGGAACCATTTCTATAGGTGCCATTTTAAATTATGACAAAAAGAAAACAAAAATAAGGCTTGACGTAAATAAATCCCAAACGATACGTGCCGGAATACTGTTTTACACTTACAAAGTCAGTCTGTAATTAAATACGGCTTAGCAGTAATAATGCCGGTCAGTATTTGAAGTGTGCCATAATTCTCTAATAATTAATAATGCCGTTGTTAAACTGACAAATATTTGACGCGACTATTTCTCTAGTGCAATAGCTGCTGATATTGTTCTAGTAGATAACTTGTTTTTCAAACTAGGTGGTCCAAAAAAAAATTAACACCTCAATTTTCCGACCTTAATAAATATGAGAATATTGAAAATCTCTCGTAGCCGTCAATTTCTGATTCGCTATTTGCATCTCCGTAACTTCAACCCTCAAAGTTTACTTCAAAATTTTTATCGATTACGAAATTACAGGTGAAATAGTGGAAGACTATTTATTTTATTAAATGGTAGATATGATCGCCATTCACAGTTTTAAATTGTAGTTATTCCTAAAGTAACCTATGCATCTTTGATTTGGTGGCCAAAAATGGAAAAAGTATCAGCTAAGACCAAAATGAGCAAGATACAAAGACTTGCCTGTATTGAAATAACTGAGGAAATGAGAACTACACCTACGGCAGCGTTAGAAGCACTCCTGAACCTTCCACCGCTGCATTGCATAATAATGAGCGAAGCAAGGATAGTTCTAACCAGACTGGAAAGATCACCAGACCACAAAAAAAGGGACACTCAGAAATCAGAAATGTGAAGGATGACATTTTAAAAATGCCAACAGACCACAATATGAATTTTTAAATTGATATTAAAGACAGACGGATCAAAAATACAGGCTGTTCCACTTAAAAAAAAACATAAGTTTGGTGTGCTACCATCTTATGGTAAGGTTGTAACTAATTTAAAAATGTGGAATTTTAAGCTGCTTACAATTTTTGTCAATAACTTTTTTTTATAAATTTTACTATAACAGATCTACTGAGCTTCCTCACACTAATCAATCACCCTGTATAGCAAATCAGGTAAATACGAAGGTCTTCCTACATAGCAAACACATCTGTGTTTTAAGCAGAAGTCTATGCTCTTGCGCTAGAGAAAATATTATGAGATCTTACAACTAAACTATATTAGAATCTACTGCTAAACCCAAGCTTTAGAGAGCTTTAAGGTGTCGTACAGGTTAATATGGGATTGCGGCGAAGAACTTAAAAGAGGAGCGACCTAGAACAGGTTAGAACAGGATAGAACAGGGTTACACTAGAGTGGGACGCAGGACATCAAGGAATCGCTGATGAAAAAGCTGATGATGGCGGGTTATAGCTATGATATTTTTGGTATTGGTAAGTTTGATTTGATCTCACATAAGTATACCTAAGTATGATTCTAAGGTTAGATTTTATTTTAATACATTTAGTTCTCTTTTAATTAGATTAAATAAACTTGGCAATTTAATAATAAATACCTACAATTTTGTTCTAAAATATTTGTAAGTTACATAAAATTTTTTTGTTAGCTAAATAAAAATCAAACAATACTGCGTATAAAAAGTATAAAGAATATTCTCATACCAAGTTTAGACGTCATACAGTGAATAATGGTTAATTATTCACTAGTTGAATAATGGTTAATTATTCACTAGTAAATTTTAGGTAACTTGAGGTTACTTGAGGAAGTACATGTATGATTCTCTTAATTTACGGAATTATGAAAAAAACTGAGACATGTTGAATTTTAATTTCAATTCTACGATATTTAAATTAAAACATTAATATACAGGGTGATTCCTGTATCACATTCACAGTAAAAAAGAAGTAGGGTATAAGCGGCAAAATGAAATGTTCAGGAGTGCCGTTCGAAGTTTGGAATCTGGCCTTCACCTCTGTCATCTTAATGTCGATATGATAACTATAATTAAATACTACAAAAAGAACTCTCTATAATTGACACAATTCTTTAAATAAATTAAACGTCATATAATATTTGTAATGCTTGTAACCATGAGTATCGGATAACCAAATTAATAACTAAGTTTGATAGGAGACTCAAACTTACATATATATCATAATAAATTACAATGATACATGTTGATTGGATGGATATTATAATTTAATTATTGTAATTATTAAATTGTTATTTTTGTTATTTTAAAATTTTTATTTTTATTAAGTTTTGTGGGGCTATAATTTATGATTATGTATGTTTTAATTCTAATTCAATCTTTAATTATCCCAAAACACCTCAGAACTTCTTTATCTTTATTTATTCTTTAACTGTTTACAAATTGTATATCATCAAAATCAAAATATGTAATTTTTATCTATTATTATTATTGAATTTAGGTTATTTAAATGAATTATAAAGCATGAGTAACTATTAACTTCAGTAGTCGGTTCAAAAAATAAAATTTAACGATAAAATTATTTATTTCACTTATTGTACCAAAAAAAATTAATGTACCCTCTACCTACACTACGATACGACTATAGGTACCTTGCAGTGCGCCGGGATACTTAAACCACGTGACCTTTTACAGTTACATCCGCCCTTAGATCAGGCGTTCGACGCTATTATGTTATGTCGTTAGTCGTAGTTAAATGTGGTGTAAATATTATATTTGAATCAAATTGTGTTTTAATAATGTTTAAAAGATAAGTGATTATGGTTCTAGTGAATAAAAAGCAAACACATACCGTTTAATTCACTTGTTGGATGCGTCCTACTTCATGAAAACCGGTAACAAATTGATATATGGATATGGAGTCGTCCCAGGAACAGCTATCTCGTTCTTTTTAATTACTTCTCCAGGTGTCCAGGTTTATTATTGCAGGTTAGTGTAATGAAATTTTTATTTTTAATTTTTTGCTGATAGATTTTATTATTATTAACATCTCATTTCCAATTGTTTTGTGGATTACAAATTCATCATGCTTTTACATAATTATTATTGTGTAGCCATTTTTATTTTTGACAGGAAGTCCACCATTACATAATAACAATTTTAGAAACAACTAACGTGGGTTGGCTTTCAGGTGAAATAAGAATGACCCAGTTTTCAATTTTTTTCGGGTTTTTATATACTCACGCCGGAAATTGCAAATATGGCGGATTTTTCGAAAGTCTTTTGTTTTTTCTAACCTTTTTGCAATAAATATTTAAAAAATTAAATTTTTAATTTGGCATTTTCTGACTTTCTAATTGTTATGTATTGAAACTATATAACTTATAATATCACAAAAATACATTCTTCAAATTTTAAAACCCATTTTTCCCTATAAAATTAAAGATTTTCTGGAGCTACATAATGGCGGACATCTTTACAATTAATAATGATAAATATAACAATTGTGAGCAAATATTTACTTTTGGCATCTAATTTTAACATAAAATGAAAATTTATATATCCAAATATAACCAGTAAACTTTTTCTTTTGATGACTATACTTATTTTGATTTATATTTGCGTTTGAAATCTACTGCATCTTAACAATTTTTAATTAAAATTTATATGATAAACAATATAATAACACCTAAAACCATCAATGAATAACTTAAAATTAAATATTTTATAACAACACATAGTTTTAATAAATAATTACACTAAAATTAACACTTAATTCATGTCTTTTCATTGCAATCACTCTTTCTTAGTTTATATAATCAGTTTGTGATCACTGTATCACTATTTAAAGTGTCTTTTTACTAGTTTTTATCTGTCACAGGTCATGTGTAAACTTTTAATTATTTAGTCCATTGTTTATAAACAACCTAATCACTTTCTAACAATGTTACATATGATGAATTTCAATATTCTTTTTAGACTCTCTCAAGTTAATATCCTGTATCAAATCATGGACTATACCCATCTTATACTATCATCCGATACATTGAAATATGGAATCATCATTCTGATGCTTAAAATGAATCCACATATTGGTTGGGTAAGTCACATTTATTTATTTAGTTATAGTTCTAATCTATGATAATACTTATTTTGTTTTGATAACTAATATTTGTTTATTAAATTTAAATTTTGCTAATCATAAAATTAATTGAATATAGTTGTATTTTTCTTTTTTACTTTAAACAGTGGTTTATTATCATCTATACCTATTTATTTTTATGTTATAACTACCTATTAAAAACATTATCAAACTTATTATTAATATTAACTTTAGTTATATCTTATTTATATTATGATTAAACTAACTTTATATAACTATTAGAATTGGTTTCTTATAGCTAATATTAGATTTATATTATTCAGTATTGTCATATTCTAATGTTTATTTTCTTTTTATTTTTATCCTGAACATCATAGGATAATGGACTTAATTATTGAATCGACTCCTGATGTTAGTGCTTCTTCTTAAAGACTCATCTTTTATCAAGTTAATTTGTGTGTGTGTTAATTGAGATTTATTAAACAGTTCCAATAAAGAAGTTTTAAGGTACATTTATCATTTAAAAGAAAGACTTGAAGCTTATATTCTTTTTTTTTATAATCTATCACAATCTTAAATTATAATTCGGGTAAGTTATTCTTTTTATTATTTTAGAACATTACAACATATGTATATACGAGTATATTAAAATGATATGTTATGTGAGAGAGATTTATATTTAATTAGATTATAATGATTATATCGATTATCTCACGTTGGGCTAACCAAATTATAATGAATGTTTATTCTGTGTGTAATTATTATTGTTTTATACCAATATCAGTATAAATGTTAATTAGAAATATTATAATTATTTATCTTATTAATGAATTGTTAAATTAAATGATTGAAATGAAATATTCTTTATTAATATCGTTAAAACGTTTTATTTTTATTTATCTCAATAGATGGCGCTGTATTACTTTTATTTTAAATAATTTTTATTTTATTTTATAATTTTTATAATGATTTAGAATTTAATATACAAATAATATTATAAGTTTAGATATTATGATTTAGATTATAATGAGCATGAAACTTCTTTTCCCTAGAGTTAGGATTCAGCTGTCAATTCTTGTTGATTATAATTATTAATTTGTTTGATGTAAAATTTATTATATTTGTTAAATTTATCCTACCTGTATACTTCTCTAGCAACCTATATTATTGAACAAAATATAATAAAACAACTTGTACAATATCGTGAATTTATTATTAATCAAACTTTTAATCGACCTTTAAAGTATATCAAAGAGAAATTATCTTTACACAAATATACAAAATTGTTCACAATCGTGAATACATATAAATTGTCACTTTGATTAAGAGAAATGTTATAAATAGTTTTTTGAATTTGCCTCGTAAAATAAAGTTAGTACTCACATTGAAATTGTTCACGTGATCCGACGCAGTCCTAGGCGCAGAGATAGTTTTTACAAAATGGCGAATCCAGCTGACCGCTGCTGTAATCGTCTTGGAATAATTTCACTTTGCATCGATTTAGCTGTGTTGAAATCTTTTACAAGTAAGTGATGGTTATAAAGTGTTGTTAAACTTGTATCAGATGTGAAACTTTACTATATTTGTAGGTATAATTGGATATAACACTTTTATGACTAGTTAACCGGCACAATTTACAATTATTTAATACAGAGGCACGTATTTCAGAGATGACCAGGAAACAAGAAGCGGCTTTTGATTGTGCACCGATTATTTATATCTTTCTCAAAAACAATTGAATCTCTAACGACTGTTGCTATGCAAGGTAATAATTTTGGTCTACAATACAAACATAACCTATACTAAAATAATATTAATAATATAATTTTTTATAAATTAAGACATATTTTGAATAATATTTACTTAAATTATCATTCTTAATTATAAAAATCAATATTCACATGTATCCATAGTTGATATTTTATGTATTTGTTTATTAATTTGCATAAATGTTTATGTTACAACTTTTTATTATTTTGGGGCTTTTAAATGTTATTCTGTGCTTATTTTATTGAAAACTTAATTAAGATCATTTAATAATCCTTTTAAATACTATTTTAGATACTCAAAATGTGAATTATTGAAAATACTTATTTCAAAATTAATCTGTACTTTGACATATAAATTTTGATAAATATTTTAAAAAATTTGATAATGCTGTAAATATTATCCTTATATACAATTTTTAATCAGAATACAGTATGAAAAAAAAAATAAAAACATTATAATACAACCTTTTGTTAATTAAAATAATACAATTTTAGATTTGACGTTTAGTCTTTATATGTACATTATTGTACTTTCTTTGGAGCACCACACAGATAAATTCTATGTCTTTTAATACCATAGGCACTCTGGGTTTTCAACACTGAAGTTGTCTTTTTGGGCATTCATTAGCAATTATGATTTTGGAGCACATTTGTACTAACAAGAGGCACAATTCAAAGCCCCATCCCCGTCCGTATACTTTAGTACACAACACTCAAAAAAAGGTAAGTAGTTTTTCCTTATGCTAATTTGAACAACCTTACTAAATTATACAATTGTTTGTTCTTAATTCACTATAAGTAATTTTATTATATTTTGTTGTTTTAGATTTGAGTTTGAAGAGTTTAATGGAATATACTATGAAAACTTGTAATCACCTTCACACCATTGGAACGATTCATCAAAAATCATAAAGAAAGAATGCCATATGGATTCCAACTCTAGATAATTATTTTTAAATTATAATATCTACACTAATTACTTGTCATAATGTTTAAAAGATTAGTAAATCAATTAATAACGTCCGTTTTTTTTTAATTACTATTATATCCTTTTTTAAATTGATAATGAAATTGGTGAGTTAAATTATATCATTATTTGATTATATTTAAATTGTTATTCTTTTTAACAACTATTATTATTTTTAACTAAATTATTATTGATTAATTCTCATATTTATTATTTCATTATAATATATATTTAAGCGACATACGAATTTTTCACATCGCAAGGTAAAAGGATATAAAATACTAGACATGTAAATAACACTGGCCTATAGTGGTTTTGTTGCCCTAGATATAAGATTGATTTTGGATATATTTATACTCACAATTCCTAAAATTATGAAGGATTTTGTAAAATTAGCTCTCGTTTTCTTTCACACATTTATTTTCATTTTACATTACAAAAATTGTACTTATAATGTAAGTTTTGTTTAGAAAAAATATGATACATTGAAGTAAATAGACAGAAAATTTCGAAAACATGTTATAATTTTTCAGGAGACAATCTCTTTTTAAAGACCAGCAGTAATCTGCCATCATGTGACTATCCCATCGTCCTTGATATCTTTTCTCCATCACTTTTAGATCCTGGTGGAAACTCTCTCTCCGTTCCTCACTATAATGTCCTAAATTAACCGGAAATGTATCCAAATGATTGCGGAGATAGTGTAACTTAATACTCATATTGCTCCTAAAGTCTGGAATTTTTTTAGCATATTTTGTACAATTTCTTCATAATTTGGCGCTTTATGGTTTCCAAGAAAATTTTCGATCACCAACACAAAGCTTTTCCAAGCTTTACTTTCCGAATCAGTCATAACTTTAATAAAATCTGTGTCTTTTCCATACTAAGCTTCGGAAATTTTCTACAAATGTATTTAAAACAATATACTTCCTTGTCTAAAGCTTTTACAAATTGCTTTATTATTCCTAACTTAATATGTAATGGTGGAAGTGAAAGAATTTCATGCAAAAATAACAATCATCGAAATGATTCTTAGGCAGAAAGTTCTCCTTTTTACAACAACTTAAGTGTACTTGAATATTATCAAATAACTGAGTTCTCAGCTGTTTTTCGGAGCAAGGAATCTGAGAGTGGGGATCACGTGATGGTGGTATGCGCGAAAAAGTCGCGTGGAAGCTTAATTACGACTGAGAAAATAAATTTTATTATTAACAGGCCGAAAATGGTTCAAAATACAAGATACGTAAAAATCATAAAAAAGAGCACATTCACTACTTTTATGAATATAAATATATTATGAAAATATCCAGGGCAACACAAATTTTTTTTGTAGAGCTGTGTAATTGTTATAGGAAAAAAAAGATAAAGTACTTTTTACAATGATTGTATTGAAGATAATAAAGCACAAGAGACAGTGGGTCTTTAAAACAATATCAGTATATACGACATTAGTGACTTCCAATGTGACATGAAAACAAAGAAAAAGATGGATAATCAACATTTGGTATTGCGTAAGTCTATGGAAATATGGATGACAAGACACCCCACAAATAATGAAAAAGCGCAAGCTTATCCTTCATCAGGATAAGAGCTAAAACGAGTATTACAATACACTATTACTGGGTTCCTTACTCGTAAAATAGAGTGTACTAGGTACCATAATACGTTAAGTGTTGGAAGTCGATTGTAAAAAAAAATACTAGAGGTCCTTATCTTAGGGCCTGTTGCAGTAATTCTAATTTACACTGAATAGTAGATGATAGTTCGTCATAATATTTTTTTTCACGTCACCTACCTACTTATTTGCTAACAAGCGGATAAAAAAAGACATTTTTGTTAATATTTTTTTAATCAAGAAAAAACAAAGCTACTTATAAAGATTGGGCAGGTATTAACCTCCTAATTATTTTTGAAAACAATAGTAGTAATTTAAGTAATAAGGTATTAGCGACAAACTGTATTTATTTCGTCAACGGAAGTAAGGTATAACAAAACAGTGTGATATTAAAATAAATTAAGTAATTGGGTGTAACCTACATAGCTGTCATACTGAATGGTAATAGGGTATAACTGAGAGAATAATATAAAAATGAATGTTGTATGTAGATTACAAGTGCCATAGCTATGTTAAATTACGAAATGGAAGTAGGCTATAGACAACGTTTGTACTTTTTTTTATATTTTTATATTCAAATAGCATGTTAAAACCTTATTTTGACAATATGTCACTGAAATAGATTATGTAACGTCTGTATTCTGATTTATGATACATATTACCCACATACTTTACTTTTTAACATTTTTTAATTCCGAAGTATAAAAGTTGGAATTGTTTCTGAAAAATATTCCCACCATAATTCCATCGACTTGGGGCAGGTTTATACTGTCTGCTTTTACAAAACCGTTTTGCACGGCTTTGTTCTGGTTTGCCAGCTTTGGTTTTCAAACCATCCTCAAAAAGTCAGAAGCCTGAGCACAAGAAAATCCAATGACAAAATGTCTTAGTGCGCATGCGTCTGACTTAAAACTGTAAATGGCGATTCCCAAACAAAGCAACAAAATTGTTTAAATGCCACAAGCAGGTGATGTTATCAAAAACCCGACCAATCAGGAGCATCCCAGCTGACAGGGTCACGTCATATAACCGTCGATATTAGGTAATTATTGGTAAATGACGTCGACGACCTTACATCTACGTCTCTACGACGTGACAAACTAGATCAACCATATACGTCATTTTGACTATGTCGACTCTACGTCGACCTAAAGTGATGCAATAATATTTAACTATAAATCATGCACATTTGCATAGTGTAAATAAAAATTTTATTTCGTAGCTTTTTCTCATTTTCTGATACTTAGCAGGTAGGTAAATATATGTAATTTCAATATATATGATACATGCAGTTGAAAATATTTCTAAGTGGTAATCATTATCAATAGTATTGTATACCTTATGTATTTATTTGCTTATTAGTAAATACTTAATACACCTACCTTTGTCATTTAGAGTGATTTATCAACTTAACTTGTGAAGAATGATAAATTTTAATATTCGCGCCAAACGCTCGTTACAACTCGGAGGCTTGTCGGGCAGATCGTGTTTGCCACGCGCCACGCCTTTCCTCTCATTGTTGTTGGCGTCTGTAATGTAAGCCAACAGCAAGCACTTTATGACCAAGGAAGTGTTTTCGTGTATATTTATAACAGTATTCGTTGCAGATAAATTTAGGTAAGTAAGAAAAATTTTGCTATTTCCTTACATTCAACTAAATAAATGGTTTATAATATTTTTATTTGCTAGTATTCTTAATTGGCGTAAATGGCTACCAATGATGTTTTAGAAAATGTAAATATATTATTATTAACCAGTTTAATATGTAATTTTGATAGGTAAACAGTTAAAGCATTGTATTTAAATAATAATTATTGTATAGTATTCGTATACTGATATTGTAATTTTTGTCTAAATATAGCGGCGTTACTTCGTATGCATCCAATTCTACCGAACTGGCTTAGCACCTATTCACTGTAAATGGCTAACACTAGAGAAATCAGATTTTCTTTCGGCATCTACAAAGTACCAGAAAGCATTATAATTTGGCGTTTCTCAGAAAAAAGGCTGGACATCCTACAATGTAAGAAAAGTTTACTTCGAACAAGGTAAATTTAACAATAATTATTTAATTTTTTTGAATAAAATATAATAACTATTAGTGACATGCTGTGTGCTATGCATTAACTTGTAATATTTAATTCAAATTAAGTTGTATTAATTTTTTTAATTGATGAATATCTCTACGATACATTTTTTAAAGATACATTTTATGAATCAGAATTGATTTTAAATAGTTGCTTCACATTTAACTTATACTTCGCACACAGACTACGTTGTTAAATTCGATGTACCTAACTTTTATTATGTAATGTGCAACATTTTATATTATTTAAATAATATTGTTAAATATTTTATATATTTGAAGTAACTTGTAATATTTATATGTAAAATTGAAATTTAATGTAAAAGTTAATGCTAATAAAATTGTCTATCAATATTTTTGGTTTTTATTTTGTCCCAAAACCAATCCATACGTCATAAATATGTAAAAAAAACTACGTCTTGAAATAACGTAATCATACGTTACAATTTCGTCGATAAAACATGTCTATTATACGTCATGGGGTGACGTAATTTAACGTGACTGGGTGACGTCTTTGGGCTGTGACATTTTCACGTCATATTTTAGTAGATTTGACGTCATCCAAGAAGTCAAAACGACGTAACGGGTGACTAAAAAATTACGTACAAAGTACGTCATGCTGTCAGCTGGGATTTTATATCACGCGACAAACACTTTTTATAATGCATTTTTATTTTTGGATTTTAAATTAAATTAATTATTAATCAGTTCTGAATTATTATTATTAAACACCATGATTCAATTAATCTTTCTTGATATTATCAAAGATTAACATATTATAACTAATATAAAAACTTACTTAATTAACCTACATACAGTTTTGTTAAATAATATGTCCTTTATTAATGTTTATTAATTATGTTTTGAAATATTCCTTTCAATTTTCACTATATGAGGGTTTTTATCATTAGTACAAGTTATTCTGTCCAACACTGTAGATATAAGAATTTGTACACTGAATTTAACTTTGTTTGTTACATTTTTTATACTGTTTTTGTGGTTTATTTAGGTACATCTCAGGTTGTGATGATTTATTTGAATAGTTATTTAATATCGAAGACTAATATTTGTCTCCTTGTAACTTGGTAAGTACTTCACTTTATAAATCAAATTTAAACACTTAACTACTTAAAATTACACATTTATTTGTTAAACATATGAAAGATATTAATAGTTTTTAACTTTGTTCCTTTTTATAGCTGTTTTAGGTTTCACTTTAAATTCAACATAAAACTATATCAATTGTATATGATTACCAGAAATGGGAATAGTTATTGGAATTGTACATCTTTAGAATGTTATTAATTGATCACCATGGATCCTATCCAAGATAAATTTGTCAAGTTCATCCTCTATCTGTTTGAATGTTTACTATAAGAAATATTATATTCAATACTTTTGATGGAATAAAATTTTATATTTGTGGGCTATGATTATTTAGTTATATGTTTTCAATTTAATTTTACCTTACTTGATTATTAATTACTTTGTGACTAACTTGGTATAAATTTATAAGCATATGAGAACTCTATATTTTCAGTAGTCGGTTCAAATTGGGTTATAATTAATTTTTAAATCACCTTTGTAAATGTTATGATACCTAAAATTTTCCTTAATACAACCCTGTCCTAGTTCCTGTTCCTAGTTAAATGTGTATAATTTCAAATAAAAAAAGCTTTGAAATTCATATATTTGAAGAATTTATTATTATTATTATTATTATTATATATCCTTTTACTCAATAAAACATGGACTGTTCTGGCAATAAGGTAAGATTATTTTAATTTAATTATAATCATTACAATATATATATATATATATATATATATATATTGTGTTGACTCCGTTTGTGTGATTTATATTGTTTTCCATCATTCAGTGTTTTTTTGGTAATATTCTCCTTAGCTATGCCGTACTGATGAAGTCTAAGGAGACAGAAACACGTGTCTACGGCTGCATTAGCGGGCTTAACCCAATATCTTCATTTTTTTTATTTAATTCATTCCCGCAAAAATACTACTACCATTTGTATTTATTCCTGGGTAACGGTTTGTCACGCAGGTGGTTATATCTGCCTCCGTGGCGATGTTGGAATTTGGCCGACAATCAATCGGTAATTCCAATTGAAGCCACAAATGTGCGGTTGGTCCTTGTGTTGACTCCGTTTGTGTGATTTATATTGTTTTCCATCATTCAGTGTTTTTTTGGTAATATTCTCCTTAGCTATGCCGTACTGATGAAGTCTAAGGAGACAGAAACACGTGTCTACGGCTGCATTAGCGGGCTTAACCCAATATCTTCATTTTTATATATATATGGATGTCTTATTCACAAAACGTATATACATATACAAATACAAATGGCGTATATACAAAATACAACTGCATAATAGTATTTGAAATAAATAAACCAAAAGCAAACAAAAAGTCAAGGAAGGGTTAATGGCAACAAAAATGGCCAAAGCTAGAATTTTTGTGATAGGGGATTTTAAAAAAGGAAAAGGGTAAAAAGACTAAACCTACACAATTGTCATTGAATCAATCCAGCAACCTTTTTTAACTAAAAAATAGCGGGCACCCATTTGTTGGTCTTTTGACAGCTTCTAGGCGGATACACTTATTGTGGGTGTAACATTATCTTTAATAATATAAATTAAGCACTGGTATATAAATTGTACTAATAACAATTAAATAATGAATTCTGCTTCATCGCAGGTGTGTAATAAAAATACATCTGAACTTGACTTTTCGTCGGGACAATATTTTTGCGATAGAATATTTATAGTAAATGACCCAATAATATGATACCTAACACGTAATGTAAACATTCATGCTATTATGTGAGGTCGGCTCCTTCGAACAGATCTTCCATTATTTACTTATTTTTAATTATAAAATATTAATTCATATACGGCATATATTTATTCATAACACCCAGAAATTCTTAGAAGCTCCGTGACTTAGGGGAAAGTGGTCACCCTTCGTACGCGGGGCACATTCGTACATTTAGTATAACACCAAAACTAAGCTGCACACAAACACGCCTTTGCTTGTGTGTATAGACATACCTTACACTAGGAAAGAGAGAGGACAGCGCATGGCAATAAAAACCTTATGCGTGTGAGTAAAGCCAAGTTTCAAACGTTTGGTGGTAAACAAATTTGGAACGTTGAATTGTATTTTTTTAGTTTTTTTATTAATTTTCGCATTTTTTAATTACCTGAATAGACATTTTAAAATGGTTAATTGTGCAGTTTATAAGTTCAACAGTCAGAGTGCTAAAATAGAGAAAGGAATTTCATTTCATAGGTAAAAAGTATTTTAAAACTATTTCCTTGAAATTTATTTTTATTAATATTACAGCTTTCAGGTAATAGATGTTTAACTAAATCACATATGTTATGTATGATAACTTAAATTAATAGTACATACATTTTGAAAACTGTTTTCATTCAGTTTTAAAGATTATTTTTCAATTAATTGTTATTATTTTCTCATAGATGTAATAGTGTTTCAGTGGCGTGGAACAAAAACATATATTTAAAATAGATAAAATAGATTAAAATTGTAATATTTATTAAATAAATATGCTTTAAAATTATTGTTGTTTTTTTTTGGAGCAGTACATATTTAAAGACTTTGTTACATTAGATTTGTAATACGAAATAATGAAAATGATTATTTAATAATCGTATAAGAAAAATCGTATGATACGCCTATGTCAATATTGTCCGCCATTAGTTTGGTGGTAAATGGGTTACATAAATTGACTCCAATGCGCAGTCCTCTCTCTTTCCTTGTCTAAGAGACATACCGACCGCCATGTTGCTAGCGGGCTGACGCGCCAATCGCAATACTGTGTATCGGCTGACGTAACGTGTTTTCGCGCCCGGCGAATAAATTTTTTACTTAAATTTAGTTTGCAATTGTAAGTAGAATTGTTATGTTTTTGATAAAATGGCGATGATTAATTAATGTTAACATTGATTATTTCGAGCTTTAATTGTTATATTTCTTAAACCAAACTAGAATTTGTATGAGGTTATGATTTAATTTTGTGCAACGGCATGGGGTGCATTAGGACAGCCGAGCAGAGGGCACATTCGTATGCGTACGAATGCTCCCCTTTAAATTTTACTAACCACCAATATATTAAAATTATTTTTGACATACTGATATTCGTGAGCAGTCTCCTTCTTTGCTTCAAAATTCTCAAGACATATTTATCGAAACTGGAGAACCTTCCATCTCTGCAGCTGAAGCACAAACTGAACAAAAAATAGAACAGGAAAGAAAAGCCAGAGCCAAAGCCAAATCAGTTAAACGTAGCTTGAATGAACTTAATTCAAGACAAAAGAAAAAGAAATCTAAGAAAATAGAAAGGGAAGAAGATTCAGAGGATTCTAAAGGATCTCAATTTAGCTTGCGGGAGAGTTTAACATCTCCAGTTGATTTGGAAATGAATGAAGAAGCTGATGATCTTAGTATCAATAATAATTTTAATGTGACTCCAGAGGAAATCAGAGATAATTGTTTTGTTTTGGTAAAATTTGTAAGAAAGACTTCTGTAGTTTATTATGTCGGAAAAGTTCTGTCATTATTCGGGTACAGAGATATAAATATCTTATTTTCGGAAGAATCCGGGATCGTCATGGTCATTCTTTTTCCCTTATTTAAAAGACATACTCACTCTGTATATTAACGTTGTTGTCATGATTCTCCCTGATTAAAAACAATATACCGAGTAAAGTCCTACTGCGCATTTTACTGCACATGGAATAAAAGCAGATCGACAACGCGACTAGTTTGTTTTTTAGTGTAGATCAGAGTAATCTGTGTAACACTCTTGCTTGTGTCAGCCAATGATAATTGAGCAAACTTGTTCTGGGGTTTGCTTGCTTTAACCTCAAACAAAGTAGTAATTTTCACAATTTATCTAGGTTCAGGTCCGGCTTATCCAATTGTGATCATTGACCATCGTGCTTATATGATTATAGCAGCTAATAGTGATTTTGAACTTATTGCGAAAATTCGGTTTGTGTTGTGTTTTAATTTTAGTGACAGAGATTAGGTACGATAATGAGTTGTTTAGTGAAACAGTGTAAGAGTACTTAAAGTTATTTTAGGACCATATCTATTTCCTTCCGATAGTTTAGTGAAGATTTATTATGAGAGTGAGATATTCATAAGGAAGTTTATGTTCATCACTGATAATACACTACCATCTGTTGATTTGCTCCCAAAACCTTATTATTAATGTGGCAGGAAGAATAAAGCCTAACTTAGGAAGAAATATATTTTTTAAACACGAAGAACATTCATTTATTTTAATAAAGCAGATTTTAAGGTGTTGTAAAATTAGATTAAATAATTTGGCAAAGCAGTTTACAGCTTTAGGACAAACTGATTTAATTAGGAAACAGCTTAGCAAATTAATTATTTTTCGGCACCAGTAGAAATTAACAAGAACTAGTTAAGATTAAAAATGGAAATGGAAAAATGTTCACTATACTTTTTAATTATATATCTGTCCTATGTAAAAAATAATTAATAATTCCAATTACTTTTTATTTCCTGTAATTATAATTGTACTTTAAGTATTTTGTATTGAAGTAATTTAAGTTGTGAAATTACGCACGCAAGTTGCATTTATTATAGTTGGTATACTTGTCATTAGTTGTCAACTTGATATTACATTATGGTTACTTTAATGGTTGGTCTAGTCTTGACACTATTTAATAAATCAAAACAAAATGTAACTTTAATATGTCAATCTGACGATGATTTTGATTGAAACAGCTGTTATTACCTTAAAAATATTAAATGTTGTCATGTTTAATAAACTTTTAAAAAGCAAACATGTTGATTAAGTTACCTATTCCGTTTTTATTAACAATTTTTCTAACACTCATTAATTAATTAACTGGTAGTAAAATCATATATTATTTAATTATGTATTTGGATTTAATTCTTTTGGGCATTAATTTAAATTATTTAACAACACTAAACACAACCCTTCCTTTAATTCTACTTTTTTATTTAGAATAATGTATAATTCCTATTTTTAACAAACACTTTGTAAGTGTAATTAATTTTATACTATATGTAATTAAATTTTGTGGTTCCCTATTATTTTCCTCTTTAAATAATAAATATTTTTTCGCTATTTTTTGGAAGTAAAAATTTAAACATAAAAATTTTAATTTGGATCCTTCTGGGCCAAGCCGGTACTTAAAGGTAGTCTACTATGGCGGCGCCCTATATTCCGGCTGTCGGACCTCTCTCTTGTGCGGTATATTGTTTTTAAGTATGTGCGCCAATAGCAATACTGTGTATCGGCTGACGTAACGTGTTTTCGCGCCCGGCAAATAAATTTTTTACTTAAATTTAGTTTGCAATTGTAAGTAGAACTGTTATGTTTTTGATAAAATGGCGATGATTAATTAATGTTAACATTGGTTATTTCGAGCTTTAATTGTTATATTTCTTAAACCAAACTAGAATTTGTATGAGGTTATGATTTAATTTTGTGCAACGGCATGGGGTGCATTAGGACAGCCGAGCAGGGGGCACATTCGTATGCGTACGAATGCTCCCCTTTAGATTTTACTAACCACCAACATATTAAAATTATTTTTGACATACTGATATTCGTGAGCAGTCTCCTTCTTTGCTTCAAAATTCTCAAGACATATTTATCGAAATTGGAAAACCTTCCATCTCTGCAGCTGAAGCACAAACTGAACAAAAAATAGAACAGGAAAGAAAAGCCAGAGCCAAAGCCAAATCAGTTAAACGTAGCTTGAATGAACTTAATTCAAGACAAAAGAAAAAGAAATCTAAGAAAATAGAAAGGGAAGAAGATGAATGAACCTAATTCAAGACAAAAGAAAAAGAAATCCAAGAAAATAGAAAGGGAAGAAGATTCAGAGGATTCTGAAGGATCTCAATTTAGCTTGCGGGAGAGTTTAACATCTCCAGTTGATTTGGAAATGAATGAAGAAGCTGATGATCTTAGTATCAATAATAATTTTAATGTGACTCAAGAGGAAATCAGAGATAATTGTTGTTGTCATGATTCTCCCTGATCTTCATACAAAATGAATGTAAGCATCTCATTTAGACTGATTGTAAAACTTAGAATTATCTATAAGAAAGCTAAGGATGAAAGATTTTATTTTTTTTATTATTCTTAAGGAAGATTTATCGACTATTGAGTCAAGTCACATATTATTAAGTTAGTTATTTGATAAATACGTATTTTTATATAGTTAATCAAAATTTAATGACTTTAATTGGCTTTTTGATTATCCTTTATGAATCTACCCCATGGCGTACGAAACTACATCACCTACTGTACGAATGTACCCCGTTCATGGGGTTGGTTCGTACAAACATCTTATCGTAGGAAAATGGCTATAACCCTTAAACCTTTTGACATAATATTTTCGGACTTTTTTGTAACAAACTGCAATATATTTGTTACAGTTAGGTATATAAACTAGATAAATTCGACAATTAATCATAGAGTAAACAAAAAAATCAAAAAAGTTACGAAGAGTCACCACTTTACTGGTGCAGGAATGGGACACTCTTTCGCAGATCCAAATTTTGATCGAGAACATGTTATGTTGATTGCAAGCTGTTATCACTGCCAGCATTTATTTTCATTATTTTGTATAAAACTTCTAAAGCAATCAATTAATACAGCATGATAAATAAATTTGAAAAAAATAAAAATAGAATTTTATAATTTTAAATTGCGAGGTAACCCCAATTTTATGCTTGGTACTGTATGTAATAATGTATTAAAACAGTCATCTATAGCAGTAAATGCATTTCAAAATGTCAAAAAGAAAAAGAAGCATATTATGCGGCAAAATCTGCATATGTAAATTATCCGTAAGGATTAAAACATTCACCTATCCAAGTAAATGAATTCTAAAATTTCAAAGAGGAAAATAAGCATAATATGCGGCAGGAACTTTCCAATGTAGAAAAGTGAGCTTAAATAAATTATCTTCCTAAAGTGAAATAAATTGAATTTATTCCAGATGGCTATGTTTAAGAGAAATAATGTGATACGAAAGTCATGGAACAAAAAGATAACTCATATATGTTTTATCCAAACCTTTTCTTTTTAATAATTATTTGAAAGAAATAATTTATAATATTTCCATTTATCTGACTACTGATATGTTACTTAA
Source organism: Ophraella communa (assembly GCA_035357415.1). NCBI lineage: Eukaryota > Metazoa > Arthropoda > Insecta > Coleoptera > Chrysomelidae > Ophraella > Ophraella communa. The sequence continues at coordinate 17,339,344 of CM068984.1, forward strand.
TACTGTTTTAAGTATAACCCTTTTATTTCTAGTTATTTTGGGTGTGTCTTTGCAGATAACCAATTGGATAGACCAGCCAAATGAAATAAATTCCGAAAAAGTTAAATGGAGACATTTTTGAAAAACCGCTTGCACCCGTCGATTAGTATTTTTAGCCTTTTTGTTTTTCTTTTAAACATGCTAGTAGGCTACTATATGTTCATTGTAATAAAGTATTCTTCGGACTAGAGGTGGCTCGCCATCGTTTTGGTGGTCTACCCTGTGGTAGTTATTTTTTTATTGTATTTTAAGTGCGCCTATTTAATCAATACATACAATTTACTGGATGAACACGCCCAAAAAATACATAGGAAAAAATTCATAAAAGAACCATCTAAAAAAATAGTAAAAGAATTGCTCAAAATGAACAGGAATAAACTACGAATCACTACAGGATTATTCACGGGACACTTTCCCTCTAGAGAACACCTCCATAAATTATGGCTTTATAACGAAGAACTTACTTGCACAAGATGCAAAAAGTAAACCGAAACAGCGCTACACATACTATGCCACTGCGAGAGCCTGGATCAAAAAACCAGTATGCGCTTATAGAGGAAGCTTGATTTTTGGAGAGGTCGCAGTTAAATATTTAAACTCTATGGCATGCACTTATAAATAATTTTTACAGAAATGGAAATTTCAAAATTTTATACACTAAAATGAAAAACATGTTAAAAATTAGTTCTATCTGTTTCAGAGTTTCTGAATTATTTTCAGGTTTTCAATAAACTTTTGACGATTTATAAACTTTAGGGTCTCTTACTGGATTTTTCAAACGAATACTTTGCAACTTGATATTTCGAACTTCGATAGTTTCGATTTGGAATTCATTTAACTTCTCAATACATGTAATTATTATGTTCTTCTTAAAAAGAATCGTTAAAAGTTTTATGAAAAGCTTAGCAAGAGATTGTTGTTCGTGTGAGATCGGAAGAATTTTTGGCCCAAATCCTCTGTGGAAAAAGAAATTATCACTGCTCGCATCGTTATACTCCAAAACTTAACCGAGAGTTTTCCGGAACCAAGCTTGGGCGAGATAAAATCTACATCAGATTATTTGGGCGGGAGGTCATATTTGTTGAACAGCCTTATGTATGCCAAGTAAACGTAAAAAAAATAGGAATTGTTAATCACACCAAGTTTTTACTTCAATTGAATTCAAAATTTCATGTACAACTAATGAGGAATACCGAAATAAAAACGCCAAGAACAATTAAAGTCGCTCAGTGCGACATTTTTTATCCTTAAACCTCCATTGGCAAATAATATAATAGTTATCAAGATGTCATCGGAAGAAGACAATATTGCGTTAATTGCTGCTGTGAAGGAGGAGGAGGAGGAAAGCAGAAAAAAGCTTTGGATGGATAATGCTGATACATATAGTACTTTTATTGTTAGTACATCCTTAAAAACTCCAAAATTTGTACAGGATGGAAAAGGAAACATTAACACTCTCACCGCCAGGTGTAACATTAATGTACACCGACTCTTGGACACCGTAAATTAGCAACAATAGTTGCTAATTCAGTAACATTAGTAATTCAGTAATTGATTCAATTTAAATTAGCAATAATATATTTTACTACTGATCTAATGATAGAAAAATAAAAAAACAAGTCATTTTAACTTATGTGACCTAAGTAAGGTGTTCAAACATGGTAATAGAGGAGGTAGGGGTAGACAGAAAGGACGAGGAAAGACTGAAGACGGAGTGAGTTTTTTGCAGGTAAACCTGGGGAAGTGTAGGGTTGCGCATGATATTTTGGATGAGGTGATTGTTAGGAGGAAGGTGGATGTGGTGTGTGGATCTGAGGTGAACGCAAAGTATGTTAAGAAGCAAGGATGGATTATGGATGATTCAGAGGAGGCGGGAATAAGAGTGGTGGGAAACGGACTTAGAGCAGACGAAGTGAAAAAGGAATTCGGTTGGGTGGTCGTATGTATGGAAGACTTGGCGGTGTACATTAGCCCAAATGTAAGTCTGGAGGAGTATAAAAGATGCATAACTGGTTTGGAGAACGATTTAAGGGTGTCTAAAGGGAAAGGGAGACATATAAGGAGAGTAGTGACAGGGGACTTCAACGCAAAAAATACTACACGTAGTAGTAAGTAAAACCTCTTCTAATAATATCGGTAACTGATTAACGAGAAAATCTAAATAAATCTCACTATTTAAGTTATCTTCAAAGAAATATGGTCCTACTACATGGTTACCGACGGTACCTCCCAACATTTAGAGACCATCTTGTTTGTGTTACTATGTGGTATGGATTACTTGTTGAATAGTGGTGAAAGTTATGCCTATTAACAGAACCACTTAGATGAAATGTAGCTTTATCACCAAATAGGAGACAATCAAAAAAATCTCTATGCTCATTAATTTTTTCCAAGGCCCATTCACAAAATACTATTCGTTTCTGAAAATCATTATTATTTAATTCTTGGTGCTTTTGAATATGATAAGGATACATCTTGTTTTTAGATAAAATGTAACTAAGTTCTTGTTAATTGGAAATACTCCTTACACTGCCATCAACACAATCATTTCGTTTTACTCTGTTACACTAGTTTTTGTTCATTCATGTTTTTCATAATTCACTGAATCAGTGCGGTTAAACCGAACTTTCAATTTTTCAAATGTATTTTGTCTAGGTTGTTGCCTACCTGGAAACCGTATTTAAAAAGTTCTAGCTGCGAGTAATCAATTTTAATTGTATTACTTCAAAATACAGATTATATCTACCATTTCATCAGTAGTAAAATTTAGAATATTCAAAATAGTATTGTTTCGTAGATCATAAAGGTTTTGAATAGAAAAGACGGAATATTTAAACTTTATTACATTAAAGTTTTAGACATTTAAAAAAATATATAGACTTTTGTTCAATTAAAAAATAATCAAACTAAGGTGACTTTACAGGATGATTAAACAATCTAGAATGTACTCCATACCTTCCCTCATTCGGAAATTTTGTTTAAACCCATACTGTTGCATAAGTCCTGATTTCTTGGTTTAAATGGTACTTTTGTCATTAAATTAGCAAGTTGAGTATCTGTAGCTGTCTTTTCCACTTTAAAAACATTTTCATCATTTTGACCATAAACATGTCTAATTTGGATATGTTTTGTACGCCGGTGTATTTTTGGATTGTGAGCCATACCAACTCCTTTGCAGCTTCGCTTGCAGCAACAATTTCAGCTTTAGTCGTGGAAATTGCAGCTGATGATTGTCTTTGACTTATCCAAGATATAGCTCCTCCAGCATAAAGACATACAACCCCAGTTGTTGATCGCCCTGTCGAAAAATCTCCTCCATAATCAGCATCACTGAACCCTTCCAAATAACCTTTTTTGTATTGGGTTTGTAGGTAATTCCATGTCCCTTGAATATATCGAAAAATTCTTTTAACGTGGACAAAGTCTTTGTGTGTCGGATTTTCCAAATTGTGAGACACTACACCAACTGAATAGGCAATATAAGGTACGTCAGGACACGTCATTAAATAAAGTAGAGCACCAATAGCTTTTCGATAAGAAAAACAGGTGTTTCCAGTGGTTTCTTTATCTTTTAACTCTGAATTGCCTTTTATAATTGGAGTTTTTACTGGTCTACAATTAGACATTCCAAATCTGTCCAACAATTTCTTGGCATATGTTTCCTGCTTTATGATAACCAAACCATTTGAATCCTTTTCAATCTGCATACCTAAAAAATATGTCACTAGCTCTATTGTAACTTTAAATTCTTCCTTTAGATCTTGTAAAAACCGTTCTCTTACCAAACCATTTGAACCCTTTTCAATCTGCATACCCAAAAAATATGTCGCTGGCTTTATTGTAACTTTAAATTCTTCCTTTAGATCTTGTAAAAACCGATCTCTTATACTGTCGCAACTGGATGCTAGCAGTCCATCATTTACATATGGAACAAAAATAAGAATACCTTCTTCAATTTTCTTAATAATGAGACATGGATCTGTATCACTTTGCTTAAAACCAAGACTTACAATAAATTCTCGCATTCTTATATTCCAACACCTCGGCGCTTGTTTTAGTCCATATAAACTTCTCTTAAGATGACATACTTTATCGTTTTCATCTAGTTCCCTCTAGTTTTTGTATATATACTTGTTCATTCAATACTCCATAAAAAAACGCTGTACAAACATCAAATTGTGTTAAACTTAGATTTTCACTAGCAGATATATTTAGAATCGATTTTATTGTGGCAAATTTAACAACTGTGCTAAAGGTTTGGTCCAAATCTTCCCCTCTCTTTTGAGAATACCCTTTAACTACTAACCGAGCTTTAAATTTCTCAACTGAATCATCTGGATTGGTATTTAATTTATAAAGTCATTTACATGTAATAGCTTTCTTTCCTCTAACTCTGTTAAAGACCAAGTATGATTTTGCTTTAATGACTCCATTTCCTTTTCCTTTGCTATTTTCCACTCATAGCATCTAGTATCTTTAATGGCTCCTGTATATCTAGTATGTCAGCTGAAACCATCATGGCAAAATCTTGAAATCTTGATGGTTTTTGTATTTCATCACGTAGTTGTCTGTATAAAAAGTCTGATGGTTCTTCAGGTTGTAGTGCCTCTTCTAAGATATCAGTAAGACTATGGATATGATCTTCCTCTTTCTCTTCCTCTTCTAGTATATCTTTTTCAGTAATACCTTCATTTCCATGATTCTCATCTATTTTAGGAATAATTGTTAAAGTGAACGTAATTAGTTTGTCATAAATACTGTGGAAGATTTTCGTGCGCATGCATAATGGATCTAGCAGTTTCCCTCTCAGAACATCCATTTTGCTCTGGTGTATAGGGCATTACCAGTCTTTGGCGAATTCCATTTTGTTGAAGGATCTTTTTCACTTGACTATTGTCAAACTCCCCACCCTTATCTGAATGCAGCTCTCTAATTTTATATCCTGTAGCTTTTACCTCACCCAACATTATTTTTAATTTTTTAGCAACTTCAAACTTTTTTTTTAAATATTGTAACGAAACGCGTACGCCACTGGGCGAAGACTCGAGAAACGACTGGACAAGGTAGGAAGGCCTACGCGACTAGACAATTCGATTTTGTTCTCGACTCGACTGGAATTCCGACCACAGGCATAACCGTGTAGTTAGTTAGATAGTTTTAGTTAGTCTTGTTTTGTTGAATATAAATTAAATTTTTAAAGATAAATTGTGTAGTCTTTAGTTTTTAATAGTGTTGTCGTTTATATGGTTATAACTTTTTAAATACTCGGTATAACGTAATAAAACTTTACATTGTTGTGATGTGGAAGTGATGCAGATTTCTAATTAAAAAAAAATAACTTTGGTGTGCCACCATCTTATGGAACCCCCATAAGATTTTAACTAATTTTATAATGTGAAGTTTAATTTTTTTGTAATTTCTACTATAACAGATCTACTGAGCTTCCTTACAATAATCAATCACCCTGTATATAATGGATATATAAAAGCGGCTACACACACGCCTGCCGAAGGGGCGATCTAGGATGCAGGGTGGTTGGGGCAATCTAGGAAGCGTCTCTACACACGTACCTGCCGCGCCGCCGCCTGCCCGCCTGCTGTTCAGTGCGACAGTTGACGTGCTGCAAAGCAGATTACACTTGAGTCGTGAAGATGGTGCCAACACTTTAGAAAAATCAAAAGATCGGCATTGCCTTGGCTGCGTCCGTAGAGCTACCGCAGAAAAAAAGAAAAATGAAGTACTGGGTGAAGAATTGGCCTCATGTCCCTCATGTCCCTGTTTGTTTTTTTTATCCCACATGTGGGGGCCGGTCTTTAAAGACTTCTATAACCCTCGTCCCAACATCACGCTTTTGGTTGTTGTATTCACAATAAAAACAAACATTCCCAACGGCTTTCTCTACAGAACCGAGTTGAAATCGGTCCGATCACGCTACACACGCGAGTTGTCACAGCTTGGCTGGACCCGATCTAGGAAGCTACGAAGGTCTGGCGCACCCTGCCACCCTGCAAAGAAGGCGATCTAGGAAATCGTCCCTGCTTACCTACACACGTTACAATCAAGGAGGCGATTTAGGGTCACTCCCATCTTACACCCTAGATCGCCCCTGCGGCAGGAGTGTGTGTAGCTGCTTTAAGTTTTGTTGTTAGTGACATAGATAGATAGATATGTTTTCGTAGGAGTGGGAAATTATTTTCTTGTAGAAATGATTCAAGAATACGGGCTCTGGCAGTAAGTCGTACGGAGCATGCTACTTTGAAGTGAAAGCCTACTAAGGGATCAAATATGAAGCAGTACCATAAGAGAAGAATTACAGGTGGACGATGTAGTTGGATGGATGAGATCAAGAAGACGGCAATGGAGATGGACAAAACAAAAAACTGCGAAATGAGCAAAATAGCATATACCACAAAGCAGAAGCCCTGCAGGCCGGCTACCTTAGAGTTGGTATCAAAGCTGGACATCAGAGTCAACTGAGACAAGACAGTAGAAATAACAGGAGAAGTCCTATTAAGAAGAGGAAGAAGTACTTCGGTAATATTTTTCGGAAGCACTGGTATACGACTATTGTACATATTCTTCCTAATGTACTGAACGTCCCAGGTTGTTAGTGTCGCTGGTAGTTTTTTTTTAAACCATACGTATAATTTTGCTTTCTCACAACAATTCACTGTCAAACTAAATAAATGAATGATTATAATTATTGAAATTATAATAATTCAAGAGTTTTATTTTTATCTAAACTACCTTTTTCCAAATATTACTAAAAAGCAAAATTAAATATAATATTTTGATTTGGGCGCTAAATTGCCAGTCGGATTATCGGAAAGTTTGGGTTCTAAGGGATTAACACAGGTAGCGGGGACTAAATAACCCATCCCCCGCTGTGTCAATCCCCTAGAGAATTGATTGAGCAATTAAATAATCTTATTAAAAAAGTATAGGTTTTATCATAAAAATTTAGCAGTTACAAAATTTTTAATTTGCATTCATACTTACGTAGGACCGCATGTAAATTGGATTAAATGATATGTCACAAAAACACAAAAGCAAATTACAACTTTAAAGCTTGTAATGGAAAGCAGTTTTGTATTAAAGTAAATTGTGCTCTATCAGCCTTATTTGGACGAATTTAAATTTTAATACATTCTTTTGTACAACAATATTCTATGAAAAAAAATTTTCAAAGGAAATTAGCTTTGATTTAAAGTGCAATTAGGACAAAACTGGTTCAAAAAACAAGGTCGGATTTGTCAAAGCAAATAACACACTCACAATGCAGCATATTTTATGTTTTATGCTGCGATTAAAAAAGTTTTACAACAAATATCTAGATACTCCGTTCGTTTTCAAACAATAGGAACATTTAAAAATCTTAAACACTCACAGTAAATTTTTGTTTTTGACAAAATGAAGCAACCCAACTTATTTTTAGTCATTTATTATTATTTATTAAGCTGGGATAAAGTTAAATTTATATTTGAACCAAATTGTTTTAACAGAATAGTAAAAATCCACCAGTCAAATTTCATTACCAGAAAAAATTCTCCCATTATTCAACCAAGAAAGATATATGTAATTTTTTTAATCTACACGAATTCCATTTCAAATTATAATTGTTTGATAAATCTAAGAAAAAAAAATATATTCTACCAACTACCCAAAAAATTGAGATTGCAATGTGCCTAGAGCAACCTTTAGGCTACGTACACATGGCAGCGTTGCATTGCGCGTTCAAGCGCGCGTCAACAAATCCCAAGTGTTCACATGAGAGCGCTGCGTCGCGCGTTAAAGCGCGTTTTAGTTGTCCATTGTCATGTTTCAGTATAGCCATGGAAGTTGAAGAAGCTGGGTTCTGTACCGTAGATATAAACAACGAAGACGAAGACAAAGAAAGTACTGGATACATCCTATTTCACGTGACCGGTTAACTCACGGTTCTTTTGTAACCCTTTATCCAAATCTGAGAAAATATGAGCCTAAGTTTTTTAATTATTTTAGAATGTCAATTGCTTCATTTGACGAGTTACTGGTAATAATTCAGGATGATCTGGCACCTTGTGAGATTGATTACAGAAGATGTCACCCCCTCAAAAGCGCGCGCTCGACTGCCCACATGTGTACGGTACAATTCAAACTATCAAAACTCGAGAGGCGCTGCAGTCGCGCGTTCCTCGAGGAACCTTCGAGACGCGCGCTTTGACGCGCGTCATCTTAAAAACGCGCGTTCCATGTGTACGTGGTAATTTGTTTCGCAGTGTTATGAAACGCGCGTTAGAGCGCGCGTTGCAAAACGCGCGATCCAACGCTGCCATGTGTACGTAGCCTAAGTTATATTGAAGTTCTTTTCTTTTAATCTATAATAACTTTAACTCTTTACAAACATTTGAAAGGAGAAGATGATTCTAAAACTTTTAATTATTTTATTCATTTAAATTTTTTTTGTAAAAATTAAAATTATTATAAAACTATATGAAAAACAACGGTAGCTTAATACAATTTAGTTAGACCCTTATTATACATTCAAATAAAACATCTGTATGATGTAGTTAAGAGACTGTAGACATCAAAGTATTAATAATCTTAATTTAATTTGCTAAGCATTCAAGCAAATTATCTTTAGAATAGAGAAAGCCACTTGATCTTGTTTAAATAATAAATACTGCTTAAACATGTAATTAAATTAAAATTAACAGTTATATTTATTAAATAATTACCAAAATACTAGAATTACAATAAAATTAAAAGTAATTTACATTGAGGTATTTATTTGACGATTGTCTTGCAAAATAAACAGAGCGATAAAGTTATGTGAATAAAGTTGCGTCCCATCATTTGAAATTAAATATTCTGGACATTGTATCAATCTGTACTGGTTATGTACTACAAAGTGCTGAAATATTATGCGACAATTTATTTCTTCTTTTGAAAATCTTTAAATTAAATATTGTAACGGGTGACAGATGTGTGACGGATGAATGTGACGGATGATTGTGACAGATGCGAGAGGTATGCATGTATTTTGATGTAGCTGCTTGTCATAAAGGGTAGAGTCCGTGAATGAGGAAGAAGGTTTTGACATGAACTTGACATGATTTATAATTATTTTATGTTGGTAGTTATTCGCGAACATTCTAGTATTATTTGGATTTTAGTAAATAGTTTTTTCGAGAAAAATCGAGATGTCAAGTATTTTGGTATATAAAGCGGGTCATTCGCATTAGAGGAGTAGTTAGTGTTTGTTCAGCTTTTGTGTAGTTTAAAAGTAAAAAGTGACAGTTAGTAATTTGTAACCAGCTGCATTCTTGTGTTCTTACAATTTTTAAATAAATTGTCCTCACAAGTGTTTCAATATATTGTACTGACCCCTACTTTATGTAAGTCTATAGTACAAAAAACAAAAAACTTTGTAATAATTTTTTTTTTACTCAATGACAGCTATAAGGCATCACAAAAACAGGTGCTTTAACCAAAAATGTTTTAAAAGGAATTAAATACCTAAACATTAATTGAATAATTGCTCCAGTTGTTAAAAAAAGTTGTACCTCCTTAAACTCGTTGTTTTCTACAAAGTACTAAAATTTTATATAAAAATTACAAAAAAATAGAAAAAAAATAAAAAAAACGTTTTCGAGATAGAAACCTATTTTTCAGTAATCTTTTTATGAGGAAAAGTTACTGTTGCAAATAAAGTATCTTAAATTAACAAGACATAACAACAAGACATAATTTTATCGGCTGTAGAAAATCCACACTGTACAGTGCGAGGATTATCTAGGGATTTTGGTATTGGAAAGTCTTCAGTATCAAACATTTTCAAAAAGGTAAAATACCATCCTTATAAAGTACGTCTCATCCATGAATTGGCTGAAGACGACTTTGACCGAAGAACTGAATTCTGCGAGTATATGATGAACCTAAATAACAATTTCATTGATAACGTTTTATTTACGGACGAGGCAACGTTTTATTTGAACGGTCATGTTAACCGGCAAAACACTCGTTATTGTCTGATGAAAATCCACACTGGATGCAAGAGTACCATATGCAAAGACCACAAAAAACTAACGTATGGACTGGTATTGTGAGAAATATAATTATTGGTCCATATTTTTTAACAGGAGCGTTATATCTAAATTTCCTACAAAATACATTAATTCCTGATCTGATCCAGCTTTTTCCTGACATTCAAATACCCACTAATGTAGACCGCAAAATCTGGTTTCAACAGGATGACGTACCGCCACATTTCGCAGTAGGTGTGCGCGATTTTTTAAACACAACTTTTCCACAAAGGTAGATAGGAAGGGGAGCAGTGGAATGGCCTGCTAGATCACCTGATCTGAGCCCATTAAACTTCTTTTTATGGGGTTATTTAAAATCTAAAGTCCACTTAAACAGACCTGGAAATATCCCTTAACTACAAGAACGAATCAGACAAGAAATACAGAGCATAACACCCGCTATGCTACAAAATGTTAGAGACGAAAGTAATGCCCGGTTCAGTCATTGTCTAACGGTCAATGAAGAACAATTTGAACATTTATTGTAAATTTTCGTTTGTTTTTGAAAGTGTACCACATTAATTGCATAAATAATTCCATTTAATTTGTTTATTACATTCAGTAACGCATTACTTTCCATAAACAATTTTCATATTTTTTTTGCATTTTTGCCCACCCTGTACCAATTTGAAGCAACATATTATACATTTTTGAAATCAGCTCAGCAAAGGCAATTTGGAAATTGAATTGATTAGACTAGAACGTAACCATCCCTAAAATATTTAAACAAAGGTTTAAATTGAACATTAAGATTAATTTGACTACTACAACACTTATTGGGAATCGATTTTAATTCTCTTAAGATTCCCATATCCTCCAAGTTCATTTTCAAAAAATTGTTAGGATATATGCTATGTAAAATTCTACTGTTTTTAGTTGGAGAAAACTGAGGAGTAATATAATGTTTGAACCGAGTGTGGTTGTTTATTGTGCTGTCCTTTGTATTTTAAAGCACTTCATCTAGCCCTGCCTTTCTGATGAAGTCCACCAGCCTTACTAGGGGCCAATTCCTTTAAAGTGACACAATACGTAGATTGCAGTTTCCTCTTCTTCCATGTGACCTATTAAGCCTACACTTCTAGTGAGAAAAGGTCATGTTCCAAGTGTACCTTTTTACCATTCAATTTCTTTATATCCATTCGCCGATAGCTGCTTTTTTAAGTGTATTTGCGGTTTTAAGGACGGGTGCAGGTTTTATAAATAGGGTGCTTGCACGTTCCTGGGTCAACTTATAAACCTTCTCATTGCCCCAGCACCCAGACAAGTATCACCTGATTGAGCGCACACACGCAGCTTCATACAAGCTTCTAGTTGACCTTGCCCCTAGAGCCGCTTGACTGTCAAAATAGATGACGATGGACTTGTTGTCCACCTGGTAATTGTCAGGTAATCATGTCTCTAGTACAACATTGTATAGTAGACGTTTCTGCTTGATATACAGTCGCGTATTTTCCTAGGCAATACTGGACTTGTCCTAGGCTTTGTGCCATGTACCTTAGCGTACATTTGATAAATAAATTAATTAATAAAAACGAACAAAAAAGGTCACTAGAACTAATATTTCCAAAACAAACTAAAGAAATTAAAGGCTATAAAAGTATTACATACTGTGGAAATGTTTCCAATGCAATTTCACAAATAATATCTTCGGCAACATCAGCATTAATATCATTTAAAAAACAAAATAATATTGGAGCAAAATTGTTAAATGTAAAAACAAAATTACCTAAATGAAAAAAATTTGGTGTTTACAAAATTAATTGTCCAAAATGTAATGCAGTATATATAGGTCAAACACAAAGAAATTTTAAAGTAAGATTTAATGAATATAGTGTTATATATATATATATATTACAACAACCAGATAAGTCGAACTATGCAAAACACCTACTTGAACATTCAAAATCACTGATGCACACCAATGACATATACTACACATTTATGATAAAAAACAAAATTTAGATTTTCTAGAAGAACTTGAAATTAAAAGACATCTAGCAGATCAACAATTTAAAGTAGTTAATGAACAAATAAATCTTGGAAATTCTCCACTATTAAACTGTTTACTTTGATTGAGTCTTCATTTTATACATAGATAAGACATTATTGTAACATAAATATATTAAGTTATTGTAAAGTTCAGCATGATATAGTTTTTTCCTGGTTTTTCTATACCATTGCACAGTTATATTGATCTTTGAGGGAAATACATCCAGGATAATCCCTTAGGGCTAATAACATCGGCTTTAATACTGTTATGTCTTATTACTTCCTTACTTGGTCTAGCCTTAACTACTTATCAACATCAGATAGGTACCTAGCTATAAACATACAAAATGTAACTTCAATGTCATTCTGACGATGCTATTTTTTAGCGAAACAGCTATAATTGCATTCAAAACGTATTTTGCGAATAAATAGTGGAAGTTTAGTTCAACCGTTCAGTTAATTATTGTTCTTAAGAACATAAAAAATAAAAGTTAAATAAAAAACTTCCACTTTTTATTAAAAAAACTGCGAAACATCTGTCATTAAGTGAAAGCAATTTTTATATTTTTAGTAAGATGGAATTCCACAAAGTAAAAATGTTAATACAATAAATTTTATTTAATTTCTTACTTAACCCAGTAAATATTTAACCAGTTACTTTCAATTTCTTTTACGTATTTTAAAATTGATATGTCCCCCTGTTTAATTTTAGTTGTGGGTCCTGTAAACATTCGCTTTGGTAAAATTAATTTTATTTGTTTTTTATTAATTTTTAAATAAATTTTTATTCTATATATTAAGTTTTTTGTTGAATGTATTGTATGGTTTTGACGGTTGTAATTTTTTATGCAGTTCTAATTTTCTCCCTTAGCGTTTTTTTAAATATCTTTTTTCTTTCATCTACAATATCATTATTTCATTTCTATAATTCTTCAGTAATACCTTTTCTTTTGAAACCTGAATAAGCAGTTCTAATTTGATGAAATCTTTATTGGAAGTGCAACTGAACTTGTGATTTAATTAAAACACTTTACACAGTATTGTACTTTTATTCATAAAGTTGAAACATAAAAACTATAGGTACAAAGGCTACAAAAATTATGGCACATGTATTCGCCGCCAATCTACAACTACTCATTACCAAAAACAAAACTTCTTCTTTTTTTTTTACTACATTAAATGACAAACAGCCGCGTTCACAGAATACTAAAATATTTAGATTGCCATTTCTACACCCCTCCTCAATCTAAATATTTTTACAAATAAAGTATATCTATTAATTCTTAAATCCTAAGTGTACAACAAGCCTAAACCTTGCCTATGTTTTCTGAACAGATCACCTACAAGGTTTTTAGTTAGAATATCTGCAATCTGTTCATTACTACTTATATATTCTACATTAACCGTTCCATTGTTCACACAATCTTTTATGAAGTTGAATTTAACATCAACATGTTTCAGCCGTTTGTGATCAAACCTTTTCGTTAATTTAATACAGGATTGGTTATCCTCAAATATGGTAAAATTCGATTTTGCAAAGCCAAAGTCATTCATTATGTTTGACAACCAAATCCCTTCTTTTGCTGCCTCAGCTAAAGCGACATACTCTGCTTCTGTAGACGATGTTGCTACTGTCGCTTGCTTCTTTGTAGACCAAGAAATAGTCCCACCAAATACTTTAAACAGATATCCACTAGTTGATTTCCTATCAGATTCGTCACCTGCCCAATCCGAATCTGCATAACCAACTAGGTCACTATTATTCGCTGAAAAACAAAGTTCTAAATCTACGGTTCCCTTTAAATACCTTAATATATGTTTAAGATTTTTCCAGAGCTGTTCTGTTGGTTTGCTTTGAAATCTGCTGCAATAATTTACAGATGCACTTAGATCTGGCCTTGTAGCCAGCATGAGGTACATCAAACTTCCAATTAATTCCCTACAAGGTTTAGCAGTACTAGGACTGTTCTCGGTCAATTTTAAATTACCAGTTTCCAATGGTGTATTGACTGATTTGCAATCACTCATATTAAAGCGATTCAAAATGCTAATGATGTAGTTCTTTTGGCTTAAGTACATATTTTTTTTTTTTTTTTTTTTTTTTTTTTTTTTTTTTTTTTTTTTTCACACTGTTTGATTTTATTTGAAAAACCCATTTACAATCTATGACTCTAGCATTTTCGGGTCTTTTGACCAATGTCCAAGTATTGTTTTTCAGCAAAGAGTTAATTTCCTCATCTACTGCATCCTTCCAATTTTTATACTCAGATGGCTCTTTTGCTTGTTCCAAACTATCAGGGACTTTGTGAACAAGTTTTGAAACATTTAAAGCCATATGTTCAAGTTCATCATTTACAACATAGTCATCATAATGACCTGGAGGTTTCCTTGCTCTGTTACTTCTCCTTAGTTCAGTTTCATCTACTCCAATTTCTTTGTTAGTTTCAGTATTCTCATTCCTACTCACACTTAAATCAAGCTCTCTGACTTTCTCTTGCTCATTCATAATTACTTCCTTTCTACTCACATCATCATATATGTCTATGACAGTAGTTTTCACTTTCAAGTCACTTATATTTTTAGTTTCATCAAAAATTACGTTCCTAACTACTTTAACACTTTGTTTAATAGGATCCCAAACCCTATATCCATTATTGGCATACCCTATCATTATATTAATCTCACTTTTAGAGTCAAACTTAGATTTCTGTTTCTCCTTAGGTATATGACAATAAACAAGGCTACCAAAAACTTTTAAATTTTTCAAATCTGGTTTAGCATTATAAAACATTTCAGAAGGAGTTACATTTCTCAAAGAAGCAGTTGGACATCGATTTAACAGGTAAGTTGCGCAAAGAATTGATTCTCCCCAGAATGACTTGGGCAACTCAGATTGTAACAACAATGCCCTTCCCTTATTCAACAATGTTCTATTCAGTCTTTCAGCACTACCATTCATTTCTGGATTATAAGGGACTGAATATCTTAACCTAATACCCTTTGACTTGCAAAAACCAGCAAATTGTTTAGAACAGTATTCACTACCATTGTCACACTGTATAGAACCAATTCTGTAACCAGTCAGGTTTGTCACAAATGCCTCATATTCCTTAAAACATTCAAATATATCACTCTTATGTTCAATAAGATAAACTACACTAAAATGAGTATAATCATCTAAAAATGTGACAAAATATTTTTTATTATCAAAAGTTGTAGGTGAAATAGGCCCACAAATATCACTATGTACTATTTCTAAAGCTCTCTTTGTCAACCTTTTAGATGACTTATTAAATGGTAAACGAGTTAATTTTGACTGACTACAAATTGAACAATTTTCAAATTCACTATTATTTAAATTTATATCAATTCCGTTAGCCATATTTTGCTTAATTAACTTTTCAAAATTTTGATTTCCTATATGCCCTAATCTAGCATGCCATAATTTACAGTTTTTATTGACCTCACAGATACATGCTGCTGTGTCAGAAATAACATTAAACTCTACTACATATAAATTATTTTCCTGTTTACCTTTTACCATTAGTTTGTTTTTATGAAAAATAAACACAGAATTATTTTCAAAAACAACTTTTAAATTGGCTTTTTCTAATTTTTGAACCGACAATAAATTATGCCGCAAGTTTTTAATATATAAAACATCTTTAATCTCACCTGAACCTAAACCTGGTAGTTTTACCTTGATAGCTCCTACTTTTGTAGTACTTAAAGTCTCACTGTTTTTGGCAACAGCAATTTGAAGTTCCCCCTCTAAATTCTTGGTTACATTGAAGTACTTGTCACTATTTACCATGTGGTCAGTTGCACCAGAGTCAACAACAAATTTTATTGAATTATAATTCCTTGGTGTTTCACAAATCATAGTGCTTCCTGTTTCTGTAGTTGCAATGAAAGTGATATGCTCATCTTCTTCTACAACACTTGCCTCATTTGCCTGTCTTCCTTTTTCAATTTTAGCATGTGGATGTGCACTTCTTGGCCCCCTTTGAAGTAGCCAGCAGTTTTTCTTAAAATGTCCAGGCTTACCACAATTGTGGCATGTAAATTTCTTTGTTTGTTCAAGACTTGTGCTCTGATTGTTCCATTTTCTTTGAGTATTATAAGCTACTATATTTTTACCATTGTTTTCTTCTATTTGTATACTACTCTTTTTCTTCATTTCATGGTCTAATAATTTTCCTTTAACAAAGTCCAATGTTAATTTATCTTGATCTAATGTTTCTAGGGCTGTTACAATGGTTTCATAGCTGGCAGGCAAGGTTAGCAATAAATGACAAACAATATCTATTTCTTCTAGACTAGCCCCTACACATTTTAGTTCCCTTACAGTCTCTTCGAATTTAATAAAATGATTTTCAAGGTTCTCCCCACTTTCTAGTTTTAAAGTGAGTAACTTTCTGCGTAAATACAATTGGCTTGCGACCCCTTTCCTTTGAAAAACTTTCTCCAATGCGCACCACATTTGATATGCAGTCTTTTTATCCTTTATATATTCAAGATGAGTATTTGCTACACACTGTACAATAATTGCTTTACTCTTTTTATCAAGCTTAACTTGCTGTTCTACCGAAGGATCAATTTCAATTTCAACAGTCGACAATACTCCGTTTTGATCTAATATTGTTTCCATCCTGAATTTCCAATGGTCATAATCTTTACCATCAAATTGTTTAATTCCGTATTTTTCCACCATAACATTTTCGTCTCGGGATGTAGCCATTTTTATATTAATTCCTGTGATAGTCGAACGTCCTTCCAAGTTCAGTTTACGCCGATTGCACTGGGCCCATAACCTGATGAAATCTTTATTGGAAGTGCAACTGAACTTGTGATTTAATTAAAACACTTTACACAGTATTGTACTTTTATTCATAAAGTTGAAACATAAAAACTATAGGTACAAAGGCTACAAAAATTATGGCACATGTATTCGCCGCCAATCTACAACTACTCATTACCAAAAACAAAACTTCTTCTTTTTTTTTTACTACATTAAATGACAAACAGCCGCGTTCACAGAATACTAAAATATTTAGATTGCCATTTCTACATAATTAACAAAAAAAAAATAAAGATATAAAAGCTTCGAGCCGCATCCATGTTTTCAGCCGTACGAAGGTCGTAAAATATGATACATTTTTAAATTCATTCTACTTTATAATTACAGGGTAAGGCACCGAAAAATAAATAGATCGCATATCTTGAAGACAAGTGTGTTTTGGAGAAAATGCAAACATAGGGCATATTTCGATTATATCCTCAACTATCCTATATTCATCCCCACCCCTCTGTCACTATTACTAATAAAATTTAAATAGGAAAAGTAATGTGTGACAAATCATTGAAAAGGTAATTATATAAGGACTTTGACTGTGTGGCAAATTATTACGCAGCTTTTGATTTTGGTGCCAACTTGCGGAAAACGTTTCCGTATTTTAAATAATGATACTTGATTTAACCATATCACCAATATCGAAATTTTCACCTAATCTGACCAATCACAAGCCAAAGACGACTAGTGTTATCGCGATAATACCAGTAATAATACCGGTGTGTTCAAAGGCTTAACCAATACCAATCAAAAAGCCGTTTGACGATCAAAAAAATTATTGTAGGTATTCGTGATATAGTCCATAAAATACGACTCGTAATGGAATTCATAAGTTTGTCTTTTACTTCTTAACTCAACTGAGTTGCTTAATGAAAACTCAGCAGCTCAGTTTTGTTTAAAAGTAAATGTACAGACTTGTCGCGAAAATTCGATCATTAGTGGTATTACTATTGAAAGTCAAACTAATCTATTTAATAGACAATTCATAAAAAAAATAAAAAAAGTGAACATAAAAATTTAATTATTAGAGAATTTCACATCATTTCCCGTATTTAAAAAAATACTATTTTCATGTAAATATTGAAGGTGTTCTAAAATTAACTTCCATACACGATTATAAATTGTTCTGGAATCTATCTGAAGTTTTAGAGCATTTCTGGATTTTTGGGAATTTTCCCATAAAATAATCTAACGGGAACAAATCGGGAGATCGTGGGGGCTATTCAATAAATCTTCTTTGTCCAATCCAATTTCTAGGAAAGTTTTCATTTAAGTACTGACGAACCGTTACAGCAAAATGTGGAGGAGCCCCAACCTGTTGAAATATTAGGTTATCTTTAAGGTATCGGTTATCGTTTTCTATTCTGTTAACATTGGACCAACGGTGTTTTCAAGTAATTTAAACAGTTGAATTAAAAAAATAGACCAACAATACGATCGCTAAATATTCCAACCCAAACGTTTTACTCTTAAGGTAGCATTCGGATCTAGGCAGTCGCGACAGGGCAGCCGCGACAGACTGCCGCGACCTACTGCTGCAACTGTGTGGCGCTGCCACGTCCTTTCAGTTACCAGCGGCCGCAGCCTGCCATATGCAGTAGATGGATTTCGAATCAGAGATATTCTCAAAGATTACTTCACTTCAGAAGCCGGAAAAGTCTCATGGCAAGAACAATGGATAAATTGAATAAACTAGAGTAGGTATGAACCTACGATTAAGACAATTACCCCACAACCTTCATTTATATTTTATGTATAAGCATTTGTACTTTGAATAAAAATATTATCTTTATACAGTTTAAGCCGACAATCGTAAAGTGGCGGGTTTTTAGCTATCAATTCAATTAAAAACTAGACATTTTCATCAGTAAACGCCATTTTCATTAAAGTAAATAAACGAGCAGCGCGACCGAACTGCTATCGGAGCGGCTCGACGGCGCTGCCGGGGTTGTGCGCAGGTCACGCCCTCCGGCCGAGCTGCAGAGTCGCGCGCATCGGAATGCTTTACATACAAATCCCTATAAAGCGGTGCTGAACTGCCAGGGTCGCAACTGCCGGGTAGCGACCGCAGAGACGCGGATGCTGCAATCCGAATGCTACCTTTATGGATGTTGGGTATGTGTTTCATAAAATACTTGGATTGGAGTCTGACTCGTATCGAGAGTTGTGTCAATTGACAGTCTCCTTAACCTAAAAACTGCATTTATCCGAAAAACAAATGTTATAAAGAAAATGTGGATCGTGTACAGCATGCGAGCTCATGATTTTATAAAATTGCAAGCGGCGATTAAAATCGTCTTCGTTAAGTTCCTGAAGAAAATGAGTTTTATTGGGATAGAATTTATTGCCTTTCTAAATTCGCCCAACAATTCATTTTGACACTTGGTTGACTCGAGGGGCGGAGGTATAGGATGGAGATGGTAGTACTTTAGGGATCAGTAGTGGTACGGCAGAGCTAGAAAGAGAGGCAGAGAAAATGTGTAGTATGATTGTAGATAAAGCAATGAGGATTGAAAGACAAGAGAAAACAGTTGGATAACTGGTGGAGGGATGCAGCGAGGCGAGGGAGTGGAGGTGATGGTAAAGGGAAAAATAATTCAGATAGAGAAATTGCTAAAATATCTAGGTGTGTGGTTGGATAGCAAGCTATCTTTCCAAAACCACATGTCGAAGGCAGCCCAAAAGGCGAAAATTCGGGCTGCATGGTTAAGGAGATTGATGTGTATTGTAAAAGGACCGGGAGAATGAAAAAGATAAGTTATTATTAGAACGATTGAACTAAGTATGCTGTACAGGGTAGAAGTATGGGGTGAAAGAGCGGGATTAAATACGAGGATTAAGCCACTACTGAGGGCTCAGACAAGAATGTTGCTGCCTGTCACATGTCACAGTGTCAAATTCCTTATTTACTTTTTCCTTTACCTTACCTTTACCTTAGTTAACTTTTCATGATTTGTCACATTTAGTACTTTCCCTATTTAAATTTTATTGGTAGTACCATTATCGACAGAATGGAAGTCCCCTTAAAATCAAAATCTAGCTTTTTTGGATTTTCTGCAAAAAAATTGTCATTTTCGACACTCTGTATTAATTAAGTAAATACAAAATATTATTTAATTAAATAAACAATAAATAATACATTTTTAAAAACAGTTCAATCTGCAAAATATATCCAATTATGAAACATTGGGATTTATGAAAATATTTTATCATATGTCAAGTGTTAAAAAGCAAGTAAAAAGAGAGAATATAAAAAAACAATAAATAAATTTTGTTTTTATCTGTTAACAGTTACCAAAGGTATTTAAGTGAGTTTGTTTGAGAGTTTTAATGAAAATAGATAACATCGGGTATCAAGTTAATATTAAATAATTGATTTTGAAAATAAATACATCTACGTAATTAAAATATGAGTTGTAGATTTTACACCATCATTTAACAGAGTAATATTTTGGTTATCTTACTTACCATTAATGCAGTTGTGTTTCTTGTTAAAACAAGTGATGTACTGACGATTTTTTTTGCATGTTATAACAAAGCTGCCATAAATAATGGGATTTACACAACTGTTCGTTACTACCATAATAAAAAAAGTTTCTTGTAACCATTGTGGGAGTCGTTCTGCACTCTCTCTGTCTAGCATGTACCTAAAACAATTGCCAATGAAATGATTACCCAAGTTTTAGGTATATATAAATGACAGTTTAAGAAATTAAAAAAGACGCATTTATTGCTAACCGAACTAAAAAGTAGAAAATAATTTTTAATTACAAAGAGTTTATAGTACAGTAGTAGAAGGTCGAAAACTCAATCATAATTAATCACCCGAAAATTAAATTATAATAAAATTTAGGTTATTGAAAAAATTAACTCAATTCAGAGTAAAAAGCGTGGAATGCATTTTGGTACATTTTATTATTCTTTCTCATAGATAGTTACCAATAGAGTAACTGTAATATTTAATTCATTATGATTGATTGTTCGACCTTGTACTACTGTAATATAAACTCGATTTATTAATTAGTTCTTGGTGGACATGTTGTATTTCTTCTTCTTTTTATTATCCCCACAGTATACTATATGTCCTTTTAAACAGTCCCCGTGAGCTTTTTTTTCCACTTTCCAATCAAAAATTCCATTTAAACTTTCCAAAACATATTATAATATTCATAAATTTTTTATTCTACCCCCTTATACCTTTTTAACTCACCCTGTTTTCCACTTTTATTGTGCTAAGAACCTAAAAATTCCACTTACACCTTCCTAAAACTAAAAAAAATACGCAAACGTATTAATCTCCTCATTGGATACTGTGTATTCTTTCTAACCCACCCTGTATTTTTATTTTCCACTTTTATTGTCCCGAAACCTTAAAATTTCACATAACCTTTTCTAACACTGAAAAAAACCATTCCAAACCATTTCATTCTCTTATTCCATACTTTAGTTTTTCTAACTCATCACTTTCCACTTTTTTGTCTTGACATATTTAACATTTTACTTAAACCTTCATAATACTAAAAAAAATTTCTAAACTTTTTATTCTTCCTCTGTAACCCATCTTGTATCTTTCTTTGTCACCTTTTTTGTCCCAAGTTCCTCAAAATTCAACCTTCCTTTTCCTGTATACTTTATTTTTTTAATCCCCCCTGTATCATTATTTTTCATTTTTTAGTTCGATTTATCAATTAGTTTTTTGTGGGCATTGCAAATTATTGCATTGCCATCAGACCTTGAAACGTATGCAAAGTTTCAAATTATTCTGGCTTCTAGAAACCGGTGAAAATTAAGTTCAAACATTTCGTTATGTGTGGTGCAAATGAAAGGAATAAATTCGTTATTTCGTAAACCGGCTACTTTAAGGAAAAATCCTGAAACAGGTCGATTTTTATTTTTAAACAGGCTATTCGTAAGTATACCTTTTTATTTTTGACGTCATCTATGTGCGTGTGATGACGTCATCGCTAAAATTTTTAAATAGAAAGGTGGGGTTTGTAATATATTATTTGAAAGGTCTTTTAAATACATTTCAGGCATATTAATATGCCTAGATAATTCATGCTTGTTTTCAGTTAAAAAATTAATACATTTTAATTATTACAATAAATATTTATTATATACTAGCTGACCCTGTGAACTTCGTATCACCTGCAACACTTTTTTTACAACTTTTGATTCGTGATTATCCAGCTTTCAACATTTATTTATTGTGTCAAGAATAAACGCTCGTAATGTAGACGGTTAAAATGGTATTAAGTTATTAATACCATTATAATTATGTTTTATTGTTTTTTCTATATATGTATTTATAAATATTGGTTATAAAAAATTTATTATTGAAAAATGTAGTGAAAATTAAAAATGGTATACTTTGTATTTATTTTGTTGTGATGTTGTGTTGTGATGGGTTTTTAAAATATAGTCTGTATCACAATGATGTAGTTGATAAAACTATGTAAGATACTGTAAATTTAGTGAAAAAATAATAGTGTATCATTCAATTTTAAAAATTTGTGAATTTAAAATACTTTTAACCTTTAACTATTAAAAAAAATGTTTTTAATAATAAATCTGGAAAATGTGACTATTAAATACCTTTTCAATTTGATGAAATGGGTAATAAGATAGTAAAGATTATTCTTAATTTATATAACATTTATAATATACATAATTATGAACTATGATCATAATACTATATAAATAACTATAAAAAAACTCACCGAAAATAGTTTAAAACCACAAAAACACAATTTAATACACACTTTAACACAAATTTTGACCACGAAGCACAATGACACACCCTTTCCTTCAAACGATCTAATGATGTTTATAAATGGCTTTGTTCATTTATTATCGGATTGGCCAATGAAAATCGCATGGGTATAAAACATTTTTGAACGATTTAACCAATCGTATCATAGGATGACAGAAATGGAAACTTTGACAACGAAGTACAATGGCACACCCTTTCCTTCAAACGATCTAATGTAATTTTTACTTTCAAATGTCATTTTAGCTGTCAACTGTCATTTTTCCGCTACCAACTGTAATTTTTCAGCTGTCAACTGTCATTTTTGACGTTCGAATATCATTTATAACTATCTTATGTCAATTTTTACTCTTAAATGTGTTTTTTTAACTGTCTTATGTAATTTTTTTACTCTCAAAGGTCATTTTTTAGTTCCAACTGTCATTTTTAGCTGTCAACTGTGAATTTTAAATACTTTTTACCTTTATTTAAAAAAAATGTATTTTAAAATTAATTTTGGAAAATTATTATATATTATATTATTATTATATATATTGTTATGTTTAATTCTGTTTATGTGATTTTTATTATGTTATAATGAATTTGTTGATTTTTATATTATATTGATTTTATTACAGACACTAACATAACTTTTTATTTACTAAACTAATAACGTCTCTCTTACTCAGGGTTCTGTGGGTTCATAGGCTCTATGTATTATAATTTATTATTATTTTACTATTTTAATTACTTGAACGCCATATATCAATTGTTAATTTATTATATTATTATTATTATGTTCAAAAATAAAAATTTCTAATTATTAAATTTACTAGTATATGCAAAACAGATCAATCAAATTCAATGTAGTGTTTTATTACATAAATGTTTTCAAGAAACACATTTCATTATACAAATACAAATACAAATTCAAATTGTTTAAATGTTCTTTCATTCATCACACATTCACACTAATGAAACTAATTCTATTACAGGTAAGTATGCAACTCATATAACATTTATGAGTGAGTTTTAAGTTGTACAGTTGGTAGTCCTTTCTCTAATTACAGTTATACAAAATGGACGATAGATTACTCAACGTTATTGAAAATTTAGTTTCTCACGCACTGGTAAGTTTATTTAACAAGAATTCATTAAATACCTTTTTAATACTTCTTCTAGTAGCGGTTGATACTGTCTCAATGTTTTTAAACAATATGAATACCTTTATATTGCTTTGTAGACTGTGGTAGACTGCTCGTGGGGATCTCACGCCTTCCTACCTCATGGAATCCGGTTCAAGATGTTACGAAGATCACTCAGGATTCACCTTTTACTTTAGAAACGTGTAAAAGGTAACTTTCACTGGTCACAAATCACTATTTTACTATCTAATTACAATTTTAACAAATTTTATATATGATTTGGATTAATCTGTTTCTAGCAACTTTTCTTAACATAAAAACCTTTTATTCTCCAAAAAACCAAAAACTATCTAACTCTTTTTCAAAAATCAATAACAACCCCGATTTTCCTTTTTTTTTATATTAAAATTCGCCCTCTATATCTCTAAATTTTATATCATTCCTTGTCCAATCAAATTAACCTTATGGTTGTTTATAAATAAATTTAATAATATCTAATAAAGATTTGCTTTGAGGATAGAAAACATTACATCTTATATTTCTAAATTGAATTGTTTGTGTTTTATCTGTTATTATTTAATTTAGCTAAATTACGTTAACATTTTCTTCTGTCATAGTTGACATATCAAAACATCTCTTTGGAAGCTACCCTATATCAGGTGACAATTGTTGTCACTGTCATTTTATTCATAACCCAATTATTTGTTTATCTTTTTTATTTTTCAGATTGTATAATTAGATGTGAGCAAAATTTCAGTGAAAATTCTATAAGTACAAATTTTGATTAATTTGTTATAGGCACCATGAATACACATTTAGATAATACATAGAAACCATCAACCTACTCATCTGTATGGTAAATCTTATATTATTAAATCTTATATTATGTATCAGGTGATTTGTTGACAATTTTAATTTATGTAAATATAATTTAAATTTTATCACTTTCCTTTATCTGTTTAAATTTTAAATAAAATACCCTTCCTCTAATTAATTACTAAGATTTTCTTGTTAAATATTTTAATTTTCTAATAAAGCCATTTGATTAAGTTACAATATATATTGTAATAAATTACAATTAAAAAAAAAATTTATATGTTTGTATAAATATAGTTTGAATTGATGTTGTTATCAAATTATTGTTTTTATGTTTTTAAATTTTTATTTTTAAAGTTTTGTGGGGCTATAATTTATATTTATTTGTCTTTCAATTTTATTCTGTATTTATTAATCTCAAAACACCTCAAATCTCTTTATTTTGTTACCATTATATTAAAAAAAAATTTTCTCAAACTCTAAATATGAAATTATTATAGTTTTAGATTTGATCTACTTAAATCAATTTTCAAAATATAAAACACTCTTATCAACAGAAGTCGGTTCAAAAAAAAATAATAAAATCCAACGATGAAACTATTTATTTACTTATTTTATCAAATTCTTATTATACCTTATTCCTACTGAATGATGCGACTATGGTTTTTCTTGTGCGCATTTACCCACGCACAAAAGAAACACGTGATATGGTACTGTTATTTCAAAGAGCAAACTGAGAGGTAGGAGATAGCGTGTGCATCAGTATTAACAAGATGTTTAAGCAGTTTGTTTATTCAAAATCGAAATTATATCAAAATGGTGGTCTAAAGATATTGAAATCTATTTTACAAGCTTTATAGATATTGGGAAAGTGAATGTAATAAGTGATATCAAAAAAAACATACCGTATTTCACTTGTTGCTTGTGTATAGTGCTGAATTACTCCATTTCCGGCTTCTCACACGGGATATTCTAGACACGTGGAACCATCAACGAGCGGATGCTTGGATTTCGAGTACTTCTAGAATATTTATCTCGTTCTCACCATGTTATTAAATAATTAGAAAATCTTATTGCTTCTCCAGACGTCCAATGTTTTAAATCACAAGGTTAGTAGAATAAAATTTTATTTTATTTTATGTATATAGTTTTTATTATTATAAAAATCCCATTTCCAGTTATTAGTAGTTTATAAATTCGTTTTTTCTTATACATAGATTATTATGCTGCCATCTTTATTTTTTAACAATAGTCGGCCATTGATTTATGGTAATTTTTAAAATATACTGACGTGGAGTGGCCTTTTGATCAAATTAGAATGCTCTCGAATTTTCTTTTCCAAGGGCTTATATACCCTCGGTCAAAATTGAATAATGGCTGCCTTTTCGAGCGTATTTTGTTTTTTTATAACCTCTCTTACATCAAATTTTTGAAAAATTGACTTTTTAATTAGACATTTTCTGACCTTAAAATTGTTACAAATCAAATCTGTATAACTTATTTCATTATAAATTAATATTTTTAGAATTTTAAAATCAATTTTTCCTTATTAAAACAGCTGACTTTGTGGAGTAAACAATGTCGGCCATTTTGACAATTATCAATATTAAATTTAACAATTGTGAGCTAATATCTCTTTTTGGCCATAAATTTTAACAAAAACTGAAATTTTACATATTCAAATATGATCAGATAACTTTTATTTTCAATGACACCGCTTATATTAGCTTTTATTTGCTTTTAAAAATTTACTACGTCATAACGATTCAAATACAAAATTTATCAAATAAAAGAGTTAATAATATCCAAAATCATCAAAGAACGACTTAAAATTAATTACCTTATAACAAAATACAATTATAACAAACAGTAATATCAATTAATCATCTAATATTAAGTTTAAATGTCTTTCCACTACAAGCACATCTTTTAAGTTTATAATCCGCAGTTTTTTATCATCACTTCACTATTTACAGTGTTTTTCATTAAATTTATCATTCATAATGTCCTTGACTAAGCTTTAATTAAACAGTCTTAGCTTGTAAACAAACACATCACTTTCTTACAGTTTTGTTTTTACATGTAATATATTTCAATATCTTTATTTTTTTAGATTCTGACTTAAGTATTGTATTTTATCAAAAACTGATATGTACCAGAAAATAGGAGGTACTGGACTTGTACTGTCATCCGATACATCAAACTACAGGACTCATCACTTTCTGCTTAATTAAATTTGAAAATATTGTTTGGAGTAAGTAAAATCTATTTATCAAATTGTAATCATTGTCTATGATTTATTTATTTTGCTCTAACATCTAAATTAACTTGTTGAGGTTTAAATTTTTGTACCTTATATTACTAACTGAATACAGTTGAATAATCTCTATTTTACATGATAAATTTAAATAACCTAAACCTACTTATTCTTATTTTATAGCTACTTATAAAAAAATTATTGAACTTATTATTCTTAACATTGATTATAAATTATTTGGATTTTAATCTACTAATAATCTTTAATACTTTAATACTACTTTAATCCTACTAATATTGTATTCTTATGATTCATTATTAACATATTCTAATACTTATTTAATTTTTTATTTTTAGCTTAAACAAAATAGTATCTTGGACTTTGATTCTTGGATCGACTACTGGTGTTAGTGCTCATTCTTTTGAACTCATTTTATCAAGATATTTTTGTGTTCTTGTGTGAATTAAGATTTACTGGATTGGCTTAAATAAAGAAATTTTTGGTGTATTGATTATTTAATGAAAAGATTTGAAAATAACATCCCTGTTGAATAGTTTATTTCAATTCAAGTTATATTTTGGGTAAGTTATATTTATTACTATTTTAAAACATTACAATATATATATATATAAAATATTTTTAGTTTAATTTTATATATATATATATATATATATATATTAAACCAGAATTTTTGGGGTAAACGGCAATGTTTTTTAAAAATTCTGGTTTAATACCTATTAGTCGGCAAATAACAGAAATTTAATTATATATATATATATATATATATATACTCTCGCTTATTCCTTGAAAATGAAATAAATATATTTCGAAAGCTTGGAAAACAAGTAAGAGAGTTTTCTTAAAAAACATTGCCGTTTACCCCAAAAATTCTGGTTTAATGTATATATATATTGTAATGTTTTAAAATAATTAAAAAATAACTTACCCAATATATAACTTAAAATTGTAATAAGTTATTAAAGATAGATAATTTTCAAATCTTTCCTTTAAATGATGAATACACCATAAAATTTCTTTATTAGAGCTATTTAATAAGTCTCAATTAACACAAAAACACAAAAATTATCTTGATAAAATATGAGTCCATAAGAAGAAGTATTAACATCAATAGTCGATTCCATAGCCAAGTCCAAGATCCTATGATGTTTAAGCTAAAAATAAAAAGTAAATGAATAATAGAATATGATAATAATGAATAATAGGAATCCTATATTAGTGATAGGAAACCCATTCTATTGGTTATATTAAGTTAGTTTGATCAAAATATAAATAAGCTATAATCAAAGTTAATAATAATAATAAGTTTAATAATGTTTTTTTAATAGGTAGTTATAAGATAAGAATTAAGTAGGTGTAGATGATTACAAACTATTATTTAAGGTAGAAAATATCCAACTATATTCAGTTAATTATATCATTAGCAAAATTTAAATACAACAAGCAAATATTAGCTATCAGAACAAAATAAACAGTATCATAGATTATAAATATAACTAAATAAACAAATGTGACTTACTCAATCAATGTTTATAAATTCATTTAAGCATTAAAGTGATGAGTCCATATTGCAATGTATCGGATGATAGTACAAGCCTAGTACTTCCTATGTTTTGATACAATATAATGCTTGAGAGAGTCTAAAAAAGATATTGAAATTTATCACATGTAAAACTGTAAGAAAGTGATGTGGTTGTTTACAAACAAAGACTATATAATTAAAGCTTTATCAAGGACATTGTGATTGATAAATCCAGTGAAAAGACATGAACCTAATATTAAATGATTAATTAGTGTTATTATTTATTAAAACTATGTGTTGTTGTAAAGTAATTAATTTTAAGTTATTCATTGATGATTTTGGGTATTATTCATTTGTTTATTTGATAAATTTTGTAGTTAAATTGTTATGACGCAGTAGATTTCTAATGTAAATAAAAACTAAAATAAGAAATGTCATTAAAAGAAAAAGTTTTCTGATCATATTTGAATATGTAAATTTTCATTTTTTGTTAAAATCTAGGGTCAAAAAGAAATATTTGCTCATAATAGTTCAATTTGTTATTGTTAATTGTAAAAATGTCCGCCATTGTGTAGTTCCAAAAAGTCAACAATTTTAATAGGGAATAATGGATTTTAAAATTTGAAGAATGTTATTTTATGATGAAATAAGTTATGTAGATTCGATTAATAACAATTATAAGGTCAGAAAATGCCAAATTAAACATTTAATTTTTAAATAAATTCAATGCAAAGAGGTTAGGAATAACAAAACACGGTCGAAAAAGCGGCCATGTTTGGAATTTCCGGGGTTAACATATAAAAACCCGTGGAAAATGGAAAAATGGGTCACTCTAAATTCATCAAAAGGCCAATCCACGTCAGTTTATTTCTAAATTATTATATCTTAATGGCCGACTTGCTTAAAAAATTAAAGATGGTGGCATAGTTATACCATGGAAATGTATAATTAATTTATAAAAACAAAACCAACTGGAAATTGTACATTTATTAATAAAATACCTACCCACAAGAAGAGAAATTAAATTTTTTTTTGTACTAACCTTTGATATTGAATATTTGGATATCTGAAGAAGTAATAAAAAGCTTTGCCGACAATTTTAAATAAGATGAGAACGAGATAGCTGTTCCTGGGAGGACTCCATAACCAAACATCAGTTCGTTGCCGGTTACAAGAAGCCAGACGCCATCAACAAGTGAATTACGGTATGTTTTTGATATCACTTATTACAATCACTTTCCTAATATATAAAATTTGTAAATGATAAATTTCAATATCTTTAAACCACTATTTTGACACAATTTTGTTTTAAATAAAATAAACTGTATAAACATCTTGTAACGACTAATGCATACTGCTTGACTCCGTCTACTCTTTGAATATAACTGTAAAATATCACGTGTTCTTTTAAGCGTGGGTATATGCGCACGAAAGTACCATAGTCGTATCATTGAGTAGGTATAGGGTATATTAATTCTTTTAGATAAAATAAGTAAAATAAATAATTTTATCGTTAGATTTTTTTTTTTTTTTTGGAACCGACTACTGTGGTTAAGAGTCATTCGTGTTTTAAAATTAATTCAAATAAACCAAATCTAAAAATAATAATAGATAAAAACTACATATGTTGATTTTGATCATATATTATTGGCAAACAGTAAAGAATAAATAAAAATAAAGAAATTTTGAGGTGTTTTGAGATAAATAAAGATTTAAGAATTAAAACATAAATGATCATAAATTCTTGCCCCACAAAACTTATAAAAATAAAAATGTAAAATAATAAAAACAATAATTTAATAATTATATCAATTATAAATAATATCTAACCAATCACTTAACATTTTATCATTGTAATTTATTACAATATATATATATATATATATATATATATATATATATATATATATATATATAGTCTTATCCCCATCTACCTTTCGGTGTAGGGGTATCTTCTACGTTTTTTCTTATTTATTTGCTAATTCCTTCCATTTTTTTCTGTCCATTGCTGTTCTTCTTGCTTGTCTTATTGTTTCTCCTCTTTGTTCTATACTTTTTGTGATAATGGACTCCCATTTCATTTTTGGTCTACCTCTATCTCTTTTATTCATTATTTTTGCTTCCCATATATTTTTTACCTGTCTATTTTCATCCATCCTTTGTAGGTGTCCCCATCAGTTTAGTTGTTTGTTTTCGACGAACTTCAAAATTGATTCTACATTTAGCTCTTCCCTGATCTTCTCGTTTCTTATCCTGTCCTTTCTAATTACTCCCTGAACTGCTCGTATTTCATATCCGTTGCTTGTAGCTTGCTTTTCATCCGATTTGTTAATACCCACGACTCGCTTCCATACGTCAATATTGGCCGATAAATTGTCTTATATATGGTAATTTTTGTTTGTTTAGTTATTTCTTTTTTCCTTATAAAAGCTTTGTTCATCATGTAATATGTATTCATTGTTTTTTGTATTCTTTCGTTTATTTCTATTTCTTGATTTCCCTTATTGTTGATGTTGACCCCGAGATATTTAAAATTATTCACTTGTTCTATAAGTTCACCTTTTAGTTTTATAGATATTTTCTCTTCTTTATTGGAGGTAATCATTACTTTAGTTTTTCTAGTATTTATATACATTCCATATTTTTCCAGTATATCATTCCATATATTAAGATTATTCTGCAATCCTACTTCTGTACCAGCTATAATTACAAGATCGTCTGCAAATAAACATTCTGATATATAAACATTTTGTAGTTTTCGGTAGCCCACGTTCATTTTTTGTATGTTAGGTTTGCATAGTCTAAGTACTTCATCAATAAAAATGTTAAACAGTGCTGGACTTAGTACTCCTTCTTGTCTTAAACCATCTGTTGTTTCAAATATCTCTGATCTTCTGTTTTTGCTAATAACATTTTTTTTTGGCCTTGGAAAATGATCCCATTTAGCCACGATTATTTTTTATCAATTACTTATTATTTCATTTATTTTGATTTATAAACTAATCAGCTGCATTTTCTCTCTCTCTCTCTCTCTCTCTCTCTCTTTCTCATACATGGCCCTACAATGCAACAAAGAAAAGATAAGATGAGGTACAGCAGGATAAACAGGGGTACAAAACTTCACGCTAAGGTGCCCTTCGTAGCGACTTAAGTACACAAACAATAACATAATTTTTGTTTATTTGATAAACACTTTTAATAGTTCTTATTAGCTTATTATTAACTTTTTTCTATAAAGACCTTTTCAGATAATGTCTCTCTGTACTCGATCGAATGCTTTTTCTAAGTCTATGAAGGCAAAATATACTTTTGTTTTATTTTCCAGTGATTTATTTATTATTTCTTTTAGAGTAAAAACATGATCTTGTACACTTCTACCAGTCCGAAATCCGCTTTGTGCATCATCTAACGTTTGTTCTGTTGTTGCTATCAGTTTTTTCTGTAATATTATTTCATATGTTTTTAAAGCTGAACTAAGTAAGGATATGCCCCTATAGTTATTGCAGTCTCTTAAATCTCCTTTCTTATGTATCGGTAATATTATTGTAGTTTGCCAGTCTTGTGGTATTACTTCATTGTTCCATGCTAGTTGACAGATTTGTCTAAATATTTCAGTTGCTTCTGGTCCCATATTTTTCAACATTTCTGCAGTTATTTTATC
The DNA here is from genome assembly GCA_035357415.1 of Ophraella communa. NCBI lineage: Eukaryota > Metazoa > Arthropoda > Insecta > Coleoptera > Chrysomelidae > Ophraella > Ophraella communa. Next base: position 17,371,456 of record CM068984.1, read on the forward strand.
GTGTCCTGGGGATTTACAATTTTTTAGTGATTTGATAGCTTCTGTTATATCTTCCACATTAATAATATCATTTTGGCTTTTTTGTTCTTTTTTATCAGTTTCTATCCTTATTTCATTCTTCAGTTGTTTATTGTCATTTGTTGTTAGTAACATTTTGAAGTATTCCTGCCATCTGTTCATTATTTCAACATCACTAGTCAATATTTCTCCATCTTTGCTTTTAATGTTTGTGTTTTGGGCTTGTTTTCCTTTCCTTGTGGTTTTTAACACTTTGTAGAATAATTTTTGGTTAGCTTTTCTGTTACTTTCCATGCTTTCTCCGAACTTTATCCAGCTTTTTTGTTTAGCGTCTTTTACCATTTCATTTACTTTCTTTTTTTGTTGTTTATATTGTTGATAATTTTCTGTAGTTTTAAATTGTATGTATTGCTTCCATTTAGATTTTTTTATCTTTACTTCATTTTTAATTTCTGTGGTCCACCATGCCGTTTGCTTCAGTTTATTGTTATTTTTTAATACACCGCATGTCTCTTTGGCAGCTTCCAATATTGTGTTTTTAAATATTTTCCACATTTCTTGAAGTTCCAAATTTACCATGTTTTGTCTTTCCAATTTCTCTTTTACTAGATTCTTAAATTTTAGGGAGTTTTGCTATTCTTTTAATTCATATTTTTTTATTGTTTCGTATGTGTATTCTTTGTCTAGGTTTTCTTTTTCTTTTACAGTTTTTGTTTTTCCTTTTTTTTATGATTGCTACTAACAAAAAATGATCAGAGGATATTTCTGAACCCCGTTTGACTCTCACATCTCTAATTTTTTCCTTGTTATGTTTTTCGACCAATATATAATCAATAATGGACTGTTCCATCCCATTGCTTTTTTGTCTGGTATATTTATGTATATTTTTGTGTTGATAGAACCCATTAGTAACTATTAAGTTGTTTAGTATACAATAGTTTATTAATCTAGCTCCGTTGTTGGTTTTTTTAGATTCTCCGTATTTCCCTATTACATTTGCGTCTGCTTCATTTTTTCCTACTCGGCCATTCAAATCTCCTGCTATATATATATCGCCTTTACTTCATTTCCCTTTTCTTTTTCTTCTGCTGCCCGTTTTCTGATAGTTTTACGTATTTCTCTTTCCTTTAGTTTTTAATTTTGCTTTGTTTTTCATAATATTCGACTTTTGTACTTGATCTGAATTAAACATGTTTTATTCCCTAGTTTATGTGCTTGTTTTATTTTAACTTCTATATCCATATATTTTCTAATAAGATTCGTTACCATTCCTTTTATTAGAGTTGGATCGTATGTTACTATTGCTAACCCTGTTAAGACTACATTATTTTGTCGTCTTTGTTTTTCTATGTTTTCCATATTTGCTTCAATTTCTTTTATTTTTACCTTTATTTCTACATTTTCTTGTTTTAAATCACTATTTTCTTTCTTAAGTTGTTTATTTTCGTTTATAAATTGTTCTATAGCATTCTTGCTTACTTTTTGGTCTTTTCTTACTTCTTTGATATCTTCAGTGAGCCTATCGATATTGCTAGTTAATCTATTCATCATTTCTAGCATCCTGTCTATCTTCTTTAATTTATCTTGGGTTTTTTGAGATGTTCTCATGACCATCCGGTTTTTCTTAAACGCTTCCATTTCTTGCTCGCAATATCTGCTTCCCGCCTTCCTTTTACCTGCTTCATCCGTTGTGTCATCACTGTCCAGCTCCTCGTATTTTTCTAAATATTTCTCCATTTTGCGGCGCCAAGTACAACCTTCCACCTCAACGGTTCAGAGAAAGTCGTACTTACCGTTTTTATGTCCAACCGTATTTATTTTATTAATTTCAGTGTTTCCGAATTTAAGTACAAGCTGGCAACGTTGCAATTAAATTAGCTCTAATTGTTTCCTATTATTGACTATCAGTTTTTTAATCACTCTTACTTTTGGTACACTTTTTAATGAAATTCTAATATTACTTTACAGTTTTTCAGTTTTCTTTTACTCACTACACCTAGTATATAGTATTAATTTGTTCATAAGAAACTTACACTATATTATTTCGCGTTGCAACACTCGCAAAGCGGGTTAATTGCAGACGTAATATACAATAGATATTTTTTGATGCCTGGCCACGTTGCAATTAAATTTGGAAAATGTGACTATTAAATACCAATTCTATTGATGAGATGGGTAATTAGATAGTAAAGATTATTCTTAATTTACATAACATTTATAATATACTTAATTATGGACTATGATCATAATACTATATAAATAATTATAAAAAAACTCACCAAAAATAGTTTAAAACCACAAAAACACAATTTAACACACACTTTAACACAAATTTTGACATTGTTTATAAATGGCTTTGTTCATTTGTTATTGGATCGGCCAATGAAAATACCATGCGCATAAAACATTTTTTAACGATTTAACCAATCATATCATAGGATGACAAAAATGAAAACTTTGACAACGAAGTACAATGACACACCCTTTCCTTCAAACGATATAATGTAATTTTTAATGTCAAATGTCATTTTAGATGTCAACTGTCATTTTTCCGCTACCAACTGTAATTTTTCAGCTGTCAACTGTCATTTTTGACATTCGAATATCATTTATAACTGTCTTATGTCAATTTTTACTCTTAAATATAAACAATATGAAAATGAATACAAACACAAACAAACAAACAAAATTTTTGGAAAACCCGAAAATTCAGCTAAAAAAATAAAATTTTTTAGAAAACCCGAAAGTTTAGCTAAAAAACAAATAAAAAATCAAAGATTGATCCAGCCGTTTTTGAGTTACAGCAGTATATTCTATTTTTTATTTTTTATTTTTTTTTAGCTGAATTTTCAGGTTTTCCAAAAATTTTTTTTTTCTAAACCATCCCTAAACTACCTATAGCAAAAAAAAAACAAAAAAAAATTTGAAAATCGGTCTTGCCGTTTTTGAGTTTTTGCGAGACTAACGCACAGCAATTCATTTTTATATAAATATATAGACTAGCTATGACTAGCTGACCCTGTGAACTTCGTATCACCTGCAACACTTTTTTTACAACTTTTGATTCGTGATTATCAAGCTTTGAACATTTATTTATTTTTGTCAAGAATAAACGCTCGTAATGTACACGGTTAAAATGGTATTAAGTTATTAAATGAACCTTGTTGGTCATTTTAATATGTTTTATGTACTTTATTAACATTACAACATATAATCAATACATAACAAAATATAATAAACAAATCTATTTAATTTAAAGCTTTCTGATAAACTAGGTTTTTGGTTCGGTTTTTCGGAGCATAAATATATAAAGTCGATGGCTTGCCTACCCGTGAGCACGCGACATATAGTTGTCCATGCGAGAAGCATGGAAATTCTAAATTAATCCCGCAAACTTCCAACGATTGGCCTTGCGAATTGTTTATGGTCATCGCAAAGGCCAGGCGCACGGGGAATTGTAGTCGCTTGAAATCGAACGGCAAGTCCGTTGGAATCATTGGGATACGTGGAATCAAAACATCTTCTGCTCTATATTTTCCTTTGATAATCGTAGCTTCAATGACATTATTCATTAATTTTTTTACAGTCAATCTTGTTCCATTACATAATCGAGGTTGATTGATGTTACGCAACATAATGATAACTGAACCAATTTTTAATTGTAAGTTGTGAGGTGGCAAGCCAGGCAATTCTAGTGAATTCAGAAATTCTGTTGGATAGTTAACTACGTCATCCTGATTGATAACTGTATCAACAGATTTGAAGGAAAATAACTGTCCCGGAATGAAATTTTGAATGGTCACGTTGAGGTCGTCAACGTCTTTGTTTTTCGCCGCTAATATTGCTCTTTCGCTCAACCAAGTATGGTTTTTGAATTGTTGCGCTACATCTGGAAAAACACGCTGAATAAGCTCCTCCTTTGATTCTGTCAATTGACAAAAATCGTTGGGAAATGTAATGAATCCGGTCGAGGTGTCAACTGCGACTTTCCCATCACCAATATCTAATAATTGTTTCGAGAACACATCTGCACTATGATCTTGCTGTAAAAATACTCTCATATTAGTCGTCAGTCGAAGTGTTTTTACATATCGCCACAAATTAGATGATTTCAAGCATGCGTTTATTTCGTCAGTTGCCGTTGATCGTATGGAATAACGGGAAGAGTCTGACGAAAATCACCGGACAACAGAATCACGGCTCCACCGAAAATATTTTGGTTATCACGAAGATCTTTTAAGGTTCTGTTCAGTGCCTCCAGTGACCTCTTGTGTGCCATCGTGCATTCATCCCAAACGATCAATTTACATACCTGTAGAATCTTTGCCATTGCACTATTTTTGGCTATGCTGCAAGCTGGTATCTCATTAATTTGCATGTTTAGCGGTAATTTCAGCACAGAATGTGCGGTTCGTCCGCCTTCTAACAAAGTCGCAGCTATTCCAGATGAAGCCAAGGCTAGGGCAACTTCATTTTGCGATCGAATTCTCGCCAAAAGCAATGATATCAAGAAAGTTTTTCCAGTGCCTCCAGGAAGTAAATTCCACCAGTTCCATTACTCACAACTTCTAGCAAAGTCTCGTAGACAATTTTTTGTTGTTGATTCAATAGCGGAACATTCGTGCGAACTGCTTCAGCTAGTGCTTCGGTATCGTATTGGCGTTCCCTTTGTAACTCGTGGTTAAATGCATCATGCATTGGGCGATGTCATGCCTAAAGACGATAACACTTTATTTGCCATCAATAGACACATGTCTTCTATCAAAATTAATGTTTCATTGTTTCTTCAGTTATTTGTAGTGTTGGATTTGAAGTTTGACAGCGCATACGATGTAAAATATCCTCAGACTTGTCGGCCTTATATTTAAGCCATAAATCGTTTGGATTTGAGGGGAAACACGTGCGAATTTGATGCGGCGATGAAGAGATGACGGAATCCTTGAGCGCGTTATCCCAATGTGAATCGTTCTCGAGCAATTGTAATAGTTGACACGGTAAGTCGAACACAAATGTCCATTAACGGTTTTTAGTTGTTGAAAAGACGTCGGACCACGAACATTCACCAACAACAATCGAAGATAATAACATTCGTCGTTATTTGAATGCACAGTGTAGATGCGCCCCAAAGCGTCTGAAGCAAAAACATTGGGATGTCCTTCAACTGGTACTCCTTGTTTCCGACGTTGAAATGATTTCGATGATGCGTTCCATGTATAGTAGCGTGGAATTTCAGCATACAGTAAAGTGCGAGCAAAAGTGTCTGTTTGGCAAATGGAAAAAAAGCTTGTTAGTGTCGTTGATGGAGGCTGTAGCGCTCTGAATGCCGCGTTGTCTCGATTGAAATACACCCGTTGTCCATTTTATAGATGTACTGCCAAATGGACTACTGTAGGGTGTCTTTCGTGGATTGCAATTGAAAAGATTCGCCAAATTGCCTCGTTGCTACTGACATAGCGACCCATCTGATACTGAGATACTTCGTCATTTGCATCTGTTATAGCGAAAACAGCCATATCACTACCTTTATTTACATATTTACATATGTACTTGATTGATTTGACGGAATCGCAGTACTCTACATTGATGTGAGCGTCAAAAGCTTTAGACAGTATTGGTGAGTATGGGACAATCCAACGATTGTCTACATATACATCTTGTCCTTTGACCTTCACAACCACAAATCGTCCATTATCTGCAACTGATCGTCTACGATACAATGGGTATCCGTCATTACCTTTGATGGTATCAGCATGCAGGTCTCTCGGGTATCTTTTGGAACATTTACCGTCGATCATACAGGGAGAAGCGGTATTGAAAACACCGCAAGGTCCATGGATCATGTTCTTAGTTACTACTGCATGCAATTTTGGATCAACAGTTTAATCCGGGATTTCAGCTGAAATAATAGAATCGACTCCATCTGGTCTGATTTTATCAACTAACCATATCAAAATGTGCGCATGAGGCAAACCACGCTTTTGCCATTCAACGGAGTACATCCAGCAACGGACTTGGCCATACACACGTTGCTTTATAAAAAAATCCATGAGAGATTTCAATTTTTGTTTAAAAACTCTGGCAGTGATGTCATGCCTATCGACTGGTGTTTGGCTTGGTAAGAGTTCCTTCTTAATTTCAATCCATTGAGGATTACAGGTAAATGTTATGAACAGGTCTGGGCGGCCATATTGTCTAACATACGACATTGCATCTTGCGCGTACTCATGCATATGGCGCGGACTTCCAATGTAAGTTCCCGGAAAATTGTCATTCTTCCTACGTTGTTTGCATCTCTGTCAGCATTGATAGCATCACGGAGATAAATGTATTCTTCAGATCGGAGTTGCTGTTGGTTTAAGCGGATGTATGTCAATCGTTCAGTTTCAATTTTTACATACATGTCCACCGCGAATTGATGGAGAAGACGGCGATACATCAGAATGTGATTCATTTCACCTTCCCTGATCATGAGTCTGAATGAATAAAAATTCATAGCACTTACTTTTTTATTGGTTTCAACGCCTGCAATCATAATCGAGGTACAATTATTAGGTGTATTAAAATCAATGAATAAAATATTTAATCAATAACATAATTACCTGTTTTATGATTAACCATTTTGATATTGAAGTGGTATCCGTCTTCACCTTGCCAGAAAATTAATGGGTATTGTAGCGCGTCGTAAGTCCTATGCGTTTCGGATACACGTTTTAATTTATTATCTCGACGATGAAGCACAATATCTCTAGATTGTAAATTTTTTCCTACAATAACAACAGCCACTTCATCAATTGTGGGTGAATTAAATCTCCTTGTGTGCTCACCCGCAGGCGTTTTATCAGCCCTTATGACAATATTATGGCTGTCAGATGGCATTCGATCTAACGCAATCTTGAAAATTTTTATTAATATATTGTTCTGATGAAGAAACGTTTGCAATTGTTTGACAATAGCTGGCTTCGTTGTTGGATTGTGAGCACAACGCTGATCAAGTTCTGCATCGGAATTCCCCATAAAATAAATTTGTAAAAATTAATAATCCGCATCTGCTTGTGGCAACAGTGCTCCAAGTAAGTGATATATTTGTCCTTGAATCTGCAATGGTGTGTGTACAAAATTTTTGTTTGAAACAATGTTAAATATTATACTGTATTTGAAAATCAAGAGAGAGTAAATTCCCAGAATAAAAACTAATTCGGTATGCAAAACTATAGTACAGTACGTGCGGTAAATATTTGTAATGCATTCTAAATTGTTTTTGTTAATTTCAATACAAAATTTATTAAATTTCTTGGACTATCACAATATTTTATGATCTTTCATTGTTACTACAGTAGGCCTAAGAGGATTAACGTGCGTCATAGGCGTAACCAGATTAGAAAGGGATAATTGTTATTTAACGACCTCCGAATGGCAACAGCTTCTAATGACAGATATTTTGACTTAAATAGTGCTTAAGTTTCTAGAAATGCAGTTATTTGATTTTCGATAAACGTGACAAATAGTAGTGGAAGCAGTTTGTGAGTATACGCCAGTGAAAAAATTAAAACTAGACCATTTATCGCTCAATAAAAAGAGTGCTGTAGTGAATGTGTACCACTATTTTAAACATCAAAATCCCTCAAACACTATTGACAGTGTAGTTGAAACAACATCTAAGGCAATGGGATATGAAAAATCTACAATATATAGAGTTCTAAAGGAGGCAAAATCAGGTGGAGTAACCTTACCAAAGCCGAAACCAGGTAGATAAAAAACTATTAAAAGTCAACGTGGACGAGTTTTTTAAAAATGCTATTCGTAAGCTTGTTCACTCATTTTTTATAAACAAGCAAATACCAACTTTAAATAAATTTTTGCAAGCCATTACGAATGATGTTGATTTACCCACAATAAGCCGGGATAAACTATGGAAAACGTTACATGAGTTAAACTTTAAATTTGAAAAAATGGGCAGACACTCAATGCTAATTGATTCTGAAGAAATTGTATGTTGGAGAAGACAGTACCTCAGAAGAATACAACAAGTTAAAGCTCAAAAAAAAAACATTCATTATTTAGATGAAACATGGGTTAATGAAGGACATTGTGTAGGAAGAGTTTGGAAAGACAAAAATATAAAATCATCCCATCAAGCTTTTCTAGAAGGATATACTACTGGTTTTAAGGAACCTATAGGAAAAGGTAAAAGATTAATTATTTGTCATATAGGCAGAACAATAAACAACTAAAAGGTTGTATTAACTTTCACTATTTATTCTATAAATTGCAATTACAGCTGTTTCGCTATAACTAGCATCGTCAGATTGCAGTACAAACGGTTTTCTTGAGAATGGTTTACTCTTATTTGAATAAAAAAAACCGTTGATTATCACGAAGAAATGAATGGAGACGTGTTTGAGGAATATTTTGAACAGATGATTTAATTCATACCAAAAGGATCGGTTATTGTAATGGACAATGCAAGTTACCACTCCAGATTACTTGAACCTTTACCAACCACTAAATGGAAAAAGGATGAAATTGCAAAATGGTTATCTTCTAAAAATTTAGCCTTTGACAATACAATACTGAGGGTAGAATTGTTAACTATTGCTAAAAAACATAAGCAAAATTATAAAAAATATAATATTGAGGAGATAGCCAAAAAACGAGAAATTGAAATCCTTCGTTTACCACCCTACCATTGTGAGCTGAATCCGATAGAATTGATATGGGCTCAAGTTAAAGGTTATGTTGCCAGAAATAACACTACTTTTAAATTATCAGATGTTAAAAATCTCTTCAATAAGGCAATATCTGAAGTAACAAGTGAAAATTGGCAAAAATGTATTAGACACGTTACAGAAATAGAAAAAAAAAATGTGGGAGCTAGATAACATAATTGATATTACTATAGAGCCCATTGTAATTTCTCTAGAATCAGATGGTGAATCTTCTGACACAGAGTGCGAGGAACCATAACTTTAAAATTATTAATTTATGTACTTTAATTTTATTTTTAGATTTTTATTTTTTAAGATTTAATATTGTCGTATTTTTTGCATGTTGCTCGTCAAATTTTATCCTTGCGGTTGGTTCTTTTTCTCATATACCTACTTAATTGTTTTTTTAGCTCCTCATATTAATTTATAAGTAATTGTAATTATCTGTACCTATTATATACATATTTTGTAAATAAACATATGCCTAAAACAAAATGCCTAAAATAATATTGACTTTTTCTTCATTTTACCCAAATTAAATTACTACTTACGAATTATGTTTATCTATCTAAAATTGGTAATCTAGGTATAAATAACTAAAACAAATTAAATATTTCTATTTCCATATTAATTTAATTTTGAAAACGCACGTCTATGGTTTACTGCCTTTAACACTGATAACTGCAAAACATTTCTGGGAATTTACTTTCTCTTGATTTTCAAATACACTATAACATTGATACCTAGGCATTCAAACTTAATTAACTTTCTTCAAGTGATTGTTATTCTAGTAAACGTCTTTAAAAGTCTTTGTATCTAGCAACATGAAACTGACTGAAACACAAAGAATTGAAATTTTAATGATGATTGGTTATGGAGATAAAACACGTACGCAGAATGAAGTATATACCTTATTTCATAATAAATACCCCAACCGAGAACCAATTTTACAATCAACTGTTAGCAAAATTGAGAAGAAATTCAGAAAAATGGGTCATGCTAAAGATCTCCCTAAAGGTAGTAGAAAACCAGTATCTGAAGACAAACAACTAGATGTTCTCTTAGCCTTTCAAGATAATCCTCACACCAGTTAACGGCAAGTAGCATTAGATAATGATATGGACCATTCAACAGTTCTTAGAAAGCTTAAGAAGGAAAAGTGGCATCGGTACAAAGTAAGTTTAGTACAAGAACTTTGTGAAGATCATTTTGATATACGAATTGAATTCTGTGAAACTATAATGGAACAAAACAACAGAGATCCGATGTTTTTATAAAAGGTTCTTTTTTATGATGAAGCTACATTTCTATTAAACGGTCATGTCAATCGTCAAAATTGTCGCTATTGGGCTTCGAACAATCCACACTGGATGCAAGAGTACGGTACTCAATACCCAGAGAAAGTTAATTTTTGGGCAGGAATAATAGGTGATATAGGATTATTGGACCATACTTTTTTGAAGAAACCTTAACAGGTGCTCGATATTTAGAATTTCTTAAAAACTTCCTGCTCCCAGAATTGAACCGGTTATTTCCAAATACAAATGATTTATGGCTGTAGCAAGATGGTGCGCCTCCACACTATACTCTCTTGATCCGCAACTACTTGGTCAACGTCTTTCCAAATCGGTGGATAGGTCGAAGAGGAACAATCGAATGGCCGCCTAGGTCACCTGATATGACTCCTCTTGATTTCTTTTTGTGGGGATACTTGAAAAGTAAAGTCTACCAAAATAAACCACAAAATATCAATGAACTTAAAAAAAGGATACGTATTCAGGTTGCACAAATAACTCCGGAAGTTCTAGAGAAGGTTCGAAAACAGGTTAAGGTACGTCTTTTTCACTGTATTTTAGCTGAAGGCAGACAATTTGAGCACTTAATTTAGGTTTCTTTGTATTTTATAAATTATAATACATAATAAATATTAATTGAAGTAATTAAAATGTATTAATTTTTTAACCGAAAATAAACATGAATAATTTAGGCATATTAATATGGCTGAATAGGTATTTAAAAGACCTTTCAAATAATACAATACAAAACCCACCTTTCCATTTAAAAATTTTAGCGATGACGTCATCACGCGCACATAGATGACGTCAAAAATAAAAAGGTATCCTTAAGAATCGCCTATTTAAAAATAAAAATCGACATGTTTCAGGATTTTTCCATAAAGTAGCCGGTTTACGAAATAACAAATTTATTCCTTTCAATTGCACCAGACTGTATACATAGATACATAGTGATAACCCAAACTAGCATAAAAGCGTGTTTATTAAAAATAACTCTTAATTTACTAAACATGCTACCAGTAAAGCGACATGAGAAAATGAGACTTATTTTTATTAATATTAAAGTAAGTTTTTTTAAGCTCCAAAATTAATTAAATATTTTGTCTAATTAACTATCGATTTTATCTTAATATACTCTTAAAACGAAATTACATTGTATAAAAAATCTCATCTATCTTCCAAAAGTATTATTATCCAATTGAAAAGTAAAATACTTTTATTATGACATCTCTCGATTTTTTTTCTCTTTTATTTCGTATATTTGCACGATTTTGTAAATATTCTTTTGAGTGCCCTGGATTTAGATTGCTTCTCTTGATGGATACGATGTTGGCAGGCCAACTAATTGTACTTTTGAAAAATTTATTTTTTTACTTACCATAATGTAATCACCGCATAAGGGGTGCAACACCAAATATATACTGTTACAATAGTAATAGTCATTTTTAGTGTTCTACTTTTGGCCTTTTCTATGTTTACGGCAGAACGTCTAAGTCTCAATTTCCCGTCAGAAAGCGGTAGAGACTCACCTAAAATAATATTAATAAAACTAATAACTAACCTACTTTAAACATTTTAGTATTAAAGTATTTACATAGATTATCCCTGGATTTTAATAATTGTAAGAAATGAACCGTAAAAGTGGAATTGCAATGCAAAGAATGCATCTTATATTTCTCTTAAAGTATCTCTATTACTCCTATCTGTTATTTAATTAAATAAATTTGTTCCTGTTTGAATTCATAAAACCCTATTCAACAAAGAAGCATCCCATGCGTTTGTCAGGAATAATTTAAAATTGTTTTGTAATGGCTTGTTTGTAAAAGACCGGAAAAGTGTGACATCAGGTTGGTACTCCTGACGTGTTTCCTATGAAATTTTATTTACAATTTTACAATTTTTATTTACAATTTTAAATTTCATTATCTACAGTATATTTGAAAATTATAGAATATCGATATCATATTTGTGAAGAACGAGATAAGTATTATTAAATGAAAATTAAAGACAGGTGAGAATGGATATAAAAATGAGGTTATGTGATTTCAATGTTTACTTTTGTATTTGAGATTAATTTTTTTTTATTTAACTTTGTACTAAAAAATTATTGAAAACCAATTTATCAAGTTGTTGGCTATTGTACGTTATTTCAAGGATGAGAAAAAACTTATATCTAGAGGAGAAAATGCAGTGGAATTGGGCCATGTTAAAAATATGATATTTGATTTTAAGATTAGGATTTTGAATGTAACTGCCATCACATGGCAGCTTTGGCTATATTTGGACACCATAATGTATCTGTAACAGACAAAGCTTACACCTGGACCCCCCAACATGCGATATGAAAGAATGCCATAATTGTTTCTCCCAAAGGTACATAGGTTAACAAAGAAAGACTGCGCATGAAATCAAAGGATTCAAAAACAAACTGAGAATATTTGATGGTGCAGTTAGATTTATAGGGCTCTTGTACTTTATTACGTATTTATTCAAACCATATAACTGGTATTACTTGTTTCTAATTTGTTTATGAATAACTGAGCTAGACTTTAGAATGATATAAGATTGGTTTTGTTTTTTACAATATAAACGATATACATATTCAAAAATTCACTTATGGGGATTTAAATTTAAATCCAATTTCATTGGAAACATGTTCTACCAACCTGACAGTTGGCATCACAAATTTTTCGGTCGATTATAAACTATTGTTCATCAGGACATAGTTGAATGAGCAAATATTTGGTAAAAAAGGATAAAAAAATGTAATAACTTTTTTAATTTATAGCTGTTTTGATATACTATCATCGTCAGATTGACATACTGTTAAGAGTGGTATGAGTATTGAAGGAGTTAGGAGGTATCTCCGACTTCTTCATGAGAGCAAATTACCTGAAGAAGTTAGGAATATAGTGCAGATTAAAAAGAAAAATAGAGAAGAGTCCTACCTAGGCGGTAAATGCATCGTCAAAGAAATATCTCCAGAGAAAAAGGTGAAGTGAGTTTATCTGGCTTATATTGGGAATCTGGAAAGGTTCTGGACAGACAGCGCGAAAGGAAGATGACATCCCAAAAGCGAACACGATTAGTATCTTTCTTCCGAGACGCAAAGGTGCTAAATTCCGAACTCTTGACAAGCACGTGGAGAGATGAGCACCAAGGACCAGGGCTATGGCAAGTCCTAACGATTGGAATTGATACCAAATTGGGGTATATTATATCCGTATATTATAGGTTCGATCCTTTCACCTCTAGTTCCCCCTCCTGCAGTGACCTCCGCCACCACTGAGACTGGATCAGAGGCTACGGAGCCACTCGAGACTGATGACACCAAAATCTGCTCTAAGGCAAAGTAACCTACAACACAGACGGGAATCCTCCGGTATGATTATATATATATATATATATATATTAAACCAGAAATTTTTGGGGTATACGGCAATGTGTTTTAAGAAAACTCTTTTACTTGTTTTTCAAGCATTCGAAATATATTTATTTCATTTTCAAAGAAAAAGAGTGAGTATAAGCTAAATTGGTGTTAAAAAATGGTAAATATAACATAAAAAAACTATTTTAACTTTAATTTGGAATTTAAAAAAATTTTTTTAAGTCAAATTATTTATAAAACAAAATAACGTCATAAAATTAATAAACAACTTAATTGCTTCAGATAAAATGTAATAATAAAAGAGTAGAAAATAATAGGTTATAATTTTTTAATTTCTTCTTTCATGAAAAATGTAAATTTTGATTAAAATATTTAATTGTTCTATGATAAAAAATAAGGATATCTTATTCTTTTTATAATTTTGATTTAAGCTTCTAAAATGTCATTTAAAATCAAAATAAAAATGTCAAATAAATGTCATGAATTTTAGGTATTATTTAGATCTTTATTTGTATGTTTATCCAAAGATAGCAGATAATAATAAATGTCACTCAAGTTTTTATGGTCACTTTTTTTATTCATAATATCATTGTCTTGTGATATAGATGCCATTTCCAAAAAAAGTCTTTTTTTATTGTTAATTTGTACATCCAAAATACTAACAGAAGCATAATCGATAAGATGGTCATTAGTTATTGAATGTTTAGCCAATTCACATCTTTCAGGATGTAACCTGGTATCACTCTTATGCAAGGATAAACGTTGTTTTAATCTTTGGCCAGTTTGACCTATGTATTTTTTGTCGCAAGCAGAACAAGGAATACAATATACTACATTAGATAAATCCAAAATTGGAGTTGTATCTTTTACTTTACTAAAAATTTTGTTTAAGGTAAGACATGTATTAAGTAATAATTCTTACAATATAAATACATATGATCAAAATAATAAAGAATTAGACATTCAAACCAATAATACAAAATTATATGTATCATTACCATACATTCGAGAAATTACATCTAAATTAAGTAGAATTTTTAAACCATTAAATAATATTAAAATTACGAGTAGAACATGTCTTACCTTAAACAAAATTTTTAGTAAAGTAAAAGATACAACTCCAATTTTGGATTTATCTAATGTAGTATATTGTATTCCTTGTTCTGCTTGCGACAAAAAATACATAGGTCAAACTGGCCAAAGATTAAAACAACGTTTATCCTTGCATAAGAGTGATACCAGGTTACATCCTGAAAGATGTGAATTGGCTAAACATTCAATAACTAATGACCATCTTATCGATTATGCTTCTGTTAGTATTTTGGATGTACAAATTAACAATAAAAAAGACTTTTTTGGAAATGGCATCTATATCACAAGACAATGATATTATGAATAAAAAAAGTGACCATAAAAACTTGAGTGACATTTATTATTATCTGCTATCTTTGGATAAACATACAAATAAAGATCTAAATAATACCTAAAATTCATGACATTTATTTGACATTTTTATTTTGATTTTAAATGACATTTTAGAAGCTTAAATCAAAATTATAAAAGAATAAGATATCCTTATTTTTTATCATAGAACAATTAAATATTTTAATCAAAATTTACATTTTTCATGAAAGAAGAAATTAAAAAATTATAACCTATTATTTTCTACTCTTTATTATTACATTTTATCTCAAGCAATTAAGTTGTTTATTAATTTTATGACGTTATTTTGTTTTATAAATAATTTGACTTGAAAAATTTTTTTAAATTCAAAATTAAAGTTAAAATAGTTTTTTTATGTTATATTTACCATTTTTTTAACACCAATTTTGTTTATACTCGTGCTTATTCCTTGATAATGAAATAAATATATTTCGAAAGCTTGGAAAACAAGTAAAAGAGTTTTCTTAAAACACATTGCCGTATACCCCAAAAATTTCTGGTTTAATACCTATTAGTCGGCAAAGAACATAAATTTAATTATATATATATATATATATATTTGCTCAACAAGCTCTGGGCCTAGTCATAATCCAGGAGCCGTGTATAAAAAAACGACAAATAAAAGGTTTATCAAGCAAAACATCAAAAGTAATATATGATACTAGGCAGAAAGAATCCAGAGCATGTATCTTAATTAGATAAGACATTAATTATAGGTGCGTTTTGAAAGTGATGACAGATACCTAATACTGAGCATACTTCTCAGGATGGTTGAAAATCGAAAAGGACAACGGACCAAATACTTGGAGTGCTGTGCAAATATAATTCACACTATTGAAATATGTACTCTACTGATCCTAAGAAGAAACTACCATAAACAAGTTATCGCAATCTTCTTGAAAGTCATGTGGCCATATATCACTGAGCCAGCACTGAGCTTATATATCAACAGGTGAAAGATGGTCTGAAAAATCGTAACGAGACAGGTTAGAAAAATAAAATAACTTTGTTACGGGTGCTAGGGCAACAACCTGGAAAATAATGGTTCATAGATTCGGTACCTTCCTGCGGTAAAAGTAGAAATATTTAAATATCTAAGCTAAATACAATAGAGCAGAAACTTAGAAAACATATTTGAGGAGATCTACCAGAGATCAGACAATCCAAGACACTCCTTGGAACCATCAACCCCAAAAGGTATAAGTCTCTAGTACATCTAAATAAAACTTATCTAAGAATTATTACAGGGTTTTTAACAGGGCACTATCACCTCAGAGACGACTGTAGGAATCTGAAACGAGAAAATTCAGGAGAGTGCACATTCTGCAAGTATGATTAAGAAACTGCGGAATACCTTCTGATTGCAAGCGAAATAGTTACGGAAACCTGTACTAGACATCTTGGATGCTGTGGTGGTGATCTACCATCTCTGGAACTGCCACAGTTCCTAGCCTTTATCAAAGCCATAGACTGTCATTAAAAAAGTAAGTAGAGGACACACTATACATTATACACGTATAACTGGTCGCACTGCAGATATACTCTTCTCTAATCTAATCTTATCAATTTAACTAAAATGTAACCACAATCTGTCAATCTAGTTATTTTGTTAATTTTTTTAGTTTCCATTGAATGAGGTTTAATACGATAAATTTCTTTAAAATAAGGAAATTTAAAGAAAAATAACATTTTTTCAGTTACATCTGTTTTAATTAAATAATCGTCAGAACTATAGATCTGTATTAATTCTGTGTTTTAACGATGGGTTTTTCGTAAAGTACCTAAGGGTTGGTGCAGTAAATATGGAAATTCAATAAAAATATTTTTATAACCACAGTTTAAAAAGTCTGATTACTTACTATGTATTGATTTGGAGTTTCTAGATATCTCACACATAATGGCCGTGTAAGTAGTTATAATTACAAATAGAGGAATGAAATACATAAAAATAACACATAGAAAATTGTACGCTATTTCTTGAGACGGAGTACTGAAAAAGTCGAAAGATACACACTGTGTAAACTGGGGATCTCCAGGTGGTGTCTTTACACTGAACACGAAACTCTGAAAAATAAATGTCATAGCTTTAATAAAACTACGAAATACAGTATCCGCCAAAATAAACAGTACCGAATTTTGAAAAAATATATTTATTAATTAATTTTTGTAATATGTTCAAAATGTGCACCATGGAACAGATACGGATATCGATAAAACATCAAAGGAAGTCCGTCGTCAATGACCTTGGACCTTTAACTCGGTATGGCCTTGATGTTGCCAATTTGACCATTTTCAGTGTCGTATCTAGTTTTTTTAAAAAATGTAAGAATTTCAATAAAAATAAAATAAAAAGAGAACTTCATTTTTTTTCTGAATAAAATTTATTTGTCTATGTATGAATAATACACTCCACCATGCTCCACCATCTTATAAGAATAATATTCTATACCAATATAATTTTATACTTAATCACAATTGATGAGTCAAATGTAATTTGACCAAGCCGTCGTCATTGCGCTTGGTTGCTTGTTGGTTTGTAAAAAAAGTATATATTTATAGTATGATTACATAATGATCTTTTTAATTGTATATTCTATAATATTTTGATGTCTTTTGAGCCAAGCCGTCAACGTTATTGTGCTGGGTTGCCAAAGATATGGTTAATGAAAAAAGCATATATTTATGGTACCTACCTATGCTTTTTATGTATTATGATCTTTTTAATTATATATTTCTTTTAATGTCAATAAAACTAATTAAAAACAAGTAACTAAAGAAAAAATGGATTTGTATCTGTATAATGATCACGATTAGAAATATTGCTTATAAATTATTTGATCTCTGATCGTCAATTGAGGGAAATATTGCGCAAGTTTGACAACCCTGTAAAAATATTTCGCGAAACAGCCCGATTGAAGTTGACATACGTGGATGGAAATTTAAATGGGTATGTCCACCCCTTATATAAACAAATAAAATAGATACGGAACGTCGGCTCATTATTTGTAACCCACATCAACCCCCACCACGTTCGCTTGTGTTTACTTCTTTGACATTTTGGTTTCGCACAGTGATTGAAGCGTTTGAATCAAACCGGGAATTTAATGACGTATTATTGGCTCAGATGAACTAGCCAATAAGGTTATGGAACCGAAACGTCAAACATTGATATGGAAAAGTAAAGCCATTATCGTCACAACATTTTTCTTTCGTAAGAAATAAATTATTTTTAATAGATTTCTACCTAATTTGATTGTGGTAAATGCAAGAAAATAATATTTCTTTTTCTCTATGAATGCATAAAGTGTGTTGGGAAAAAAAGACATAGTAAAATGATTTTATGCTTTAAAACCAAATAACCAGTAAATTTGTATTATGATACGCCTCTGTGATATAAATAAACTTCGTCCGCCCCCTACTGCTGCTGTGTTAAGGTATAGGCATATCGTTACTTATCTATTTTATTTTTTCATCTGAGGTCTACCCATATATCTCGCTGTTTACTGTTCACTGTCAAGCTTTCGCATCTGTATGAATCTAATCTGTGACCATAGTGTTGCAAACAAGCTACCTAAGCCCGAATATGCGTACTAACGGAAATAACATCTTAGCTCAAAGTAACACAGAGAGCAATGGAGCGGACGATGCTGGGCACATACTTACGGGACAAGCAGAGAAAATAACTAAAAGACGCAACGAATGTAGGGGATGTAATCGAAACAGCCACAACAAAGTTGAAATATGAGTATGCGGGGAGGCGAGAGGATGACATTCAGTACAAAAATTATAAAATGGAAACCGCACTAGGAAAAATGAGATCAAAGATCATAAACAAGGTTGTATAATCTAAACAAGACAATAGGACTAAACGATAAGGGAAGCATAGAATAGAGACAGCTGGAAGGAGGCTTATCTCCAATTTTAATTTTTTTAGGATACTCACACATAACCTAACAACATACCCTAAAAATTAATGAAAAATATATTATTATTTAATTATCATAAAAACATATTTTTTTTAAAGGAAAAGTAAAAACTTGAAGCTAACTATCAAACAATATTTTAAGGGGTTAAAAAACTGTCTTTAATGTTTGTATTGCTTAAAGAGTGAAGACAAGGAAAATTATTTTGTAAAAGAAATGATATAAAGTATAGGTTATCGCGCGAAACAAAGTTTGAATTTTGATTTTTGAGATTTTGGATAAAAGAAAAGTTAAAAGGTCGAGCCTAATGCAGTCGTTAGACGCTAAGTTATGGACAAACGTGCTTATTACTAGCACGAAAGCATGCTTTAATTAAGCAAGTGCTCATTTGAAGCAGCTTATTTAACAAAATGGGTAGTAATGAGCGGGCTTATTTAGAGCGTGTTTAAAAATCAACCAACGTTTGACTTTCGAGCATGCTACCTAAGGCGCGGGTAAAAAGGGAGCGTGCTTCGAACAGGTTTGCTTATGAGCATGCTATTATTGATTCTATCTCGATTCGCAACAGTGGCTGCGTTAATCTATACATATATAAAACTTTAAATTGGTTGACTGATTGTTGGCATACCACTGGAGCCCAAACTGCTAAAAGTAGAGACACCATTTTCGCTGATGTAGGTGTGCACTAAGAAGGGATTTTTCGGAATTCCATTCCAATATGGGTAAAATAGGGAATTAAAGTTTGTATAAAACCCCTTCAAAATTCAAATGCGCACTTATCGTCAACTGTATGGCGACGAAGTAGTGGCAAAAGCTAGTTAAACATAAAAAGTAAATGAACCTTTAGTATGTCACGTTGAGGACACAAAAAAACTTTATTATGTGACAAATTATCGTTATGTGGAATACATAAATATTCTCCTTTAAATAAAAAACTTTGCTTAAAATGATGCTTATGATTTTTTTTAAAGGACATGAATAATTTAAGTTTAAAAATGAAAATAATTAAAACTAAAATTATAATTATGTATGAATAGCACTTTCATCTTTGTAAAGTGCTCTAAACAAGCATGCTCATTATTAGCAATTTTGTTACATATGTACTACAAATGAGCACTTGTTTAATAAAAGCATGCTTTCGTGTTAGTAATGGGCACGTCTGTCCATACCTTTTGAGCGACAAATGAAGTCAGGTGACAATATTTTAAATTTTCGCCACTAAGGCTTAAAAATGTTAAACAATGTTGACACAAGTACTATGACTATCAAGGAGATATATCACCAATCAATATCATCAATGCTTAGAACAACACTACCCATAAAGGAAGAAGAGCTTTATGTGATATAAATAAATATACATAGGTACAAACAGCTAAATAAATTCTGTAATGCGCTAAAAGAAAGATTCTAGTTTGCCGTCACCAGATGTAATATACTGAAATGTTTTTAAACTTAATTTTTAATCAACTTTAGCCTAGCCGAGCGGATGTTAGGCTAAAGTTAGGGTTCGTGGATTCGGCCTCCGCAGTATTTGGTGTTGGGAGGTCTTACTTCGGCGGTTAGGAAGGACGGGATTTGTTGCTGGGCTCTGAAAAAGGTCTGGAGTCTAGAGAAATGATACACAATATTCTCGGGAGAATCTAGCAAATTTATTAAACACTACGTTTGATGATACAAGTATAAATTTAGATGAAACTCTTGCGGAATGCTATATGCATCTCCCAAAGAAAAAGAAAAACCAAAAAAAACTTTCTTTAATTTAACATTAACAAGATTTAAAACTAAACAACAAAAATAATTAAACTATGGTCTGATGGACCCTGGCGTGACAATTCAATTTATTTATGATTTAATTACTTAGTCGCTATTTTATGAATTCCTTTACCGGAGGACTCAGTTCTCTGTCGGAGAATATTATCTACGTCCCGACAGTGGAGACCCGGTAAACTCTATATATCCGGTTGAGGATAAAAGTTACAATATTCGTCTGTATAATTAAGACGATAGAAATTCGCTTAACAAACAAATCCAAACTCCCATAAAATTTCTTAGTTATTAAGGGTTAGTATAATCGAAATTGACTCACCAATTTTCCTGCAGCGAGTTTGGGTACACACACTCACTTATTTTTATTAGTCGGCCCGGTAAAAGAATTTAAATTGTGATTTATCTCTTGGATAATATTCACTGCTTGTATTATTACAAAAAGAATTATTAACTCGTTTTCGCGGCCCGGTAATCGATTATTTTAATTTATTACTTTAAATTAAATTATTGAAAATTAGCACTTAGCTCACTTTCCAAAATAACACCTATAGACACCTAACGCGTTTGATTCGATTGGCATCAAGCCCATGGAACGCTCCAAATCGAATTGCCTCCTTCTTCGTTTTTTGGTCTCCAGCAAAAGCTGCTGCTGCTTGCTGTGTTTTGTTAGTATCAGGCATTTTATGGTTGTTTGGATTTTTAGTAATCAAAATGTAAATACAATTTCCAAGTTAATAAATTAGAACAATAAACTATTCCTACCTTGACGAAGATCCTCTCGTAGAAGGAGGTTGGTAGTTGAGGGTGGGTTTAAAAGGTATGTGTATGTTTTTGTTACTAATACGCGAGATAAAAAAAGAAATAGCTATATATTATTTTTTTCCGCAAAAAAAACAAAAAAAAAATTGTTGACTTTTATTCTCCTTAAATTTATTTTATACACGCATTAATAATTGTGCTAATCCTTTTAAACTTTTGTGACTATAGTCTTAGTTATAGCTCCTTTATTTATTAAATTAAATATTATAAAATATTAAAAAAAATTCAAACTATTCTGCTAAGTTTAAGTTAAGAAAATAAACTTCTAGATAGAGCGAACTTAAAAAACGATTGAGTGTTAATGTACATTGATGACTTTTCCAAAAAAAAAATTAATCTGTTTTTATTTTTTGTTGTTGTACAGTTAAACTGTAAAGTTATTTTCTATAATTTAAAAAAAATTGGCTACTACGGCACTGCTTTTTCGAAAAAAAAAAGAAAGGATAAGCGAAGGCAAAAATTCTACTTAGTTTAAGTCACAATTAAAAAAAAATTTAGCCGAAGAAAAAAAAGTTTTCATGTCCGCCTATGGTTTTTCAAAATTGAATCAAATTTGATTTATTAATACTGCCTTGTTCTTTTAAAGTCAGAAAAGGAAAAAGAGAAAAAAAAATAACATCGATTTTAGTCTTCCCAATAAATGATTTTTCCACACTAAAAAAATTTTAAGTCAAAAAAAAAAATGTAAAGATGCAAACAAAAAAAAATTTATAACTTGATTCTCAGTCTCAAAATTTTACAAAAGTCCAAATAAGCAATTCTAAAATTGAACAACTTCTTAGTGTGCGCCTATGATCTTAAAAAAAAATTGACGTTTTAATTTGTCAATCCCAAAATTCTACAAAAGAATTAAGTCAACCAAAAATGAATAACCGCCTAAAAAAAATGAACTTTAATTCTTCAATCCCAAAATTCTACCAAATAAATAAGTCAAATAAACAAGTCTACAGGGGAATAATTGCCTTAGTGTACGCCTATAATTTTAAAACAAAATTTAATTGTTCAAATTCAAAATCCTACAAAAAAAATAATTCAAATAACCCAATCTAACAGTGAATCACGATTTTAGTGTGCGCCTACGATTTAAAAACGTTGATATAGTTACTACGGCCCTGATCTTTTGTATTTATTCGACAAAATGAGTAATAAAGATTTGCAAATTCGCTTATATTTTCGAAAGAGGATCAAATAACTTTTGTCACTGAGAAAACTGATGAATTAAAAAAAAGAATTCTCGACGAAGAGTATTCTGGAGAAGGGTTGAATGTTATTACGTAAAAGAATTTTTTCTTTTTTTTTTGAAAAGCGTTAATAAAAAAATATATATAACATCTAGTAAACAAAATACAATAGTGAATGAAACGGTCTTTTTCCAAAACTAGAATGGTAAAAGGTTAAATACCTTAATTTATCCCTTTGATTTTTATTCAAAAAAAAGTTGAAAGTAATGTGCTTTTTTTTTTTAGCTTATTGTATGTAGGTTAACTGCTCTATTTATTTTTTCCGTCGGTAAATTAAGTTTGATAATAATAGAAATTGACTTGTGAATGATATTGTTTGTATAACTTTATTTAATTACAATTTTTTAAATCCTTTATTCTGATACTATGTTAACACTGATAAAAATTGTTTTTTATTTCACTTGTTTAGCTGTAAATTGCAACGATGAAAAGTTAATTGTTGTGGAAAAAGAAAAATTTAAGCGACAATTTATACCTATCAAAAGAATTATCGTAACCTTTGCCAAGGTTACTGATTTTTTTTTTTTTTTATTAATTATTATTACGTTTTACTTGTTTTTTCTATTATATTTTTCTTGGTGTATATAACGTTTTCTATACCGAGTTTGAAATATGAGCGCTTCGTCACCGAGTCATTCACCTTGCAACTGGGTTGTAAAATTACTTTATCGTAATATCACGTTAAGTTTTTTTTTTTTAAATTTTTGCTGAATTAGGTCTGTATATGTTTTATTTATTTTTGAAATTTAAAATTAAATACAACGAAAAGATTTTATTTTACCTTTATTATGTTATTATATTATTTATTTTACCTATATTATGTTAGTGTATTATTTATTAATCCACAGTTTCTTTTTTATTACTTTTAGTTTGCGTTATTCTGTTTAACAAAAAAATAATTAATTATTTATTACTCATATTAACCTATTAGTTTTTGTTTTGTTGTTCTTTATTTTTTCTATACTCCTTTAAATGTTCAGGGGTTCTCGGGGTGGGTGGCCTACTACCTCCCGGTCCGAAATCGAAATCAAATTTGCTCTCTTCACTAAGAGGGCTACTAGGGCCTAACACGCGGGGAGTTTTTGGGATTTCGTTCTCGCTATATTCCCTGATGGGACTACAATTACATTGAAATGCCCTTTTTAACTCCTCTCTTTGTTGCTTATTCAGTCTAATTCGCGGCATTAAGAAACACAACCGTACTTTTTCTTTTAAATTAGCAAAAAAAAACAAACAAGAATTTACATACGATTTCAATTATGTGAGACCCACTACCACTGAAATCGTTTCAATTTAATAACTAACTATGCTTTTAATTTACGTGAGACAGTTGTGTTTCACTTTACGATTTAAGTTATGTGAGATCCACTACCACTGAAATCGTTTATAAGTGATCAACTAAAATTCGAATTTTTTTCATATATTTCTGTACTATCTAGAGGTGTATTTCTGAACCGAAATTAAAACAACTTTTTGGGACTGAAATGAAACTGGTACGCTCCTTTTTAGTTCCTCTCTTTATGCTTATTCAAAGTTTTACGCGGCAATAAGAAACACAACCGTACTTTTTCTTTTATATTAGCAAAAGCCCAAAAAAAAAGATTTACATACGATTTCAATTATGTGAGACCCACTACCACTGAAATCGTTTCGATTTGATAACTAACTTTACTTATAATTTACGTTAGACAGTTGTGTTTCACTTTACGATTTAAGTTATGTGAGATCCACTACCACTGAAATCGTTTATAAGTGATCAACTAAAATTCGGAAAAAAAAATTATTTTTTTTTTGTTTTACTTATTTCTGTACTACTTAGAGGAGCTAAAAAGTGTATGTTCTGGACCGAAATTAAAAAAATAACTTTTTGAGCCAACGAAATCACCCAAAATTCCCAGCTTCCCTTTCTAACCTGCCAAACTAATCCGAAAAACCGCTGTCACCAGATGTAATGCGCTAAAAGAAAGATTCTAGTTTGCCGTCACCAGATGTAATATACTGAAATGTTTTTAAACTTAATTTTTAATCAACTTTAGCCTAGCCGAGCGGATGTTAGGCTAAAGTTAGGGTTCGTGGATTCGGCCTCCGCAGTATTTGGTGTTGGGAGGTCTTACTTCGGCGGTTAGGAAAGACGGGATTTGTTGCTGGGCTCTGAAAAAGGTCTGGAGTCTAGAGAAATGATACACAATATTCTCGGGAGAATCTAGCAAATTTATTAAACTCTACGTTTGATGATACAAGTATAAATTTAGATGAAACTCTTGCGGAATGCTATATGCATCTCCCAAAGAAAAAGAAAAACCAAAAAAAACTTTCTTTAATTTAACATTAACAAGATTTAAAACTAAACAACAAAAATAATTAAACTATGGTCTGATGGACCCTGGCGTGACAATTCAATTTATTTATGATTTAATTACTTAGTCGCTATTTTATGAATTCCTTTACCGGAGGACTCAGTTCTCTGTCGGAGAATATTATCTACGTCCCGACAGTGGAGACCCGGTAAACTCTATATATCCGGTTGAGGATAAAAGTTACAATATTCGTCTGTATAATTAAGACGATAGAAATTCGCTTAACAAACAAATCCAAACTCCCATAAAATTTCTTAGTTATTAAGGGTTAGTATAATCGAAATTGACTCACCAATTTTCCTGCAGCGAGTTTGGGTACACACACTCACTTATTTTTATTAGTCGGCCCGGTAAAAGAATTTAAATTGTGATTTATCTCTTGGATATTTTCGCGGCCCGGTAATCGATTATTTTAATTTATTACTTTAAATTAAATTATTGAAAATTAGCACTTAGCTCACTTTCCAAAATAACACCTATAGACACCTAACGCGTTTGATTCGATTGGCATCAAGCCCATGGAACGCTCCAAATCGAATTGCCTCCTTCTTCGTTTTTTGGTCTCCAGCAAAAGTCTTTTTTCCCCCTAGTACCTCATGAACTACCCTTTCTCCCTCATTCTGTTTGCTTGTCTTTTTTCTATTGGCTAGCTGCCCTGCTACCCGTACTACTTCGGCAAATCACCTCGAGCTGAGCAAGCAAAAAGTTGGCTCACACATCGTTGCTCTCCTACGTGACTTTTTTTGTATTTTCAGCACCGCAATTTATTTAATTATTTAAATAATTTGGTTTCGTATTATACTTTGTTTTACAAACACATTCTTGAGAAATAACTTTTCGCTGACAAGTATTCTACAAAGGTTACTTAGTTTCTTTTGAATTAATTATACGGGGGAGCTCCGATATGTTGTTTAACTTATTGCCTTATTGTTTGAATTATTGTAACTTTTATCATCATATCAACCCTCGGCGGGGACGGGGGGTACCTTTGGATTATTACAATTCTAAGACTTCGTGACTCTCAATTCACTTCGCAGATCCTACTATCAATTTAGAAATTATAGCACTTTCAAAAAACAAAAAAAGTTGACCCAAAAAATTTTACATGATTGACATCAACACGATATAAACCAACCACACATCGATAAAGTAGCATTAAGGTCCAGCACATGCGGCGCAAAGCAACTGCAAAGAAACCCTTATGAAATTATTAGTTTAAAACCCGTTTCAACCGTTTTTCACACATGCGGCGCAAAGCAACTGCAATGAAACCCTTTCGAAATTATTAGTTTAAAACTCGTTTCAACCGTTTTCCACACATGCCGCAACCTCACAATCATTTCGGTTTTCTGTGAGAACACCGTCTGCAATATGTCTTGTTCGAGTAATGAAGAAGTTGTGGTTATGTATTTATATCTTCGACAAAAAAGATGACTGTCGTTTATGTTTGTGGCTGCCAAAGAATTACACAATAACTCGCATGTTATTGTTTTCCCAATTTCTGTCCAAGCTTTATCAGTCTCGGTCCTCCGAGAGTAGCTAGGCTATGTGGTGTTCTATGCATGGGTATTTGTCTACTTCTAACACAAATTTATTATTTTGATTTTCTTCATCAGTGATTTTGTTCTTGTAAAAGAGGACAAACCTGAGGACACGCTACCACGAGTTTCCTGCACGTCGATTGCAATGCAACTGATTTGCAATGCGTTTCAAACCGCAAAAGTAACTAGAAGTTGCGGTTTCGTTACATTTGAGTTGCGCCGTATTTGCTGGATCTAAATCGGTTGCTTGCTGACGGTACCTTGTTCCCAGAGACTGAAGGATTTATGATTTTCTTAATATATCGACATACCCTGTATACAAGATATCTATCACAGAAGATGACCAAATTCGATGAAAACTGTTCGATCAGAATTTACCTCTATTTGTACTATACCCCCCAAACAGATAACAAATAAAAGATTTTTCACATCAGCGATGATATAAGATCTTCGCTGTTATCTAGACCTGTGTATGCAATTCTATTAATAACGATTATTATTTAGAAGTTTATTTATTCTTTAACATCGGGGTAAAATATTACCTAACGATATACTTTTTTAGATGACCTTGATTACACAAAAATATGGAAATTTTTAATAATTTTAGGTTTTTCATATCTTTCTCTTGCGACTTTACTCTGTATACACGTGACGGTTGTGGTTTTTTTTGTCGATTCACCAAGTTTATTGAAAAAATAATATACACATAATTTGATAAAAATAAATTATTTCTGTTAACAAAATCCATATATGCCGTATCTGATCTGTTTGTTGACCTAGGCTCGCCCCTGTCCTTTTGACTGCGTTGGCTTGTTGCCACCCATTAATGCCTTTTGGTCTTTGTACTCTGGTGGCCCATAAGGATTCTGGGGGGATCCCAGTATGATGATGATTTGACTTCTTGTAAAGCCTCTGGAGATGTCTTCTTGTAAAGCCTCTTCTTACACCTACCATTCGACACCTTACACCCTGTATATACACCGACGACTTCTTGTAAAGCCTCTGGAGACTTCTTGTAAAGGCTGCTTATACGTCACCTAGCGGTCTATAATCTAATCGTTTTGGTAGCGATCTACATTACCGACATGTGAGTGAAGGGGGGGGGGGGCTGGCTTGTGTCCGTTGATCACTCGTGACCTTGAAACGAGTCAAAAATGACGTTTTTAGACATTAGCTTTCTTGACGATTTTCTTATGGAGATTCCCATGTTAACGCCTCCGCCATGGCCCCGAATCAGTGTTGCCTATCTACTGAGATGGAATTCAGAACAATAAACAACTAAAAGGTTGAATTAACTTCCACTATTTATTCTTTAAATGCAATGACAGCCGTTTCGCTATCGAAATAGCATCGTCAGATTGACATATTGAAGTTACATTTTGTTTGTTTGTAACTAGGTACTTGATGTTGATAAGTAGTTAAGGCTAGACCAAGTAAGGAAGTAATAAGACATAACAATATTAAAGCCTAGATGATATTAGCCCTAAGGGATTATCCTGGATGTATTATTATTTCTGTTATTATTTCTATTATTATTTAATAGTGGTGAAACTGTTTACTTTGATTGAGTCTTCATTTTATACATAGATAAGACGTAATTATAACACAAATATATTAAGTTATTGTAAAGATCAGCAGGATATAGTTTTTTCCTGGTTTTTCTATATCATTGCACAGTTATACTGATCTTAGAGGGAAATACATCCAGGATAATCCCTTAGGGCATAACATCTAGGCTTTAATATTGTTATGTCTTATTACTTCCTTACTTGGTCTAGCCTTAACTACTTATCAACATCAAGTACCTAGTTACAAACAAACAAAATGTAACTTCAATATGTCAATCTGACGATGCTATTTCGATAGCGAAACGGCTGTCATTGCATTTAAAGAATAAATAGTGGAAGTTAATTCAACCTTTTAGTTGTTTATTGTTCTGAATAAGATGAACTTTCACATAGTAAGGGTTAGTACCATAAATTTTACTGAGGTGGAGTTTTATAACTCCATTTTCCACAATATACAGATACAGATAAAAAGGTTGTTGAGTGCTTCATTAACTACCCAAATGTTTATTTAAAACCACTTTATAAAAGTTTTCTCAGTCATATTTCGATTAAAATAGAAGTAGGAAATATTTTAAAGGATAAGAATTTAAATATATAAACCCTAAGTATACAGAAAAGTCGTTTTACACATGCAACCAATAATAGCAGCATAATTAAGTAAAATACAACCAACTCACCTGTGGTATGCAATAAATAAAAGATGCACTCCAAGCAATTGTTAACATAACTTTTCCTCGACGCCGAGCGTCGTTTACTCTAAGAGGATACAATACCGCAAAATACCTGTCTAATGACACGCATACTAAAATATTGCTGCTGAGGTAAGGTCCCAATACTCTTAGAAATAATAAAATTTTGCATGCCACGTTTCCAGCCAACCAGCGAACAGTCAATCTCCATCCGACCTGAAAATAAATGTAAATTATTCATTAAATAATGTGCGTGGTTATACAATATCGCTTAAACATAATATTCTAGTCTATACCTAGAATAACTATTCCTAATTTTAAGAAATGATAAAGGGCACTTAAATAAATATTACATGTTATAAAAATTACGACCACCATTTTCGATATATAATATGTAACGATGTGCAACTGATAAACGAATTCTCCGAAACAGCTGCGAATGTTTACCAATATCATAAAAGGCTAAAAAATTCGAGCCACTAATAATTCTGCTTGACTATATCCATGCTTGCGGAGGATTGGATGAGGGAGGCTGAAAGTGATTCACCCCTAATCTCTCATGCTAGTTTTTGGGGAGGGTGTCTCCAGGGGGCGGATTTGGCAAGGGAATTGGGCTTTTAAAGTTGTAAGAGCCTAGTGACTGACCAACTCTCAGGATAAGCAATAAATAAGGTTCCTGTATGGGATTTGCTCGCGGATTAAACGGAATAGTGGAGTAAACCTCGATAAAAAACCAGCATAAGCGAGGCAGTCACGTTGTGTGACTTAAGCAGCGGTAGCTACTGCGTCCGGAAGCAACCGTAAAAAAAGCCTAAAAGAGTAAACTTCGATAAACAATCCGTAATTCACGCTGTTACCTACCGTGGCATGGATGAATGGCTGCGCGTAAGTCAGTCATAAACGGTGCCTCCGGGATACCCGGGTATCCCCGGATACCTCCGGGGATACCCGGAGTACCCAGCCTTACCACCACAAGCGGGCTCTGTGGGATGTGGTATGGAATATATAGAAAAAATAGAAAAGGACGTAATGGAGGAAGAAAAGGAAAGAAAGGGAATCTTCGGGAAATCCAGGAAGGTAAGACGAACAGCGGATAAGGTGGGAGAGCCTAATGAGTGGATGGTGAAGCATAAGAGGAAACAGAAGGAGAAGAAAGGGGGAAAGGTAGAGATTAAGGAGGAGGCAGATGAAGAGAATGTAGAGGATCTAAAGGAAATGATAATGTTGCTGGGGGAATTGGACAAGAATCCATAGGGTAAGGCATATGAGATTGCAGTGAAAGAATGGGGGGAACTAAGAATATTGTGCTAGAGGAATTTTTAAAAAATATTTGCAGTGGGAGAAGAAGTAGGGGATAATATTATTCGTGTAAAGCAGGATTTCAGTGAGAGACGTAAAATGAGGGGGATAAGGCCGGTAGAGATAGAGGAAACGGAGAAGGAATGACGTGGTATGAAGGAGAGGAAGGCTTCAGGAATAGATGGCTTGACAGGGGAGTTAATAAATAGACTGTTGGATAATAATGGGAAATATTTCTTGAAACTTTTCAACAAGGTGTGGTAAGTAGCCAGAATGGTACTGGTGATTAAGGCGGGTAGAGAGGGAAAGTGGACAGGGGACTACAGGCCCATCAGTCTGCTGTGCGGGATAAGTAAGGTTTTGAAGTGGATCATAAAAACAAGAAACATATTTCCCAAGAATGTCAGAGATTTGTAAGAAATAGGGCCAAAGAAATGTAAGGAACCAATAAATTTTCATTTAATTTGAGAGGAAGAACTAATAAGCTGAGAAGAAACAATGGCAAATCGAAGTTTTAATCTATTAAAAAACCTGTTACATAACTTGTTAATAAAGGAAATGGAAATAGCAATTTGCTTAATAATATCTATTCCTTCATTAAAAGCAGAGAAAGATAGGGGAATATAAAAAGCTCTTTGAAACAAGCTATTAAAGGCAGTAATCTTATGGGAGAATAGATAGTTTGAATTATATTTAATTACCATATCAGTAGTGGTAGGTTTTCTATAAATTTGAAACTCAACGTTTAAGTTCATTATTAGAACCAACGAAATTGGTACCATTATCGCTAAATAAATGAGTACAAAGCCTTCTTCGAGATGCAAATCTCTTAAGAGAATTTAAAAATGTTTTACTAGGTAAATCACCAGCCATTTCCATGTGGATGGCCTTAGTAACTAAACATACTCAAATCGCAAAGCGATCAGTTTTTTAAAGAACGAATATCACAACAGCCAAATGAAATAAGTTGTTATCATATTTTTTATATTATGCTATTTTATCATTTTTTAAATTAATTTATTATTTGTATGTAAATTACGAAAATTTTGATTCTAAAAAGTATGTTTGTAGCACTGTGAAATTAAAATTATCAAATGTCAATGTTTTAAAATATTTTAAAATGAATAATACACCAATAAAAATATATTATATTATAATTAAAAGATGATATTCATATTCACAAATACTTTTTTAAAGAACAATATAAAATTAATAAATTGCTATTAGCCACAAATTTCATTGTCAATGGTCTTGTCATTAGATACTTCTCATGTTGCTAACCATTTAAAACAATAATTTGCGTGCGTAAATAGTTATTTACGTTAGTCCGGGAAGTGACTTATTACGATACGAGATAGATGTTTATGGACGAGGCGACGAAGGATCCGAGTCAAGAATATCTAATCGAGTACCGTAATAATCACTTCACGAATGTGTATCGTAGTATATTTTTTTTCATACTGCCTTTGGTTTTAAACGCAATAAAATATGAAACTGAAATCACATATTTTATTATTTTATTAGGAAGTCATGTAGACTGCTATGAAAAAATTATGTTACTTGATTTATTCTTAACATGGTTGATTTGCTTTTTAAATAAAAAATGAACAGCGGTTATCAGCGGTTACCAAGTAATAATGTAAATAAAGGCAGACAAATTAAATTTTTCTGCGCACACGAAATATCTGCGGAGAAAATGGATCTGAAATTAGATGAAATTGCTGAGAAAACTGCGGAAGCGATAGGGTAAATCATTCCAGTTAAGTCTGCGAAAAGATATGAAAAAGAATATATGCGCTGTTTTACAACTGGCGTGAACAACACAATTTGAAAAGTAGTGCTGATGAAAATGTAATTTTGGCCCACTTTTTGGATGTGGTAAGAACAGTTTTTTTAAAGAATATTCTTTTCGAGAGTTTATATTTTCAGTCAAAAACATTCACTCTTTCTTCATTATGGTCCAAATACTGGATGGTAAAATCAATGATTATGGTTAATGAGAATGTCAACCTATTAAGTTTCACAAAGTTGATAGCTTTTTTGACAAAACAGCCAAACCAGTCGAAGGTGCTCACAATGGAACAAATTGAAATCTTCATGAGGGAAGCTCCAGATAAAAAATATCTATTACTCAAAGTGATAGCATTACTTGGAGTTGCTGGAGGTTGCCGAAGGGAAAAGATCTATAATTTAGAAGTTAGTGATGTGGAGGATACGGGTACTCAGCTAGTAGTTAAGATTAACCAGACAAAAACGCATATTCTACGACGACGACGAGCATATTCTGTTCGATTTCAATCCACAAATAGAATTAGATAAAATTTTACAGTTTTTTACCTATAAAAAACTAATCAAAATGCAGTTAGACTTCAAACGTATGAATATACATTTATTGAAATTTAACGAAGGTTTGTTGGAAACCAGATGCCCCGAGGCTTCATGAGATTTGCGCAGAATGTCATCAGGAATGAATTGATCTTGAGCCATTTTGTAAAAATCGGATAATGCCAATCACTGACAGTGTCATATTATTTAAAAACATTAACAATGTGTTTCTATAGGTACCAACTACAGATGTAGATAGATACCCTCTATCTTGTCATTGAATTCAAATTTCAAAAATAGCAAACGCAGGTAAATATATTAATATTTTATTTTTCCACTGTTCTTTTGTGTTTTTTACCAGTACGGAATAAAATGTTGTACGTCGCACGTGTCCGGTAAACTTAAAAATTAACAGGTCAAATTTATAAATTGTGCTATAAACTGTTTTGTGAATATGTCAATAAACCTTTTTAATCTTCATATTAGGTACCTTTTTTTACAGAACTCATACAACTCCTAAAAATTTTCCATGTGTAGAAAATTACAAGATATTTTTATTCTTTTACCTTTCTATATACTGCAATTTAATTCGAAAGTAAAGTAACGTATTAACTTTAAAAGGACTGCTATACTTTTCAAAGTAATCTATTTTACAAATTCAAATGAATGAGATAAACTAGATATGAAACGTAAATATCATGTTTCAAGTACCTAAACTTTTCAGAATTACTAATGAATG
Organism: Ophraella communa; assembly: GCA_035357415.1. Classification (NCBI taxonomy): domain Eukaryota; kingdom Metazoa; phylum Arthropoda; class Insecta; order Coleoptera; family Chrysomelidae; genus Ophraella; species Ophraella communa. The sequence goes on from CM068984.1 coordinate 17,404,573, forward strand.
GATGGTTATTGCAAAACAAATGAAAAATTATTCGTTTGATAAACCTTACTTTAAAATCTCTATTTAATACGCCATCCGCTAATAAAGAATAAAAGCGGGATTAAGCTAGAAGATGTCATTTATTTTTTTTTTATGTTTATTTTTATATTTTGATTTTATTTTCTCAACTCCTTTTGCTTTTTCCTCTTCATGTCTGATTTTCATTGTACTTAACTGCTTTACTTCGTCCTTCGTGACCTCTTTGTCCATTTATTTTAGAAACTATATCTTTTCCCTTTTTTCACTTATTTTATTATTCTATCTACTCCTTCTGCTGTTTTGTTGATGCAAGCATTGCTCGAATTATTTTGTTTCTGCACTAATTTTCGTTAGGCACTTTCTCTTCCAAATTACCTAAAAGAAGTTGGAAATGTAAATAAAGGGAGCAGACATTTAGGAGGTGACTTCATGCTACTGGATTATGTTCTCGAACTAGAGCTAATAATAAGCATATTTAATTATATCCAAGAATAACTTACAAGAATGGTGTAAGAATTGGTTGCTCCCTCTGAACATTGAAAAGTGCATTGTGCTTCATGTCGGCAAAAACAATCTCCTCACATACCGATCTTGGACTAATAGTGAAATCTAACCTGACGTGGAGTGATCATGTGACTCATGTGTGCAAACGGGGTAACACTAAATTATTCCTGATCCAAAAGGCATTCTTCAAAGCATCTTTTGAAACTTACTGTCGACTCTACGAGTACTTTGTTCGCCCAATCCTCGAATACGCGGGTCCCGCTTGGCATCCGGAGTTAGTTCGTAATCAGGACATGTTAGAAAAAGTGCAAAGACACGCCACTAGTCTCTCTGGCCGCGTTAGACCTACTTAAGAAGAAAGGTTATCGATCGCGAATCTTAGAACATTTAAGGAAAGACGCCTCCGGGGTGACTTAATTTTCTCCTACCGAATCATAAAACACAACCTGGGCAATCTACAAGCAGCTTTTCCACTTAATACTGACGGTCGACTGCGAGTACACTTATTCAAACTGAAGAAGGAAGCATTTCGAACCCGTACCAGACAAGGCTTTCTGAGCAACAGAATTTTTGATGTTAGGAATAGCTTACCCAATGACATAATCGAAGCTGAGGGGATTGTTTACATTTCCAGGCTACTTAATATCAAAAAATATGTTTTAATTATTTAATCCATTTATCAATTTTATCAATTAATAGATGAAAAATAAAAAATTAAAATGGAATAAAAGCGCTAAAGTCACTGGAATCAAATCAGATTGACAAGTTAGTATGGAAATGCCTCCAGGATCTAATACGACTAGTAACCTTACTTTGAACACCTCGGCATACCGACATTGAAGGGAACGAAAAACCTTCTAGCCAGAAAAGGTGCTGTATGAATATTTATAGGCCCTGAGGGGGTTTAAGAAACTCAAGGGCATTTGTAAGAGATTTCTCCAAATAGTCTCAAGAGCTGCTGGATATAAGCAAAATGGACCTACGAATAATTAGAGGGCTACTGAATGAGCACACTTGCATTAATGGGCATATGAAAACAATTGGACTAGCAGAGAGTGTGGACTACAGATTCTATCAGGCTGGGGATGAAATGGCGGAGCATATCGTGTGCAACTCGAGGGCTTGAGAGACTAAAGATCAATAAAATTGGTCTTCATCAACTCGAACCCAAGGACTTCATGGGAGTGTCACCATCAACGCTATTGTGCTTAATCATAGGCATACGGATGACAACGATTATAACCTAGGGGTAAGCCACAATAAATCTTTTAGATCGCAGTGGAAGGGATGTTGACCGACCAATCACACAGAACCTAACATAACCTAACCTCGTGACAGTAATATTGTTTATTTTTTTCATTATTTCTTTACACCATAACTAAGTTCTGAAACAAACCTACTTGAAAAAAAGTTAATGTTATTACGATGGATTTGCACCCTTTACGCTAAATGTTTAAAATGTAAATAAGAAAACCTGATAGCGTAACATTAAATGAACAGAAGTTAGTCATTTTAACCATAACTCATTGGCCAAAAAATACGTTGTAATTTACTTAAGTAACAGGGTGTAACCGACGCCCAGTATAAATAGTGCTGAGTTCAGCAAAAAGTTCCTAATTTTTATCCCAAAAAAAATAAAGTTGCAAATTTTCAAAACGATGCTGCTCTGTCTCCAGTTGAGAGATGGCTCATTCTTAATGTATACATTCATACAATGGAATCGTCCAAAAATAATTGTCTTATTGTAAAAATAAGCTACATGCACACTTTAAACGACAAAATTCTAAAAGAGGTATGTACCAACCAAATTAAAGCTATTTCAATAAAAACTTTATTATATTACTGATTTGTCAAAACATAACTTTCCTAGCGTAGCAATTAACGCTCTGTAATTTTAAACCATCGTTTTTTCTGTTAGTGTCGTTTTACTTCGGAGAAATATGAAAACTTTTTTTTATTTAAAGATTAAAATATTCAATCGAACAGAAGAGGTTGTAAGACGTTTCTTAGTTTATTTTTTTAATCATATCATTCTAAATACATGTTTAAGCATAATCGTATCTAAAGAGCCAGAAAAATGTTTTTAGGTAGACAAGATAAATACCAGACGCAAAAACCAACAGACCAAAAAACTTGTTTTTTGTTTTATGGTCTACAGTACTGGAAGGTGACTCAATAAAAAATGCAATAATTACTGTTGAATATTAGCAAAATTAAATACAATATTAATATATTCTAAATTATATATTTACTTATAAAATTCTTTCATGCTAAATCTGTATAAAAATGAGTATCTATGTTTTTAGTTGTATGAGTCAGTGTTTCTATTGATATCATATACCTATAAAATATTTTCAGTGAATTAATAAAGTTAAAAAGATTAAGAAGTACTTTATTTTATAAATAATCATTACAAAAAGGACTTTTATTTCAAACAATTGAATGAAAACAATCGTACTCTCCAAACTGTAAGAACAACTGATGATAAAAACAGTTTTGCGTTTATGATAAAAGTGCCACAGAACAAAAATGACTGTAAAAGTTATGCCGAGAATACTATTCAGTTTATTCTTAACTCAGGTGCAACTGATCACATTGTAAATCGTCCAGATGTGTTTAGTGATTGGAAAGAACTCTCACACCCAATAAAAATCACAGTGGCTAAAGCTGATGCGTCCGTGTTCGCTACAAGAAAAGGGACCATTGACTTTGTAACAGATCAAGGACTCAAACTGATTGATGTTCTATTTGTTCCTGAGGTTCCTTACAATCTATTGTCTGTACAGAAAATACAAGCCAGTGGAATGCAATCCCCAAGGGATGGTTATAAAGTCTGGAAATAATATTGCCAGAGGTAAGTCTGAAAATGGTCTATTTGGGGTTACTTTCATGTTTCCTAAAAATATTTCTCTTTCTCAAAGCAATATAAATCTTAGTGTAACGCATGATTATCAATTATGGCATAAAAGGCTTGGCCATATCAGTAAAAATAATTTTATAAAACTTAAAGCAAGTAACATTGAGGAAATACCTAATACAGTAAATATTGATCCCTCCAACAATCTCTGTGAAGCTTGTGTATATGGCAAGCAATCAAGGTTTCCTTTTAATAAAAGTAAAAAGAAACATGAAAGTAGGCCACTTAATTTTATTCATAGTGATGTTTGTGGGCCGATAAATCTTCCTACTATTGACAATAAAAATTATTACCTAACATTTATTGACGATTATACACACTATACAGTGGTGTATCTTTTAACGTTTAAAAGTGAAGTTTTAGATAAATTTAAATTATTGTCAATAAAGCAGCTGCACAATTCAATTCAAAAATAGTTTACTTATATTGTGATAATGGGCGAGAATACCTGAGTTCAAAAATTATTGCGATCAAAATGACATTACATATCATTTAACAGTGCCATACACTCCACAACAAAATGGTTTTGCCGAGCGTATGAACAGAACAATTACGGAAAAATCTCGTACTATGATAGTTGCCGTAGAATTAAGTAAAAAGTTCTGGGGAGAGGCTGTCCTTACTGCCACTTATTTGATTAATAGATCTCCCACAAATACTCTGGCAAATAACAAAACACCATATGAACTGTGGTATAAACATGCACCAAATTTAAAACATCTTAAAGTTTTTGGTTCAACAGCCTATGTTCTTGACAAAAACAATAAACAAAAATTCGAAAAAAGTCGATTATTGGTATATTGGTAGGTTACCAGTCAAATGGCTATAAAGTATGGGATCTTGAATTAAATCGTTTTGTTATAGCTCGTGACGTAATTGTTGAAGAAGCAAATTTAAAATCCTCGAAGATGTTCGATCAAAATCAAGAGTTGCAAATGAGGCCATGTACTAATAATTTTAATTCAAAAATGTATGAAGTACAACCTCATGTCACTCATTATGTACATCAACTTGCTAATACTAAAAAGCAAGAAAAACCTGTAATAGAAAATGCAGAATATCACAGTACAAGTGGATCCGAACTTGGAAATAAAAACCAAGAGCGATTTACTATATCTGGAAATAAAGCAGATAAAGTAGAACCAGAACAAAATGTAAATAAGCTTGGTCTAAAAAATCAAGATAAACAAAATAATTCTGAACTCAGACGAAGCGAAAGAAATAAAAATCGTCCAAAGCCCGACTACTGTGAAAACACTGATTTTGATCAAATTTTGTTATTTACGGGAAATATTAATATTGAAATACCTAAGACATATACGGAAATTAAAAACAGAGATGATCAAAGTCAGTGGAAGCAGGCAATCTAGGAAGAAATAAAGTCTTTATTGGAGAACAACACCTGGAATTTAGTGTATCCACCAGCAAATGCAAATATAATTGATTCAAAATGGGTATTTACTACAAAGAATGACGAAAATGGAAACCCGTTTAAATACAAAGCTCGACTTGTTGCTAGAGGATATAATCAACAGTATCTTACAGATTATGATGAAGTCTTTGCACTCGTTGCACGAATATCAAGTTTTAGATTCCTCGTATCTTTTTCAAATCAGTTTGATTTATTAATTCATCACATGGACGTAAAAACCGCGTTTTTAAATGGTTTTTTAACAGAAAATATTTACCTAAAGGTACCGGATGCTGTTTTTGCCAAACCGGGCCAAGTTTTTAAACTAAACAAAGCACTTTATGGTCTGAAACAATCTTCACGTTGTTGGTATAAATGCTTTGATGACGTTTTAAAAGGTGAAGGTTTTAAAAATTCTGAAGTTGATCATTGTCTTTATATATTAGACCGTGCAAGTATAGATAAAAATATTTATTTGATATTACGAGGGTTGTCTTAAAAGTTTCCGACCTAACAAAGATACTAGACATTTTTTCTTCAAATTAATTTTTATTTTTCTACATAGTCTCCTTGTAAGTCTATACACTTCTCCCAGCGATGCTCCCATCTCTTCAGCCCGTCCAAATAGTACTCGGCGTCTTTCTCTGCAAAATAGTTGTTTACGAAGGTGATGGCCTCCTTATTAGACGAAAATCTCCGTCCTCCGAGCGCAACTTTTAGCTTAGGGAACAAAAAAAAGTCGCTTGGGGATGGATCTAGTGAGTAAGGAGGATGGTCAAGCAGATCAAACCATAATTCGTGGATTTTCGCCATGGCAACGTCTGAGGTGTGAGACGGCGCATTGTCTTGGTGAAACAAAATTCTTTTTATCTGCAAATGTGGCCGTTTTTCCGCAATTTCTGCCTTCAGCTTGTCAAGTAATGATGCGTAGTATACTCCTGTAATGGTTTTTCCTTTTTGAAGATAATCGATTAAGATAACTCCATGACTATCCCAGAAAACAGATGCCATCACTTTCCCAGCCGAAGGAATAACCTTTGCTTTTTTTGGAATAGATTCCCCCTTCGTAGTCCATTCTTTTGACTGTGTTTTTATTTCTGGAGTTTAATGATGTATCCAAGTTTCATCTACAGTAATTAATCGGCGCCAAAACTCTGATTTATTGCGCCTAAACTGCGCCAACAGAGAGTTGGAAATGTTTATTCGAACAGGTTTTTGGTCCAAAGTGAGCAAACGCGGCACCCAACGCGCGGACAGCTGTCTCATGCCTAAATCTTGATTCGATATGTGACAAACTCGTTCTTTGGACATGTTTACCTATGGCCTCTGCTATCTTATTTTAATTCGACGGTTGTCTAGCACCATTTGGTGAACTTGAGCGATATTACCGTCAATGGTTGCAGTTTTTGGTGGTAAATGATGGTGCAGAGTCCCCGAACACAGCGTCCAACTCATCTTTGATTTGCGTAGGCGTATGGCCTTTTAAAAACAAATATTTAATGACAGCTCGATACTAGATTTTTACATTTTCATAAAAACATCACTCAAATAATTGTTAAACAACAACTGCGCGTCCAAAATGGCTAAAATTTTAGTGGGTACCTTTCAAAGCATGCGCAAACACATTCCCCAACTTTTGTTTACGAATGCTGCCATCTTCATGTTGAGGTCGGAAACTTTTCAGACAACCCTCATATATGTTGACGATTTAGTAATAGCCACAAAAGATAAAAATACTATGTTAAATTTCAAACAATATTTAATGAAATGCTTAAAAATGACAGATCTAAATGAAATCAAATTATTCTTAGGTATAAGAGTTGAAAGATCTGAAAACAAAATAGCTCTAGATCAATATGTATATTTAAAAAATGTATTAAACAAATTTAATATGGCTGAATGTAAATCGGTGAATACACCTTTACCCATAAAATTAGATTTCAATGAGTTAAACTCTAATCAAGAATGTAAAGCGCCTTTTAGAAATGCAATATGTTCTTTAATGTATGCAATGACATGCACTATACCTGATTTATGTATTGCAGTCAATATATTAAGCAGATATCAATCTAAAAATAACAACGAAGTATGGAATTGTATTAAAAGAGTATTACGATATATAAAAGGTACAATTAATCTTAAATTGACATATGTGAAAGGTCAATATTCAGAAATGCTCTCTGGGTATGCTGATGCAGATTGGGCAGGTAGTGAAGATAACAGAAAAAGTACATCAGGCTACTTGTTCCAAGTTTTTAATAAATGCTCTATAATTTGAAAAACCACAAAAACAAAAGAGTGTTGCAACTTCTTCGACAGAGGCTGAATATATATATATATCATTATTTGAAGCTGTAAGGGAAGCTATCTGGGTCAAGTCTCTATTAAAAAGTATAAATATAAATAGTCCGATTCCCATATATGAAGATAATACCATTGCAAATAATACCACAAATCATAGAAAAACAAAACACATTGATATTAAATATCATTTCTCCAGAGAGTAAATACAAAAGGGTATAATAACATTGTGTTATGTTTCTACAGGTGACCAATTGGCCGATATCTTTACAAAGGATCTTCCAGTACAGCGATTTGAAGTACTGCGTACCAAACTGGGTCTAGAATCAATTTTTTGTTGTTAGTTATTAAAATTTAAAGTTACCTAAATCTATTGTGTATTTAATTTTGAGTGGGAGTGTTGAATATAAGCAAAATTAAATACAATATTAACATATTCTAAATTATATATTTACTTATAAAATTCTTTCATGCTATAAACACTGTATAAAAATGTGTATCCATGTTTTTAGTTGTATTGTAACGATAACTCGTTACATTTTATTGTTTATTTTATTAAACATAATTTTATAATTTGTGATAACCCATAGTGACGATAGCTAGTTGAAGGTAAGCTATAAATAATATAATGTAGGTACTTATTTTGTTTTAACAGGTGTTATGTGTGTTGTATATCTCTTGTTCGATTTATCAATGCAGAATTGTTCTAGTTCAATAACATCGAACGCTAGATCGGAAATCGAACGTAGCAAGAGATTTGAACAATGCAGAGGCTCGCTGAGGTCGCTCTCTTGACCGGGACGCCGGTTGGATAGGTTGACTGACGAGAAGGGTTGGTTATGAAAAGATTGGCTTTTTAACAAAAATGTCGGTATCGTATTAAATCGCTATTTATTTATTGAATCATTATAGATTTGAATTATTTTAATGGCAATTTAAAATAATATATATTCAATTTATCGAATTCAATACATATTTTTGTAATCAGATGGATTGCTAACCTTTGATTAATATCTAAGTTTGTCTAAACAGTTTATCGTATTGAAATGTGATTTAATTACCGACCTTCTCAGTTTTTTTAAATCTTTTGTTAGATTGATTGGAAGATCTGCCTCAGTTACGACCTTTGGAAGTGATATAGAACTTCAGATAACTTTTACCTTACCACGAAGTGATCATCTCAGGATTTCTTTGGCTGCCGGATTGTTCACTGGAAGTTTCAGGATGAGACAGGTATGTACATCTCTTTATTATTTTAATAATATATGTTAATTGCATTTTTGCAATTTCTTTTGGAGAGAATTACATACCTTGCTCGTTATTTTCAATCCGAGAGTTTGGGAAATCATCTGAGTTTTCCTTTACTGAGGTTAACTTATTCCTTTTCTTTTTATTGATTGTCTGTAAAGCCAATTTGACAATAACTGTACCTGAATCTAAGTGTCAGCACTACCATTACTATATTATATATTACTATGTTTTATATTTTGATTTCTATTCATTTTTAGTATGTGAATATCAGAGTTTGGTATTAAACAATATCTTGTTTGGTAACTGTTGTTTGAATTTATCATTTGTGTTTGATAACCACCTCTGGATATTCAATTTCAATAGTTAGTATAACTTAGGTTCATTTTTGTAATTTTTACATTGGATTTAGTAATAATATCTAGTTAAGCATTATTGTTTAGCATTTAGTTTCTGAACATGTTTAGCTCATGTTGAGCTGTTTTTCTTTTGTATTCAAAATTTATAGATGCATTAATTTTTTATGATCATTACTAGTTATATACTAGGGTTTGCGGGGATATCATATCCCTAGTAGCTGTTCTACTTAAGGAATTACTTAAAAGTAAAACCACATAATCCAAAGTTCATAGTGCTGGTGCTTAATAACTCTAATTACAATACTAATTATTTTAATCATATTTTCATGATATGGTCCGAACTTGAGTCCCAAGACCAGAGACGTTGAAACTCCTGAGTGGACACAAAGGGCTGAAGAAACCTGTCATCCCCAGGGATTAAACGGTACAACCAGTGCCCTATTACCGTCAGGAGCTGGTGAATAATCAGTCGGAACAATCAATGTGATTAAAATAAGGGTTTCTAACAAATGTAGAGTCAAAACTAACTTGTAAGTAATCTAATTTAACTTTTGAGTAATTTCTATTAATTTTATTTACATCATCATTATATATATTTACATTTAACTTCACATAATTTCATTTCAATAACTAGCTGTTATCAATTCATTATTTCAATATTAATATACAACCTTTGTCAAAATATCAAATCAAGATTGTTCATTATTTTTTTTGTAATTATTAAATTATATAAAATTATTTCTGTCTTTTAGTGTCACTGTACAATACCTTATCGAACATTATATCTTAACATTTGGTAGGATTGCACCTATTGTCGTTCCATTGTTTTCCTTGTTTTGTTAGGAGTAAAAATCAAAACATAGGTGGCGCTCAAATATTAAGATAAAGTGTGGTGTAACCTTCCCTAACCTACCCTTAGTAACACCAGCAGCGATCCCATCCCTGAGATTAGCCTGGAAGTTCTGGTTAAACTAATTTTTATTGCATCTGTTTCATTTAGCCAGTGTCAATAGTTCGCCACTTCACCTTTTTTGTGCTTGCATAAAAGGGGTTAAGTGTTGTTACACTTTTGGCAAACTTATCATTACACATTTGGCGCCCAACTAATATTTTGGTGTTTTTTAAGGGCTACAACAGCAAATACATTTTGTTACATCCTTACTTTGTCTACCCTTCCTTTATCTCTCCTTACAGTGGCACATATTGGTATAATTTTAAAATCTGATAGTTTTTGTATTACATTTATCGTTAAAATAGTTGGTTTAAAAATTGCAACATTTACTTTCATTTCTGATTAACGTTTTTACATACTGTGTTAATATATCTTATCGTATATTTTTGGTACAATTTTAGTTATTAATTAGTTAGTATTCATATATATTTTCTTAGGGAGTTTTGTGGAATTTATATAAGATGGAGCCAAATCATTTAAAATCTCATGAGTTAGCATACGAAATAAATATTAGGGGTTTAGAACCTTCGGGTAATGTAGACAATAACCGGAAAATTTTGCGAGGAGCATTGAGTCAGGAAAAAAGCTAATCGTAGTTTTATAATGTCTGTACCTAATGTAATGCCTTTTGCTGATGAGGTTGCAGAAATAAAAATTACAATTTCAGATTTAACTAAAGTGATTAAAGAGTTCAATGGGGTACCTTCTGATATTGGATTTAAAAGAATTTCTTCTAGATTAATTCATTTATCGAATCGTGTTAGTAAGTTAAAGCCATGTGATGATGAGGAACAATCAGTTATTAAAGATTTATTTACTCAAGTTTTAACTTTAGAGGGAGATTTTGCACTCAAAACGACACGTAATACGTCTACTCCTAATGATCCTAATGATCAACATTTCTTTAGTAATCGTAAATCAGTTCCTCCTTGTAAATGGAACATTTATTTCACTGGGGTTAATGATAAGGAATCAGTTCATTCTTTTTTAGAAAAGGTTAATATATTGTCAATTGCTAGAGGAGTTTCTAAAGATGAGTTATATTATTCGGCTTGTGATTTGTTTAAAGACTCTGCTTTCACTTGGTATTTAAGTATTAGGGATAAAGTTGCAAATTGGGATCAATTAGTTGATAGGCTTAAAGAGGATTTTTTACCATGTTACTATGATGATGATTTAGAAACTGAAATTAATAATAGAACTCAGGGTTCAAATGAGAGGGTAGCTTTATACATAGCTTCAATGGAAGGACTTTTTAATAGATTAAGTTATAAATTAGATGAAGTAACTAGAGTAAAAAAGATCCGGAGAAATCTTTTACCTTTTTATATTTCAAGTTTAGCATTACAAAATCCTTTGACTGTTGCCGAGTTAACAGATCTTTGCAGGAAACTTGAGGAGTCCAATTCTTGGTCTCAAAGGTATAAACCACCATCTAGTTCAAGTGTAGGATTGTTAGAACCCGATTTAAGTAGACCATTTGAAAGTAGAAATGTCAATAAACCTTCTTTTCAATCTAGACATAATGTTTCTAAAATTGACGTTTTGAAATGTTGGAATTGTGATTTACTAGGTCATACATTCAGTAAATGCTACAAAAGCAAACAAGTATTTTGTTTTGGTTGTGGTAATAAAAATGTAACGAAAAGGAACTGTTTTAATTGTTCAAAAAACGGGAAAGGTACTGGAAATCAAACCAGGGTTTCCAGTCTAAACGTAAATTTAAACGCAAGCACATCCTCCGCTTCACAAACCGAAAACCAAAGTACATCACAAACTCAACAAAGTCAAAGCAAGAGAAACAAATTCCACAAAACACAATAAAAACTTCGTTGTCAGAATGGAACGAATATTTGTTGTTTGTAAAACAGTTTTTAACTACAAATATTTCTAAAAATGATAGTAATGGTAGTGTCTTATCTAATAATAAGGTTGTCAGATCAGGTAATAATGTTAATAATGATATGTCAAACAAAAATAACTTAAATGTTATCCAGCTTAGTCCAGTTTTTTGTTCAAAAACCCAACGATAATAGGTTTTATCTTAACGTCACATTTTTAAACGAATCAGTCTTAGGTTTTATTGATACAGGTAGCACATCAACGATTTTAGGATCTGATGGGTTTTATCTTTTAAAGAAACTAAATTTACCTATTCAATATGATAATGTTGTCAGTGTTACAACTGCGGATGGTACTTTTCAGGATTTGTTAGGCCATGTTTTTGTTCCTATTTCATTAAATAATGTAACTTTTACAATGAAAATTTTGATTGTGCCTTCTATAAGGCAAACATTAATTTTGGGGATGGATTTTCATAAACTTTTTGGGCTTAAAATTGATTATAAACAGTTAAATTTTGAATTAAGTTCTGAAATTTGTATTGTTAATACAATTCAACCATTTGATAGTTTATTAGACAGTCAAAAAGCAGAATTAAATAAGGTTATACAATGTTTTAAGGACATAGCTCCTCCAGACAAGTTAGGTCGAACACATATCTTATCTCATACTATTGATACTGGTGATACTAAGCCAATAGCACAGAGGCAGTATCCTCTTTCACCAGCAATGCAGGAGCATCTTAACAAGAATATTGACGAGATGTTAGAACTTGGGGTTATTCAACCGTCCAGGAGCTCATGGTGTAGTCCGCTATGGTTAGTTCCGAAGAAAGATGGAAAATATCGAGTATGTTTTGATGGCAGGAAGTTAAACCAGGTTACAGTTCCAGACCCATATCCAATGCCTTTAATAGACAGTATTTTGAATAAACTGAGAGATGCTAGATATTTGTCGTCGATTGACTTGAAGAGTGCATTTTTTCAGATACCGTTAGAACAATCTTCACGTCCAAAAACCGCATTTGCAGTATATGGTAGAGGTCTATTTGAATTTAATGTCATGCCTTTTGGTTTAGCAAACGCACCCAAAACAATGTGTAGATTAATGGATTCAGTTCTTGGACCATCCCTATGGCCTTATGCTTTTGTTTATCTTGATGATATGGTTATTGCAACTCCTAGTTTTGAGAAACATATTGAAATTTTAAAAGAAGTATATCATAGACTTAAAGAAGCAGGATTAACTGTAAATTTGGAAAAGTGTGAATTTTGCGTTCCTTCTCTAACTTATTTAGGTTTTGTCGTTGATCATAATGGGCTCAGAACAGATCCAGGAAAAGTTGAAGCTATAATGGAGTATCCAGTTCCGAAAAATACCACTGAAATAAAGAGGTTAGTTGGTCTTGTTAGCTGGTATAGGAGATTCATCAAAGATTTCGCTACAGTTTGTGCTCCAATTAATGATCTTCTGCATGGCAAGAAGAAAGGTCAGTCTATCACTTGGACACCACAGGCAGATGAAGCTTTCAAAGAAATTAAAACTAGGTTAACTTCAGCTCCTATCTTGGCGTCACCTGATTTTACTAAAACTTTCACAATACAATGTGATGCAAGCGACACAGGAGTCGGTGCAGTTCTTTACCAGGAGAATGATGGAATTGATCACCCAGTAGCTTATGCAAGCAAAACATTGACATCTAGCCAAAGGAAATATTCAACAACAGAAAAGGAACTATGGGCTGTCGTTTTTGCCGTAGAGAAATTTAGATCTTTTATAGAAGGTACTCGGTTCATTATCGAGACGGACCATTCAAGTCTTTTATTTTTACACAAGTTATCTAACCCTTCCGGAAGATTAGCACGTTGGTCTTTGAGATTATCGCAGTTTAACTTTGAAATCAAACATCGTAAAGGTGCTTTAAATGTAGTTGCAGATGCTTTGAGTAGATCTTTGCCGGAAATTTCTGTTATTGATGTAAGTTCTTTTATTCCTGATAATTGGTATAAATCTATGCTAACAAAGGTAGAGACTTATCCTGAAAAATACCCTTCTTTTAAAGTAGAAAATGGCATTTTATATAAACATATGTTTTCGAAAGTACCTATTGAAAGTAATGTATCTAATTGGAAATTTTTAGTACCGCGGAAAAATCGTCAAGAAATTTTCAAGTTATATCATGATAATCCTACAGCAGCTCATTTTGGCATTTCCAAAACGTTGTCTAGAATTTTAGAGCTTTATTATTGGCCAAACATTAGGAAAGATGTTTATAAATATGTAAAAAGCTGTGAAGTTTGCGCTGCTTGTAAAAGTTCAAACTTACCACAGGCTGGTTTAATGGGTTCTTTTAGAAATATTAATTTTCCTTTTCAAATGATTTCGTGTGATTTAATAGGTCCTTATACCAGATCCAAAAATGGGAATCGATATTGTCTTGTTGTAGTAGATTATTTTACTAAATATACGGTCGTTCATCCTATGCCTAACGCTACCGCAAAAGTATTGTTAGATTCATGGAAAATCAAGTTTTTCTTATTTATGGTGTACCTCAAATAGTAGCTACTGATAACGGATCTCAATTTGTTAGTAGAGATTTTAAAAACCTAATGAATAATTATAACGTTCAAAAAATCTTTTATAATGCTTCCTATACACCTCAAGTAAACCATACCGAGCGGGTTAATAAAGTCATTGTTACAGCTATTCGATGTTACATACACGAAAACCATAAAACGTGGGATACTAATATTCATAAAATAGCACAAGCAATCAGAGTAGTTAAACATGATGTAACCGAGTATTCTCCAGCATTTTTGACTTTTGGTAGAAATATTCCTTTATCGGGAGATTACTATGGGAAAATCGCGGATAATGCTAATAATGTAGTTACTATTGGTGATAAGTTACAGTTACTTGAGGATATTCAAAAATACCCAACATTATATGAAGATGTTAGGAATAAATTAAAAGAAGCTTATGCTAGGTACTCAAAACACTATAACTTAAGGAAACGGGATCTTAAATTTCATGTAGGAGACAGGGTATGGAAAAAGAATTTTGTTCAGTCTTCTAAAGCAAATGATTTCACAGCAAAATTAGCTCCAAAATTTGTACCGTGTATAGTTACTAAAGTTTTATCTAATTTAGTTTACAGTTTGCAGGACATGGATGGTAATGACTTAGGCAATTTCCATATTAAAGATTTAAAAGAACATTTTTACAGTAATGATGAAAATTTACCTGATGGTGACGTATCGGATTCCGAAACAGTTGTTAGTGATATTTAGCTTGATTTACAGTAGTAGTTACCTGTCAGTAAAAACAACAGAATTTCTTGATATACCTTTTATATTTGAAGTGTAGAATTATTTTATTTATTGGGGAAATATTTACGCAAATGCATATTATTTTCAAACATGTAAAGTAATTAATGGCGTCTAGTTTAAGGACCCGGTTAATACAGATATTAGCTTTTATTTACTTTTGCACGTTCTTGAAAATTATGAAGAATTATTATTGTTTTTGTCTCGCTATTGAGAGTTACATTTCTTCATAATGTTTTTTATGATTTGTGTTAAATAATATGTGGTTAATGACACAGTATGTTGCTGTGTGACTTACCGTATTAAAGTATCGTATATTACAGTATCGTATCGTATTATAGTATCGTATCATATTGCAGTATCGTATCGTTCTTCAGTATCGTAACTTGCAAATTTATCGTATCTTATCTGATAAAATAGTTTATCGAATTTCTACACTTCTGTACATGTTATTAAACAGGAAATCTTCTGTTTATCGGAAATTTTGTTCCTTATCGATGGTAACACTTAGCTTGTTTGCAGGTTTTAGTTCAGGAAGTTATCTGTTAAATTTTTTCAACGGAATTTTTGGGATTTTGTTGGGTATATCGCTACTGCTGTACCAAGGTTCATGTATTGCTACATTGTTCTATAGTTTTTTATATTCCGTATATCGCTGGATAACATTAAAGTATTTAAATTTCATAATTTTCGTAACGTTAGGTGTGAAAACCTTTTCAGCTTTCTAGTGGCTACATACTAGTAATTTTTGTCTTGCTTTTGCGTATTTGTTTTATAGGGCCGTTCATTAGTGGGTGCGAGAGGGTTAAGAAATGACTATCTTAAATGGTAATAGTAATTCCAGCATAGATTCATGGGGGTTTTAGGTCTTCGGGCAAAGTTATTCCCAAGGGATGTTGTCAATTATGGGGGCTTTCTACTACTGTGTTTTTATGAACATGGCTTTACTTGTCATTTCTCAAGATTTCTCGCAGTACTTTTGAAGGAGCACCCTCTTAAAGTTAAGTCGAATATAGAGTAATTTTAGTTTGGGACATACTATAATGTTCTAGGGTATTGCTTGGTGACCCTTTTTTTTCTAACAAACAAATTCTATTAAAAGAATTTTGTCAAACTGACCAAGAAAATGGGATGTATTGGTTTGGTGATGGTTTTTCATCATTACCTTCGGAATGAGCACTTGTCAGGCAAGTATGGTGTGAGGTTTCAGATATGGTTAACCACGACGCTTTATAACATCTTTAGCGAGGTCCATTCTGAAATTGCTAGGCAAGGATTCATTTCATTGGCTTTTGTTTGGGAACGCCGGAGTCAAATCAATACAATCCATTTGTAATACATTTGTAATATATCATAATATTACGGGTAGTTATAATATATATCTTTTTTTAAAACTTTTAAGATTAGTTACTGAGTATTGTAATAGTTATCTTTGGTTGGCTGTTATTGACTATGGGAGTTTGCGGAAAAAAATTAACTGGTGTTAATTTTTTTCGGAGGGAAGGATGATGTGTAACGATAACTCGTTACATTTTATTGTTTATTTTATTAAACATAATTTTATAATTTGTGATAACCCATAGTGACGATAGCTAGTTGAAGGTAAGCTATAAATAATATAATGTAGGTACTTATTTTGTTTTAACAGGTGTTATGTGTGTTGTATATCTCTTGTTCGATTTATCAATGCAGAATTGTTCTAGTTCAATAACATCGAACGCTAGATCGGAAATCGAACGTAGCAAGAGATTTGAACAATGCAGAGGCTCGCTGAGGTCGCTCTCTTGACCGGGACGCCGGTTGGATAGGTTGACTGACGAGAAGGGTTGGTTATGAAAAGATTGGCTTTTTAACAAAAATGTCGGTATCGTATTAAATCGCTATTTATTTATTGAATCATTATAGATTTGAATTATTTTAATGGCAATTTAAAATAATATATATTCAATTTATCGAATTCAATACATATTTTTGTAATCAGATGGATTGCTAACCTTTGATTAATATCTAAGTTTGTCTAAACAGTTTATCGTATTGAAATGTGATTTAATTACCGACCTTCTCAGTTTTTTTAAATCTTTTGTTAGATTGATTGGAAGATCTGCCTCAGTTACGACCTTTGGAAGTGATATAGAACTTCAGATAACTTTTACCTTACCACGAAGTGATCATCTCAGGATTTCTTTGGCTGCCGGATTGTTCACTGGAAGTTTCAGGATGAGACAGGTATGTACATCTCTTTATTATTTTAATAATATATGTTAATTGCATTTTTGCAATTTCTTTTGGAGAGAATTACATACCTTGCTCGTTATTTTCAATCCGAGAGTTTGGGAAATCATCTGAGTTTTCCTTTACTGAGGTTAACTTATTCCTTTTCTTTTTATTGATTGTCTGTAAAGCCAATTTGACAATAACTGTACCTGAATCTAAGTGTCAGCACTACCATTACTATATTATATATTACTATGTTTTATATTTTGATTTCTATTCATTTTTAGTATGTGAATATCAGAGTTTGGTATTAAACAATATCTTGTTTGGTAACTGTTGTTTGAATTTATCATTTGTGTTTGATAACCACCTCTGGATATTCAATTTCAATAGTTAGTATAACTTAGGTTCATTTTTGTAATTTTTACATTGGATTTAGTAATAATATCTAGTTAAGCATTATTGTTTAGCATTTAGTTTCTGAACATGTTTAGCTCATGTTGAGCTGTTTTTCTTTTGTATTCAAAATTTATAGATGCATTAATTTTTTATGATCATTACTAGTTATATACTAGGGTTTGCGGGGATATCATATCCCTAGTAGCTGTTCTACTTAAGGAATTACTTAAAAGTAAAACCACATAATCCAAAGTTCATAGTGCTGGTGCTTAATAACTCTAATTACAATACTAATTATTTTAATCATATTTTCATGATATGGTCCGAACTTGAGTCCCAAGACCAGAGACGTTGAAACTCCTGAGTGGACACAAAGGGCTGAAGAAACCTGTCATCCCCAGGGATTAAACGGTACAACCAGTGCCCTATTACCGTCAGGAGCTGGTGAATAATCAGTCGGAACAATCAATGTGATTAAAATAAGGGTTTCTAACAAATGTAGAGTCAAAACTAACTTGTAAGTAATCTAATTTAACTTTTGAGTAATTTCTATTAATTTTATTTACATCATCATTATATATATTTACATTTAACTTCACATAATTTCATTTCAATAACTAGCTGTTATCAATTCATTATTTCAATATTAATATACAACCTTTGTCAAAATATCAAATCAAGATTGTTCATTATTTTTTTTTGTAATTATTAAATTATATAAAATTATTTCTGTCTTTTAGTGTCACTGTACAATACCTTATCGAACATTATATCTTAACATTTGGTAGGATTGCACCTATTGTCGTTCCATTGTTTTCCTTGTTTTGTTAGGAGTAAAAATCAAAACATAGGTGGCGCTCAAATATTAAGATAAAGTGTGGTGTAACCTTCCCTAACCTACCCTTAGTAACACCAGCAGCGATCCCATCCCTGAGATTAGCCTGGAAGTTCTGGTTAAACTAATTTTTATTGCATCTGTTTCATTTAGCCAGTGTCAATAGTTCGCCACTTCACCTTTTTTGTGCTTGCATAAAAGGGGTTAAGTGTTGTTACACTTTTGGCAAACTTATCATTACAGTATGCGTCAGTATTTCTACTGATATCATGTACCTATAAAATATTTTCAGTGAATTAGTAATATAATAAAGTTAAAACGATTAAAAAGTATTTTATTTTATAAATGTACCCTGCTCTAAATTAACAATTACCTTTTTTATTTGAGATATATATTTTTTAACTTGACAGTTCTATATCAACAAACAAACATGACATTTTCAGGGAAAAAACTCCAACCAACTTCAACTTAGAAAAAACAGTTCACTTCAGAGAACACAATACAATATAGCTAACTTAAAAAAATATAAAAAATAAAATAGCTAACTTAATGAAAAAGTTTTAAGATTTAACAATACACAAATTTAGTTATTATCAGGAAGGGGACATACCTTGGTTATGGACCTAAGAAATGTTCCATCTGATGTTTTGACTCTTATTAAACGAAATTGGCCGTCTGAGCTCTGAAGAATTTCAATGATTCGCGCGAGAACCCATCTAAAAGGAAGCAACTTATCCTCTTTTAAAAGGACTAGTTGATTTACTTTTAAATTTTTTTTTGATGTGTCCATTTTGGCCTTGTTGAAGTCTATTCAGATATTCAATGGACCATCGCTTCCAAAATATTTATTTAAATTTAATACATTTTTGATATATTGACAATCAATTTTCTGAAATATTTTCCCTGGGAATGCTGAAAGATTATCACGAATTAAAAAATGTCCTGGCGTTAAAGGGCTTAAATTAGACGGATCATTTGAGAAAATACTAATAGGTCGCGAGTTCATAACACCCTCACTGCTAATCAAGACTATCGAAAATTCCTTAAAAATTAAAACAGTTTAGCACCCTTAATCGTGGCCTCCCGAAGGCCGCCCCATTGTGGTGAGCGAGGTGGGATAAATTTCCAATGAGCCTTATTTTTGGATAAAAATTTTTCAATAGATTCAATGTTACTTTTGGCTTTAAAAAATTCATATAAGGCTTTCAAATGATTACTGGAGCCAGAAAAATTAGTAGTATTGTAAGAATATATTAAGCAAAGAATTACCTCGTCGGCCTATAAAACGTTGTAATGTAAGCAAAAATTGTTCAGTGGACAATCCTGACACCAATTCTATGTGAACGCACTTAGCATACAAATATTGCACTGCTTTAACTTTGGGGGCTTTGCGCAAATTCGAGGTTTTAATGAAAAATTGACCACCGAAGTCTACACCAACCTTTAAAAATGAACGACAAGTTGAAACCCGATCTTTAGGTAGGTCTGCCATAATTTGCTCAGCACACTTAGCTTTAAATTTAAAACCAGGAATGCACTTGTGCAAAACCAGATAGACCTTTCAAATCATCTGGTGTTGATTACGCAGGACCTATTAACATAAGATTTTCACCAGGCAAAGGATCTAAAGCATACAAACGATACATATGCTTGTTTATATGTATGGCCACACGTGCCATACATTTGGAGGCTGTAACAGATTTGAGTACTAAAGGATAGCTGCATTCAGGAGATTTACATCAAGACGAGGGCATTGTCATGATATATCTAGCGATAATGGTACAAACTTTGTGGGTGCTGACAAGGAGTTAGGCATTATGTTAAACAAGGCTAAATCATCACTACCCGGTGAAATAGCAAATTTGTTATCATTGGAAGGGACTACATGTCACTTTATACCACAGCACGCTCTTAATTTCGGAGGTTTATGGGAAGCAGGTGTGCGCAGTACCAAAACCCACCTAAAAAGAATGATAGGAGAGGCTACACTAACCCATGAAGAACTGAGTACGGTACTTACCCAAGTGGAGGCATGTCTTAATTCTCGCCCTATGACTACTGAGAAAGGACCCTAGTGATCCCCTTCCACTCACACCCGGTCATTTTTTAATTGGTGAACTTAATGTGGCTGATCAAAATCATTTAATGTGTACTAATCTTAATAACCTTAACACAGAAAATGGTCAATGATTTCTGGAACATATGGTTCAAGGAATATCTGGTAAATCTGAATCATCGTTTTAAGTGTAATACACAAACTACTGAACCAGAAATCAATGATGTAGTAATTCTAAAGGAATACAACATTCCACCTGGGTAATGGTTCTTAGGTATAATTATTCAAAAGCATCTTGGTTCTAATAATAATAATAATAATTTAACTCGTGTTGTAACAGTAAAATGTAAAAATGGTGTACTTAAAAGGCCTCTTAGTAAAGTCATTCACCTCTTAAAACAGTAAATAATGTAAATTTACTTTTGTTAAAACTTAAATTCATTTACTTGTTTATTAAAACATACTTGCATTTAAAGAAACTAATTTATTTATATGTAATTTATATGTTGTAGTGAACTCATACTTACCTGTGAAAGATTATTATTATTATTTACTCAACATTATAAAACTTTTATTTAATATACCTACATACTGTGTCAAATAATTACAAAATTGTTATTCAAATAATGTTGATAACCTTTTCCTATTAGGCAATCCAAACCACGTGATCTAATATGGCCGTCCAGGGAAAATATTTGTGACAGTTCAGGTAGAAAACTATTGTGTCGAAAGTTTTTGCTGTGTTGCTTTTGCGAGATGGCTTCATTGGCAGCTGTATCTATGATTTTTACAAAATCTTCGTATTCCATGTATTGGCTTCTTATTGAGTTTTGATTGATGTTGGAGTATTTGTTTCAGTCTGCAGCTCTGTAGTTTCGCGTAGGTTTGCTGGCTTGTGATATCTCATAATAAAAGACCATATAGATGCACAATAGATGATAAAATTGAAATAGAAAAACAAGTATCACAGTTATTAAAGAATGGTTTGATTGAAGAATCATATAGTCCTTTTGCAGCACCTGTTACTTTAGCTTATAAAAGAGATGAAGGCAAAAGAAGCCGAGTATGTATAGACTTTAGAGATCTAAACAAAATAATTGTTCCTCAATTTCAACCTTTTCCTTTAATAGAAGATTTAATGGTAAAAACAAGATTGTAAATTTTTCACCTCATTAGATATTAATTCAGCTTTCTGGTCCATACCTTTAAGGTTACGAGGCCAAAAACAGGATTTGTGACACAAGAAGGTCACTACCAATGGACCTGTTTACCGTTTAGATTAAAAACATCTCCAGCTATTTTTCAACGTATTTTAGGAAATATATTGAGAAAATATAAATTAACCGAATTTGCAGTGAATTACATTGACGATATACCGGGTGTCCCAGACTAATTTATCCAGGCTATATCTCTTAAACGAATAAAGATTCTCGAATGGGACCAAAAACTGATCTATTTCATTTCCAATACACTTTAATATGGCGGAGAAAAAATTATCCCCTAAATATTCATCCCTTAGTTACAACCCCTAACTTTAAATTTCTTAATAGCACCCTGTACATTTTTTTATAATTTTGGATTTGGTTTTCCATCGTCTATTTAAAAAATTTTTAAAAAATAAAATTGGTTTATAGGTAATCAAGAAAATATCAGTTTATTTTCTATTTTTGTTAAATTAATCAAGAAAGCCTCAAAGCTTAAAGGAACCATATAAATAACAATTAAGTAATTAATTATTACTTTAGATGTTGGAATTGTATTCCACCTGCTGCAAAACACATTTCGAATCTTGCCAGAAGATTTCCTGTATGTGTGGCTTGAATCATTGCAGGAGTAATTTGGCGACATGCTTGTCTTATGTTTTTTTTTTTAATTCTTCTACATTTCATTCTTTAATTAATTGATTTTGTTCTTGATCTGTTGTTATACTCTGTAAAGTAACGAAGTTTACTGTTTTTAGATTATCTTCATTATTTTCATAACATTCATATACTGGATTCCTGCTAAGACAGTCTGCTTTTGCATTCTCTTTTCCTGGTCTATATACTATCTTGAAATTATATTGAGATAGGTAATGTGTCATGTCACCTAATTCATTATCTGTTCTATTCTTCACATTTAAATTTTCCAATGGTTTATGATCAGTTAGGACGGTGAAATAGTTACCCATTAACCAGTTTCGCCAAAATTTCAAACTTTCCTTGATAGCTAGACATTCTAAAAACACCGCCTTCTTCTTCTGCTGCGCCTTACTCAATTTTTTTGAGAAATAAGCCACTGGTTTCTGTTCACCATTGAATTGCGTTTGTTTCAAGACAGCTCCTAAACCTTTAATACTGGCATCTGTGTAAATAAATGTTGGTGCATTAGGATTGAATATCGCTAGAACTGGTTCCTAGCATAAGTAATTTTTAACTTTTTCAAAAGCATCCTGACATCTTTCTGTCAAATCAAATTTTGTATCTTTTCTGAGTAAATTATGTAAAGGATCTAGTACCATTGTAACATTCGGAATATACTTATTGTGAAAATTTATTTTGCCTAAAAATTGTCTTATCTGTTTCCTATTACTTGGAATTGGAAAATCTCTTATAGATTTTAAATTATCTTTCAGAGGCTGTATAGAATTATTTTTTATCACATATCCTAAATATTTAACTGAATTAGTTGCAAACTTATATTTTGTGAATTTTAGTCGGAATCCCTCAGTTTCAATAGCTTCCAGTAAAAGTTTTATATGTGTTATATGTTCTTCAAACGTCTTAGAAAAAATCAATACATCGTCAATTTAATTCACTGCAAATTCGGTTAATTTATATTTTCTCAATATGTTTCCCAAAATATGTTGAAAAATAGCTGGAGATGTTTTTAATCCAAACGGTAAACAGGCCCATCGGTAGTGACCTTCTTGTCACAAATCCTGTTTTTGGCCTCGTTACCTTAAAGGTATGGACCAGAAAGCTGAATTAATATCTAATGAGGTGAAAAATTTACAATCTTGTTTTTACCATTAAATCTTCTATTAAAGGAAAAGGTTGAAATTGAGGAACAATTATTTTGTTTAGATCTCTAAAGTCTATACATACTCGGCTTCTTTTGCCTTCATCTCTTTTATAAGCTAAAGTAACAGGTGCTGCAAAAGGACTATATGATTCTTCAATCAAACCATTCTTTAATAACTGTGATACTTGTTTTTCTATTTCAATTTTATCATCTATTGTGCATCTATATGGTCTTTTATTATGAGATATCACAAGCCAGCAAACCTACGCGAAACTACAGAGCTGCAGACTGAAACAAATACTCCAAAATCATTCAAAACTCAATAAGAAACCAATACATGGAATACGAAGATTTTGTAAAAATCATAGATACAGCTGCCAATGAAGCCATCTCGCAAAAGCAACACAGAAGGAAAAAAAATGGGTGTATATGGTGGGGCGCAGTGTTCGTAGGCAATAAAGAAAAGAAAATAAGCTATCTTAAATTTCAAACATAATTTTAACATCGAAAATTATATACAATGTAAAAAAATTTTAACAAGTACCAGAAAGTTTTTAAAACAAAAAAAAAATCATAAATTCAAAGAATTTTGGGGCACGTTAGAGACTCGGACACTAAATATATTTGGAACATTATTAAAAAATTTTATAACAAAAATACAAGCGAAATTAATAGGTTTCCTCTACACGAAATTTGTAACGATATCCTTACCTCACTTTCCTCATGCCAAATATACCCGGATTTTGAATTCCAAACAACAAACTCTTCAAATTTGATAAGCATCAATGAAATTATAACAAACATTGAAAATAAAAAGGATTCTGCTCCAGGAAGAGATAACATTACCTACTCCATGATTAAAAACCTCCCCCCAGAAGGATTAACATATATCACTAATCTTTTCAATAAATTCCTTAAAGGGCACCCCATCCCTCAATCGTGGAAAACCCAAATTGTGTTACCTTTTCTAAAACCTAATAGAGATCCAGCGATAGTTAGTAGCTACAGACCAATTGCATTATCATCTTGTCTGGGCAAAACCCAGGAATCAATACTGAAAAGTAAAATCGAATGGTACTTAGAAAAAAATAAGCTTTTTAACTTCTTTTAAACAGGCTTTAGAAAAGGTATGGGTATACAAAACAATCTAATATTCATCTCATCATTTGTCCAAAAAGGATTTATCGACAATCAAAATACCTTAGCCATCTTCCTAGACATTAATTCAGCTTATGATAATGTTAACATTTACATCAAAAAATGCTAGAAATCAAAATCCCTAGAAACATCGTTAACTTAACCTTCCAATTTATTAATAACAGAACTATTTACATAAAAGACAGGCAAAATAACCTTAGAGGATTAACCAACACTTATCAAGGACTTCCCCAAGGATTCATCCTCAGCCCAATCCTATTTAATATATATTTGCAATCGATATATCATATAATTCCCAAAGAAGTAACATTGCTATCCTACGCAGTCGATCTAGTCCTACTCCAATACAGTACAAACCCTTTACATATACCAAACTCCATTAACTCTACCCTCAAGGATATTAACAACTGGTGCAAAGAACACAATCTGCAAGTCTCTAGCAAAAAAAGTGAAGCAATGTGGTTTTCAAAAAAGGATGATAATATTAACTACCCAATATTAAAAATAAACCACAATCCCAACCCTTATAAGAAAGAAATAAAATACCTAGGAGTAATTTTTACACCAAAACTGGAATGGAAAAAACACATCGACCATATAAGTGGCAAAGCTATCAAAGGAAATAATATCATGAGATCCTTTCGCAGAACTTGGTGGGGAGCAGATCCTTCTACACTACTATTGGCCTACTATGGAATAGTAAGATCCCATTTAGACTTCGGTAGCACCCTTTTTAAACACTCAAGTAAAGCAACTCTTAAAAAACTTGATACCATCCAATTTCAGGCCTTAAGAGTTATATGAAATCTACCCCTAGAAATGCTCTACTAACAGAAGCAGGAGAAATCAGTCTTGAATTTCGGAGAAGATGGCTAGCGACTAAACAGCTAACCAACATATACATTAGATGGTCACACAGAATGAACTTGAGCTATCTCAGAAATAGAGACCTTCCATATGGTTTTGAAGCCCTAACTGTAATAGAACCATTTGAAGAGATTCTTCATAGGGATGATACCCTTCCTTGCTTTACTACAGAAGAAGATATCCTGTATAAAAAATGTCCCAACATAAACCTGAACCTAAAAAAAGAAAAATGCCCGGTTACTAAAAGTAATAATTTCAATTTCTTAAAAGAAACTGAATCACTTATTGATAACAACACCTTTGTATATACTGACGCTTCAAGACAAACAGACAATAACAACACTCGGGTAGGCATAGGCATCTATATTCAACAAATTGATCTAAAATTCTCTTTAAAAGTACCCTCTTTAATGTCAATATGCAATGCAGAAATTCTAGCCATTTATAAAAGTATTCAATTTTGTATTCAAAAGAACATCAATAACCCCATAATTTTCAGTGACTCACAAAGTGCAATTAAAAAAATCTGCAAACAAGGAATAGATTCCAATTCCGATATTGTTACAATGAAACTAAAAAAAACTAATCATAAATTCAAATGAAAACAACATTAACATCAGACTGGCCTGGATTCCTGGACATAATAGTATTAAAGGCAATAAAACAGCAGATACACTTGCAAAAGTTGGAGGAGCTTTAAACATCCCCCTAGATGTTCAAATAGACAAAAAAGACTTACTGGTCCACCTTAAAAACAAATAAAAATAGCGCATAAAGCACACTGGAAAGACACAATCAATTCAAAGGGACACTGACTCAAAAACATACAGTCTGCATTCTCAGATAAACCTTGGTTCCACTATCATCAATTCACTAACAGAAGACACCTTACAAACATCATCAGAATGAGAACAGGACATGGATTATTTGCCAATCACTTACATCGACTTAATATAGCTCCACATCCCCACTGTGAATGTGGACAACTTGAAGACTTAGATCATATTATGTTCCTAATCAATTAACCAGAATGGGACTTCAACATCCCCTAAGCATGATAGATGTGTTAAAAAATATTAATCTGGAAAAAATAGAAATAATTATTAAATTTTTGTCAATAAATCAAATCGATATATAATTAAATCCTTACCGCAAAATAATTGTAAATCCACTTCTTCCCGTTCCATTTTATTCATTACCCTTCCGTGGCAACTCCTGGGGTTGTGCAATACTTCAATGTTACCCCGAAGCGAGAAAAGTTAAAACCTTTGTTGTAATTGTTTACTAACTCTCCACCACAATCAAAAACTGAATCATCACTTCATCATATCAAGAGAAATTTCAAAATACTTTACTTAAAATATTCACTCACATGTTTCAGCTTAAAAAAAAGCAAACACACACATACATAAAACCGATAGAAAAAAAAGAAGAATAACCTTCATTGCATCATTGCTGAGAGCAAGACAGGATGCAATGTAAAGAAATGTGCTGGCAAATGCACTGGGATGCAAGCCAAAACAAAACAAGGAGAAGAAGTCGTTTCTTTGATAGACGCTATTACTGGCAAAGTGGGGTTTTAATCTATCAGTGTTTGAGAATTTTAGTTTGTTTAGTGTTATAAACATTTTTAATTAATTTTGATACTATTCATTGTGTTTTCGACGTTTGGCTTTTGTGAAAGGCCATAGTTACAATTTTTAAGGTTGGACGTTCCAAATCTAGAGTTTGCATTAAATCATTGCTTACAACTTTATTTAATTTCTACATTTCTATTCACGTTATTAGGTCTATTTAATATTTTCACTCCATTGTCCTTTAATGATATCCTAAGATTTTTTCATTCTCACCTTTCTCTGTTCTTGTTGTTTGATAGAACTTAAGTTGTCTAATTAATTATTGATGCTTTATTTCCATTAAGTCTGTAGTTTTCTCCGTTATTTTATAATTTTTCTTTTAGATAATAATGCTATCAAGTTTTTATGTCCCTTTCTTTTTTCATTAATAATTTACTACCTAATTTTTAAAACCTGCAGACATGTTAGTTTCTATAACTGATGAAGATGTATTTCCACTACGCATGCTGTTAATAATTAACGTTTAAAATGTCAAAATCTAAATCTAAACGAAATGTAGGTATCCATAGCTACATTATTGAGTGAAAACAGCCCATGGGATCTGTTTTCAGTATAATGTTGGTTTTATTGGTTGTATTCAATCAGATGACCACAAATTAATTGATTTCATTGGATTTCTAATTGAGCAAAAATTTTCAATAGGATTAAAGGGATATAAAATTTGGAATCTGTATGTTTTATAATATAAAAAAACCTACCTCTAATGGTATCATAATAAAAGTTACGATCAAATCCGCTATGGCTAGGTTCGTTATCATCAAACTTATCCTCGATTTTCGATGCCTTGAGCGATATAAGGATATTAGTACAGTCAAGTTTCCTACCGCAGCTACCACAAATAAAGCACTATAAACAGAAATTTCTCTAAAGTTCGGTTGCGTCCATAAATCTGAATAGTAATTTTCGTCATTTTTGTCATTGTAATTGGAGAGATTTAGTCGATTAATCGTTGTTACTGGTTGCCAATATTCCATTTGAAATTCGATTTAAGAGCAAATGTTTCTCTTAAAATGTAGACTTTTTACTTCCGAATAGTTTTATCCTGAAACAAAGTACAAAATGGTGAATATATGTTAAGCTACTTCACAGTAAATAACAATAGTATATTGTAAAACAAGGATCACAAAGGTGGATTTTGTAGTTTTACTAACTATTTTTTAGAATTCGCATCCAGAAAGATTTTTAACAAAAAAAATATCATTAGAAATTTTAATTTTAATTTGTTGATCTTGGTATTACAAATTTGAATTTAACAGCTGACAAAAAAATACGATTATAGTTAGCTAGATCATAAAAGTTATCATTTATTTATATTTTTTGCTGAAATTATTTTGTGTTCTCTTTAGAATTAACATAAGGATAAATTTAAGATGAGAATATGGTTTGTCAATCAAATCAATCAAAGTGCTACTTTGTGACACTGTTTTCAATGTTACAAAGTAGATTTTGTATACGCGAAATATAAAAAAATATAAAACTTATACGTATAGAAGTAAAATCATATTAAACCTTTTTAAAACTCATTACTTTTATAGGAAAGCTCTAATGGTCCTTTGGTATTCATTTCTCTATCAAAGTATTTTTATTCATAGGACTCTAAAAGTTGTAAAAAATGTAATAAAATTATTCTTTAATTTCAAATTTAGTATTGATGTTGAGAATCAATTAAAAAATATATTTATCTAAATGTCGTTCACTATTTAAAACCCAATCCAATTTTAGTAAATCTTGTACCAGGGCGCAGAACAATGTTATCCGCCGAAGTCATTTCAAGAAACGATCGTATGAAAACTCGTACTGTCGCTTTGACTTCTAGGCAATACCTCAAAAGCAGCTTTATTCGCTGCTTCTTCAATTTCCAGCGGTAGGAATTCATTTTCTTGATCACTTTCCATCGAGGAACGAAGAAACGAGAAAGAATTCGTGATTTATTGACGTTAGTTTTCAACAACGAAAAATCAACAAATTCTGTTTTTGATTACCTTGGCAACTTAATTCATGAATAGATTAGATAAAATTGGATTCAACACTAAATTTATAGGCTATTATTTTTTCAATTAGTGAATGTAAAATAGTTATGCGTTAATTTGGACTTTAAATGGTGTTGGTGTAAATTGTTTATGATATACCTGCTAAAAGGGATTTTATTTTGTTTGAACAGATGGAACACTCCTTGGCCATCGTGTCCCAAACTTCCTTTCTCACAAAATAAAATATCATTTTATATTATAAATAACTATTCTTAATATACCTATAGATATACGACTTTTCATTGGAAGAATATTTGGATATCAAAAGCCAAATAGTTTTGACAAATTCAAATATCTATCATTAATAATAAAATGAATTTTATTTTCAGATTTTATAATATGGTAGGTCTGTATTACTATGGAAAATAGGGGATCACAATTAATTAACTAGAATGAGCTTACAGTGGTACGGCGGCAACCTTAATACTATTCGGTTTTCATTTTTTACTAGTTCATCTATAATGTATTTTTTATATTTTGCACTTATAAAAATCTTCATTATAAAACGCATTTGCGTATCGTAATGTAACTTTTACGCACGCAAATTTTTGTTTTAAATGGTTGGCGACATGAGTGAAGTTTCTAAAGGCAAGACTATTGACAATGACATTTGTGGCTAATAGCAATTTATTAATTTTATATTGTTCTTTAAGAAAGTATCTGTGAATATGAATATAATATTTTACTTATATAATATATTATTATTGGTATATTATTCATTTTAAAATATTTTAAAACATTAACATTTGATAATCTAAATGTCACAACTGTCAAATTTTATAAATTACACAGTGCTGCCGACATACTTTTTAAAATAAAAATTTTCGTAATTACATAAAAATAAAAAATTAATTTAAAAAATGGTAAAAAGAGCAAAATATAAAAAATATTATAAACAACTTATTTCATATGGCTGTTGTGACACTCGTTCTTTAAAAAACTCATCGCTTCGCGATTCGTTTTTTAAACTTGAACTCGTGTCATAACAGAATTCCATATGAAATGCGTTGTTTAATATACTATTTTATATTTTGCACTTATAAAAATCTTCATTATAAAACGCATTTGCGTATCGTAATGTAACTTTTGCGCACGCAAATTTTTGTTTTAAATGGTTGGCGACATGAGTGAAGTATCTAATGACAAGACTATTGACAATGACATTTGTGGCTAACAGCAATTTATTAATTTTATATTGTTCTTTAAGAAAGTATTTGTGAATATGAATATCATTTTTTACTTATATAATATATTATTATTGGTGTATTAGTCATTTTAAAATATTTTAAAACATTAACATTTCATAATTTAAATGTCAAAACTGTCAAGATCTGTCAAATGTTATAAATAACACAGTGCTACCGACATACTTTTTAAAATCAAAATTTTCGGTATTACGTAAAAATAATAAATTAATTTAAAAAATGATAAAATAGCAAAATATAAAAAATATTATAAACAACTTATTTCATATGGCTGTTGTGACACTCGTTCTTTAAAAAACTCATCGCTTCGCGGTTCGTTTTTTAAACTTGAACCCGTGTCATAACAGAATTCCATATGAAATGCGTTGTTTAATATACTATATTATATACGCTTCCTTTAAGGGAATATTTTTTAACGAAGCCAATTTTGAATGTCTAATTTTTTTGTAGACATAATAGGGATTCTTTCTTCCAACTTTCTGAATTGATTTATGAATTGGTAGGAGGCATTGTCCATAATAAGCACCGCATTTTCTTGCACTGTTGGTAAAATCCTCTGAAATCAATCAAAATACTTTCCATCCATCTACTCATGGTAGTCAACACTTTCACTGGATTCAAAAGCCCACAGTGCATCCGTAACAAAACCATTCTCACTCCGATGTGACAGAAAGATAATCAAATTTATTGTACTAACCCTTACTCTGTGGAAGTCCATCTTACTAAGAACTAAAAATTTGAACTAAACTGAAACAGCTGTTTCGCTACTCTCAGAAAAAGAATTGTTTGTATTAAACAAAACAAATCTCTAGTTTCAATAGGGCCAATGAATCAGCTTGTTTGACTGAATAATTGGGTTTATCTCATTATGAAAACTATGTAATATTTAACTTAAAATCAAATTTCTTTCATTTAAATGAAAAAGCCAAATAAGTTCTTTAGAACAATAAAAAAGCCAAAAAAGTTCTTTAGAACAAACAAATGTTTTTAAAATAAATAACTGTTCTTGACAATAAAAAAATATTTTCTTTAAATGGTATGGAACCAAATTTACTGAAAAATGTTATTTTTTAAACTAAACAAGTACTTGTCTAATTTAAAAAAATATAGTTTTGTTTTAAAATCACATAGTTCGGGTTGACACAATACTTTTATAAGAAATAAATATTCAGTTTTGATACCACATTATTATTTATCTTTTAATGGGAGAACAGGACCGATAAGAATATGCAATAAATATTAGCTATAAATATACAGTAAAGCCAATTGTTTTAAAAATTATGTCACAACAGCAATTGTTATAATTCGATAAGAATATCGTATATAAAATAGTACAAGCATAGTGCTAGAAACAAAAATGTTAGTCAAAAAATAATAAAATGGCAAAATATAAAAAAATTTATAAACAACTTATTTCATATGGCTGTTGTGAACCTCATTGTTTAAAAAACATCGCCTCGCTTGTTTAATATACTATTAGTTGTTCTCAAGGGTTATTTATTTAGTTTAATTTTGTAATTTTTTTTTATATAGGATTCTTTTTTTTCTTGCCTCGAGATTTTGAATTTTTTTCATTTTAATTTTTTAGGCCTTTAAATTTTTTTTAATATTTCTATACTTCTTCATATTTTAACCACCTCGTCTCCAGACTATAACTTTTTCCACGTTATCTCTTTTTTCTTCTCTACGGTTATCAGTTATTTTTTAATTTTATTTAATACATTTTCTTTACTTTAAATTTAATTTTAGTTTTTATATTTTGTTATTAACTTGCAATTATTATAATATTTATTTTAGTTGGACCTCTTATTATTCGAAAATGGCTAACTTTAGTTATTATAAAGATCAGCATGATATAGTTTTTTCTTGGTTTTTCTATATCATCTTAGAGGGAAATTTATCCAGGATAATCCTTTAGGGCTAATAACATCTGGGCTTTAAAGTTGTTCAAATATAGCTTTATGTTTCATAACTATTGAGAGGTTTCAGATTTCGAGATGGTCCTGGTTTAGGTGGTTAATTCCACTAACCCTTTTTATTTTCATTTTAATCTTAATTCATACAACCCCTACTTTACTTTTCGGAAGATTACAAAATAAATTAATAACCTCTCTGAAATGTTTATAAATGATCAATTATATCGTACACCAGTTATGTATAGCCACCGAACATTAACAAAGACTAGAATTCCACGCCCATAAACGTTCCTTCCTTACCCCGTCGCCGATTTCGGTGACTGTCGGGCCCACAGCTTATGTACGTAAATAGGAGACACGTGCTTGTTTTCGTACGATAGCGGCTTTACTTTGAAGCATAGACATCAAAGTGCCGAAGGGTGAGTTGTTCTACTAGTCTTGTTTATGTACGGTGGTATAGCTAAGCTTTCCGCAGTTCTATACAGGGTGTTTCAAAAACGTATGTCATAAATTAAATCACGCATTCCGGGGACAAAAATAAATTGATTGAATCCAACTTACCTTAGTACAAAAGTGTACACAAAAAAAGTTATAGCCCTTTAAAGTTACAAATTAAATTTTATTTTGTTTACATTATCTCCCAAACTACTTGACATTTTGTAATAAAAATTGACACGTTACTTTCTTGTTCTAAAAGCATTTTTCATAAAAAAGAAAAAACAAAATCTCATAGCTCAGAAAAATTTTAAAGGGGTGTGCAGCCCTAAATTCCCCCCAAACTTTTGAGTGTATTCAAATCAAATGAATTTTGTGGTTAGGTTAGGTTAGGTTAACACATTATTTTTAAAACTTTTTTGCGTCTTATTACTTTTGTCAAAAAACAGTTTTTATTGAGATACGGCCCTTTTATTAATTAACCTTTAAAAAATAAGGTGCAACTAAAAATAATGGCTTAAATGAATTAACAAGTAAAAAAAATGTCTATAACCTCTGTAAATATGATATTACAATAAATGTTCAAAATGACCCCCATTTTCTTCAATACACATTCGGTATAGTTTCAATAAGGAACACCGAATGCGCTGAAAAATCATATTTTTTTTAAGAAATTAATTTGCCGCCTCATTTATTCTAACTGTTAAATATTATTCTATAATATTAAATTAAACTATTAATCGTTTAAAAAACATGACATTTTACTTGTCAAAAATATAAAAATAATTTTCATAACAAACTAAGTCATATCTAAGGTAACTTTAACAAATAAATATAAATACATAACAATTCTCCCCTCTGTAAAACAAGACAAATTTTTTGTCTGATTATTTCCAATTGATGTATTTGATCTCATAGACCTAATTAATTTTTTTTAATATAGCATTGGTTTTCTTGTGTTAATTTCTTTTGCGTCTGATTTGTGATTCCAGTCATTGTCTGTGAATTTTTCTGTATTTGTAAATCATTTTACATATCGGCTTCATTTTTTCCTTTCCCCACTCGACACGGTCGTAACTGATTATAATGCCTCTTTATTATATACCCATCATCCAATTTAATCATATAATGTAATCTTCCAAGGCGTTTATGTACCGTTCCAAATTTCTATAACTTTTTTCCATAAAAATTTCGTGATTGTACTCTAGACCCAACAAGAAACTTTTTTAAAAACTTTGGTTGCTTAGAATTATTTCTGTCTATCGTTTGAGGTCTGATTAGGTCTAGCTTTGTTCTAAGATTTTGTCAAAATAACATTTCTGCAGGAGTTTTACCGTTAATAAGTGGTGTTGATCTGTATTTAAATAAAAAATTATGTAATTTTTCGTGTAATGTTCCAGGTTCTTGTATCATTTTTTTTTAATTTCTCTTTAAACGTTTGCACGTACCTTTCTGCTTGGCCATTAGTTGCTGGATGTACTGGAGCTATAAGTCGTTGTCTTATACCATTTCGTTGACAAAAATCTGTAAAATCAAGGGATTTAAAAATAGAAGCATTATCACTTACAAGTATCTCTGGCAGGCCATAACAACTAAAAATTTCACGTAAAAAATGTATAGTTTCTGAAGTCATTGGTGAATTTTTAGACATTTTAACTTCAAGCCATTTGCTCTTTGCATCAATTAATATTAAAAAGAAATGATTAAGAAACGGTCCAGCGTAGTCTATATGTATGCGCTGCCAATTTCTCGATGGCTCTTCCCACTGATGAATAGGTGCTTTTTGTGGATTTTTTCTCACCTCACAACAAGCTTTACAACTTGCAACTAAATTTTCTATATCCTTGTCAATACCTTTCCAGTAGGCATACCTTCTTGCTAAAGATTTCATTTTAACGATGCCAATATGTGTATCATGTAATTCTTGTAACATTGCCAATTGTAGATTTTTAGGAATAATGACTCTATTCCCTCTAAAAATGATTCCCTCTTGGACAGTTCTGGATCTTTAATTTTTCCTACCAACAGATCTTGTTTTAACTTTTGCAATTCTGTATCTCTTTCAATTTCTTCCAGTATCGTTTCGTAATTTAGTTTATACGTACAAATGTGATTTATAGTTTGTTCATTTTGAATATGTTCATCGTCAACTGCATTTCTATCCTGGTTACTTATTTTGAGTGAGTTTCTAGAGAGGTAATCAGCATAGATATGATCAGAAGAATTTTTATATTCTATGCTATAATGAAATCCCGATAGAAACTGTGCATATCGTACCATCCTAGTCGCAGAAAGGACAGGTAATTGTTTGTTAGGATGAAAAATTGTCATTAGAGGCTTGTTATCAACAACAAGTACGAATTTTCTTCCATAGATATATTGAAACATTTTCTTGAATGCCCAGTATTTTGCAGTAGCTTCACGGTCTAATTGGCTGTAATTTCTTTCAGCTTTGGTCAGTATTCTGGAGATAAAAGCTACGGGTCTCTCTAAACCATTTGGTAGTCTGTGAGAGAGAACTCCAGATAGTCCGTAAGGACTTGCATCCGTTGCTAATATAACAGGGTACTCTGGGGTAAATGGCATTAAAACACGGTTACTGGCAATTTCTTCTTTTGCTTTTAAAAATGCAGCTTCACATTCTTGAGTCAAGTGGTTGTAACATGGTAGATGTATTTGGAATAAATTTATCGTAATATCTAACCATACCCAAAAACTGTTGCACTTGTTCAATATTTTTGGGTCTTGGAGCTTCTTGCACTGCTTTAATTTTATCATCCGATTTTTTAAGACCTTCTTTTGAAATGATGTGACCTAGATACTTAATTTCTTCTTGAAAAAATGTACACTTTTTTTTATTTAAGTGAAGGTTAAATTTTCGTAATTTCTCTAAAACTCTAACCAATCGTTTCTTACATTCATTTATTGTTGAGCCTTGAACTAAAATATCGTCAAAATAAGCTGTAGTTCCATCTAAATCGCTGACTACTTGGTCAATAATTTTGTTAAATTCGTTTGGAGTGGTTTTAATTTCAAAATTTAATCTCTTAACAGTGTAAATTCCCCTGTGTGTTGATATGGCTTGTATTTTTGCACTTTCCTCGTCTACTGGTACATGAAGATAAGCTTTAAAAATATCAAGAGTGCAAAAATATTTACCATGCTCCATTTTGTTAAAAATGCCTTCAATTCTTCTGATAGGATATCTGTTATCTTGTAATTGTTGGTTTACTGTGACTTTATAATCAGCACATAGTCTAATTTTTCCATTACTTTTTGGTACTACTACTAATGGAGTTCCCCATTCTGAATAATCCAATTTTTCTATAATTCCCTGTTTTTCTAAAGCATCTAATTCTTGGTCAACTGCTTCTTGTAAAGCGTAAGGAATTTTTCTTGGTTTGTAAAAGATTGGTTTGGCATTCGTTTTTAGCAAAAGTGAGCATTGTATATTCGGTATGCTACCAACTGTATTTTCAAAAACATCTTTAAAATTCTGTAAAATAATTTCTAAACTAAGTTCATTTGTAAAAGATTTTGTATCTGCATTAATATTTTGAATATCTATGCTTAACTTCCTTAGCCATCTTCTTCCAAGAATTGGATTTTCATATCCAGATAAAATGTAGAGATCTCCAAAAAATTTTTCGTTTTTATATGTAATTGCAGCTTCAACGTATCCCAAAGGCTTAAATACATGACTGGTATAGGATCGGAATTGAATGTTCGTCTTTTTTAAGGGTAAATTCAAATTTAAGTTATCAAAATCCTGTTTTGAAATTATCGTAACAGGGCTTCCGGTATCACACTCAAACGTAAATGGTTTATTTTCAATGTGTAATTCAATCATCATTTTTGGTTCGTATACAGATGAAGATGTTTCGGAGAAAATGTTAATAATATGGTTTATTGAAAATTCGTCTGAATCTTCTAAATCTGTGTCAATATCTTTATCGATATTTTGAACGTTTAATTTAGATCGATTTTGTAAAGATGTAATACAAACTTTGCTTATATGTCCCCTCTTATTACATATTCAGCAACTAAGCTTTTGCATGACTCTACAATCTTGTGTTTTATGATTGTCTTTTCCACAATGTAGACATAAACCATCGAGTACTAGTTTTCGAAAATTAATTCTATTTTCGTTCTTGTGCTCACTGGAAATTTTCTGTTGTCGATTTTTGGAACTAGTGCTTGTATTTGTATAATTAGTAATTTTATTAATTGTACTGGAATTAATACTTTTGTAAACTTCCCTATTCTGAATCTTAGAAGCTTCAATAGCCAATGCTGTTTGAAATGCTCGTTCAAACGAAATGTTAACCTCTTGTAAAATTTTCCCTCTAATTTCTTCGTCAGATAAGCCACGGAGAAATTATGCTCTCAGAAGTGTATTAATGATGGATTTGTTGCAAGTATTGCATTCATGATCTATTTTAAATTCGCAAGTTTTAATATGTTCTTTCAGAGCGGCTACAAATGATGAAATGGACTCACCAGGTGCTTGTGTCCTCATAAAAAATCTATGTTGTTTAGCAAGAATGTTTTTTCTAGGTGATAAATGATTCATCTGTAAAGTTATTAGTTCATCATATGTTTTTGTACTCGGTAAATCTGGAGATGTAAGGCTTGATAATAGCTTGTAATATTTACTCCCTAGACAGTTAATTAAAACCATTACTTTAGCATCATTAGTAGCAGCATCATTTTTATTCAGCCCTTTCAGCTTAAAAAAAATTTCTAAACGTTGGCAGTAACTTTTAAAATTTTCTGAAATTTCGTCAAAGGGTTCGAAATTTATAATCTGCGTTTTTAACGTTTCTTTAACATCATTTGTTGCACTAACTTGTTGTTGTTGTTGAAGCATTTGAATTAATCCAGTTAATGTTTCAATTAGTGGTGTAAGTTCGGATGACATTTTTTTTTTAGATAATTCTTGAATCTTTTACTAAATACTGTGTTAGGAATTGATCTCTTTTATCCTCGTCGCCAAAATTGTTTGTTAAATATTATTCTACAATATTAAATTAAACTATTAATCGTTTAAAAAACATGACATTTTACTTGTCAAAAATATAAAAATAATTTTCATAACAAACTAAGTCATATCTAAGGTAACTTTAACAACTAAATATAAATACACGAGTAAATACATAACACTAACCCTCTATTGTTGGTCCTCTATTGTTACAGCATACACTTTCTCTTTTATAAACCCCCCAAAACAAAAGTTCATGGGGTTGACCTGGCCTTCTGGGTGGCCAAGAAATAGGTGCGTCACGACCCCTTTCCAATCCACCGACCAGTATACTGCCTGCAAAGGTATTCCCTGATTTCATTACTGTAATGTGATGGAGCGCCATCTTGTAGAAAGGCAAACTTATTAAAACATTTAATTCTACATAAGATGAAAAAAGGTGATGTTGTAAGAAGACATTTAAATAATTTTTATGATACTGTAGATAAATTAGCTGATATGCAAATAACATTAAATGAAGATTTGTTAAGTATTCGTAAAGTTCTTTTGAAAATTTTCGTATTGCAATTGAATCCAGAGATGATCTACCAACACCAGAAAACTAAAAAATTAAAATATTGGAAGAAAGCGAAGCCCGTAATAAAAATTTAGATAAAAATTCACAAGAAGGTGCATTTGTAAGCAGAAATTTTTCAAGAAATTTCAACAAAAACTGTAATAAAGAAAATAGAATTAAATAGAAATAGAAATAGAAAATAGAATTAAAATAGCAAAATAGAATTAAATGCAACAAATGTTTTAAATATGGGCATTTAGCCAAATACTGTCGATCTAAATTTCCAAGAAATCATAATAACTCAAAGGTAGAATCCACTTTTAAAACAGAGATATGTTATTCATTAAATTTTCAAAATCAAGATAAAGAAGAATGGTGTCTAGATAGTGGTTCCACATCTCATTTATGTTTAAATAAAGAAAAATTTAGAGAAATAAATAATGATGCTGAAGAAAAATGTCTGAAACTTGCATCCAAAGATCAAACTACTTCTGTTGAAGGAATTGGACCAATCAAATTAAAAATTGCAGGAGAACATACTATTAATTTAACAAATACTCTCTATGTACCAAAATTAAAGACAAATCTAATGTCGGTGGGAAAAATAACTGACAAACATTATGAAGTTTTATATAAGAAAAATGAAGCATTAATAATGAATCAAAATAGACAAACAATTTAAAAAGCCCAAAGAAAAGGTGACCTCTACTACATTACTGAAGAAGATGAATTAAATGAAGAATGTTAATTTTTTGAAAATAATATAATGACCTGGCACAGAAAACTTGGACATTTAAATTAAACAGACTTATAAAATGCTTTAAGAAATGAAACAATTCGTGGATTAAATTTTAATATGAAAGAAAAACTGGAAGATTGTGAAATATGCATTCAAGGAAAGATGACTAGACAACCTTTTCATTCAAGAGAAGTTCCAAAAACTGTAAAACCGTTAAAAATTATTCATGCAGATGTTTGGGGACCGTTTCAGGTGCAGTCACCTGTTGGTTCAAAAATTTATTTTTTAAAACACAAAAATAAAGTACTCGAATGTTTCAAAAATTACAAAAATGAAGTAGAAAATGAACACAATACAAAAATTAAATACCTACAAAGTGACAATGAAAAATCTGAATATTGCAACAATGAATTTGATAATTACTTAAAAAAATGTGGAATTAAACGAAGACTTTCGTCACCATACACTCCAGAGCAAAACGGGTTGGCTGAAAGAAAAAGTCGGTCACTATTAGATAAAGCAAGATGTTTACTTATTCAAACAAAATTACCTCTAAAATTCTGGGCTGAAGCTGTACACACAGCAAATTATTTTTTAAATAGATGTCCATCAAGTTCTATAAATGGAAAAAGTATCTACATTTGAATTATGGGTAGGACGAGTACCTTCAGCAAAACACTTACAAATTTTTGATTTAAAAGCATACGTTTTAAATAAAAAGCCAAATAGAGGAAAATTTGATCCAAGAGCCGAAGAAGGAATTTTTATGGGCTACTTAGAAATTTCAAAAGCTTTTAGAATATGGATGCCAAAATTATACAAAATAATAGTTTTAAGGGATGTAAAAATTCTTAACAAAAAGGCAAACGAATCTGAAGAAATTTGTTTTGATCCTTTAAAATATGAAATTATTCCAGAAAATGAAGAAGAAACAGCCATAAATGAAGAATTAATAGAAATAACCAGAAAAACAAATAGCTTACAACAAAATAAAGAACAAAATTTACCCAATGAAGAACATAATTTTTTAAATGGAGAAGAAATAGAGATAAATGAGCCAGAAAATAAAGAAGATACTGTAGAACAAATCCAAATTCAAAAAGCAAACAGTTTTGAAAATGAAAACAGTAATAATAGGACGACAACAAGAGAGAAAAAGATACCAAAATGGACCGAAGATTATTATGTCGTACTATGAATACTGGAAAAAAGCAATAAAAAATGAATTTAAAGCTCATATAAAAAATGAGACATGGGTATTAAAAGAAATAAAATCAGATAGAAATATAGTAAACGAACAGATTGATGTACCATATCAAAACCTGATAGGTTCTTTAATGTATTTGGCTGTAGCAACACGTCCTGATATATCCTATGCAGTGAGCCATTTAAGTCAATTTAATACTTTGCCATGTTAGAATACATTGGGCTGCAGCAAAAAGAATATTGAGGTATTTAAAAGGCACAAAAGAAAAATGTTTAGTTTACAAAAGAAAAGAAGAAGAAATCGTTGGTTGTGCTGATGCAGATTGGGGTTCTTGTGCTGTGGATAGAAGATCCAATACTGGATATTGTTTTTCTTTTACAGGAGCACTAATAAGCTGGGAATCAAGGAAACAAAGGAATGTGGCCTTATCTACTGCGGAAGTAGAGTTCATGTCGATAACCGAAGCTTTTAAAGAAGCTGTTCACCTAAAACAATTAATAAATCACATGGGAACTAAGCATGATCAAATAATGATATTAAATGACAACCAAGCAGCGCAGAAACTAATTTTGAATCCAATAATAAGTTCATAATCAAAACATACTGAGATAAAAGAAAAATTTTTAAGAGAATCCATTAATAAAGGAGAAATTATAAATGAGTATATTAGGACTGATGACATGTTAGCAGATATCTTCACGAAAGCGTTACCTTCCACTCGTCACATATTTTTAACATATTTAATTGGTTTGAAAAACGAAGTAGTTCGTGAGGGGTAGTGTTGAGATGAAAAGTACCACTCACTACTTCACTAGTTTTATATTTTTATTATTATATAGTGTGCTGATAACTTTAGATAGATAATGTAACTTTGACATGTATTGTCATTAATAAAAAGGTTTCACGCTACAATTATAAAAGATTTTATTATATAAAAAAGTAGTACAAATAGTAGTATACTCATAATAACCAATAGTAGGCCATTGTAATAGCACAATTTTTAATATTAATCTTATTCACACAATAAATGATAGCTTCCAATTATTGACTATTATTGATGAAACTGTTTGTAATTGTATCCGTAGAAACTAATTGATGGCCAACTAGGAAAAAACTAGTTTTGCGAAAAAGTGATAAGACGCAAAAAAGTTTTAAAAGGATACCGAATGTGTATTAAAGAAAATGGGGGTCATTTTGAACATTTATTGTAATATCATATTTACAGAGGTTATAGACATTTTTTTTACTTGTTAATTCTTTTAAGCCATTACTTTTAGTTGCACCTTATTTTTTAAAGGTTAATTAATAAAAGGCCCGTATCTCAATAAAAACTGTTTTTTGACAAAAGTGATAAGACGCAAAAAAGTTTTAAAAATAATGTGTTAAACTAATGATGCCACAAAATTCATTTGATTTGAATGTACTCAAAAGTTTGGGGGGGATTTAGGGCTGCACACCCCCTTAAAATTTTTCTGAGCTCTGAGATTTTGTTTTTTTCTTTTTTATGAAAAATGCTTTTAGAACAAGAAAGTAACGTGTCAATTTTTATTACAAAATGTCAAGTAGTTTGGGAGATAATGTAAAAAACTAAAATTTAATTTGTAACTTCAAAGGGCTATAACTTTTTTGTGTACACTTTTGTACTAAGGTAAGTTGGATTCAATCAATTTATTTTTGTCCCCAGAATGCGTGATTTAATTTATGACATACCTTTTTGAAACACCCTGTACAGCAACGTTGTTGCAAACTTATGTTAGTTTAGAACGTCCCTTTTTTAATCGTTTCATTTACATTATATTATGTTTAGAATTTTTTTACTATTAGTAAGACTAAGTTAATTAATTCATTCATAACCAAATAATAATCTCCAAGAGAATATTTTACTATTTGATTAAAACCTTCCCCAGTTGCTGATTTTTCTAAATAGGTAAATAGAGAGAAAGAGAGATATCTTTGTTGGTTACCCAAAAGGCTATCGATCGTAGTCTTTCTGCCTTTGATTACAATATATGTTAATAGTAATTATTACATTCTAAAATTAAACATAAAAAAAAGTGAAAAAAAATACACATACATATTGGATATTTGACTTACATTTTAAAAGTAAATGTGAAAAAAAGAAGAGAAAAATATAAAAAATACTTATACATAATGAATATGTGACATAGTTCATATAATGTTCATTAAACACTCATAAACAGTATTTATAGGGAACTTTTTCCTTCTCCTGAAATCTTCTGGTCTAGCTTATATGATAAATTCTAGCTTATTGTCTTGGATTTTTTCCCGTGTTTTGTTGGAAAGATGTATTAACCTTTCTTTAATTGGAGTTACTTTTGTTTTTAGGTAAATCAGTTGATTGGATGGGTTATAAAGTGGAGTTTCGGGATGTCGTATTTTTGTTATTATTCTGAGGCAGCTAGTTTCGGCAGTTTGTAAATTTTTAATTGTAGGATTACGGGAACTTAGAAAAAGTGGATGGCTATATTCTGTTGATGGACGACAAATCATTTCATATATATTTTTAGCAGTTTTTAGATTAATGCCTTGTTTTTCATAAGTAAGGAATCTGAATAGTTTGGGTCTAGTTATAACTTTTTTTTAACTTGTGATGTGTGATATTTGAGATTTAATTTATTATCCAGTTCCACTCCAAGATACTTACAATGTGATAATCAAAGCCGTCTTTAACTTATTGGAGGCTCTGGGCATATTAGGATAATGGGGCCCCTATGACTTTGACAGAACACTATTTTGTTAGAATAAACGGAGCGTTCTCCACTGCAGTTAGTTACCATCATGCTTAAAAAAATTCTCAATGAGATTTCTACATTTGGAAATGTGTAAAAATCGGTTATCGTTTAGTGATCTGGCAGGGACGAGGGGGCCCCTATCGATCACGGGGCCCTGAGCACTTGCCCAGAGTGTCCAGTGGGAAAGAGGGGTCTGGTGATAATGGTCTCACCTCATAATTTTGTATTTTTATTGTAGGTGAATTATCTCTTATTTTATGATTAAATATTAATAATTGTGTTTTATTTGAATTGAGACAAATTCTCCATTTTAAAAGGTACTCCAAAAGTTTGTTGCATGGGGATTGCAAATTCTTCATTGTCTTGTTAAGACCCCTGCCATGAGATATGATCGCTGTATCATCAGCAAATTGTAGAATATATTTTTATGGATTTATTACCGGAAAACTTACTGAGCAAATGTCATAATTATAAATATTATATAACAATGGTGATAAGGGAGAGCCTTGCGGTACTCCTTGAAACATAGTAAATTGCCGGGAAAGAACATTATTATATTTCACACATATCTTGCGGTTTTCAAGGAATACCTTTACTAACCATATTAAATAGTGGGGACACGATTAAAAATAATTTGTAAAGTAGACCAGCATGCCAGACGCTATCGAAAGCTTTTTTGATGTCTAAAAATAGAGCTGCTGAATGATTACCCTGTATGCTGTGAAGTTGGACATTGGAAGTTAATGATATTAGGGGTTGAAGAGTAGAGTTGTTGTTTTTGAAGCCGAACTGATACACTGGAATCGTGTTGCTAAGTACCGAATTTAATTTTATTTTAATTAATTTTTTTAAATTTTTACTTGTAACTGGTAATAGCGTTATGGGTCTGTAATTATTAACATTTTGATGATTTGTATTCGGTTTTGGAATTGTTATGATTATACCGCTTTTCCACTCTGATGGAAAATATTGATTTTTTAGGCAATAGTTATAAACTTTTATTATGTATAAATGGATTGTA
The DNA here is from genome assembly GCA_035357415.1 of Ophraella communa. Classification (NCBI taxonomy): domain Eukaryota; kingdom Metazoa; phylum Arthropoda; class Insecta; order Coleoptera; family Chrysomelidae; genus Ophraella; species Ophraella communa. The sequence continues at coordinate 17,448,463 of CM068984.1, forward strand.
TGGCTAAATTGTCTCAAAATATATCTAGGTATATTGTTGTATCCCGGAGTGGTGTTTTTTCCCGAATTGAGTACATTAAAATATTCATCTTTTTCTATATCAGTTATTTCTCTGAGAACCGTTGGAGTGTCAAAAAAGTCGTTGTACCAATTCATGACGTGCGTGTAATTATTTTCATCGAAGTTATTATTTATCGTTTCTTGATACACCTTTTCATAATTGGTTGCAAATGCTTCTACTATTTCTGTGTTTAAAGTTAGTGTGCGTCCGTCTTTTAAAATACTTCTGCTAGTGCTCATATGTTTCTTGTATTGCGAGAGTTTCTTTATTTCCGTCCAATAGTTTTTTCCTTTACAGATATTAATTCTTTTGCAGGATTTCAGCCAAATGTGAGATTTATATTGATAGATTAGTTTCTGTATATCCTTATTCAACTCATTGAATTTTCTCTTTAGTTCTGATGATTCTTGAATTTTTATTTGTCTGTACATTTGTCTTTTAGTTTTAATGAGTTTTAAGATGAAAGGGGGAAGTTGATATTCATAAAATTGTCTGGGTTTAGTTGGGGTATTTAGTAAAACTGTATCTTGTAATTTTTTAGAAAATGAAGATATATGGTCAGGTGATTGCTATATGTAAAGGCTTTAATGTGGTTGATAATTTGAATGGTATTAGATTTATATTAATTGTGGAGGTGAATTTATAAATTGGTTGTTACCTTTAATTGTAAACTCAATTGCTTGATGATCAGCTCCCAGATCTGATACGATTTCTATTTCTGTTATACAGTTTTTACTATTTTTAGTACACATTATTATATCTGGAGTGGTACTCGGATTATTAGGCATTATAAAGGTTGGAGGAGTATTTATTTTAACAAAGTCCGAGTTTTGGAGGAAATTAGAAATTTGTTTTTATTTTTGAGGGGAACTAGGGTTTAGATCACCTGTAATAATCGAATATTAATATAAGGAAGATTTGATGAACAAACTGTTGTCAATGAGTGAGTGGGGATGACTATATACAAGAAAAACATGTAGAAAATCACTTGCTGGATCGTTAATTCTTGGTGAATTTGCTTTACCTATTACCAAGTAATTGGTATTTTACATCCATCTGTTGTATGATCAAATGATGAGCATCTGGAACAAGCTACAGGTAATAGTGGGGGTGGCGTACTTGGATAAACTGGATAATGTTGATGTTTAAAAAATAGGCCTTCGCTAAGAAGTTTTTCAAATGATTGAACGCATCCAGTTATAATCCGGATCATTGTTGTTGAATTGGATGTTTTCCTCGCTTACAAAATCGATGGTTAATGCTTAATGAGTTCAAGTGATCGCTGATAATTTGGTCGCTTATTTCCAACTCAACCGCTGAAATTACTAAGGAAAATGAAGCATTTGGGGCTGATGGAGTTGTTTTAGGTGGAGGCGAACTTACTTGAAAGGTCTTAATAAAATTATCTTTTTGCATTTGTTTAAATGTAGCTATTAGCGTTTTTTCTAGACCATCAGATTTGATAATAAAACCAGTCTTTGTTTTAATTATAACATCCTGGGAAGTAGCGGAATTTGTAGTCCACAAATCTGCAAATTCGATTCGAGACATTTCTTTTATAGTAGTAATATAAAATGTATTTTTGAATAATCTATTTTTAATAACTTGCATTTTTTGGGAGTAGTTAATAAAATTTTTTATTGTATCTACCTTGCTTTTGTTGAACAGAATTCTTTACAATACCTGCTTTAACAGAAGCGTCATTAGTGTTATCCGAAACAGGATTTTTTACTTGTTGTTTGGTTGAGTTGAATGTTTGTATATTAGTATGAGAGCTCCCACTTGTTTGTGTTGAATGTTTGTTGTCGTTAGTTTATTTTTTATTTTCTCGTACGAGTTGCGATTTCTTCGTATTAATTCTAATTTTATTCCATTGACCTCCATCGTTTATTTCCATTTCTAAGTATCTGCCATTATAGCTTCCATCGGTATCGGTTTGCATTATCGAAGTAAGCACTCGCACTAATTATCACTATTAACCACTGCTATACTATAGTACGTCTATTCTCTATGACTGTTAGCCGTACACTATATAGGTAAATATTTATCAACAATTTACAGTTTATATTTTGTACTGGTTTAACAAAAAATTTCGTTAAATTGTTTTTTTTAATGTTGCAGTCCTTATTTAGCTAAAATAACATTAACATTAACTTATTCTTTTCGTACTATTGTATTGCGCAGCTTTATATCAAGTACACGTTCTGAATTTATAAATTGTTTCGACTTTATACTGTTATTGGTTAAATCCTCTATTAAATCTACCGTTTCTATTTTATAAACTGATTATGGTAATAACTTACCGAAACTAATCGTTCACTGAATTTCATTGGTCCATCTTTGGGTAAAAAACATTGTGGTTTTGAACCCTTTTATGAATGCTGGCAATATCATTCTTTCAGAGCATACGGATACGTTGGTAAAACTGTAACTGCCCTGGCCGATCTCTTGGAATTAAATTTAGAACAGGAATAAAGTTATAAGGATGGAAATTTTCTTTTCTTAGGCGTCAACGCCAAACTGTCTAGACGCCTAACTAATAGGGCCCAGAAAATTCTTAAGAAAATTAAAACCAACACAGGACATCCAAGGTATAAGGAACACTTATGTTCATATATGGACATTCTTAGGCAAAAGCTAAAGGCGAAATCCAAACGATTATCTCGTTACGTCAAATGCACTAAAAAGAAACAGCAAAACCACTTATTTAACACCAATGAAAAGCTGTTCTACACACAACTTAGTAGTGCCGGAACAAACAACTACCGCAATCAAGGATGACCTGTTGTATTTTTTATTTTAGTTTTATTTACCTTGAATTTTTACGTAAATGTTATGACATTTTTGATTGTAAGATATATTTTATATTAATGTTATGTCACTGTCAATAAAAGTCAGAAGGTAAAAAAATTTGTTCTTCGACGCGGATATTCTCAAACTTATATTTACAGGTTTGTATCTCAAACATTGGTCCTTCGAGCCGGATATTCTCAAACTTATATTTACAGGTTTGTATCCCAAACATTGGTCCTTGAGCCTATTTGTAACCAAAAAATGGAAACTACTTCACTGCCGCAGCTGAGACGCAGCAGTCGCTTGAACAAAAAAGTGCAATCTGTGAAAGATGAAAGTGCTCTTCAGGAGACGACGATGAACCCGACAGATGTTCAACCTAAGAGTACTTTAAAGTCGACAAAGGAGATGGAAATTCAACCTAAGGAAGACAACACAGAAACGGTTCACATGAATATCAACTTAAGAGACAATAAGACGTCTAGTAGAAAAACAGGCAAGAGTAAGAATAGTCAAGCATCTAAAGTTAGAATAGCCGAAATTCAGTATGCTATAAAGAAGAAACATTTAGAACAAGAAGTGCTACAAAAGAAAAAAGAACTTTTAGATTTAGAACTAGCTCTACAGTTGGAGGAGCAATTGGAGTTTGATGAGTCGTCTGAGTCAAGTTCGGTACATGAGTCACTTAATTCGGTTCAACCAAATGTAGAAGAATGGGTAGAAGGTAAGAATCCTTGGAAAGATGGGGTAAGACCACAAGTTAATCAAAATGAAATGACTCTTCCTCAAATTTCTAATTTTCTTACAAGACATTACCAAAGGAATTACCATTTTTTGATGGTAATCCAATGGATTGGCCAAATTTTATCAATCAATATAAAAGTTCTAATTTGCTTTGTAAATTTTCAAATAAAGAAAATCAATTTCGTTTACAAAAGTGTCTTAAAGGTAATGCTAAAAAAATAGTTCAATCTCTTCTTATCATTCCTGAAAATGTTGAAAAGGCTATCCAATTATTAGAATCACGGTTTGGAAGACCTGAACATATTATTTTTGTACTTTTAGATAAAATTAAAAAGTTTCCTTCATTTAGAGAAGATAAACTTGAAATTTTTATAGAATTTTCTGATGAAATTAAAAATTTTGTTGCCACTTTAGAGTCTTTACAAGAGGAAGATCATTTGCGAAATCCTATTCTAGTTTCTGACATAATAAATAAATTGCCAATGTCATATAAACTATCTTGGTTAGAGCATATCTCGAAAATTGCCAAACCAAAGCCAAAGCTGGTAGAGTTAGCATTATGGCTAGACAACAAAGCTAATATTATGTCACAACTACATTTTCCTACAGTTTTAGACACTACTCAAAATCAAACTAAGTATAAGTATTCTAAGAAAGCCATTACAATGACAACAAAAACAATAACTTCCAAATGTTTTTGTTGCAATGACCAGAATCATCATGTCTCTAATTGTGATAAATTTAAATCTCTTCAAAAAAGGTATGTTTTTCATGTCTTTTACCTTATCATAGTTTAAAGACTTGCAAAAAAAGGAAAATTTGTGGAACTAATGGATGCTCTAAGCCACATCACGAATTATTGCATCACAATTTTAATAACGACAACTTGACCATTACATCTACTTCCAATTAACCTGTCTCTGAGACAGTAACAGGCACCACTTGCCACATATTGACAGACAAATGTGTTCTATTAAAAATTTTGCCAGTTTGTATTTACTTTGGTGGAAAAAAGATACAAACGTATGCACTGCTCGACGATGGATCTACTATTAGTCTAATAGACCAAAGATTGGCTGATTCTATAGGTCTTACAGGTCCAATCCAAGCTTTGTGTTTACAATGGACTACTGAAGATAATGTAAACCATCAAACCGACTCCAGAGTAGTTAGTTTTACTATAACTGTAATACATGAAAATCCTAGTTTTCAGTTAAGGCATATTAGGACAACTTTACTTTCTTTGCCTTATCAGACGATAGATGTAGACAAATTGAAAACTAGGTATCCTTTTATCAACAATAAAATAGTTTCAATGACAGACGCACAGCCTACTATTATAATAGGACAAGACAATTGGCCTCTTTTAGTTACTCGACAACTAATTACAGGTCCTTGGGGTGGTCCCGCTATTAGTAAGATACTGCTAGGTTGGGTTATGCACGGTAACTTAGAAGACATTCCAAAATCTACTGGGAATGACGTTATTTTTCATATCCAGAATATTGACAGAAGTAAAGACGACTTGGATGTTTTAAATAATCTGGTTAAAGAACAGTGGAGATTGGAAACCATTCCTAACAAAAAAGACAGTCTTTCACCACAGGACAGACGAGCTCAAAAGATATTAGACAGCACAATGACAAGAAAGGACTGCAGGTATGAAACAGGTCTTTTATGGAAAGATGATATGTTTACAATGCCAGAAAGTAAAAGTAATGCCTTTAAAAGACTCTGTTCTACCGAAAGAAAAATGAATAAGAATAAAAATTATGCTGAAATGTACTGCGAAAAATTTGAAGACTTCATTAACAAAGGTTATATTAGAAAACTGACTAAAGAAGAAGCTGAAATTACATCCAATAAAACTTGGTATTTACCTCATTTTGGTATTATAAATCCTAAAAAACAAAAATTGAGAATTGTCTTTGATGCCTCAGCCACTAGCAATGAAGTAAGCTTGAATGATTTTTTACTGACTGGTCCAGACTTATACAATTCTTTAACAGACATACTCTTGAATTTTAGGATAAAGAAATATGCCTTTACAGCTGACATAAAAGAAATGTTTTTACAAGTCCAAGTCAGAAAAGAAGATCGACAAGCCCAAAGGCTATTATGGAGAAACAAAAACAGAGATAGAGAACCGGACATTTATGAAATATGTGTCGTGTTCTTTGGATCTACATGTGGGCCTTGTCTAGCGCAAGAAGCTAAAAACCGTAATGCAAGGGAATTTGAAAATATACTTCCAAAAGCTTCATATTGAAACACTTGTGAGGACTTTGAACACAATTTATTTACAAATTGTAAGAATACAAGAATTCAGCTGGTTACAAGTTAACAACTGCAACTTTTTACTTTTAAACTACACAAAAGCTGAACGAACACTAACTCACTACCGCGAATGACCCGCTTTATATATCAAAATACTTGACATCTCGATTTTTCTAGAAATAACTATTTACTTAAATCCAAATATTACTAGAATGTTCGCGAATAACTACCAACCTAAAATAATTATAAATCATGTCGAGTTCCTGTCAAAACCTGTCACAATCATCCGTCACATTCATCCGTCACACATCTGTCACCCGTTACACTGCCCCCCTCCTTAGGTTCATTCCTCCCGGAATGTAATAACTCTCCGGAGTAGACTTCAGGGTCATCTTCGGAACTGGTCGAACCCTCTACCCGAAGTGGCTGTACCTCCCTACTGTGGTCACCCTGATATAACGCCAACCTATCATGATGGACTACGACGGGTTTTCCTTTGGGGACTCTAACAATCCGATAGATCACATCATTGATTCTCTTTTTAATCAAATATGGACCTTCCCACTTCTTTTGAAGTTTCGGACACACACCCCGTTTCCGTCGAGGATTATAGAGCCAGACCAATTCCCCAGGTTCATAAGTGTTTCCTGTTGCTCGTGAGTCGTAGTACCTTTTCATCCGGTCACTGGAGAGTTGTAGTTTGTGGCGCACCAGTTCATGAATATTTTCGATCTTCTTCTGAAGATCTCCGACGTATCCTTCACTGGTTGCTATTTCACCAGGCTTGCTCCCATATATCAAATCGCAAGGTAATCTAGTTTCCCTACCAAAGAGGACTTTCGCAGGTGTCTGACCCGTAGATTCGTTGACAGCCGATCGGATAGCCATTAAAAATAGCGGAATATGTTTATCCCAATCTTTCTGATGTTCTGAGACCACTTTCGATAAATAATTTGCAATGGTTCGGTTCATTCGTTCAACCATTCCATCAGACTGTGGATGCATCGCTGTAGTTCTAGTTTTATGGACACCTAATCGTTTGCAGACTTCTTGAAATAGCTTGCTTTCAAAATTTCTTCCCTGATCTGTGTGCAGCTCCAACGGTACCCCAAAACGACTAATGAACTCGTTGACCAGAATATCGGCCAAGGTAGGGGCTTCTTGGTTGGGAACAGGGTAGGCTTCCACCCATTTAGAAAAATAGTCCATCACAACGAAGATGTATTTATTTCCAACCTCACTGGTTGGTAGTGGCCCCAACACATCTACGGCGATTCTTTCGAATGGACTTCCGACAAGGTATTGCTGCATCTCTGCTTTAGGTTTACGATTAGGTCCATTGCTAGCAGCACACGTCGTGCATTTGCGGCACCAATCTTTAACATCGTTGGAGCAATTAACCCAATAAAATCTATCCCGGACTTTTTGCAGCTTCTTTGTAATACCTAGGTGTCCTCCAGATATGTCATCATGAAGTTGTTTTAAAATTTCCGGCACCGTACTTCTTGGGACCACAATTTGTTTCTTGATTTCTGAGCCATCAGGGTTTTCAACTATCCTTTTAAGGAGCCCACCGTCTAAAGTTAAAGAATTCCATTGGGCCCAATATGATTTTAAAACCGGAGAGGACGATGATACCTCTCGCCATAGGGGACGCTGATCCGTTCTTTTCCATTCCAGGATCTTCCTAATAACGGGATCGTTGTTTTGTTCCTCCTCCATTCTTGAGCACAAGTCGTCTGGCACCACTTTTATTAGAGCGAGCTTCTCGTTTTGTTCGAGTCGACTGCAATTTGTGCAATTAGATGGGCATGGCCTTCTAGAAAGTGCATCGGCGTTACGGTGCTTAGTTCCAGGTCTATGTTCGATTTCAAAATCGTATTCCTGGAGTTTTTCCAACCATCTTGCTATCTGCCCCTCTGGATTTCTAAAGCTCAGTAGCCACTTTAAACTGGCATGGTCTGTTCTAATTAGGAATCTTTTGCCATATAAGTATTTGTAGAAATGTTCCACAGACTTCACAACTGCGAGGAGTTCACGTCTCGTTACACAATAGTTTCTTTCGGATTTTGATAATGTCTTGCTAAAATATCCTAGAACTCTTTCTTTTCCGTCTTGAAGTTGTGAAAGTATAGCTCCGATTCCCACATTGCTAGCGTCGGTATCCAGAATAAGTCTGCCCTCAGGACGGGGATAAGCGAGAACAGGGGCCGAAGTCAATTCCTTCTTTAAAAATTCAAAGGCCTTTTGGCATTCTTCACTCCAACAAAAAGTCTTATCTTGCTCAGTTAGTCTCGTTAAGGGCTTGGCGATGTCTCCAAAATTTCTAACAAATCGTCGGTAATATGAGCAAAGACCCAGGAAGCTGCGAAGTTGATGCTTATCAGAAGGGACCGGCCACTCTTGAACGGCTTGAATCTTGGCGGGGTCTACAGTAACGCCATTCTTGCTTACAACATGTCCCAAATAACTGACCTGTCTCTGGAGCAAGTTACATTTCTTAACATTCAATGTTAGATTGGCCTTTTTCAGTCGTCGAAAAACTTCTTCTAGGTTAGCCAAATGTTCCTTAAAATCCTTACCCATTATAATGATGTCATCTAAGTAGACCAAACAAGATTCCCAGGATAAACCTCGAAGAATAGTTTCCATCAACCTTTCAAAGGTAGCAGGAGCATTGCATAAGCCAAATGGAAGGACGGTAAATTGCCACAAACCTGATCCACTAGTGAAGGCGGTCTTCTCTTTATCAGAAGGATCCATTTCAACCTGCCAGTATCCGCTCTTTAAGTCTAACGTAGAGAAAAGGGTAGATCCACCTAAGGCATCGAGGGCATCGTCAATCCTCGGAAGGGGATAACTATCCTTCTTCGTAACCTCATTCAACTTCCTATAGTCAACGCAGAACCGCATTGATCCGTCTCTTTTCCTTACCAATACAACGGGAGAAGCCCACGGACTATTGGAGGGTTCAACTATTCCATCCCGAATCATTTCTTGGAGGGCCTTGTCCGCTTCTTCCTTTTTAACTTGAGGCAATCGTCGGGGTACCTGACGAATCGGACGTGCATCGCCAGTCTCAATCTTGTGCTTTACTATGTCGGTCCTTCCCAGTTTACTTCCAGAACCGAAGACAGGTTTATAGCGGTAGATTAAATCTCTTACCTGCTTCTTTTCTATTTTTGACAAAGATGGGTCTAACCTAGTCATTAATTGTTCTATGTCGTTGGTTCTGTCTGATTCAAAGGCTCCTACCTGGTGAATCACGGCCGTTACCGGTTCCAAGGTTCCGATTTCGGTGTTCTTTCGCAGAAGAACTGGATGATCATTCATGTTAATGATTCGGATTGGTACTTCTTTGGCTGATCTAACAAGAGCTTTTCCGACCAGAAGTCCTCTTCCCAATATCTCATCATGATTCTTGGGTTCTACCATAGCTGGGGTTCCATCTGGCTCTACTTCCTCTAGTCGTGCTGTTACAACACATTCGCACGTCGCTGGAAGCTCGATGTCGTCAGATAGTTACAACGGGGCGATAGCTTCATGTTTTCGATGTAGAAGCAATTCTTCCTTTTCCGTATGAAGTATCCGTCGTCCCAAATCCAAGCGAAAACAACAGTTGTGCATTACGTCCATACCCAGGATAGCATCTTCATCGATATCAGCCACCAATATCGAATGAGAAAGACAAGTTGAACCAAACTGTAGAGACACGTTAACCTCTCCGTAGACTTTGGCAGGTTCCCCAGTAGCGGTGCGCAGTCTCCAACTGGTAGGCGACAACTTCCTAGCCACGACAACTGTCGGCCGTACCACAGTTTTTGTAGCTCCAGTATCCACCAGCATGTTGTATCTCTTTCTGTCAATCAGGGCTTCGACGTATAAGCTGCCTGCTTGGTGTTTTAATATTGCTACCTTGACCGTAGGAGGGGCTTTGCAATGGTTTGGGGTCGATGTCGCCCTCCAGGAGTCGACCCTTTTTAGTTTTCCTGCTGTTGGGAGACAGTAGCAGAAGACGTCTCCTTGCGTGGATATGAGTTTTTCACGTGCCCTAGTTCTCCACAATTCCAACATCGAGTAGGTCGCCGTCCCCTTGTGGGTAATAGCCTCTCCACTAATCCATCGACGCCATCAGCAGTCATCTCTCTTATTCGTGCAACTCCCCGTGATGCTTCCGTTGCCGCTTCGAATTCAAGTGCAATTGTTAACGCGTCGACAAGGTCTTTTGGTCGGGCCAACCGCACAGCTCTTTGTAACTCCGGGTCCCTAAGGCCATCGGTAAAGGTTTGGACTGCTAGACACTCCAGGAACTCTTCTGCTGCTGTCGGATAAGCAAATCGAACCATTCTAGCTACCTCTGCCTCGAACTCCTGGATAGATTCTCCACTCTTCTGTTTACGGTTCTTCAGCTGCGTTCGGTACACGGGTTGTAGGTGGGTCTGACCATACCTCATCTCCAGGCGATGTACTAGTAGCTCAAAGTTGTCAGCTTCGTCGGGCTTAAGGGAATGCAAGACATTCAAAGCATCGCCTCGCAACGCTATGGTTAGAGATATTGCCTTTTCTCTGGATGACCATCCGTTCGCCCTGGCCGCCGCGTCGAATTGCTTGACGTAGTTGGACCACGAAGTTGTTCCATCGAAGATAGGAGGTTTCATTGTTGACCGCATCTGTGTAGTGTCTCCGCTTCCCCGTCGTTCGACATCCACGCTGAAGGTTTCCATTCTTTCCGCATCTCCCTCGCCGCGGTGGACGTAGCGATCTTGCCGAAGGACCTCTATTTCTTTCTGAAGTTGTTGAATAATCGCATTAATTTTGGTATCTTCATTGCGTAGTTCGGCTACTTGCTGGGATTGCTCACAACGTAGAGTCGATATTTGCTGGGATTGTTCATTTCTTAAGGTGGATATTTGTTGTGAAACATAGCTTGACAACTCTTCACGCATTTGATGAACCAGTTCTTCTTGTTTCTTCATCTGCTCTTCTTGCTGGCTCTTCATTTGATCTTTCAGCTCTTCTTTTTGACTGGAAATTCTAGTGGTAAGCTCGGCTAATTGTTGTGCTTGGTCTTCTTGCTGGTTTGTAATCCGGTAGGTAAGCTCTTCTTGCTGGCTTTTTATTTGATCTTTCAGCTCTTCTTGTTGACTGGAAATTCTAGACGCAAGTTCGGCTAATTGTTGTGCTTGGTCTTCTTGCTGGTTTGTCATCCGGTTGGTAAGTTCTTCTTGCTGGCTCGTAATTCTATTTGTAAGTTCGGACATGGCTTCTTGTTGACCCTTTATCTGACTGGACAGCTCGGACATTGCTTTGTGCATCGGATCTTCGAATTCCACCGAGTTAGGGTCAATATTTATACTTAAATAGTACTCACGTAGTCTGTTGATTAATACAGTTTTTCCTCCGGTGGTATCCAAATCCAATTCTTCCAACTCTCTTCTGAGCTCAGCCACCAACAGTTCACATAACTTCTTTCCAGGCATTCTTGCTTCTTCACCCCACACCTGACACCAATTTGAAACACTTGTGAGGACTTTGAACACAATTTATTTACAAATTGTAAGAATACAAGAATTCAGCTGGTTACAAGTTAACAACTGCCACTTTTTACTTTTAAACTACACAAAAGCTGAACGAACACTAACTCACTACCGCGAATGACCCGCTTTATATATCAAAATACTTGACATCTCGATTTTTCTAGAAATAACTATTTACTTAAATCCAAATATTACTAGAATGTTCGCGAATAACTACCAACCTAAAATAATTATAAATCATGTCGAGTTCCTGTCAAAACCTTCTTCCTCATTCACGGACTCTACCCTTTATGGCAAGCAGCTACATCAAAATACATGCATTCCTCTCGCGCATCTGTCACAATCATCCGTCACATTCATCCGTCACACATCTGTCACCCGTTACAATATGATATAATTAATTCGCGAAAGTTGACAAAGGGTGCGACATCTATTGGTGAATTTGAGAACGCGCATAGCGGTGAACAACAAAACCTTTACGTACTCCTTTAATAGAGTATTTAAACTTACATTATTAAAAAAAGTGTGTTAAACAAAAAGTGACAAGCATATTTAGTTTTTTTTTAATAAAAGCATCTATAAGGATTGTAAAAATGCATATTTAACAAAATAAGATATTAAAATTAAGTGACCTACTTGTTTATATAAATCAGTGTGGCTACAATATGTTTGCAAAAACCTGACATGCCTGCTTTCCATGAACAAAGGCACTTCCACTGCTTAACATCTTTATGCAAACTTATTGTTATTTCATGGGGGGAAGATGTCAAGCTTGATGTCTGCAAACATAAACACCTTATGTTGGAAGACCCTTCTTCTAAACCACATAATATTATATGACCAGCTCTAAAAACAGCTTCACCTTCCTTGACAGGTCTACTTCTTTCGCCAACATATTCTAATATATCGGTGATGGTCACTTCCACGTTTGCCATTGTATTAAAAAAGAGTCACTTTAAAATAAATTCGTATTTCACAGTTGTTTTTTGGTAAATTATCTCTAGAAATTTAACAAAAATGCACTGCCACAAGCTTAAAACCACACTAAACACTTTTGTTGTTCACCGCTATAACATCCATCTTGGATTTTTGTGGCGCCCTCTGGTGACGCCCTGCGATCGCCAATAATCATTACATGGATGATTATTTAGGGGGTGCAGATACGGTAAATGAGGCAATCCAACTGATAAAAGATGTAATTTACATCCACAAAAATGCAAATTTTACTATTTGCAATTGGATCACCAATGACAAAGACATTCTGGAGAGTATTAGTCCTGATTTAAGAGCAGAGGTAAATAAAACCTTTACCAATACTGACGAATTAACCACAGAGAGAATATTGGGAGTATTTTGGAGTCCATCCGAAGATATTTTTAAATTTGAGACTAAATTTCATAAAATTAATTTGGATTTACTTGAAAATCATAGACGACCTACAAAAAGGGAAGTTTTAAAGATTGTTATGTCAATTTTTGATCCTCTAGGGTTTGTGGCTAATATTTTGATCCAAGGCAAGGTATTTTTGCAGGACATATGGCGAAGTAAAATTGGATGGGATGACGAAATAAGTGAGGTTATGAATGAATGCTGGATGAATTGGTTGGAAGATCTAAAAGGCATTTATAATTTCAAAATTCCCAGAAAGTACTTTTCTTTGGATAGAGATGAGAGTCTAATTCAACTTCATGTTTTTGTTGACGCTTCTGAGAAATGTTACGCCACAGTTGCGTATTTGAGAATTCAAAAAGGAGATGAAGTAGAAGTAACATTTGTGTCTGCCAAGACTAGAGTCGCTCCTTTAAAACCTTTATCTATTCCTAGACTGGAATTACAAGGAGCTCACTTAGGAGCACAATTAGGAATGTACCTTAAAAAATCTTTAAATTTAAAAATCTCCGAAATCTTCTATTGAACTGACTCCAAAACAGTTCTTTATTGGATAAGATCAGAAGCGCGCCGATTCAAGATGTTTGTTGCTCATAGGTTAGGAGAAATTCAGGAATTAACCAATGTCTCAGACTGGAGATATATAAATTCGGCTGATAATGTTGCAGATGAAGCAACAAAACGAAAACCATCCACTAGCAGTAAGTGGTTACATGGTCCTATCTTTCTTTTGAAACATCAAGGTTCTTGGCCTAAAGAAACCTTTAGTACTGTCAATATTGATCCTGAGATACTGGAAAGTAGACCAACTGAATTTGTATATATTTTGACATTTAAAGAAAATGTTTTAATTCCTGATGTTAATAGATTTTCAAAATGGCAACGACTTGTGAGAACAACTGCTTATGTTGTAAGGTTTCTAAATAAAATGAAACAAATTCTGAATAAAACAAAAATTGAAAGTGAAGAGGCTGAACTTGAAAATGATAAAAATTACACAGGTGAACTTTCTGAAAAAGAACTTAAACAGGCTGAGAATTTGCTATTTAAAAAGGTTCAGCAAGATGCATTTTCGAATGAAACAGCCTTACTTAAGGAACAGAAACCGCTAAATTTTAAAAGTAGATTATATTCATTGTCTTGTATTTATTCCGATGAAGACGGTCTCATTAGACTGGCAGGAAGATTGGACAAATCTTCTGAGCTCAGCTTAAACTCAAGAAGACCCATTATTTTAGATCCTAAGAATAAAATCACAAAGCTTTTAATTCAAAGATATCACGAGGAAGTATATCACCACGGACAAGAAACTGTAATTAATAATCTTCGGCAGAAATTTTGGATTTTACGGATTAGACAATCTGTAAGAAGTATTTGGAATAGTTGTCAGTGGTGTAAAAATAGACGAGCTTCACCCATAATACCCCAAATGGGACAATTGCCACCTTGTCGTATTGAGCCAACTATACGTCCTTTTATTAGAACAGGAGTAGATTTCTTCGGACCTTTTGAAGTTCCCGTTAAAAGGAGTTTAGAAAAAAGGTACGGTGTAATTTTCACCTGTATGGTTACACGTGCAGTGTATTTAGAAATCGCACATGATTTATCTGCAAGCTCTTTCATTAACGTTCTTCGACAAATGGGTTGCAGACGGAGATTTCCTGTAGAATTATTTTGTGATTGTGGTAGTAATTTTAAGGGAGCTGACAAAGAATTATCAGAAAATTTTTTAGCTTTGCTTAAAGGTGAAGACATTCAAAACTACCTTTCTATTAAACGTATTAAATTTATTTTTAACACTCCATTAGCACCAAATATGGGAGGTTGTTGGGAGAGACTTATTCAAAGTACAAAAAAAATATTGAAAGAAATGTTAAAAGAAAAACACCCACCCGAACACATTCTTAGAACTTTTTTTGCAGAAATAGAAAATATTTTAAATTCACGACCACTGACTCATGTATCTCTTGATTCGTTTGACTCGGAAAGTTTGACTCCAAACCATTTTTTGATGGGGCCTGACTACGCCGCACTTCCGTGCACTGAATCGTGTGAAACCGACTTAAATCTGATGTCCCACTGGAGAGCAACTCAAAGATTGGCGGACTTGTTTTGGTCCAGATGGACAAAAGAATATGTGCCAACTTTGATTAAGCGTTCTAAATGGCACAAAAATCAAAGAAGTATTGAACTTGGAGATGTTGTTATTATGGTAGATCATCATGGTCCACCCAATAATTGGCAGAAGGCAATAGTTGTACGTCTTTATCCTGCCAAAGACAAGATAACCCGGATTGTCGATGTTAAGAACAGTACTGGAACAATATTTCGCAGAGCTGTTTCCAAACTTATAGTGTTGGATGTTAAAAACTCTTCATAGTTTTGGCTAAAACCCAAAACTAGGGGGGAGAATGTTGTATTTTTTAATTTAGTTTTATTTACCTTGAATTTTTACGTAAATGTTATGACATTTTTGATTGTAAGATATATTTTATATTAATGTTATGTCACTGTCAATAAAAGTCAGAAGGTAAAAAAATTTGTTCTTCGACGCGGATATTCTCAAACTTATATTTACAGGTTTGTATCCCAAACATGACCTTACCGACTATTGGTCTTCAATATGGTCCAATCCTCAAAAACACAACAAGGGTGCCGAATGGATTCAATCTGAGAAGGATAAGTCAAACATTGCTTCAATGTTGTTTAACAACATAACAACAGCTGAAGTAAACCAAGCCGTAAGAGAAACTAATAGTTGGAAAGCTCCAGGAATTGATAATATCCAAAATTTCTGGTAGAAAAAATTTGACAGCTTACACGAGATAATGGCATCAACATTTACACATATTCTTTAACATCCAGAAGACATTCCAGCCTTTCTTACTCATGGTTTAACCCATATGCTTCCCAAAACAGCTAACACACAGGACCCCTCACAGTATAGACCAATCACATGTCTTCCAACGCTTTACAAGATACTAACATCTTGCATTACTAACCGAATTTACAGGCATGTTGACCAAAATAACATCTTGACAGAGGAGCAAAAGGGATGTAAACGTGGTCACCAGGGATGCAAAGAACAACTCGTTATTGACTCTGTAATCCTAAGGCAAGCTCAAAAGCAATGTCGCAACATCTCGACTGCTTTTGTAGACTACCGTAAGGCATTTGACAGCGTACCTCATTCCTGGCTTATACGTGTTTTAAACATCTACAAAGTACATCCTACCATCGTTACTTTTCTTGAAACTTCGATGAAGCAATGGCGAACAAGCCTTTCGGTAAACATTAATGGTCAGTATATTAAGACTAACGAAATTGTTATTCGCAGGGGAATATTCCAAGGTGACTCATTTAGTCCACTGTGGTTCTGTTTGGCAATAAATCCACTGTCTACCATGCTCAACAACACAAAATATGGCTTCAATCTTAAGACTAATAGAAACACCAACTGCACTGTTTCCCATCTTCTTTATATGAATGATATAAAAATGTTTGCTTCTAATCAACAACAAATTCAACATCTTCTGGATATAACCGAAAGGTTCTCCAGTGACGAATGGAATTTAGTTTAGATAAATGCAGAACCTTAAACATCGAAAAGGGAAAAATTGTCAATGGAGATGTGGCGCTACCTAATGGAGATGTAATCGCTGCCATGCAGAATGTGGAAACCTATAAATACTTGGGATTTCAACAAGCCGGATTGCTAGAACAAAAACAGTCCAAGTCCAAAATCAAGGATCAGGATACACAGAGGGTTAGTTCATTACTAAAATCCGAACTGAACGCAGGAAACCTTAACCGAGAAATTAATACGTATGCCGCACCTGTGTTAACTTATTCGTTTGGGATTCTACGATGGACATAAACTGAATTGGAAGATATTCAGAGAACAACAAGGATTATAAATGCCAAGCACAGATATCACCATCCAATATCGTCAGTACTCCGAACAACACTACCGAGAAAGGAGGGAGGAAGAGCTTTATGCGACATAATCAATCTACACAACAAGCAGATAAATAAATTACGAGACTTCTTTATCACTAAGTCAATGTCATCTAATTTACACAAAATTAAATTTATGGTACTAACCCTTACTGTGTTAAAGTTCATCTTATTCAGATAGCGAAACGGCTGTTATTGCATTAAAAGTATTTATAGAATAAATAGTGAAAGTTAATTCAACCTTTTAGTTGTTTATTGTTCTGAATTACACAAAATTGTTATAGGGGCAGATAAAAATTATTCCCCTCTAAATTTAGCAGGTATGAACAAATGCTGAGAAACAATTAAAATGGGGCCAAAAAGCTTTACATGGTCGACATCATCAAGACCTTAGCCAACCACACATAGCATCAAATAGGTGGCTTGCTGACGGTACCTTGTTCCCAGAGACTGAAGGATTTATGATCGCCATTCAGGATCAAGTAATTAATACTAACAATTAAAAAAAATATGTTAATAGGGACCGAACTATTACATCGGACAAGTGTAGACGGTGCCAACAGACGTCGGAAACCATACAACACATCACATCAGGATGTTCAACTATAGCCAACACAGAATATTTACGCAGACACAACCAACTGTGTAACATTATCCACTCGAAAATAGCCAACAAATATGGATTGTTGAATACTTTTACACCTTATTATAAGTACAATCCACAGGCAGTGCTCGAAAATGCAAATTTTAGTCTTTAATACGATAGGTCCATTATCACCGATAGACAGGTGACGAATAATCGACCCGACATCGTGGTGGTGGATAAAAAAGCTAAATCAGTGCTGCTAGTCGATGTTGCAGTTCCAAACAATAGCAACATATAATGACAAATATAATAAAAAGATAGCAAATTACACCGATCTTGCTATAGAAGGCAGTTGTGGCATGCAGAGAAGGTGGAGGTGGTAACGATCATCGTATCATCAACTGGACTCATCCAAAAAGTCTTGAAGACAGTTTTAAAAAACTCGATCTTCATAAAAACACTTTTATTGACTTGCAAAAAGCGGCAATTTTAAAAACATGTCACACTGTTCGGAAATTTTTAAATATGTAAATTTTGAGCCTAATTCCATTTGCGTTTACGCTCGGGATAGGTAAATATTACCAGCAATTGCTGAGTAAGTGCATAAGTCTTTTGATAATAATAATAATAATAAAATTGATTTTGTTAACCGTTACTTTGTGGAAGTTAATCTTACTAAGAACAATAAATAACTGAACGGTTAAACTAAACTTCCACTATTTATTCGAAAAAATTCGCTTTAAAATTCAATTACAGCTGTTTCACTATAACTAGCATCGTCAGATTGACATATTGAAATTACATTTTGTTTGTTTGTAACTAGGTACTTGATGTTGATAAGTAGTTAAGGCTAGATCAAGTAAGGAAGTAATAAGATATAACAATATTAAAGCCTAGATGTTATTAGCCCTAAGGGATTATCCTGGATGTATTTCCCTCTAAGATCAGTATAACTGTGCAATGCTGTAGAAAAACCAGGAAAAAACTATATCTTGCTGATCTTTACAATAACTTAATATATTTATGTTACAATAATGTCTTATCTATGTATAAAATGAAGACTCAATCAAAGTAAACAGTTTAATAGTGGAGAACTTCCATGACTTATTTGTTCATTAACTACTTTAAACTGTTGATCTGCTAGATGTCTTTTAATTTCAAATTCTTCTAGAAAATCTAAATTTTGTTTTTTATCACAAATGTGTAGTATATGAATGTCATTGGTTTGTATAAGTGAGTTTGGATGTTCCAATAGGTGTTTTGCATAGTTCGACTTATCTGGTTGTTGTAATCTATATGCTCTTAAGTGTTCATTAAATCTTACTTCAAAATTTCTTTGTGTTTGACCTATATATACTGCATTACATTTTGGACAATTAATTTTGTAAACACCAGATTTTTTTAATTTTGGTAATTTTGTTTTCACATTTAACAATTTTGTTCAAATACTATTTTGTGTTTTAAATGATATTAATGCTGATGTTGCCGAAGATATTATTTTTGAAATTGCATTGGTAATATTTCCACAATATGTAATACTTTTATAGCTTTTAATTTCTTTAGTTTGTTTTGGAAATATTAGTTCTAGTGACACTTTTTGTTCTTTCTTATTAATTAATTTATTTATCAAATGTATTGGATAGCCATTAGATGTAGCTATTTTTTTTATGATCTCAATTTCTTTGTTAAAATTATTTTTGTTCATTGTAATTGAAAATGCTCTATGTATCATGGAATTATAAGCTGCTAATTTATGTGATAGTGGATGATTTGAATTATATGGCATGGTTACATCTGTTTGTGTAGGTTTTCTGTATATTGAATAATTAAATGAATTATTAACTTTTTCAATTCTTAAATCTAGAAAATTAATTGAATTATTTTCTTCAACTTCTAAACCTACCTACAAAACCTGCTAACACTTCATCAACATATCTATACCAAAATACAATATTGTTTTTATAACTAGAATTAAAGATTTTGTTTTCTAAATTATCCATAAATATATTTGCTAAAATTGGAGAAATAGGACTTCCCATGGGAAGACCCTCATTTTGAATATAAACTTTGTTATCAAAAGTAAAATAATTTTGACTAATGCATACATCAAATAGATCAATTATGTCTGATATTATACCTGGATGGATATTTCTTTCATCTAATAGCTTTTTAACTAGAACTATACATTCTTTAGGAGGTATTTTTGAATACATATTAGTTACGTCAAACGATACTAATTTAGTATTATTTTGTAAATTACATTTATTCAATTTTTGATCAAATCTAATGAATTTTGTACTGAATATTTAGATGTGTAACCATAATTGTTTAGAATACTATTTAATTTTTTAGCTACTTTAGTATTACGAGTGTTAACATACGAAACTACAGGTCTAATTGGTTTTGACTCTTTATGTAATTTAATTGTTCCATATAATTCTGGACATTGAGGATTTTTATTTACTAGGTATTTTTTATCGAAATCATTAAATAGGTAATTTGAATGATTTACATGTTCTCTTATTTGGTTAGAAAATTTTTGAGTAGGATCGTTTTTTAGAATTTTGACATTACTTGACATTATGAAATCATTCACTTTAGATTTATAATCTTCTTTTTTTAAAATTACTGTTGAGTTACCCTTATCTGATTTTGTTATAATTAGGTTATTTTCATCTACTTTATTTTTGATTGATTTTAAAGCTAAAATGTCATTTTTAATACTTTGACGACTTTGACTTTGACTTTTAAATTTGTTCGGTTTTATTTCTCTAATGAGATTTGCTATTTGCATTTTTTCATAAATAAAATTATTTGATTTAGTTTTCAAAGCTATTTCAGAATCTGTGGCTAAAATTTCTTTTATATTATTAGTAAATTTAGGAGGTATGCAATAGTTTAAACCCTTACCTAAAAATGTATTTTCATTATTTGAAAAAATAGTGTCTGATAGATTTGCGAACCGAGGAGCAAAATGTACTGGTATGTGAGTATTTACTGTGTTTTTGTGTTGTGTATAATGTGTTGTGTTGTGTTGTATATTCATTAATTTTTCTAATTTACTTAACTGTTTTTGATATTTATTATGTTTTAAAATGCTAACCTGTTCTCTAATTTTATCATCTAAGCAGTCAAATTCTTCTGAATGCATGGAATAAGTTAATTCTGAATGAACAGTTTTGATGTAAATGTCTAAAGAATCTCTAATTTTAAACCATTTTCTACTTTCCTCTTTAATCCACATTTTTTGGGCCTTTTTAACTACTTTTTGTGCTTCTTTTGATTGAGTATTACATTTTATATTTACACAACTGGGTATTAAATCCTTCTTAAGACATTCTTGGTTAAACCAGATGTTTTGGGATGCCTTACACCTTTTCTCATGTAGTTTCTATTTCTTTGAAATTTATTTTTATTAATATTACAGCTTTCAGGTAATAGATGTTTAACTAAATCACATATGTTATATATGATAACTTAAATTAATTGTACATACATTTGGAAAATTGTTTTCATTCAGTTTTAAAGATTATTTTTCATTTAATTGTTATTATTTGCTCATAGATGTAATAGTTTGGCAGTGGCGTGGAACAAAAACATATATTAAAATTTTAATATTTATTAAATAAATATGTTTTAAAATGATTGTTGTTTTTTTTGGAGCAGTATAAATTTAAAGACTTTTTTAAATTAGATTTGTAATACGAAATAATGAAAATGATTATTTAATAATCGTATAAGAAAAATATTATGATACGCCTATGTCAATATTGTCCACCATTAGTTTGGTGGTAAGTGGGTTACATAAATTGATTCCAATGCGCAGTCCTCTCTCTTTCCTTGTCTAAGAGGGTAACTCAACAGTAATTTTAAAAAAAGAAGATTATAAATCTAAAGTGAATGATTTCATAATGTCAAGTAATGTCAAAATTCTAAAAAACGATCCTACTCAAAAATTTTCTAACCAAATAAGAGAACATGTAAATCATTCAAATTACCTATTTAATGATTTCGATAAAAAATACCTAGAAAATAAAAATCCTCAATGTCCAGAATTATATGGAACAATTAAATTACATAAAGAGTCAAAACCAATTAGACCTGTAGTTTCGTATGTTAACACTCGTAATACTAAAGTAGCTAAAAAATTAAATAGTATTCTAAACAATTATGGTTACACATCTAAATATTCAGTACAAAATTCATTAGATTTGATCAAAAAATTGAATAAATGTAATTTACAAAATAATACTAAATTAGTATCGTTTGACGTAACTAATATGTTCTCAAAAATACCTCCTAAAGAATGTATAGTTCTAGTTAAAAAGCTATTAGATGAAAGAAATATCCATCCAGGTATAATATCAGACATAATTGATCTATTTGATGTATGCATTAGTCAAAATTATTTTACTTTTGATAACAAAGTTTATATTCAAAATGAGGGTCTTCCCATGGGAAGTCCTATTTCTCCAATTTTAGCAAATATATTTATGGATAATTTAGAAAACAAAATCTTTAATTCTAGTTATAAAAACAATATTGTATTTTGGTATAGATATGTTGATGATGTGTTAGCAGGTTTTGTAGGTAGTGAGCGGAAGTTAGATATATTTTTTAATTATATTAATACCTTGCATTCTAAAATTAATTTTACTTTAGAAGTTGAAGAAAATAATTCAATTAATTTTCTAGATTAAAGAATTGAAAAAGTTAATAATTCATTTAATTATTCAATATAAAGAAAACCTACACAAACAGATGTAACCATACCATATAATTCAAATCATCCACTATCACATAAATTAGCAGCTTATAATTCCATGATACATAGAGCATTTTCAATTCCAATGAACAAAAATAATTTAAATAAAGAAATTGAGATCATAAAACAAATAGCTACATCAAATGGCTATCCAATACATTTGATAAATAAATTAATTAATAAGAAAGAACAAAAAGTGTCACTAGAACTAATATTTCCAAAACAAACTAAAGAAATTAAAAGCTATAAAAGTATTACATATTGTGGAAATATTACCAATGCAATTTCAAAAATAATATCTTCGGCAACATCAGCATTAATATCATTTAAAACACAAAATAGTATTGGAACAAAATTATTAAATGTGAAAACAAAATTACCAAAATTAAAAAAATCTGGTGTTTACAAAATTAATTGTCCAAAATGTAATGCAGTATATATAGGTCAAACACAAAGAAATTTTGAAGTAAGATTTAATGAACACTTAAGAGCATATAGATTACAACAACCAGATAAGTCGAACTATGCAAAACACCTATTGGAACATCCAAACTCACTTATACAAACCAATGACATTCATATACTACACATTTGTGATAAAAAACAAAATTTAGATTTTCTAGAAGAACTTGAAATTAAAAGACATCTAGCAGATCAACAGTTTAAAGTAGTTAATGAACAAATAAATCATGGAAGTTCTCCACTATTAAACTGTTTACTTTGATTGAGTCTTCATTTTATACATAGATAAGACATTATTGTAACATAAATATATTAA
The DNA here is from genome assembly GCA_035357415.1 of Ophraella communa. Classification (NCBI taxonomy): domain Eukaryota; kingdom Metazoa; phylum Arthropoda; class Insecta; order Coleoptera; family Chrysomelidae; genus Ophraella; species Ophraella communa. The sequence goes on from CM068984.1 coordinate 17,471,349, forward strand.
GTTATTGTAAAGATCAGCAAGATATAGTTTTTTCCTGATTTTTCTACAGCATTGCACAGTTATACTGATCTTAGAGGGAAATACATCCAGGATAATCCCTTAGGGCTAATAACATCTAGGCTTTAATATTGTTATATCTTATTACTTCCTTACTTGATCTAGCCTTAACTACTTATCAACATAAAGTACCTAGTTACAAACAAACAAAATGTAATTTCAATATGTCAATCTGACGATGCTAGTTATAGCGAAACAGCTGTAATTGAATTTTAAAGCGAATTTTTTCGAATAAATAGTGGTAGTTTAGTTTAACCGTTCAGTTATTTATTGTTCTTAGTAAGATGAACTTCCACAAAGTAACGGTTAACAAAATCAATTTTATTATTATTATTATTATCAAAAGACTTATGCACTTACTCAGCAATTGCTGGTAATATTTACCTATCCCGAACGTAAACGCAAATGGAATTAGGCTCAAAATTTACATATTTAAAAATTTCCGAACAGTGTGACATGTTTTTAAAATTGCCGCTTTTTGCAAGTCAATAAAAGTGTTTTTATGAAGATCGAGTTTTTTAAAACTGTCTTCAAGACTTTTTGGGATGAGTCCAGTTGATGATACGATGATCGTTACCACCTCCACCTTCTCTGCATGCCACAACTGCCTTCTATAGCAAGATCGGTGTACTTTGCTATATTTTCATTATATTATTATTATTAGCGGCATGCGCAGCGTGACACCGAGTATGGCTACTGCGATAACACAAGAGGAAAATATCACCGATTCTCCTCCACCGGTTTCTGCTGTTTCTGGAGTATCGCAGGACGGTACATTCATGACCACTAAAGCCGGAAAGCCCAGGAAGCGTATGAAGTGGACTACAGAGATGAATTCATTCATTATACGCTCCTATTTTAAAATCACCAAGATTGAGACAGATTTAACAACTTACAGATACGCCCTTCATCGAGCATTTATAGAACAATATCCTGAGTTTCAACATGTTACGGAGCAACGTATTGCTGACCAGCGTCGAACAATTATTAAAAATAATTTACTACCTGGTCCACTATTGCAACAAATACGAAGTGAAGTACTTCTTGAGCTCCAAACAGAAATCGATCATAATGTAATTCTACATACAAATGATCAGCTGGATAATGTAAGACTTGATGACCACACTGGCGAAGACACACCAAACATTGATCAAGAAGAAAACCCAAATACAGACAGTAACACACAACCTGACGAACACGAGGATGCTGTTACCGAACTGTCTAAAACAATATTAGAATTTGATGGTAGCAACCCACTTCATCGACCAATATTGCCCAAACTCAAATCAAATAAGAATACCAGTAGAATTCTTGCAGTCATTAATTCACTCTTAAGGGATCGTGCCAAGGACTACCGTACTCTGGAAGAGATACACACCCTTATTTACTGTGGTGCGGTTGCAGTTGTCCGAAGTCACAACCAACAAGTCCGGTTCCCGAACAGAAAGTGTACCGAAAAGCAGAAGCCATATAAACCCTGGTGGCAACAGCGACTTGAGAAGTTCATTAATGACATAAGGAAGGAATTGGGACAACTCACAGAATTTAACAACAACGCTAAACCGTCCAGACGCCTAACTAATAGAGTCAAGAAAATTTTCAAGAAAATTAAAACCAACACGGGACATCCAAGGTATAAGGAACACTTATGTTCATATATGGACCTTCTTAGGCAAAAGCTAAAGGCAAAATCTAAACGATTAGCTCGTTACGTTAAATGTACTAAAAAGAAACAGCAAAACCATTTATTTAACACCAATGAAAAGCTGTTCTACAGACAACTTAGTAGTGCCGGAACAAACAACTACCTCAATCTTCCAAGTAAGGATAAACTTTTTGACTATTGGTCTTCAATATGGTCCAATCCTCAAAAACACAACGAGGGCGCAGCATGGATAGAATCCGAAGCGGACAAATCAAACATTGCTCCAATGATGTTTGATAACATCACAACAGCTGATGTAAACCAAGCTATAGGACAGATTAATAGTTGGAAAGCTGCAAGAATCGATAACATCCAAAATTTCTGGTACAAAAAATTTAGCAGCTTACACGAAGTATTGGCATCGAAATTTACACATATTCTTCAACATCCAGAAGACATTCCTGCCTTTCTTACTCATGGTTTAACCCATATGCTTCCCAAAACAGCTAACACACAGGATCCTTCCCAGTATAGACCAATCACATGTCTTCCAACGCTTTACAAGATATTAACATCATGCATTACTAACAGAATTTACAGGCATGTGGACCAAAATAACATCTTGGCAGGGGAGCAAAAGGGATGTAAACGTGGTCACCAGGGTTGCAAAGAACAGCTTATTATCGACTCTGTGATACTAAGGCAAGCGCAAAAGCAATGTCGCAACATCTCGACTGCTTTTGTAGACTACCGTAAGGAATTTGACAGCGTGCCTTATTCCTGGCTAATAAGCGTTTTAAACATCTACAAAATAAACCCCACCATAGTTTCTTTTCTTGGAGCTTCGATGAAGCAATGGCGAACAAGCCTTCAGGTAAATATTAATGGTCAGTATATTAAGAATAATGACATTTATATTCGAAGGGGAATATTCCAAGGGGACTCACTTAGTCCATTGTGGTTCTGTTTGGCAATGAATCCACTTTCTACCATGCTCAACAACACTAAACTTGGCTTCAATCTTAAGATGAATAAAAATACTAACTGCATCGTCTCCCACCTCCTTTATATGGATGACATCAAAATTTTTGCTTCCAATCAGCAACAAATCCAACATCTTCTGGATGTAACCGAAAGGTTTTTCAGGGATGTACGTATGCAATTTGGATTAGATAAGTGCAGAACCTTAAACATCGAGAAGGGAAAAATTATCAATGGAGATTTGGCGCTCCCTAATGGAGATATAATCGCTACTATGCAAAATGGGGAAACATACAAATACCTGGGTTTTCAACAGGCCAGGTTGTTGGACCAAAAACAGTCCAAGTCCAAAATCAGGGATGAGTTTTCACAAAGGGTAAGTTCCATACTAAAATCTGAATTGAACGCAGGCAACCTAAACCGAGCTATTAATACATATGCCGTAGCGGTGTTGACCTACTCGTTCGGCATTTTACAATGGGCAAAGACCGAATTGGAAGATATTCAGAGAACAACCCGGACTATGATGACAAAGTACAGATGTCACCATCCAACATCGTCAGTGCTTAGAACAACACTACCGAGAAAGGAGGGAGGAAGAGCTTTATGCTACATAATAAATCTACATAACAAACAGATAAATAAATTGCGAGATGATGGCCATTCAGGATCAAGTAATTAATACTAACAATTACAAAAAATGTGTTATCAGGGACCCAACTATTATATCGGACAAGTGTAGACGGTGCCAACAAACTTCGGAAACCATACAACACATCACATCAGGATGTTCAACCATAGCCAACACGGAATATTTACGTAGGCATAACCAGCTGTGTAATATTATCCACCAGAAACTGGCAAACAAATATGGACTGCTTAATACCTATAAACCGTATTACAAGTATAATCCACAGGCAGTGCTCGAGAATGCAGATTTTAGACTCTACTACGATAGGTCCATTATCACCGATAGACAGGTGACGAATAATCGACCCGACATTGTAGTAGTGGATAAGAAAGCTAAATCGGTGCTGTTAGTCGATGTTGCAGTTCCAAACAATAACAACGTTTTGGATAAGTATAATGAAAAGATGGCAAAGTACACCGATCTTGCCATAGAAGTGGGACAAATGTGGCATGCAGAAAAAGTGGAAGTGGTACCGATCATCGTATCATCAACTGGACTCATTCCCAAAAGTCTTGAAGACAGTCCTAAAAAACTAGATCTTCATAAAAACACTTTTATTGACTTGCAAAAAGCGGCAATTTTAAACACATGTCATACTGTTAGAAAATTTTTAAATATGTAAATTTTGAGCCAAATCCCATTTGCGTTTACGCTCGGGATAGGTAAATATTACCAGCAATAGCTGAGTAAGTGCATAAGTCTTTTGATAATAATAATAATAATAAAATTGATTTTGTTAACGCCCCCACGGGTCCGAGTTACCTGGGCTACCAAGGGAAAATGGTAGTACCTGGCAGTAGGTATAAAATGCTTCAATCCCACTCGGCCGGTGTACCCAGTATGTCGGCTGTCTGCTCCACGGATTCTGGGGGGAGCAATAATTCGATTATTACCGATACCTTAACACTTAGGAATCGCCAGGTGAATCGACATGGCAACACCTACAACTCTTGTCGCGTTCAAGTTGATGACAGAAGGACTTGTTCGAAAAATGATGCATCTTCTTCCTCGGTTAGCGGCATGCGCAGCGTGACATCGAGTATGGCTACTGCGACAACACAAGAGGAAACTATCACCGAAGATCCTCCACCGGTTTCTACTGTTTCTGGAGTATCGCAGGACGGTACATCTATGACCACTAAAACCGGAAAGCCCAGGAAGCGTATGAAGTGGACTACAGAGATGAATTCATTCATTATACGTTCCTATTATAAAATCACCAAAATGGAGACAGATTTAACAACTTACAGATTCGCCCTTCATCAAGCATTTAAAGAACAATATCCGGAGTTTCAACATATTACAGAGCAACGTATTGCTGACCAGCGTCGAACAATTATTAAAAACAATTTACTACCTGGTCCGATATTGCAACAAATACGAGGCGAGGTACTTCTTGAGCTTCATGCAGAAGATGTGTCTAATGTAATTTAACATACAAATAATAATCTGGATAATGTAAGACTTGATCACCACACTAGCGAGGACACACCAAACATGGATCAAAACGAAAACATAGATAATGACACACAAACAGACGAACAAGAAAATGGTGCTGCCGAACTCTCTAAAGCAATAGCAGAATTTGATGGTACCAATTCAGCGACCAATATTGCCCAAGCTAAGATCAAATAAGAACACCAATAGGATTCTTGCACTTTTCAATCTACTTTTAAATGATCGTGCCAAGAACTGCCGAACACTAGAAGAAATCCACACCCTTATCTACTGTGGTGCAGTTGCAGTGCTACGAAGTCACAACCAACAAGTCCGGTTTCCGAACAAGAATTGTTCCGAGAAGAAGAAGCAACATAAACCTTGGTGGCAACAGCGACTGGAGAAGTCCATTAATGACATAAGGAAGGAGTTGGGACAACTTACAGAATTTAAAAACAGCACGAAACCCTCTAGACGCTTAACTAATAAAGTCAGGAAAATCTTTAAAAAAATTAAAACCAACACAGGACATCCAAGGTATAAGGAACACTTATGCTCATATATGGACCTTCTTAGGCAAAAGCTAAATGCGAAATCCAAGCGATTATCTCGATACGTTAAATGTACACAGAAAAAGCAACAAAATCATTTATTTAACAACAATGAAAAGCTGTTCTATAGACAACTTAGCAGCGCCGGAACAAACAACAACCATAATCTTCTAAGAAAGGATGAACTTACTGACTATTGGTCTTCAATATGGTCCAATCCTCAAAAACACAAGGAGGGTGCAACATGGATAGAATCCGAGATGGACAAGTCAAACATTGCTCCAATGATGTTTGATAACATCACAACAGCTGATGTAAACCAAGCTATAGGACAGACTAATAGTTGGAAAGCTCCAGGAATTGACAACATCCAAAATTTCTGGTACAAAAAATTTAGCAGCCTACACGAAGTATTGGCATCCAGAAGACATTCCAGCCTTTTTTACTCATGGTTTGACCCATATGCTCCCCAAAACAGCTAACACTCAGGATCCTTCGCAGTATAGACCAATCACATGTCTTCCAACGCTTTACAAAATATTAACATCTTGCATCACTAACCGAATTTATAGGCATGTCGACCAAAATAACATCTTGGCAGAGGAGCAAAAGGGATGTAAACGTGGTCACCAGAGATGTAAAGAACAACTTATCATTGACTCTGTGATCCTAAAGCAAGCACAAAAGCAATCTCGACTGCTTTTGTTGACTACCGCAAGGCATTTGACAGCGTGCCTCATTCCTGGCTCATAAGTGTTTTAAACATCTACAAAGTACATCCCATCATAGTTACTTTTCTTGAAGCTTCGATGAAGCAATGGCGAACAAGCCTTCAGGTAAACATTAATGGTCAATACATTAAGACTAACGAAATTGTTATTTGCAGGGGAATATTCCAAGGCGACTCACTTAGTCCACTGTGGTTCTGTTTGGCAATGAATCCACTTTATACCATGCTCAATGACACAAAATATGGCTTCAATCCAAAGACTAATAGAAACACCAACTGCACCGTTTCCCATCTTTATATGGATGATATAAACATTTTTGCTGCTAATCAACAACAAATATAACTTCTTTTGGATAAAACCAAAAGGTTCTCCAGTGATATACACATGGAATTTGGTTTAGATAAGTGCAGAACCTTAAACATCGAAAAGGGAAAAATTGTCAATGGAGATGTGGCGCTGCCTAATGGAGATATAATCGCTGCCATGCAGAATGGGGAAACTTATAAATACTTGGGATTTCAACAAGCCAGATTATTAGACCAAAAACAGTCCAAAATCAAGGATCAGTAGACACAGAGGGTTAGTTCATTACTAAAATCGGAACTGAACGCAGGAAACCTTAACCGAGCAATTAATACATATGCCGTACCTGTGTTAACTTATTCGTTTGGGATTCTAAGATGGACAAAAACTGAATTGGAAGATATTCAGAGAACAACAAGGACTATGATGACCAAGTACAGGAAGAGGAAGAGCTCTTTGTGACATAATCAATCTACACAATAAGCAGAATAATAATAATAATAATAATAATAATAATAATAATAATAATAATAATAATAATAATAATAATAATAATAATAATAATAATAATAATAATAATAATAATAATAATAATAATAATAATAATAATAATAATAATAATAATAATAATAATAATAATAATAATAATAATAATAAGGGGTTCAAAGGGTGGTGATGCGTTTCACATAGCCTCTCCCACCAATTCCTACTCGCTCCTCCACGTGGCGGACCCCGTACACCGCACTGTGGGATTAACATTGGAATATTTATTTTTTTTTTCCGGATGGGACTAAACACAGTGCGGGCAAACGCGAGAGGGAGAACTACCACCACACGGGCTAGCATCCCATGGGGTGTGAAGAAGATGTGCTCTTAACACAAGAAGAAATGAGTACTCAGGCGGGGGAAGATTAGATGCTGGTCAACCCAATCGGAACCGTCAAGATGCTCAGCATGTAGATGAGAACGGCAGGGGAACCGCTCATCGAAATGGACCCCAACAAACGCAACGAACACCGGTGTCTAGGAGACGTGTTGTGCGACAACCAGTTGCATCCACTAATCCAATAGAGGCAACCCATGAAAGACGTCGTATAAAATGGGACAATGAGACCAATAAACAAGTAATACGATCGTTTTTCACCGTCACAGCTCTAGAAACCGATATGACAATGTACCGTGCAAAACTACATCAACACTTCATTGAAAGAATACCACATTTAAACCATCTAACAGAGCAACGAATTTCCGACCAACGAAGAGTAATAATCAGGAATAACTTATTATCTCTACCAACAATTGAACAAATTAGAGCAGAAGTGCAAAAAGAGCTTAACCAACAAGAAATTGCAAATGAAGGTACACACATGCCTACCAACCAAAATAAACTACCCTCAAATAGTACACCACAAGAAAACCCTAGTCCAAGACCATATGCGATTAACCGACAAACCTCATGGACCGAAACCTACCAACAACACCTCACTGAATATAGAGGATCCGACCCCACTAAACGACCCAAGATTCCCAAACTAATATACACTCCAAGCACGCGGTTAATACTTGCGACTGCCAATGAAAACATTAAGCAGAATGTAGATGCTACTATGGATCTCGAAGAACTACAATTACACATATATTGCGCAGCTCTAACAACAATTGAGACCAATAAACAAAAACCAATAAAAACCTTTAGAACTAAAACAAGGGAAATACCAAAGTGGGAACAAAGATTATGTAATAAAATCGAAACTCTAAGAAGAGACATTGGAAGGACACAACAACTAGAGAGAGGACAAAAATCAAAGAAACTTTTAAATACAATACCAGCCGAACTAAAAAAACAGTTACAAAATAAAACAGAAAACCAAATAAAACTAATAATTGCAGACTTCCTGGATACACTAAAACAAAAACTAGCCGTCTTTTCAAAAAGGCTAAGAAGATATCAAGAAAGCTATAAACGAAAAACACAAAATGTTCTCTTTGAAAAAAATCAGAAGGAATTCTATCGATCACTTAATAAGAACCATGATCCTAAACGAGATTCACCTAAAAAAGAAGAATTGCAGAAATTTTGGGAAGAGATATGGTCCAAGGAAATAAAACACCAAGACAATACACCTTGGATCGAAGCTGAAACACAAAATACCAACAATATTCAAATGGAAGAAATAACATTTACGGAACAAGACCTAAAAAAGGTAATACAGAAACTGGCCAACTGGAAGGCGCCAGGAAATGATGGAATTCAAAACTTTTGGTATAAAAAACTGACGGCCATATACCCTCACCTAACAAATCAATTTAACAACGCGCTTAGGGATCCAAAAACACTGCCCAATTTCCTTTGCTGTGGAACAACATATCTAATACCCAAATCTGAACAAATAAAAGATCCATCCCAATACCGACCTATCACATGCCTCCCTACAATGTACAAAATCTTTACAGCAGCAATATGTGATAAATTATATACATACTTGGAAAACAACAACATTCTTACTGAAGAACAAAAAGGATGCAAAAGAGAATTTTTGGGCTGCAAAGAACAAATAACCATTGATAATGTTATATTAGAACAAATAAGAAAGAAAAACAGAAACCTGCATATGGCCTACATAGATTACCAGAAAGCATTCGACTCGGTGCCCCATAGCTGGCTTATTAAAACTCTGGAGATATACAAAGTACATCCTACATTGATCAATTTCCTAAAAACTACTATGAAGAAATGGAAAACAGCAATAGTAATCAATACGAGTCAAACTACAATAGAAACTGAATACATAAACATCAAAAGAGGAGTATTTCAAGGAGACTCACTATCGGCACTCTGGTTTTGCCTATGCTTGAATCCCTTATCGAGCGACTTAAATCGAACAGGATATGGAGCCAATGTTAAAGCTGGAAGGACCTCAAAAATAATAAGCCACCTGTTTTTCATGGATGATATAAAACTATATGCGGCAAATAAAAAACACCTGGAAAGCAATCTAAAACTCCTTTATGAATGGAGTACAGATATTGGAATGTCATTTGGAATGAAAAAGTGCCAAACTGTAACAGTTCATAAGGGAAAAATCAAAGAAGAGACGGCCATCGAGTTAGAACCAGGAAAATTTATTGAAGCCATGACCAATAAACCATATAAGTATCTGGGAATCCTTCAAACCAATAAAATTGAACACAAACAGATAAAAACTATGTTAACCAACGAATTCGAAACACGTCTTCAAAAACTTTTAAAATCTTATCTGAATTCAAGGAACTTGACCACAGCTATAAATAGTTATGCCATCCCCGCTCTTCAATACTCCTTTGGTATAGTTAAATGGTCACAAACTGAATTGGAAGCAATAAACAGAAAAATTAGAACAGAACTTACGAAGCATAGAAAACATCATCCGAAAGCGTCTGTGGAAAGAATAACCCTACCCAGAGAAAAAGGAGGTCGTGGAATAAAGGACGTCGTTGTAGCATGCAGTCAACAAATAGAAGGACTAAGAAAATTTTTCCAACAACACGAAAACCACCAAACCATAGTAAAGGCAGATATAGGATATACACCCCTCAATTTAAGTGAAGAAAACTTTAAACCATTTGTAATTGAACCAGATGAAAACAAAATAGAATACTGGAGGTCCAAACAACTGCATGGGCGATTCATCAACCAACTTAAACAGGACACAATAGACCAAGCAAAATCCAATCAATGGCTTAAATCAGGAACGCTTTTTCCAGAAACGGAAGGCTTTATGATAGGTATACAAGATCAAGTTATAAAAACAAGGAACTATCAAAAATACATCCTAAAAGAAGAAATACAGACCGATAAGTGTAGAAAATGCGGAAAAAACCAAGAGACAGTAGAACACATCCTTTCCAATTGTCAAAATTTAGCAGAAAGTAAATACATGGAACGTCACAATAAAGTTGCCGCAATAGTCTACTTGGAAATAATTAAAAAATATAAACTTGCACCTGAGAACAACGAGCCATATTATAAATACAAACCTCCACCAGTAAGTGAAAACGAAATGGTCAAAATATACTGGGATAAAACTATTATGACAGACACTACGATGCGCCATAATAGACCAGATATTACAGTTATAAACAAGCAGACTAAAGAAGCCCTTCTTATTGACATATCTATCCCAAATAACTTAAATATAAATATTAAATATCATGAAAAAATCAATAAATATGATGACCTAAGAAGAGAAATAAAAGAATTATGGAAGCTACAAAAAGTAAAAGTTGTTCCTGTCATCTTGTCCTGTATGGGGTTGATTCCCAAAAATCTAAAAGATGCACTAAAAGATATAGGTATTCCTGACTCGACATACCGATTGATGCAGAAATCTGTCATCCTGGACGCAACAAATATTGTCCGAACATTTTTAGAGTAGACATCCACAACAGTCTTGTCCGTCTGACCGACTGTAACTGGAATACCCGGCTATACCGGCGACAAAAAAAAAAAAAAAAAAAAAAAAAAAAAAAAATAATAATAATAATAATAATAATAATCGGGTTCAGCGAAAGCTGAACATTGAAAACATTGAAAACTGAGAAAACTACCTACATCATTGATATCACCATACCCAATACCCACAACCTACAACAGGCTAACATGGAGAAACTACAAAAATATTCCGAGTTAGCACAAGAAATAAAGAAAATATGGCGTCAAGATAAGGTGGTTATAGTTCCGATAGTTTTATCGACGACAGGAGTAGTTCCACGTTCTCTTTTAAAAAGTCTCCAAAGCTTAGAATTAGAACACCAAATTATTATTCAAATGCAAAAAGCAGTTTAAATCAACACGTGTAGCTTAGTTAGAAAATTTTTAAACATACCACAATAAGCAATAGAAACTAACATCTTGCCTCTTGGCCGATGTTTAGTAACAATATTAACCTTCTAATAGAAGAGAATTAAAAGAATAATAATAATAATAATAATAATAATAATAATAATAATAATAATAATAATAATAATAATAATAATAATAATAATAATAATAATAATAATAATAATAATAATAATAATAATAATAATAATAATAATAATAATAATAATAATAATAATAATAATAATAATAATAATAATAATAATAATAATAATAATAATAATAATAATAATAATAATAATAATAATAATAATAATAATAATAATAAGATGTTTCCAGTACGGCGAAACCATTGAACATATCACCAGTGGATGTAATGCCCTTGCCAACAACGAGTATACCCAACGACACGACAACGTCTGCAAACAACTCCACCAAGCCCTGATGAAAAAATATGAGATAACATCTGAAGACCAACCCTGGTACACCACACAACCACAACCAGTTGAAGAAAACGAACATGTTAAAATATATTACAACAGGAGCATAATAACAGACAGAACAAGACCTCACAACAGACCCGACATAGTACTCACAATCAAAGGAAAAAAGATAACATACCTGATCGATGTAGCTATCCCAAACACGAACAATCTAGAGAAGAAACATGCAGAGAAGATAGAAAAGTACATACCACTAGCAGAAGAGTGTGATTATAAATACCTGTTCCATCGTTAGAAGATTCCTGAACGACATCTAAAAGAAGATATTGACTTTGGTACCAACCTGCCAGTATCTTCTACAACCAGCAGATCGACAGAGACCAGCTGAGAATCCCTGCCATAATAATAATAATAATAATAATAATAATAATAATAATAATAATAATAATAATAATAATAATAATAATAATAATAATAATAATAATAATAATAATAATAATAATAATAATAATAATAAACCCGCACGGGGTAGTTTTTCTACCTGGGGAGTGACTAAATTACCCCAGGTGGGTAGAGTACTACGCTCACAATCCCACACGGCCGGTGTACCTGGTATGTCGGCTGTCTGCTCCACGGATTCTGGGGGGAGCAGTAATTCGATTGTTACCGATACCTTAACACTTAGGAATCGTCTGGTGAATCGACATGGCAACACATACAACTCTTGTCGCGTTCAAGTTGATGACAGAAGGGCTTGTTCGAAAAATGATGCATCTTCTTCCTCGGTTAGCGGCATGCGCAGCGTGACACCGAGTATGGCTACTGCGACAACAGAAGAGGAAAATAATACCAAATCTCCTCCACCGGTTTCTGCTGTTTCTGGAGTATCGCAGGACGGTACATCTATGACCACTAAAGCCGGAAAGCCCAGGAAGCGTATGAAGTGGACTACAGAGATGAATTCATTCATTATACGTTCCTATTTTAAAATCACTAAAAGTGAGACAGATCTAACAACTTACAGATTCGCCCTTCATCGAGCATTTATAGAACAATATCCGGAGTTTCAACATGTTACAGAGCAACGTATTGCTGACCAGCGTCGAACAATTATTAAAAACAATTTAATACCTGGTCCACTAATTCAACAAATACGAAGTGAAGTCCTTCTTGAGCTCCAAACAGAAGACGATCATAATGTAATCCAACATACAAATGATCAGCTTGATGACCACACTAGCGAGGACACACCAAACATGGATCAAAACGAAAACATAGATAATGACACACAAACAGACGAACACAAAAATGCTGTTGCCGAACTCTCTAAAGCAATAGTAGAATTTGATGGTACCAACCCAATTCAGCGACCAATATTGCCCAAACTGAGATCAAATAAGAACACCAATAGGATTCTTGCACTTTTTAATCTACTTTTAAATGATCGTGCTAAGGTCTGCCAAACACTGGAAGAAATCCACACCCTTATCTACTGTGGTGCAGTTGCAGTGCTACGAAGTCACAACCAACAAATCCGGTTTCCGAACAAAAACTGTTCCGAAAAGAAGAAGCAACATAAACCTTGGTGGCAACAGCGACTCGAGAAGTCCATTAATGACATAAGGAAGGATTTGGGACAACTTACAGAATTTAAAACCAGCACAAAACCCTCCAGACGCTTAACTAATAGGGTCAAGAAAATCTTAAAAAAAATTAAAACTAACACAGAACATCCAAGACATAAGGAACACTTATGCTCATATATGGACCTTCTTAGACAAAAGCTAAAAGCCAAATCTAAACGATTGTCTCGATACGTTAAATGTACTAAAAAGAAGCAACAAAATCACTTATTTGACAACAATGAAAAGCTGTTCTATAGACAACTGAGTAGCGTAGGAACAAACAGCAACGATAATCTCCCAAGTAAGCATGAACTTACTGACTATTGGTCTTCAATATGGTCCAATCCTCAAAAACACAACGAGGGTGCCGAATGGATTCAATCTGAGAAGGATAAGTCAAACATTGCTTCAATGTTGTTTAACAACATAACAACAGCTGAAGTAAACCAAGCAGTAGGAGAAACTAACAGTTGGAAAGCTCCAGGAATTGATAATATCCAAAATTTCTGGTACAAAAAATTTGACAGCTTACACGAGATAATCGCATCAAAATTTACACATATTCTTCAACACCCAGAAGACATTCCAGCCTTTCTTACTCATGGTTTAACTCATATGCTTGCCAAAACAGCTAACACACAGGACCCCTCACAGTATAGACCAATCACATGTCTTCCAACGCTTTATAAGATACTAACATCTTGCATTACTAACCGAATTTATAGACATGTCGAACAAAATAACATCTTGGCAGAGGAGCAAAAGGGATGTAAACGTGGTCACCAGGGATGCAAAGAACAACTTGTTATTGACTCTGTGATCCTAAGGCAAGCGCAAAGGCAATGTCGCAACATATCGACTGCTTTTGTAGACTACCGTAAGGCATTTGACAGCGTACCACATTCCTGGCTCTTAAGTGTTTTAAACATCTATAAAGTACATCCCACCATAGTTACTTTTCTTGAAACTTCGATGAAGCAATGGCGAACAAGCCTTCAGGTAAACATTAATGGACAGTATATTAAGACTAACGAAATTGTTATTCGCAGGGGAATATTCCAAGGTGACTCACTTAGTCCACTGTGGTTCTGTTTGGCAATGAATCCACTGTCTACCATGCTCAATGACACAAAATATGGCTTCAATCTTAAGACTAATAGAAACACCAACTGCACCGTTTCCCATCTTCTTTATATGGATGATATAAAAATTTTTGCTGCTAATCAACAACAAATTGAACATCTTCTGGATATAACCGAAAGGTTCTCCAGTGATATACACATGGAATTTGGTTTAGATAAGTGCAGAACCTTAAACATCGAAAAGGGAAAAATTGTCAATGGAGATGTGGCGCTGCCTAATGGAGATATAATCGCTGCCATGCAGCATGGGGAAACCTATAAATACTTGGGATTTCAACAAGCCAGATTATTAGACCAAAAACAGTACAAGTCCAAAATCAAGGATCAGTATACACAGAGGGTTAGTTCATTACTAAAATCGGAACTGAACGCAGGAAACCTTAATCGAGCAATTAATACATATGCCGTACCTGTGTTAACTTATTCGTTTGGGATTCTAAGATGGACAAAAACTGAATTGGAAGATATTCAGAGAACAACAAGGACTATGATGACCAAGTACAGATATCACCATCCAATATCGTCGGTATTTAGAACAACATTGCCGAAAAAGGAGGGAGGAAGAGCTCTATGTGACATAATCAATCTACACAATAAGCAGATAAATAAATTACGAGACTTCTTTATTACTAAATCAACATCATCTAATTTACACAAATTTATTGTAGGAGCAGATAAAAATTATTCCCCTCTAAATTTAGCAGGTCCTAATGTGGATTTAGAAGTAACAACAGATGCTGAGAAACACGTAAAATGGGCCCAAAAAGCTCTACATGGTCGACATCATCACGACCTTAACCAACCACACATTGACAAAATAGCATCAAATAGGTGGCTTGCTGACGGTACCTTGTTCCCAGAGACTGAAGGATTTATGATGGCCATTCAGGATCAAGTAATTAATACGAACAACTACAAAAAATTTGTTATCAGGGACCAAACTATTACATCGGACAAGTGTAGACGGTGCCAACAAACGTCGGAAACCATACAACACATCACATCAGGGTGTTCAACCATAGCCAACACGGATTATTTACGCAGGCACAACCAGCTGTGTAATATTATCCACCAGAAACTGGCCAACAAATATGGACTGCTGAATACATATACACCGTATTACAAGTACAATCCACAGGCAGTGCTCGAGAATGCAGATTTTAGACTCTACTACGATAGGTCCATTATCACCGATAGACAGGTGACGAATAATCGACCCGACATTGTAGTAGCTAATTCAGTGCTGTTAGTCGATGTTGCAGTTTCAAACAATAACAATAATGGACAAATACAATGAAAAGATAGCAAAGTACACCGATCTTGCTATAGAAGTAGGGCAGATGTGGCATGCAGAAAAAGTGGAGGTGGTACCGATCATCGTATCATCAACTGCACTCATTCCCAAAAGTCTTGAAGACAGTCTTAAAAAACTCGATCTTCATAAAAACACTTTTATTGACTTGCAAAAAGCGGCAATTTTAAACACATGTCATACTGTTAGAAAATTTTTAAATATGTAAATTTTGAGCCTAATCCCATTTGCGTTTACGCTCGGGATAGGTAAATATTACCAGCGAAAGCTGAGTAAGTGCATAAGTCTTTTGATAATAATAATAATAATAATAATAATAATAATAATAATAATAATAATAATAATAATAATAATAATAATAATAATAATAATAATAATAATAATAATAATAATAATAATAATAATAATAATAATAATAATAATAATAATAATAATAATAATAATAATAATAATAATAATAATAATAATAATAATAATAATAATAATAATAATAATAATAATAATAATAATAATAATAATAATAATAATAATAATAACCAACCTTTGGCAATAGAAATTGCAAGAATCTGGAAACAAAAAACTGTACATATAATACCTTTCATAATATCTGTTACAGGAATCACACCACATACGTTCATTCAATATCTCACACAGCTGAAACTACCCCATTACATACATACACAGATACAGAAAGCCACTATACTCCACACATGTAACATCACCAGAAACTTCCTACAACAACAATAAACAACTTTGTATGAACTTGGCAAACGCCCGCTCATGCAAAGATTACCAGCAAGAATGTTGAGAAACAACAAAATAATAATAATAATAATAATAATAATAATAATAATAATAATAATAATAATAATAATAATAATAATAATAATAATAATAATAATAATAATAATAATAATAATAATAATAATAATAATAATAATAATAATAATAATAATAATAATAATAATAATAATAGTAATAATAATAACAATGGACAAAGACCGAATTGGAAGATATTCAGAGAACAACCCGAACTATGATGACAAAGTACAGATGTCACCGTCCAACATCGTCAGTGCTTAGAACAACACTGCCGAGAAAGGAGGGAACAAGAGCTTTATGCGACATAATAAATCTACACAACAAACAGATAAATAAATTGCGAGACTTCTTTGTTACCAAATCACTGTCATCGAATTTACATAAATCTGTCATGTGAGCAGATAAGAAATATTCGCCTCTAAATTTAGCAGACCCTAATATGGATTTAGACATAACAACTGATGCTGAAAAACAAGTAAAATGGGCCCAAAAATCTTTACATGGTCGACAACATCACGACCTAAACCAACCACACATTGATAAAATTGCATCAAATAGGTGGCTTGCTGACGGTACCTTGTTTCCAGAGACTGAAGGATTTATGTTGGCCATTCAGGATCAAGTAATTAGTACTAACAACTACAAAAAATTTGTTATCAGGGACCCAACTATTACATCGGACAAGTGTAGACGGTGCCAACAAACTTCGGAAACCATACAACACATCACATCAGGATGTTCAACCATAGCCAACACGGATTATTTACGTAGGCATAACCAGCTGTGTAATATTATCCACCAGAAACTGGCCAACAAATATAGACTGCTGAATACCTATACACCGTATTACAAGTATAATCCACAGGCAGTGCTCGAGAATGCAGATTTTAGACTCTACTACGATAGGTCCATTATCACTGATAGACAGGTGACCCGACATTGTAGTAGTGGATAAGAAAGCTAAATCGGTGCTGTTAGTCGATGTTGCAGTTGCAAACAATAACAACGTTTTGGATAACTATAATGAAAAGATGGCAAAGTACACCGATCTTGCCGTAGAAGTGGGACAGATGTGGCATGCAGAAAAAGTGGAGGTGGTACCGATCATCGTAAATTTTTAAATATGTAAATTTTGAGCCTAATCCCATTTGCGTTTACGCTCGGGATAGGTAAATATTACCAGCAATTGCTGAGTAAGTGCATAAGTCTTTTGATAATAATAATAATAATAATAATAATAATAATAATAATAATAATAATAATAATAATAATAATAATAATAATAATAATAATAATAATAATAATAATAATAATAATAATAATAATAATAATAATAATAATAATAATAATAATAATAATAATAATAATAATAATAATAATAATAATAATAATAATATTAAATGACCAAGTACAGATATCACCATCCAATACCGTCAGTATTTAGACCAACATTGCCGAGAAAGGAGGGAGGAAGAGCTCTATGTGACATAATCAATCTACACAATAAACAGATAAATAAATTACGAGACTTCTTTATTACTAAATCGACATCATCTAAATTACACAAATTTATTGTAGGAGCAGATAAAAATTATTCCCCTCTAAATTTAGCAGGTCCTAATGTGGATTTAGAAGTAACAACAGATGCTGAGAAACACGTAAAATGGGCCCAAAAAGCTCTACATGGTCGACATCATCACGACCTTAACCAACCACACATTGACAAAATAGCATCAAATAGGTGGCTTGCTGACGGTACCTTGTTCCCAGAGACTGAAGGATTTATGATGGCCATTCAGGATCAAGTAATTAATACGAACAACTACAAAAAATTTGTTATCAGGGACCAAACTATTACATCGGACAAGTGTAGACGGTGCCAACAAACGTCGGAAACCATACAACACATCACATCAGGATGTTCAACCATAGCCAACACGGATTATTTACGCAGGCACAACCAGCTGTGTAATATTATCCACCAGAAACTGGCCAACAAATATGGACTGCTGAATACATATACACCGTATTACACGTACAATCCACAGGCAGTGCTCGAGAATGCAGATTTTAGACTCTACTACGATAGGTCCATTATCACCGATAGACAGGTGACGAATAATCGACCCGACATTGTAGTAGTGGATAAAAAAGCTAATTCAGTGCTGTTAGTCGATGTTGCAGTTCCAAACAACAACAATATTTTGGACAAATATAATGAAAAGATAGCAAAGTACACCGATCTTGCTATAGAAGTAGGGCAGATGTGGCATGCAGAAAAAGTGGAGGTGGTACCGATCATCGTATCATCAACTGGACTCATCCCCAAAAGTCTTGAAGACAGTCTTAAAAAACTCGATCTTCATAAAAACACTTTTATTGACTTGCAAAAAGCGGCAATTTTCCGCCGATATTATTTTTTCAGTACAAGCATCCCGTTTTGCCTCTTTCAGTGCTCTCTTATATTCCGCGCGTTTTTTACAATACTTGGACCAGTCTATTGGTTGTTTAAAAGCTGTAAAGTTGGTTCTGTAGTCGAATACAAGCTGTCGCATTTTTTTCAACTTACTTGTGTACCATTTTATTCCATGGTTTTTTTGGAAAACTACCCTTACTGGGAAACAAGCATCTGCAGCTCTAGCTAAATTGGATGTAAGTAAGTCCGCAATAGATTCAGAATCCAAATTTCCAGAATACATCTCTGACCAGTCTATGCCACTCACATACTCAGTAAACTGCAGTAACTTATTTTCAGTAATCAACCTCCTTTTGTAGTGGATTTCCTTTCCCTTGGACCCCTTGAAAAATATAAAAGTACCAACATGGTCTGAGATAAGAGGTTCACACGTTCCGACAAGGGCATTATTTTTATCCATACTGCAAATTATATTATCCAAATTGGAATTTTTATTAAGCGTTATCCTTGTTGGAGTGTGAATCATGTGAGAGAGGCCGTATGAGTTAAACATATTCCGTAAATCCCTTGCGCACTCGGCCTCACTGTCAAGATTCAGATTTATATCTCCCAATATAATTATATTTTTATATCGTTTATAGAGATAGTCAATTAAGTCTGTTAAAAGTTCCGTGAATATGTTAATGTCACCAGAACTAGAAGAACGGTATAAAGCTAAAATTGCACAGTTTGATCCCAAGATCTCTGCGGCACAAAATTCAGCATCAAATGATCGGCAATACTTAGAAACATTTATTTCTTTTAACTGAATATTTTCCCGAGCAAAGATGGCAACACCTCCATGCATTTTCCTAGATTTGCGGCAAAAAGACGATACTAATTTATAAGAACAAATATTAATATTTTCTAAGGTGTCATGATTTAACCAGTGCTCAAAAATGCAAACAATATCAAAAGGATTTTCATTACAAAATAATTCAAGTTCGTTAACTTTATTGAAAATACTTTGAACATTTAGGTGAAATACCGAGTGCGCAAAGTTTATAGACAAATTTTTCATATGGGATTGCAAACCATTAAGTCTTCTTGGGTAGAGTTCTTCTAGAGGACAAAAAACGGTTTAAAACAGTGTTATTTGGCCAAATCTTGCTATTTAGGATTTTCTCCGATTCTTCCGTTGGTATAATAATTTTAAAAGACGAATAATCATGCGGTCGCCTTGAGTTTAACTTTTCCAATTTAATGTTTGGTGCATATGTTCGCAAGTATTGCAGTAATGCATTTTCATCGGTATCAGGAGCTAGGTTAGTGACGTGATATTGCTTCTGGTTCTCAGGTTCGATGTTTCGTGTTTTCTCAACTGCTGCTTTAAATGGACATTGATTATTTGCATCCATGTCATCCATGTCACCAGTTAGAATATGTCGTGACGTTTTATCCAAGTTTGTGATTTTATCATATTTTTGTTTGTTTGTAGTGTTATGTATTGCGTTGGATATTTCATTGTTAGTAAATACTGCTTTTTTTGAAGAAGATGCTTTAACTAGTTTTTCAGGATTCGTATCTATTAAACTTTGTGGTAATTTATTATTGTCTTGTTCCTTTTTCCCTTGGTAAGTGGATTCCAACTGGGACAAATGGTTTTTTAACATTTGGACTTGATCCGTCAATGCTTTGATGGCGATGTCTTGGTTTTTTATGGTGATATCTTTTTGTTTTACTAATTCCTCAAGAAATTTAATAGTAATCCCATCAATGGCACTTGGTTCAACTGGAACAGTGATTTCTGGGTTAGCAATAGTTTATAATAATAATAATAATAATAATAATAATAATAATAATAATAATAATAATAATAATAATAATAATAATAATAATAATAATAATAATAATAATAATAATAATAATAATAATAATAATAATAATAATAATAATAATAATAATAATAATAATAATAATAATAATAATAATAATAATAATAATAATAATAATAATAATAATAATAATAAAAAAAAACATAACCCGCACGGGGTAGTTTTTCTACCTGGGGAGTGACGCCCCCACGGGTCCGAGTTACCTGGGCTACCAGGGGAAAATGGTAGTACCTGGCAGTAGGTATAAAATTCAACTTCAACGATGTCGAATTTTAAAACTATATTACCTCAGGTGGGTAGAGTGTTACGCTCACAATCCCACACGGCCGGTGTACCTGGTATGTCGGCTGTCTGCTCCACGGATTCTGGGGGGAGCGATAATTCGATTGTTACAGATACCTTATCACTTAGGAATCGTCAGGTGAATCGACATTGCAACACCTACAACTCTTGTCGCGTTCAAGTTGATGACAGAAGGGCTTGTTCGAAAAATTATGCATCTTCTTCCTCGGTTAGCGGCATGCGCAGCGTGATATCGAGTATGGCTACTGCGACAACCCAAGAGGAAAATATCACCGATTCTCCTCCACCGGTTTCTGCTGTTTCTAGAGTATCGCAGGACGGTACATCTACGACCACAAAATCCGGAAAGCCCAGGAAGCGTATGAAGTGGACTACTGACATGAATTCATTTATTATACGCTCCTACTTTAGAACAACAAAAAATGAGACTGATTTAACAATATACAGGTTCGCCCTTCATCGAGCATTTATACAACAATATCCGGAGTTTCAACATGTTACGGAACAACGTATTGCTGACCAGCGTAGAACAATTATTAAAAACCTGCTCCACTAATGCAACAAATACGAAGTGAAGTACTTCTTGAGCTTCAAGTAGAAGAAGATCATAATGTAATCCAATATACAAATAATCATCTGGATAATGTAAGACTTAATGACCACATAGGCAATGACACACCAAACATGAATCAAAACGAAAACCTAAATACAGACAATACTACGCAAACTGACGAACACGAGAATGCTGTTGCCGAACTCCTAAAAGCAATAGCAGAATTTGACGGTACCAACCCCATTCATCGACCAATTTTACCTAAACTGAAATCCAATAGGAACACCAATGGGATCCTTGCACTATTTAATTTACTTTTAAAGGATCGTGCCAAGAACTGCCGAACTCTGGAAGAGATCCATACTCTTATCTACTGTGGTGCAGTTGCAGTTATCCGAAGTCACAACCAACAAGTCAGGTTTTCAAACCAAAAATCTATTGAACATCATAAGCAACATAAACATTGGTGGCAACAGCGACTTGAGAAGTCAATTAACGACATACGAAAGGAGCTGGGACAACTTACCGAATTTAAAAATAGCATAAAACCTTCCAGACGCTTACCTAATAGGGTCAGAAAAATCTTTAAAAAGATTAAAACCCACACTGGACATCCAAAGTATAAAGAACATCTATGCTCATATATGGACCTTCTTAGACAAAAGCTAAAGGCGAAATCCAAACGATTATCTCTATACGTTAAATGCACAAAAAAGAAGCAGCAAAATCATTTATTTAACAACAATGAAAAGCTGTTTTATAGACAACTTAGTAGCGCTGGTGGTACAAACAACAACTCCAGCATGGATAGAATCCGAGATAGACAAGTCAAACATTGCTCCAATGATGTACGATAAGATCACAACAGCTGAAGTAAACCAAGCTATAGGAGAGACTAATAGTTGGAAAGCTCCGGGAATTGATAACATTCAAAATTTCTGGTACAAAAAATTTGACAGTTTACACGAAGTACTAGCATCAAAATTTACATATATCCTTCAACATGAAGAAGACACTCCAGCTTTTCTCACTCTTGGTTTGAAACATATACTTCAAAAAACAGCTAACACACAGGATCCTTCGCAGTATAGACCAATCACATGTCTTCCAACGCTTTACAAGATATTAACATCATGCATTACTAACAGAATTTACAGGCATGTGGACCAAAATAACATCTTGGCAGAGGAGCAAAAGGGATGTAAACGTGGTCACCAGGGGTGTAAAGAACAACTTATTATCGATTCTGTGATCCTAAAGCAAGCGCAAAAGCAATGCCGCAACATCTCGACTGCTTTTGTAGACTACCGCAAGGCATTTGACAGCGTGCCTCATTCCTGGCTCATAAGCATTTTAAAAATCTACAAAGTACACCCTAGCATAGTTAATTTTCTTAAAACATCGATGAAACAATGGAGAACTGTTATATATTTTATATCAAATTAATGCTAAGATTCGATTTACTTTTATTTGACACATACATATATATTGACATTGATTGTCAAAACATACAATAATCCTAACTAAACAGTTTCTAATTGGCATGACTATATAACAGCTCCCCTCGTAATGTGCTAGCACAGGCTAGCAGTTGGTCAATGTGGTCGGCTGGTAATGTAGTCGGCCACAACATTTTTCTACTTGACCTATACACCATTTCTCTTGATTTTCTGCGTAGTTTCTGGCTAACACCTTTTCTCCCACCTTAAATGACTTTGTTTTATCTGATGGTTGATTATTTGTTTGCTGGTGTTTATCTATGTGATGGAACATATTGTCAAATCTTGTTCTAATCGGTCTTCCAAACATAATTTCATATGGTGAAGTGTAATTTAGTGATTGCCTTGGAGTAGATCGTAATTGATGCAACAGTAATTCTATTTTGTCATGCTGTGAGCCGGGTTCACCATCCATCGCTTTTAATGATTTTTTAACCGTTTGTACAAATCTTTCAGCTTGTCCGTTGCTCGCAGGATGATATGGGGCTGATGTTTTGTGAATTATCTCCATCTGCTTAAGAAAGGTTTTAAATTTTCCTGATGAAAATTGCGTTCCATTATCTGAAACTAAAACTTCTGGCCACCCAAATGTATTGAATAATTCCGATAGTGTATTTATACACCACTCCGTTGTCGTTGTTTTAGTAGATTTAATCTCAACCCATTTACTATAGGCATCGACCAATATAAATAAGTAATGGCCTTTTATTGGACCCGCAAAATCAATGTGCAGCCGCTGCCATGGCTTTTGTGCTTCTTCCCAAGGATGTAGTGTAACTTTCTTATCTTCATTTTGTTTCAGTCGGCACTGTCGGCACGAATTTACCCAATCGTCTATATCTTTATCCATATTTTTCCAATAGCAGTAACTTCTAGCCAGTAGTTTCATTTTTACTATCCCCGTGTGTGCGAGGTGTAACTCTCGTAAAACTTTTTCTTTAAGAGCCTCTGGAATGATTACTCTGGAGCCTCGTAATAAACACTGTTCTTGAATGGTGATTTCCCCATCTACGTAGCCGTACTTTTTAATACTTTCGCCTTCCTGAAGAGATGTACATATTTTTGATAAAATTTCGTCTCGTTTTGTTTCCGAAGCAATTTTATTCCTTGATATAGGCAAAACTGAAATTTGATTAAACTGATATATGTAATGTTTATCGATCTTTTTGATTAAAACAATCTCTTCTGGAAACCTGGATAGATAGTCTGCGTTAGCATGCTGTTTACTATTGCGGTATTCAATGTCGTAGTCGAACCCGGACATGTACAAGGCATAGTGTAGAAGGCGAGAGGTACTCATTGAAGGTAATGTCTTGTATGGGTCGAATATTGATGTTAATGGTTTATGATCCGTTATCAAGGTAAATTTCCGCCCATAACAGTAAGCGAAAAACTTTTTAAGTCCCCAATATATTGCCGTCGCCTCTTTATCGATTTGACTATAATTTTGTTCGCTTTTGGATATTAGTATTGAATATCTTGTTTGTCAATTTGAGTCGTTTGTAATCAGAAAAGCTGATGGAGCTCATTGCTGCTCCAGTATCCAGTTCCATTTTCAGATATTTACCCTCAATTAGGATATCAATTGTAAATTTTTGATTGCTCGAATGGCGTATAGCGTTGATTTCATATTCGTCTTCAGAGGTATCGTCATTTGCCTCATCCACTCCGTAAACTGGTTTTCTTTCTTTATTTTTAAAAATTCTTTGTAGACACACTCTTGCTAAGTGACCGTTTTTTTTACAATTTGTGCATGTTTGATTGGCGTGTTTGCACTGAGATGACCTATGTCTATTATCGCCGCAACGAAAACAACGGCCTTTGAGTTCATTTATGTTTTTAAAAGTATTCTTAAATTCCCTTGAAGTACTTGGTTTATTTGAAAATGCTTCATTTGAAATTTTTGTGGGTTCTTGTTGAGTAATTTTGTAATTCTCAATGTTGTTTGACTTGTTAGAATACCTTGTTAAAGTTATACTATCCTGTTTGGCAAGTTCCATGGTAATAGCCAATTCGAAGAGATCCTTAAATTTACTTTTTGTTTTATTTTGAAGCAATGTAGTTCGAATATGTGCGTCGTTTAACCCCCTGATAAATTGTAGTGCTAAAAATATATCAGTAACTGGTTTCAAACATTGATTATTGGGGCATTGGAATTCACAATTTGCAGACAAAAGTTTTAGGGCTGAAGCATAATCTGTAATTGATTCGTTTTCATTTTGTACTCTAGTGATAAATTTATGCTGCCTAGCCCAAATAGTGGGTTGTGGATCTAAGTACTCCGATAGTATGTCGACGACTTCTTTATACCCCTTGGATTTTGGATCGTCGGGTAGGCAGATATTTGATAATTTTTGAAACATTTCTGTCGTTAATGTACTTAACAGCGTAAATACCTTGTTTTTCTCATCAGATATGTTGTTCATTTCGAAATATATTTCAAGACGTTGAATAAAATTTTTGAAAGATTCGTTTGGTTGAAAAGGTATGAATTTAACGTTTGTAGAGATCTGGGACTGAGTAGGGGTTATGCTATTTGTACTGGTACTGGCACTAGCACTGGCGTAGTTTTCAAGAATCGTTTGGACCTTGATTATTTCTTCATCTATTTGATGTCTTATGTCTGCTTCTTTATCGATATTGTCTGTTGCTACTTCTATTTGCTCTTGGATTGTATTAAAGCGACTACTGTACATCTTCAATCTTTCTAACCGTATAGCTGCTTCTTGTCTGGTAATTTCTGGGGTATTTTGTATAGTATTTAACATTCTTGTTACTTGTCCACGTATTGCGGAACGCATTTTTGCTAATTCGGCCGTACTCGTCGCCATTTGTTATATATTTTATATCAAATTAATGCTAAGATTCGATTTACTTTTATTTGACACATACATATATATTGACATTGATTGTCAAAACATACAATAATCCTAACTAAACAATTTCTAATTGGCATGACTATATAACAAGAACAAACCTTCAGTTTAATATTAATGGTCAGTATCTTAAAACCAATGAAATCGCTATTCGCAAAGGAATATTCCAAGGTGACTCACTTAGTCCACTGTGGTTTTGTTTGGCAATAAATCCACTTTCTGCCATGCTCAACAACACAAAATATGGCTTCAATCTTAAGACTAAATGAAACACCAACTGCACTGTTTCCCATCTTCTTTATATGGATGATATAAAAATTTTTGCTGCTAATCAACAACAAATTCAACATCTTCTGGATATAACCGAAAGGTTTTCCAGTGATATACACATGGAATTTGGTTTAGATAAGTGCAGAACTTTAAACATCAAAAAGGGAAAAATTGTCAATGGAGATGTGGCAGTCCAAGTCCAAAATCAAGGATCAGTATATACAGAGGGTTAGTTCATTACTAAAATCGGAACTGAACGCAGGAAACCTTAATCGAGCAATTAACACATTGCCGTACCTGTGTTAACTTATTCGTTTGGGATTCTAAGATGGACAAAAACTGAATTGGAAGATATTCAGAGAACAACAAGGATTATGATGACCAAGTACAGATATCACCATCCAATATCGTCGGTATTTAGAACAACATTGCCGAGAAAGGAGGGAGGAAGAGCTTTATGTGACATAATCAATCTACACAATAAGCAGATAAATAAATTACGAGACTTCTTTATTACTAAATCAACATCAACTAATTTACACAAATTTATTGTAGGAGCAGATAAAAATTATTCCCCTCTAAATTTAGCAGGTCCTAATGTGGATTTAGAAGTAACAACAGATGCTGAGAAACACGTAAAATGGGCCCAAAAAGCTTTACATGGTCGACATCATCACGACCTTAACCAACCGCACATTGACAAAACAGCATCAAATAGGTGGCTTGCTGACGGTACCTTGTTCCCAGAGACTGAAGGATTTATGATGGTCATTCAGGATCAAGTAATTAATACGAACAACTACAAAAAATTTGTTATCAGGGACCAAACTATTACATCAGACAAGTGTAGACGGTGCCAACAAACGTCGGAAACCATACAACACATCACATCAGGGTGTTCAACCATA
Organism: Ophraella communa; assembly: GCA_035357415.1. Classification (NCBI taxonomy): domain Eukaryota; kingdom Metazoa; phylum Arthropoda; class Insecta; order Coleoptera; family Chrysomelidae; genus Ophraella; species Ophraella communa. The sequence goes on from CM068984.1 coordinate 17,498,646, forward strand.
GCCAACACGGATTATTTACGCAGGCACAACCAGCTGTGTAATATTATCCACCAGAAACTGGCCAACAAATATGGACTGCTGAATACATATACACCGTATTACAAGTACAATCCACAGGCAGTGCTCGAGAATGCAGATTTTAGACTCTACTACGATAGGTCCATTATCACCGATAGACAGGTGACGAATAATCGACCCGACATTGAAGTAGTGAATAAAAAAGCTAATTCAGTGCTGCTAGTCGATGTTGCAGTTCCAAACAACAACAATATTTTGGACAAATATAATGAAAAGATAGCAAAGTACACCGATCTTGCTATAGAAGTAGGGCAGATGTGGCATGCAGAAAAAGTGGAGGTGGTACCGATCATCGTATCATCAACTGGACTCATCCCCAAAAGTCTTGAAGACAGTCTTAAAAAACTCGATCTTCATAAAAACACTTTTATTGACTTGCAAAAAGCGGCAATTTTAAACACATGTCACACTGTTCGGAAATTTTTAAATATGTAAATTTTGAGTCTAATCCCATTTGCGTTTACGCTCGGGATAGGTAAATATTACCAGCGAAAGCTGAGTAAGTGCATAAGTCTTTTGATAATAATAATAATAATAATAATAATAATAATAATAATAATAATAATAATAATAATAATAATAATAATAATAATAATAATAATAATAATAATAATAATAATAATAATAATAATAATAATAATAATAATAATAATAATAATAATAATAATAATAATAATAATAATAATAATAATAATAATTATAATAATAATAATAATAATAATAATAATAACAAAAACAACTACCACAATCTTCCAAGTAAGGATGAACTTTTTGACTATTGGTCTTCAATATGGTCCAATCCTCAAAAACACAACGAGGGTGCAGCATGGATAGAATCCGAAGCGGGCAAATCAAACATTGCTCCAATGATGTTTGATAACATCACAACAGCTGAGGTAAACCAAGCTATAGGACAGATTAATAGTTGGAAAGCTCCAGGAATTGATAACATCCAAAATTTCTGGTACAAAAAATTTAGCAGCTTACACGAAGTATTGGCATCCAGAAGACATTCCAGCCTTTTTTACTCATGGTTTGACCCATATGCTCCCCAAAACAGCTAACACTCAGGATCCTTCCCAGTATAGACCAATCACATGTCTTCCAACGCTTTACAAGATATTAACATCATGCATTACTAACAGAATTTACAGGCATGTGGACCAAAATAACATCTTGGCAGAGGAGCAAAAGGGATGTAAACGTGGTCACCAGGGTTGCAAAGAACAGCTTATTATCGACTCTGTGATCCTAAGGCAAGCGCAAAAGCAATGTCGCAACATCTCGACTGCTTTTGTAGACTACCGTAAGGCATTTGACAGCGTGCCTCATTCCTGGCTAATAAGCGTTTTAAACATCTACAAAATAAACCCCACCATAGTTTCTTTTCTTGAAGCTTAGATGAAGCAATGGCGAACAAGCCTTCAGGTAAATATTAATGGTCAGTATATTAAGACTAACGACATTTCTATTCGAAGGGGAATATTCCAAAGGGACTCACTTAGTCCATTGTGGTTCTGTTTGGCAATGAATCCACTTTCTACCATGCTCAACAACACTAAACTTGGCTTCAATCTTAAGATCAATAACAATACTAACTGCACCGTCTCCCACCTCCTTTATATGGATGACATCAAAATTTTTGCTTCCAATCAGCAACAAATCCAACATCTTCTGGATGTAACCGAAATGTTTTCCAGGGATGTACGTATGCAATTTGGATTAGATCAAAACCGGCACGATCACGCTTTGCCGACCTAGTGGAAAAACATAATATTGTCATGGATAATATTATGAAAGATACTCTGAGTATCCCACCCTGGTTACTAAAAACACCCATTATTAATACTACATTACCACACTGGAACAAAGAAGTGACCACTAGTTCAACATACCGAACACTCCTACGCCAAGAAATGCAAAAATATAACGGCTGGTCTACTATATATACCGACGGATCAAAAACTACCTCAGGTGTCGGTTCTGCTTTCGTACATAATAATGAGTCACACACATGGACACTAAACCCAATTTGCAGCGTATACACAGCCGAACTATACGCACTATGGCAGTCACTACTCTACATATCAATGAACCAAACAAAAAACTGGCTCATATGTACAGATTCTTTGAGCTCACTCAATGCCTTCAAAAATCCATTTACTGAGAATATTCTGGTGAAACAAATACTGGAACTCATTTCTCACATTACTTCAACAGGCAAATATGTTAATTTCATATGGATACCAAGCCACGTTGGAATTGAAGGCAACGAAGCAGCAGACGATAGTGCAAAATCAGCAGCCTCTGGAATTGTAGAAGATATACCAATCCCTCTTGAAGAGGTAATTAAAAATATAAAATTAACACTTTACGAGAAGTGGCAAGAAGAATGGAACTCATACAAAGGTTACTTAAAAAAATGGAAACAAAGTACAAAAAAGTGGACGTACCCAACGTACTTCAATCGCAGAGAACAGGTAGTTTTATGTAGGCTTCGCTTAGGTCACACTCGCCTTACGCACATTCACCTTCTAACGAACTCAAGGCCCCCCCGATGCACCTGTAACACTAAACTGAGTGTAGAACATATTTTTACTTGCTCACAATATCTATTTGCCAGAAATCTACTGTTCACCACCAAGAGAATATCACTGGGAAATGATAATGATGACAATATCCTCAAATATGTAAAATTAATTAATTTGTTTTTTAAAATTTAGAAATTGACTAGGTAATACCTACCTTGTCTCATATCGTGGTCAAGAGAACCAAAACAAAAATAAAATAAAGAAATCCACATGACCGGCAGGCAAATAACCTATGCAGTTGGCGCTGCCAAAAAAAAAAAATAATAATAATTATAACTGCTTTATTAATATAATAAATATAATCACAGTTACAAATTTACAAAATATAATAATTCACTAAAATACAATATATTGATAATAAATATCTTCTACTGCATTGGAATTACCGTGACGTTGAGAAGCCAGGGTATATATACGGAGACCCTACGACTATGTCAGTGTGTGGTAAGGGTTGTATATGTATTAAATACGGCCACGTCTGTGTCGGTGGAATATAACGGGACGCTACAGTAATATTACCACGTCTGTCGGTGGATTGTTATAGGGATGCTACAGTCTCCCCCTCTGGCACTGAGATCGTCTCGATGAAGGGCCAGAATAAGGATATGACATTGTCTAGTGGTTCTTCCTGGGACGTCCACGCTTCCGGATAGGCTTAAGAGGCACTGGTATTTCTTCTTGGACTCCTTTGTACGCTTGAATGACGGAAGTGTGATACTTGCCTAACGGAATCAAAGGATTTTCTCTAGAAGCCACCTCGTAGCAAGTAGATCCATGTTTCTTCAAAATTACGTAGGGCCCGTCGCGTTTTGGGGCTAATTTAGAAGTGTAGTGCTTCGCAGCATTACTTAGACTGTGCGTTGATACCCAAACCAGGTCTCCAGGTTGGTAAGAAGGGCCTTCAACCCGGTGTTTGTTAATATATGACTGATTCCGGTCTTGTCGGTTTTCTGTGATATCTCGGGCCAAGGCTAATGTCCCTGCTAGTTGCAACAACCTTGGCGTGATTTCTGAAACAAAGTTTTCAGACTGAACAATTGAACTTAGGTCATCAGTTGTATCATGGGGTGTTCGAAGCTCTCTTCCAAACGTGAGAAAGGCAGCAGTTTGACCAGTACTTTCACATGTGGCACTATTCAGTGCAAAACGTATTGCTGGTAAATGCTTTGACCACGTGGAATGGTCGTTTCCTACTAAAATGCCAAGTTGAGTCTTCAAGTCTCTGTTTTTCCTTTCAACTGGATTAGTTTCAGGGTGATAAACGGGAATAAATGACTGTTTTATATTTAAACAGAACATAAGTTTTTGCATGACGGCAGATACGAATTGTGTACCATTGTCGCTAATCAACCTCCGAGGTAATCCATAACGTAGGAAGATTTCGTCCAATAGGATGGTTGCGCAGCTAGCAGCTGTGGCTTCCTCCAAAGCAAATAACTCGACCCACCTACTGGCCGTGTCTTCAATAATAAAAATCCATTTCTTACTATCATTTGTTTCAGGAAGAGGTCCAAACAAATCAATGGCTAAAACCTCAAATCTCTGATTTGTTGTAATGGTTTGAAGTAATCCTGCAGGTTTGCGATTATTTATTTTGTATCTTTGGCAAACGAGACACTCTTGTATGTACCTAGCAATATCTTGCCTCATCCCATTCCAGTAGTATCGTTTATTTATTCGACATAACGTTCTATCAATTCCAAGATGGCCTGCAGTGGGGGCGTCATGGTAGGCTTGTAAAACTTCCCGCTTCTCTGATTCTGGTACTACTAGACGGGCGTTTTCGTCTTCCTGATCCTCTGAGTTTCGATAAAGGATTCCTTTATGGAGGAGGTATCCTCTACGGAACCATTTTCCAGTGACTTCATCATTGTTGTTGCTCTCCAGTTCGGTGATTATTTCTTTTAGTTTAGGATCTTCTAATTGCTTTCCTCGTAATTCTCCTTCTTGTCGACGCGGAAGATCTATTTCAATGTGGCATGCACACAGTTCACCTTCACCAGAGGAGTCAGGGCAGTGTTCCTGACACGGTGGTCTTGAAAGATAATCTGCTATCACATTGGTTCTTCCCGGTGTGTACTTAATCTGAAGATGAAAAGGTTGAAGTTGTAGAGCCCATCGGGCAAGTCGGCCGGTAGGAGTTTTGATACTAAATAGCCATTTTAGTGGCTGGTGATCAGTAATAACGATGGTTTCTGCATTTTCTATATATCCACGGAACTTATTAAAGGCCCAAACAATGGCCAGCGCTTCTCGTTCTGTGGTAGAATAGTTCCTTTCGGCTGAAGTAAGCAGTCGGCTAGCATATTCTATGGGATGTTCAGTGGACCCCTCCCCCTGGACCAAAACAGCTCCGAGTGCGTATCCACTTGCATCGGTTTTAAGGATAAACGGTTTATGTTCATCTGCCTGTTGGAGTATAGGAGCGGTTGTTAAGCAGCGTTTTAGAGTTTGAAACGCCTTTTCTTCTTCTTCGCCCCATTTCCAGGTAGCTTGCTTCCTTGTGAGGTTTGTAAGAGGTTTTGCTATGGTGGCAAAATTCTGTACAAACCGGCGATACCATGAGCATGTTTGAACAAAGCCTAACAGTTGCTTCACATTTAGTGGTCGAGGTATTCTGTTAATAGCTGAAACTTTCTCTGGGTCTACGGTTATACCATCTTTAGTTAGTATATGACCTAAATATTTGATGGAAGTTCTAAAGAAGTTGCATTTGCGCCGATTCATTCTTAATTTAAATTTTCGTAATTGTTCAAAAACTTCGATTAAATGACTTAGATGCTCTTCAAAAGTCGTTGACCTGATTATAGATCGTCCAAGTACGCTAGTAATGAGATATGATTGAGGCTAACACGGAATCTGTCCATCAATCGCTGGAAGGTTGCAGGCGCGTTTCGCAGTCCAAAAGGCATTCGATTAAATCGATATATGCCAAAGGGCGTAATAAACCCTGTCTTGTCTTTGTCTTGATCAGCTACCTCAATTTGCCAATACCCACTTTGAAGATCTACATTGGTCATATATGGTTTGGTTTTAGCAGCCTGCAAAAGATCATCTACTCGCGGCAACGGATACCTATCCGGGATTGTTATGGCGTTTAACCGTCGATAGTCAATACACACCCGCACATCTTGATTTTCTTTTGGTATTAGAACAACAGGCGATAGCCAAGGGGTATCACACTCTTCAATTATTCCTTGGGCCAACATCTCGTCTAGCTTTGATTGTAAAATTTCTTGTTTCGTTCTACTTATTCGATATGGAGCACTTGCAACCGGTACATCCGTAGTAGTTGGGATATGATGTTCGCTAAATGGCGTAGGAGGTCCATGGATCTCAAACAAGTCGGAAAAGCTTGCGAGAACTTTATTTACCGAGTCTCGTTGTTCCTGATTTAGATTCATTGTTTCATCTTCTCGTAGAGTGACATCTATCATAAATAGGTCAAACCGAGGTCGTTTATTTTCTTTTGGGGGTGAATATGTCAAAGGCAGACTGTCTCGAAAAATTTCGTCTATTGCTCGAGGAGAATATTCGGATCGGATGGTCTCTTGGCCCCTTGTACTGGAAAAGGTGGACGGAAGTTGGTAATAGTCCAGATCCTCATCTGGAAGGGGGGATGCCCAAAATTCTAGAAATGGCGATGCAGGATGTACTGCGGCAGCCAATATATTCGTGGTTTCCGTCGTTGGTTCTGTTTGAGGCGGACCATCTGTTTTGGTAGTTGGTCTTTTTACTGGTGTATCCACGATAAGGAGGTTTCGTTGTGGAACAAATTCAAAATGTTTGCTTGGATTATCAATAAAGTACCAACATCTTTGGGGTAGATTTAAAACAATACCAGCTTTTTCGAGAAAGTCGATTCCCAACAATGTTCGATTGTCCGAGGCATCAGGTAGCACAACAAAACTTATTGTCTGTGTTCTTCCCCCTATTTCAATAGTGGCTAATGTTGTGAGGACTCGCTTTTGTTTTTTTGATCCATCGGCTAAAGACACGTCCGCTTGGCCTTCCACAAAACTACAGTGTTGTTCCCGTAGTAACTTATAAAGTGCAGCTCCAGCAATGCTCGTTTTTGCAGCAGTATCAATATGCGCTTGTCCGTTGATTCCATTAATTCTTGCGGGAATTGTGGGAACTTCTGATGTGGATCTGATAAGCGTGTTGATCGAATAAAAGTGAACAGCCTGAGCCTCTACAGTATTCTTCTTGGAACAGTTTGGACAATTGCTTCTAAAATAACCGGGTGTGTGGCACCCGTAACACTTGATTGTGCTAGATCCTTCATTGTTAATTGACGGTTGACCGTAATTTGGGATTGTACATGCTTTGGGTTTTCCATTTTCTTTGTCCTTTGCTTGTCGTTTGCGACATACATCTTCCGTGTGACCCCGATAATGGCAATAGTTGCATCGAAGTTTCCTAATGTTGTATTCAACCTTTTTATTTTCTGAGTTAGATGGGTCGGTGGCCGTTTCAGATTTTTGATGTTCAGCTGTTATGGCTTCAACTTGTCTAGCTCTAGATAATAGTTCCGTAAAAGTTTGCACTTGGTCACGAGGAACTTCTTTTCTAAGCCTAACGTGTATTAGTCCGTAGATTAAATCTATTAGAGTGGCTTCACTATGTCTGTCCCTGGGTAATTGAGCTAACAATGCTCGTTTTTTACAAATAAACTCGTCGATGGGAGTGTCAGCGGTTTGCGATTCGCTAAAGATTTCCATGTAAATTTGATAGGCTGGTCTTCTGGGTGAAAATGCTATTGCTATACGATCGGTTGCTTCCGTCCACGTATTAATTTCATGTTTCACTCCTTGCCACCAAGTTGCTGCAGTTCCCGTTAACAGTAAGGGAAGACCTTTAATGGCATCGGCGTCAGAAATCTTCTCTATGTCCTTGTAAATGCTAACCGTTGTAATGAAATTTTCGACGGTCTGGCGATTCCTATCGCCATCGAATCGAGCAGTACATTTGCTAAAACTTCCAACGGAGTTTTCCACTGGGCCACGCATTCCAGCTACAGCTTGTAATAACTGCTGAAATTGTTCGGCGTTCATAGACATTGTGGACCGATTAAAAATTCTTTCACTGTAACGCCTAATGATGAAGAATTAGACCAGGTAACGTCAATACAATGATGATTACCTTATCGAAATTCTTGTTGTACCCTACAACAAATTGACGTTTATTTAATATGCAGGTTATAGTGAATATAGGTAAAATCAAAAAATGATGTTTACCTTATCTCTTACTGCAATGCGAAAAGATAATGTCAAGTATTTGACGTTTATCAGGTATGCAGGCGACAAAACAAGAATATAAACAAAATCAAAACAATGATGTTTGTTTAAAACTCATTTCAACATTTGACTTTATGTCATGCTTTACGCTGGGCACCAGATTATAACTGCTTTATTAATATAATAAATATAATCACAGTTACAAATTTACAAAATATAATAATTCACTAAAATACAATATATTGATAATAAATATCTTCTACTGCATTGGAATTACCGTGACGTTGAGAAGCCAGGGTATATATACGGAGACCCTACGACTATGTCGGTGTGTGGTAAGGGTTGTATATGTATTAAATACGGCCACGTCTGTGTCGGTGGAATATAACGGGACGCTACAGTAATATTACCACGTCTGTCGGTGGATTGTTATAGGGATGCTACATAATAATAATAATAATAATAATAATAATAATAATAATAATAATAATAATAATAATAATAATAATAATAATAATAATAATAATAATAATAATAATAATAATAATAATAATAATAATAATAATAATAATAATAATAATAATAATAATAATAATAATAATAATAATAATAATAATAATAATAATAATAATAATAATTGCTGACCAGCGTCGAACAATTATTAAAAACAATTTACTACTTGGTCCACTATTGCAACAAATACGAAGTGAAGTACTTCTTGAGCTCCAAACAGAAATCGATCATAATGTAATTCAACATACAAATGATCAGCTGGATAATGTAAGACTTGATGACCACACAGGCGAAGACACACCAAACATTGATCAAGACGAAAACCCAAACACAGACAATAACACACAACCTGACGAACACGAGGATGCTGTTACCGAACTATCTAAAGCAATATTAGAATTTGATGGTAGCAACCCACTTCACCGACCAATATTGCCCAAACTCAAATCAAATAAGAATACCAATAGAATTATTGCAGTCATTAATTCACTCTTAAAGGATCGTGCCAAGGACTACCGTACTCTGGAAGAGATACACACCCTTATTTACTGTGGTGCGGTTGCAGTTGTCCGAAGTCACAACCAACAAGTCCGGTTCCCGAACAGAAAGTGTACCGAAAAGCAGAAGCCATATAAACCCTGATGGCAACAGCGACTTGAGAAGTCCATTAATGACATAAGGAAGGAATTGGGACAACTTACAGAATTTAACAACAACGCTAAACCGTCCAGACGCCTAACTAATAGAGTCAAGAAAATTTTCAAGAAAATTAAAACCAACACGGGACATCCAAGGTATAAGGAACACTTATGTTCATATATGGACCTTCTTAGGCAAAAGCTAAAGGCAAAATCCAAACGATTAGCTCGTTACGTTAAATGTACTAAAAAGAAACAGCAAAACCATTTATTTAACACCAATGAAAAGCTGTTCTACAGACAACTTAGTAGTGCCGGAAAAAACAACTACCACAACCTTCCAAGTAAGGATGAACTTTTTGACTATTGGTCTTCAATATGGTCCAATCCTCAAAAACACAACGAGGGTGCAGCATGGATAGAATCCGAAGCGGGCATATCAAACATTGTTCCAATGATGTTTGATAACATCACAACAGCTGATGTAAACCAAGCTATAGGACAGATTAATAGTTGGAAAGCTCCAGGAATTGATAACATTCAAAATTTCTGGTACAAAAAATTTAGCAGCTTACACGAAGTATTGGCATCGAAATTTACACATATTCTTCAACATCCAGAAGACATTGCTGCCTTTCTTACTCATGGTTTAACCCATATGCTTCCCAAAACAGCTAACACACAGGATCCTTCCCAGTATAGACCAATCACATGTCTTCCAACGCTTTACAAGATATTAACATCATGCATTACTAACAGAATTTACAGGCATGCGGACCAAAATAACATCTTGGCAGGGGAGCAAAAGGGATGTAAACGTGGTCACCAGGGTTGCAAAGAACAGCTTATTATCGACTCTGTGATCCTAAGGCAAGCGCAAAAGCAATGTCGCAACATCTCGACTGCTTTTGTAGACTACCGTAAGGCATTTGACAGCGTGCCTCATTCCTGGCTAATAAGCGTTTTAAACATCTACAAAATAAACCCCACCATAGTTTTTTTTCTTGAAGCTTCGATGAAGCAATGGCGAACAAGCCTTCAGGTAAATATTAATGGTCAGTATATTAAGACTAACGACATTTCTATTCGAAGGGGAATATTCCAAGGGGACTCACTTAGTCCATTGTGGTTCTGTTTGGCAATGAATCCACTTTCTACCATGCTCAACAACACTAAACTTGGCTTCAATCTTAAGATCAATAACAATACTAACTGCACCGTCTCCCACCTCCTTTATATGGATGACATCAAAATTTTTGCTTCCAATCAGCAACAAATCCAACATCTTCTGGATGTAACCGAAATGTTTTCCAGGGATGTACGTATGCAATTTGGATTAGATAAGTGCAGAACCTTAAACATCGAGAAGGGAAAAATTATCAATGGAGATTTGGCGCTCCCTAATGGAGATATAATCGCTGCCATACAGAATGGGGAAACCTATAAATACTTGGGATTTCAACAAGCCAGATTGTTAGACCAAAAACAGTCCAAGGCTAAAATCAGGGATGAGTTTTCACAAAGGGTAAGTTCCCTACTAAAATCTGAGCTGAACGCAGGAAATCTAAACCGAGCCATTAATACATATGCCGTACCTGTGTTGACCTATTCTTTCGGTATTTTACAATGGACAAAAACCGAATTGGAAGATATTCAAAGAACAACCCGTACTATGATGACAAAGTACAGATGTCACCATCCAACATCGTCAGTGCTTAGAACAACACTACCAAGAAAGGAGGGAGGAAGAGCTTTATGCGATATAGTAAATCTATAGTCTTAAAGTCTTAAAAAACTCAATCTTCATAAAAACACTTTTATTGACTTGCAAAAAGCGGCAATTTTAAACACATGTCATACTGTTAGAAAATTTTTAAATCTGTAAATTTTGAGCCTAATCCCATTTGCGTTTACGCTCGGGATAGGTAAATATTACCAGCGAAAGCTGAGTAAGTGCATAAGTCTTTTGATAATAATAATAATAATAATAATAATAATAATAATAATAATAATAATAATAATAATAATAATAATAATAATAATAATAATAATAATAATAATAATAATAATAATAATAATAATAATAATAGTAATAATAATAATAATAATAATAATAATATACTTATACTTTACTTTACGCTGGCACTGTAATAAAAACGTAGATACTGATAAAAACAATAAAATATCTTAAATTTTCCCATCAAGAATTATTATTAAAAGACGTATAATGACACATAAAAGTTTTAGCCTTATAGTTCCAGCAAATTGGCGAACAATAGGTTGTAGAATAGTGTAAAGGTACTGCTGAGCGGTAAGGAGGCGATCTGGAAAAACTAAAGTCTCTTTTGCCACAAATTATTATTCCACTGCACACCATAACTGTACCACCTTTGTACGTATGAACTGCTTAAGTTTCACTTTGCCATATCGTCTACGAACTCTTATTCGATGAGAATCTGGATAAAATATAAATCTAAATTCTTCGGAAAATAAAACTGTAGCTCAATCATTTTCAATTTAGTTTTGACATTTGTCGTATGTCACCTTGAAGAAGGTTTACATTCATCTTATCTAAAATTAATACTTTCAATACACTTACTAAACTAAACTAAATAAACAATGATTTTCTCATTAAATTAACCGTCAGCAATATTTTTTTTTCTATTAATTTTGTAGCTGGAAGTACAATTAATACGATTCAGACAATATTTTTCTAGTGATTATTATTGGAGCTAGTTATAAACGTACAACTCCACACAAAGGTAGCTTTGTCTTATTTAGGTATTATTTACTCTTAGAGAAAGAAAATGAATTAATTGGATTAATACACAATGGTAGGATGTTTTTCAAAAAAGTGTAGAATGATTACTTCCTAACTAAGTACCAAAGGAGGAAAAAAGAGATAAAAGTTTATTGTTTCTAAGAATCCAGAAGAATACATCCGAAAACTTTTAACATTTATAATTTATCATCCAACGATTAGGTGTATAAAAAAATTAAAACTGTATTTTTCCACTAAAAATTACTCACTTTTAGAAACAATTTAAATTTCCTGATAAATAATTTTTTATATAAATTTAGTTTTCTAACTAGAAACTAAAGGACCGGGAACGTAAAAAAATGATTTTTATATTTTGCACTTATAAAAATCTTCATTATAAAACGCATTTGCGTATCGTAATGTAACTTTTACGCACGCAAATTTTTGTTTTAAATGGTTGGCGACATGAGTGAAGTATCTAAAGGCAAGACTATTGACATTGACATTTGTGGCTAATAGCAATTTATTAATTTTATATTGTTCTTTAAGAAAGTATCTGTGAATATGAATATAATATTTTACTTATATAATATATTATTATTGGTATATTATTCTTTTTAAAACATTTTAAAACATTAACATTTGATAATTTAAATGTCACAACTGTCAAATTTTATAAATTACACAGTGCTGCCGACATACTTTTTAAAATAAAAATTTTCGTAATTACATAAAAATAAAAAATTAATTTAAAAAATGGTAAAACGGGCTAAATATAAAAAATATTATAAACAACTTATTTCATATGGCTGTTGTGACACTCGTTCTTTAAAAAACTCATCGCTTCGCGATTCGTTTTTTAAACTTGAACTCGTGTCATAACAGAATTCCATATGAAATGCGTTGTTTAATATACTATTTGCGCACGCAAATTTTTGTTTTAAATGGTTGGCGACATGAGTGAAGTATCTAAAGGCAAGACTATTGACATTGACATTTCTGGCTAATAGCAATTTATTAATTTTATATTGTTCTTTAAGAAAGTATTTGTGAATATGAATATCATTTTTTACTTATTAATATATTATTATTGGTGTATTAGTCATTTTAAAATATTTTAAAACATTAACATTTCATAATTTAAATGTCAAAACTGTCAAGATCTGTCAAATGTTATAAATAACACAGTGCTACCGACATACTTTTTAAAATCAAAATTTTCGGTAGTAGAGAGTTTTCGCAGCTACAACGACAATTTTAACGTACACATCTTTAATATTTTACGTACGTCTATTGCTTTGCGTACGTCAAATATTTAGCGTGTCACGACAAAGACGACGAAATTACGGATGTAAATGACGTCCGTTAAATGACTATTAGACCATAAAATTAATGCCAAATTGAAGAAAAAGAAGCAAGCTGAATAATTTCTTCCATCGTCTATAATATTGCACTAATTAAAGTATGGGTGCCGGTTATGTTTTGTGGTTGTTTACCTTTTTTTAATGTACACGACAAGTTATGGCTGCGAAATATCTGCTGACATTTGTTACGACAACGTAAAATGTTGTGTACGTCAAATTTAACGGTTGCTTTACGTATGGAATGCGAAAACTCTCTATTACGTAAAATTAATAAATTAATTTAAAAAATGATAAAATAGCAAAATATAAAAAATATTATAAACAACTTATTTCATATGGCTGTTGTGACACTCGTTCTTTAAAAAACTCATCGCTTCGCGATTCGTTTTTTAAACTTGAACTCGTGTCATAACAGAATTCCATATGAAATGCGTTGTTTAATATACTATTATTGAATTAATAATTTGCAATCGATTTTGAAATCGGATGGTTTAATTTGCTTAACTAATTTAAATTTTTTAGTATAAGTTAATAAATAAACATTCTATTAGACATTATACAGTAGCAGGTCTACAAAAGGGAATATCACAGTGATATTGCAAAACATTTAATAAAAACAAATGCTACAGAGTAAAAAATACGTTCACAAATACCAAAAGTTGATGAAGCCATGGTAATCAGTTTCACATATGTTTTAAGAATAAGCAGCATAAAATCGCACGACTGCGTCTGGGTCATACAAACCTCACACATATCCACCTCATAACGAAATCAGACATTCCATTTTGTGATCAGTGTCTAAAAAACATTACTGTCGACCACTTATTAGTAGAATGTCCGAAGTTTGCAATCCAAAGACTGAACAACAATATTAAAAACGATTTGAACTCTGTTATTGGCGAAGAAGCGAACATCAAAAATCTAATTAATTACCTAAAAGCTATTAACATATATAACTTATTGTAATAATCACTAACAAATGTCGCTAATAACTCCTGTAGTTGATGCGACTTAATAAAAAAAAAAAAAAAAAAAAAAAAAAAAAGCAGCATAAAATTTTAACATATATACTTGATATGTATTAATCAAAGGCTGTAGTTCCGATTAACTCCCATCAGAATTTCGCCTTGGTATAACACGGTAAATAGTTCTCGTGAAGGAAGCTCGATCGAAAAAAAGTTGTCTAGATGTATGCATGCGCATAAATATTGAAATAAATTAGATTTATTTTTAAGCTACGAGAACGCTTCTTTTTGCCATTTCACTTTGAACTTTACTTGCATAAGTTTGTTTTATTTTTCTGCCCTCTTTTAATTGACATTTTTGTTTTTGTAGAAAAAATTCAATGCGCATGCGCAACTTCTGGACACGATTTTCGAATTCCGCATATTCGGAATAGTAGGTTAGTCATTTTTGGTCATGAAATTCCAATGGGAGTTAATCGGAACCTTCTCCTAATCAAATTTTAATAGCGGTTGCAGAATTAATTTTATTTGCGTTCTACCTACAAATATTTACCAATATTATGATTTAATAATTAATTCATAGCAATTATTATTTATTTATTAATAATTAATGATAAACATTTTATGAGCCAATTTGACTCTATTAACAGTGTGGAATGGTCTTTAAAAACATAATGTTTAAGTTATAAAAGTACTAATTTTGTTTAAATGAACACAACAAAATAGGTAATCAATCAGTAATCATGGAAACCTTTTATAGGCACCGGGTAAAGGTTCTTCCCTTCCCCAGCAGTACCGGACTCTTTCAGACTCTTGGATCTGGCCCTACCTGCTAAAACCACCCCTCCTTACTATTCTTGGTAACCACGAGACCACCGCTAAGGTATACATCGTGGATACCAGGGCATTCACTGTTTCTACACTGTTCTGCGTATTAAGGTTTCCATCGTTACTTTACTGTGTATAACTTTTTCTCCTCCTCTTTCTTAATCACAACTTTCACGAAATATTTAAAAAGGTTGTTAAAAGATCTGCTTTTGGCAGTCATTACTGAGTTGGTACTCTCCACCATAAGATATGCCTCCTGTTTTGCCTCCATTCTCATTCTTTTAGTAAGCCACCTCCTAACGATATACCTAAGTAGTTATCGTTCCTCGTCTTTTCAATTCTGTGGGTGTATCTTCTACATGAGCCATGGCCCGTTAGGAATTGGAAGATAGGGAAATTAGTTCGGCTGTGCTTAGCCTTCGCCCAAGGTACCAGATCCGGATTCAATTTTTTACTAATAGTAAGATCTTGGTAAGATGGACTTTCGCAGAGTAGGGGTTAATATAATAAGTTTCATTAATCTTTTCGTCCACTGCGAAACATATTCATTTTTCCCCCAACGGTTTTGCCACCTTCTCAGGGTCTCTTCCCTTTCTTCTAGAGCTTTAGTTTTCCTTCTGTACATCTTCGTTTTTTTCTCCAGTAGTATGGGCTCGTAACCCGAAGAAGCATTCACCTCAGTGCTGCCGATACCATTTTCATGTATTTTTTAATGCTACCCCAGATTGCATCGCCTTAGGTTTTGACTGACTGAATCACTCCCATTAGGACTGCGCTTTTTTGGCTGGGGGCCTGCCGATAGTTGGCAGTACTTAGAAGTACGGCTTGTCGATACCTTTTCTGTATTATCTCAGTTCCGACTAATGTGAAGTAAAGCTATCCCTGTCGTGCCTTTCCCAAAAAATAATAGCTTATGTATTATTTGGGGCTAACATGAGTCCGTTTTACCTTATCCAGACCGACATGAGTTTCAGAGCCTCATTTGCGGTATATATCATGTCCTCCGCTTCCTCCTGTATTATGATCAGGACCAGCTCAGGTTCTTGTAACTTATTATTTTAAGAGGGGCGTTTCTAATTTGGTAAGACTGCCTGAATTTAGTGAAAAATCTGGTTATTTTTAAATTACAAGAATGTAGAGTAGATGGCGATAGTGGTTTCAAATTAGTATTTTTATTATAAATTTAAATATTTTTAGAGCTTTTTGACTTTCTTTATCTAAGACAGAGATGAAAATATGAATTTTGCTTCGTAAATCATTGAATGTTTCCACGACACACACATACATTTGACCTTGAGACCATAAACAGATGAAAAATGCCTAAATATCCTATTTGGATACATTTTGGAAGTTTGTTGTGATATTGTTGGGTCATAGGCGTAACAAATTAATTGTTTTTAGGATTTAAAATATCGAAAAATAAAAAAAATAAAATAATAGTATATTAAACAACGCATTTCATATGGAATTCTGTTATGACACGAGTTCAAGTTTAAAAAACGAATCGCGAAGCGATGAGTTTTTTAAAGAACGAGTGTCACAACAGCCATATGAAATAAGTTGTTTATAATATTTTTTATATTTTGCCCTTTTTACCATTTTTTAAAATTAATTTTTTATTTTTATGTAAGTACGAAAATTTTTATTTTAAAAAGTATGTCGGCAGCACTGTGTAATTTATAAAATTTGACAGTTGTGACATTTTAATTATCAAATGTTAATGTTTTAAAATATTTTAAAAATAATAATATACCAATAATAATATATTATATAAGTAAAATATTATATTCATATTTACAGATACTTTCTTAAAGAACAATATAAAATTAATAAATTGCTATTAGCCACAAATGTCATTGTCAATAGTCTTGCCTTTAGATACTTCACTCATGTCGCCAACCATTTAAAACAAAAATTTGCGTGCGTAAAAGTTACATTACGATACGCAAATGCGTTTTATAATGAAGATTTTTATAAGTGCAAAATATAAAAAATAAGATTTCGGCATTCCTAACAAATAATTAATTAATGAAATTTATTGTACTAACCAGGGTTGGGTCGGATATTAAAAAAAAATAAAATGTATCCGGATACTTTTTTTAAAAAGGACATAAATTATTAGTATTAAAACTATGTGATGTGCATGTATTTTTAATGTAATATATAATAATAAAAATACATTTAATAATAAGCTAACGAAAAACTTTTTCGGCGTCGGACCAGCCGAGTTTTCAAACTTTTTAGGGGGTGTACTTATTTGTACTTGTAGGTACACTAAAATAAAAATATAAATATTGGGATGTCCTTTATTATAATCCAAAAAATAATTTATTCTAATAATTATAAATACAGGGTACAAAGGGGTTTTATAACTGATTTATAGGTAAAAACCAAGCTCCATTAGAATATAATAATATATTATAACGGTGACCAGTACGAAAAAGGGGATTTAACATCTGAATTAAAGGAAGGGCAGTGTTGTGCCTACGTTAGGTGCATTATCGGAGGGCAATAAATAATATTTAAAAGTATCCAAATATCAAAAACAGTATCCGGATACCGGATACTTTAAAATTTGGTCACGGATACGGATACCGGGTACAAAATTTAAAAAGTATCTGGATACAGCTTTCGGATACATAAAAAGTATCCGGATATTGTATCCGTATACAGAAGTATCCGGATTACTACCCAGCTCTGGTACTAACCCTATTAATTAAGGTATTTATTAGAATAAATAAATTAATTATAATAAAAACATATTACGGTTTCTGAATATACACACATCAACATGGTCTAAAGAAAAATTGAAATAAAGTGGAAAGTATGTAATTATACCTTTTTTAAAATTGAGATTGAAATGTATTGGCAACAATGCAAAATTAAACGAGGTTAATTTGAAGATGTTGAAGTAGATGTAAATTTTTAGAATTTTTGTGGGGAAAAATTTAAATACTTTTCCAAAACGTTTGATGATTATTGCAAAAGTGTTACTATAATGTTTGTAAACATTAACAGGTTAGTCTGTCTTCAATATGACTTCAAGTAAGTACCTTGCCAATTATTTACTGCCTAAATAAATAAATATCATTTATATCATTCATAAATATCATTTATTTTTAGGAGAGTATTGGACATTCCTAAATTACCACCCAGATCCATGATTTAATGAAAAATGGAGTACAAAGTAAAGCACACCCTACAATAAAGCTTACCTATAGTTTATTTTTATTTTGAGAATGAGGCGCAAGAAAAAAATATTTCCATGTTTTCAATAACCTACGATAATAACTAACCAATCTAGTATCTATAGAAATACACTTTGTGCACCTGTTTTCAAGATACCTAAAGAAGTGGGATAAGCTGACTATCAGCGATTGGCCAACAATATTCTTGCAAGTACTAAACATAATTGTTAATGTTATGGGTATATCTTAATAAAACTAATTGTATCATTAAATTATGGCTATTAATTATATTCCAAAAATTTCAACCCCATGCTTTGTGGAATCAATTGAAATAAATTAAAATGTATCCAATAGGATTGTAACTTTAATTTTTTAACTGGTATCTTTCACACAAATGAAAAAATCTTATTTATTTTATATAGATCCATATTTTATTTAAATTTGAAAGCACTCTCCATCTAGTAATCAGAAGTGATAAGAGGTAAGTTTTAATTTGTTTATTTACTGGTTTAATTTTTTTACAATTAATAGGTAGGTATTTATTTTATTATCTATGATTCAGATCTAAATATCAAATTTAGTTTTAAAAGATGTATTGATATAGGTATTTTGCATATTAGATATATGAATTTTAAAAATTGATTGTACTAACCCTTACTTTTTGAAAGTCCATCTAGCGAAACGGCTGTCATTAAAGTTAAAAAAGCAATTTTTTAAATAAATATTGGAAGTTTTGTTAAAACGAAGAGTTTTTTATCATTCTTAATATATGAATTTTCTTCTTTTTGAGTACCTACTAATAGTATTTGCCCATGTTGAAGTATTTTCTTTTGAAAATTGAAATCAGTGGTATTTTGTCTGGATAGCATATTTCTTTGGTTTCATATAAGAGGCTTTACTAGGGCATCTCAAAGAAATGTTGATGCTACTCATCCTTTGTCTACTTTAAATACTAGGATAGACCAGGAAAAATATTAGTATCATTTTCTAAATCAAAACTATCTGATTAATTTTTGATTATTTTATTAGGTGGAGTATGGTAAACAAAATATTTCTATAAGATTCAATAGGTTACTACTTTTCTAAAGTATTTCAAAAATGTCCTGAAAATACTATTTTTAGCAATATACTTTTTCTGGCAACCATATATGTTATTTCATCTATGTTTAGTTAATTAAATTGTTGGAGAAATAAATCAATGGTTTTCAAAATATATGCTACTGTTTCCTCAAAAACTTTGGACCTGAAGTAACTGCCTACACAGGTTTTATTCTATTTATAGTAAATAATTAATAATTTTTACTGTTAATTCTAATCTTTTATTTTTTAATATTTATTTTCTTCAAAAACATTAAATCTGGACCCTTATAGAACCCATAGCTACATCAATATTGTGGGCTACTATGTGTTTTAAAATTACATTTCAATTACATTTTAAACATTACCAAATAACATCTGCATATTATTAGTAAATAACAAGTAAATGTTTTATGTTTTTCTTTTATAGGACTAATTTTCTCAATTATATGTACCCAGTTCACCATATTATGGAAATATATGAACTTCATTCTGACATGAATTTGGAACCCTTTGGTCTGTTTTATCATTTACCAACAAACTTTTAATGGTGAAGGGGATATATATTAAAATAATAGACGTATCCAGTATCCAACCCAAATTTGTAAAACTGTTTTAATAAAAATATTACATATTTGACTGTAAATTTTAATTCTTCACATTATCTAAAGGGAAAGCTATTATATTTATGCATGTTGAACATGTAAATAAATATTGTAGAAACCCTTACTTTGTGGACATTATTATCATGCCTATTTAGAAAAACAGTTTAACACTAAGGCCCGGGTGTTAGAAACATAGATATCAGCATGGTATCAATCGACTAACAGATATCTCTCTGTTATGCTAAAATTGGCGTGTTACAACCGCAGTTATTGTTAAATCCTCTGTTACAGAGGCTTTAAATTTAACAGCGTAATTTTATAAAGTTACCATACAGTTACCATACTGTTACGGAGGAAACATGCGCAATAAACTCTAAATAATGAGATTTTATTTATAATATAGGTTACAACGTTACAACAGTATGTTTTAAAATTTATTGTAAAATAAGTGTTTGTGATCAGAAAGCAATGGTATCTAATTCATCACCTGAATCATCAGATGAGGAAATTCTGGAATTTGTACAAGTGTTTCGACTGAGAATTTTTAGAGAGATTCAAGACCCGGGTGTTAGAAACATAGATATCAGCATGGTATCAACCGACTAACAGATATCTGTCTGTTACGCTAAAATTGGCGTGTTACAACCGCAGTTATTAGTAAATCCTCTGTCACGGAGGCTTTAAATTTAACGGCGTATTTTTATACAGTTACTATACTGTTACAGAGGAAACATGCGCAATAAACTCGAAATAATGAGATTTTATTTATAATATAGGTTACAACGTTACAACAGTGTTTTAAAGTTTATTGTAAAATAGGTGTTTGGGATTAGAAAGCAATGGCATCTAATTCGTCATAAAATGAGGAAATTCTGGAATTTGTACGAGTGTTTCGACCGAGAATTTTTAGAGATAGATTCAATCCCATGGTTTGTGTTTAATAAACCCTACAAAATACAAATAAAATAGGCGGATGCTGCAAATGCAATACGCATATACAGACGGCTCAAAAACCAAGGAAGGATCAGGATATGGAGTCTACTCCAGATCACTTAGCCTAAGGATTAAATGGGGAATGGGAAAAAATACCAGCGTGGTACAAACAGAACTGGCTGGTATCTCAATCGCCGCAAAAGAACTAACCAGAAAAGAAATTTCTGACAAAAACATAATAATCTGCACTGATAGTAGACAAGCCCTACTAACCTTGAATAGACAACGTTTAATAATAATAATAATATCGTACTAAGGTGGGTGAAAGGGCACGACAGGAGCAAAGGTAACCGTATTGCTGACTCTCTGGCCAGGATGGCGGCTGGACTGAAAATTTTGGGACCAGGCGACACCCATGGTTTGACGACTTCGACAATTGCGGAACTAGCCAAACGTTACACCCGTACTCAATCCCTTAAGAGATGGGATGAAACCAAAGAATGAAGTTTTGCCAGGATTACCCTGGGCGACTCTGAGAAGCTGGATACGAATAAATATTTGGCGATGACCAGGAAGAACCTACGTTTAACAGTGGGATTTCTGACTAGACACTGTCAACTAAGGAAACACCTCCATATTATGGGGCTAGTGGACATACCTCTATGCAGGAGGTGTGAATGTCCGGAGCTATCGTCGATAAGAGAGTGTGTGTCTTGGCCTACACCTGCCGACACTAAGGAGATGTCCCCTGGTGACCTGTCTTCCTTCCTGGGTAAGGCAGGATGGACAATGTCCTAGGAGGGCGACTCCTTGGGAGGATGTACAATGGGCCATATTATGGCCTAAGTGCTGTGGGTCTATACTCACCCTTCCTACTCTACAGATACAGAATTCCATGGACGAATATGATGAATTAATCGTTTTATTTTATTTATATTACTGATTCCTAAAAAATATTTTATAGGTAGGTATATGAAATTAGTAGAAACCCTAACTCATACAACTAAAAACATATATAAACATTTTTATAAAGTGTTTAGCATGAAAGAATTTTATAGTTATAAATATAATTTAGAATGTATAATATTGTATTTAATTTTGCCAATATTCATCAACTACCATTCACAATTCAAATATCTATTGGAATTTGATTACGAGGACAGTAATGTTAATAAAAAAACTTAATATTTTTTACTTAGTTATATTTAACGTTCTTGTCTTAACAAAAATAGATATATTTAATAATCACAATGTAAAATAAATGGAAACTCGAAATTTTAAATCAAAATATTTACTCCGAGCGCCAACGTCATCTATAGTCGAAAAGGCAAACGTTGCAAAATACACATTTCAAGAGAGGTGTATATCTCGACTAGGTGGTATCAGGTTGTTACGTAGCGGTCAGATGGTTTTGTTTCTAGCACGCCGAAATAAAATAACCGATACCAGTCAGGTACGTAGCAGATTGGTACCTGTTGGTTTCTAGTACCCGGGCCTCAATCCCATGGACGAATATGATAATTTAATCGTTTTATTTTAATTATATTACTGATTCACTGAAAAATATTTGTTAGGTAGGTATATGATATCAGTAGAAACCCTGACTCATACAACTAAAAACATAGATACACATTTTTACAAAGTGTTTAGCATGAAAAAATTTTATAGTTATAAATATATTTTAGAATGTATAATATTGTTTTTAATTTTGCCAATATTCAACAACTACCATTCACAATTTAAATAACTATTGGAATTTGATTACGAGGACAGTAATGTTAATAAAAAACGTGATATTTTCTACTTAGTTGTATTTAACGTTTTTGTCTTAACAAGAATAGATATATTTAATAATCACAATGTAAAATAAATTAAAACATCGAAATTCGAAATCAAAATATTTACTCCGAGCGCCAACGTCATCTATAGTCGAAAAGACAAACATAGCAAAATACACTTTTCAAGAGAGGTGTATATCTCGACTAGGTGGTCATATGGTTTTGTTTCTAGCACGCCAAAATAAAATAACTATCCGTTTACCGATACCAGTCAGGTACGTAACAGACTGGTACCTGTTGGTTTCTAGCACCCGGGCCTTAGCTGTTAATATTTACATACGTGGTTTTAATTTATAAATGTAAATCCCTTAGGTTGGGTTTAGTTATTCAACAAATAAAGATATAAGATAATGATTAGGTAACTTAAAAGATTAAAAAAAAGTATAAACAAAAATCGGGTCTCTCAAAACTCACATTTTTACCAATTCGACTAAAATAAGAAAACTGTGTTTAAGTAAAAAGTAATTTAGGAAATAACAACGATTTATAACACTAAATTCCTTGCACATATCACAGTTGGATAATGCTATAAACGATGTAAAAACCAACGCAAATTGTAAAAATATATTTTAAAATTAATTTTTTTTAACTTCTAGTAAATTATAAATAAATATTAATATAGACAATTATATATTTAAAAGCAAAACACTAAAATTAATATAAGTATTTTAACGTTATAAACGAGAAATAAGGTTAGGTTGGTTATGTTAAGTAAAGTTTGGATTTGGAGAATTAGAATAGACATACGTCTTTGAAAAAAGCGCCACCAAAACTGTTGAACTAAATTGACAGATTAGTGCAATGGTCAAATTTTGCGTGCATCAAATCTCAAAAAATATACCTTTCTTTAACTTCATATTTTGCTAGTCGCATTCTCTATGTTTTCTTTAGGAGTTAAGCTTCTGGCGTTAAAATTCGTGATCACAAATTGTCAAACTTTTTAAAAACATACCATCATTTAAACACCAATATCTCTTTTATTACAATATAAAACTTAACTAAAAAACCTTATCTCCTAGAGAAATGTCTAAGTTACATCCTGTTAAAATTTGAATACGTAATTTAAAGGCGTTCTTTAGATTTGTTGTTTACAAAATGATTGAAATTTTGGGTACAAATACAGGTTTGCCACCCGTTTTCAGCTGTCACATTTTTGACGCCCCTCTTAATTACAGTAGTTTAATTATTTTTTCCCATAGTCTTAATATCAGAGGAGACGAAACTATCTATTTTTTACTTGCGCAAACATTACCTGTGTCGTCGTCGTCTTGATATTGCCGACTGGAATTTGCTGTGCTGTGATGTTGCCTGCTCTGCATTTAAGGTAAGATATTTGTGATTATTATTAAATCATCTACAGTATTTGTTAATAACATTTGTAAAAATTTTGTGACCATAATATTTGAACTATTTCATTCGGTTAGATAATAGACTTCAGTTGGTCAATGTTATGAGTGTGATAGACAACGCCGCACGACTTGTCTGAATGATACCATACACAGAAGCGGTTATACTATTTTAACGAGATTTTGAAGTTATATTTGTGTTTTTTGGCGTCCGATCTTTTCTGTTATATTTCAATATTGTGTCTGTTTAAGTACAATTTTAATGTACCATCTAAGAAAAACTTGAAAAGTTACATTGGGACTATTATAAAACTTTTAAATACCCTTCAGATTTAATGCTGTGAAAAATTTATACTGCGCTGTTTCGATTTTAGAAGTTTAATAAAGTACATTTAAAAATAAAATTTTAAGCCTTTTACTCGTTTTACTTTTTCTTCCCTTTTCCACAATACATTATATTAAGTTCGTTTTTCAATATCCTGATATTAAATACCGAGGAAAAGTTACTGAATACCAAACGGAATTATATAAAATGTAAAATGATTCGAACTTGGTAAACCAAAAATTAGCAAATATTAAAGAAAGAATTTTAATTAAACCCACAGTCTATATTAACAGAATTTATGAAACAATTAGTTATTCCTTCAGTGAAATTTATTGTATTAACCTATACATTGTCGAAGTGCATTATGTAAGATAATATAAGAAGTTACATGACAAAAACGCATTCCAAAACATCTGGTTTAACAAAGAATGTCTTAAGAAGGATTTAATACCCAAATATGTAAATATCAAATGTATAACTCAATCAAAGGAAGCACAAAAAGTAATTTGAAAGGTCGTAAAAATGTGGATTAAAGAAGAAAGTAGAAAATGGTTTGAAATAAAAGATTCTCTGGACATTTACATTAAAACTTTTCATTCAGAACAGGGTATTACACTCATTTTTAAAAAGTGTAGCAATTAGATTCTACAACGCTAACAAACTTAAAAAATCACAAAATTTTTATTCAGTCGCTAAGTGCCCTAAGTGCATTTAAAATTTATATTTTTAAATTTCGCGCGCAATTTGATGAAAATTATGTACTATGGTAGTGACGTCAGTTCGCTGCGTAAACAAATCCGCTGATTTTCTGTATCTTAAACATAACTGTTTTTATATAAAAAATGAGCTATTACTCCACTTATCGTTGGTATACTGTTCCAGAATGCAAGAACACTGGCCTAAAAACACGGACAAATTGTGGATTCAAGTACCAAGTGATTTAAATTTGAGAAAAACTTCATATTTGTAGGTTATAAAAAGCAAACAAAATAAGTTGATAACTTTCACTTTCTATTTACAGTAGAAAAAATTAACCTTTAACCTGACATCATTAACAGCGAACAGTATTAAACACAAACTTTATATACCTTATCCTTTTCTACTGCTAGTAGAAAAGCATAAAACAATTATGCACACTTGTTTATCAAGCAATAACATACGTTTTTTTTAACTCTAATTATGGCCTTCAAATGTTGTGAAGAGATAGCGCCAAAAAAGTTTAAATGGTTGTATTGATAAGAATTTATTTTGACCTCTTATGACAACTATGATTATTTTGATACATCGAATTTTGTTTAAAGCGTTTTATCATTTGCATTCAAAGAAATTCTATAAAATCGCTTTTTTCAAAACCTATTATTTGTTATTTCCATTTTACGGTAAGCATAAAATTAACTTCAAACACCACACATACACACGCCAAAGTAACAGTAGCCATTTTTGACTCCGATTCATTTCGCGAGGTTTGTAGGTATGACGTCAGGGTAAAGGTCAATTTTTTCTACTATGTATGAAATACGCCACATTATTAGAAACGTCACTGTCGCCATTATATCCAAACAAACTTTTGCCTTATTGTAGTTAATTTGCATTAAAGATTTTTGTATTATGTATTTTCTTGTTTATGAGTTATAATAGTGTTAAATAGACACATTATTATCGTTAATAAATACTTCGAGTCGTATTTAAAGAAGTTTTATTTTGTTTTATATAAAAAAAATGCTTTTGAGGTTAAGTAATATTATTTTAATTTTTTCTCACCTTAGAACAAAATAAAACTTCTTTAA
Source organism: Ophraella communa (assembly GCA_035357415.1). NCBI lineage: Eukaryota > Metazoa > Arthropoda > Insecta > Coleoptera > Chrysomelidae > Ophraella > Ophraella communa. Next base: position 17,524,723 of record CM068984.1, read on the forward strand.
ATATAACTATTCCTTCATGATAATAATGTGTTTATATAGCACTATAATGTCAAAAACTCTACAAAAGCAACACAAAAATGCAAACTAACTACCATAAGGCCACAGTTTGTTTGGATATAATGCTATTTAATAAATTTAAAAAAGAATTAAAACAATTTTTAGTAACCAATTGTTTTTATAATATATCGGAATTTTTAGAAAAAAGATATTAACAATATGGTTTTTTTTAATGTGTTTATTATATCTAGTATTGTAAGTGTATTTTATTTTTTTTAAGTTATTTATATAATTTTCTTGTTATGTGTTGTTGTTTTTATCGTATTTTATGGCTTCATTGTGTACTTTTGACTTATCCTATATCATTTGTATGATCTTACAGGACAAATAAAGATTATTATTATTATGACTTATGTCAAGCAATGGTGACAGTGACGTCACAATAATGTGGCGTATTACTCTGTGACTGCTCTGGTGACTGTCACTTCTAGCCGAATGACATAATAACATGTCGGCTACTATTTCACCGTGATAGAGAAAAGATAAAAAAAAACTGAAAACTTTGATTTGAATTTTAAAACTGACCGACTTATTTTTACCCTTCGAGCATATATACTAATGTAGAGACAGCAAGCAATAGTGATTGTTTTGTATCAGAGGGGAAACTGTCAGACACTACAGCCAGTGTAGTAATAGTAATTAATTATTTACATGGAATCATAAGATATTTTATAAAATAGAAAGTTGAATTATTTATTGCATACATTTCTAGATTTTCAGTATTCTTAATAATATGGCGGTATATTTGCTTTATGCATTTTCCTATTTTTAAACAAGTGTAAGAGACGCTAATGCATATTTACTTGTAAAACGACCTTGATGATTCATTTTCATATTTAAATTTAAAAATCACAAAAACTCTCACCATATAATATATACTCAAATTAATTTAAAAAATGGCTTTAAAAGTAATATCCAAACACCATTAAATTGTAATAATAACTCTAGATGCAAAACAAATTGACAATAATGGCATATGTGACAATTCAACTTGACACACAAATTCAAAACGGACCAAGGAGATTGCTAGACACTATATGATATTTATTTTCCCCCCCTGATACAAAACAAAGCTCATTTGGACGCTGTCTCTACGTTAGTATATATGCTCGAAGTTTTTACCAGAGCTATCCAATTGATTTTTTTCATATACATTAAAATACCCTATTAACTTATTCAATGCATTCTCTAGAATTTGGATGCTTAGATGATAAAGTTAGAAAACAGGTTAGTATTTTGAAACACGATAAATATCAAAAACCGATAAGTAAATTAGAAAAATTAATGAATATACAACACAATCAAACACGTTTTACACAACATAATAACACAGTAAATACGCACGTACCAGTACACTTTGTTGTAAATTTATCAGACACCATCTTTTCAAAAAATGAAAATAAATTTTTATATGAAATAACTTTGAGAACTAATTAAAATAATTTTATTTATGAAAAAATGCAATTAGCCAATCTTTTTACAGACATAAAACCAAATAAATTTAAAATTTAAAGTCAAATTTATAAAAATAACATTTTAGATTTAGAATCTATCAAAAATAAAGTAGATCAAAATAACCTAATCATTACAAAATCAGATAAAGGTAACTCAACAGTAATTAAAAAAAAATTACTTATAATTATTATAATTATAATTATAAGGGTTTAAAATATCGCATTTTTTTCAGTATTTATAGAACAGTATTTAGAAAAGAATATTTAAAGGTACTACCTTATTACGAGTTTATCTACTACTAAAAATGATTTTAGAAGTATTTTAGTACTACAAAAATGTCTATGCTACATGATCTTAAATATCTTAGGTTAACTAAATTAATAATAAACACCCTATTGAGAACACCATAAGAACATAATAAGGAGGGAGGATAGGTACGTGATTTCGAAACATAGTAGACTTGTGAATGGAAATAATTCTATTGGTGAAAAGTATTCTGATAAATATAATAAATATATTTTTCAAAATATTTTTAAAGTATTATAATATTGTAAATAATTTGGTATTAATATAGAAATAAAAATAAAATAATTAATAATTCTTTATTTTTGTAAAATAATTTTATAATTAGGAGTCAAATTTATTTTCTAATTTCCCCAATCTTTTTTAAAATTAATCTATTGCATTCTGGTGTCCTGGAAGTAGCTTCGGTTGTTAGAGGATCATCAGAACAATAAGAGATACTGGTTTCTGAAAAAGAAATATTAAATAATATAAAACTGAGTTGTCGGTATAAGACTCATAATTAGAAATTGAAAATAAAATTGTATACTAACCTATAACAGTAGGTTTCCTATTTGTTGAAGGGATCAGGTCTGAATAATGCGAATCTGAAAGGTGGATGCCTGAAAAAAGTTATGTAAGCTCTTGTTATTTAAAAAGTTTTTGCTTTAAATCACAATCAAAATTTAAAAATAATTTCCTTACCTGGAAGTTTTAGAGTAGGCACAGCATCTAATTTTAAATCTGTAACATTTCTATTCTGTGAGAAAGAGCAGTCTTTTGTAAAGTGGTTAATGCAGATTCTAAATTTTTAACGGTCCTTTCCAATCACATTAACTAAATCTGGTCTATTTAAAGCATTACACCAATTTTTCCGGATCTATAAATATAATGTAACAGAAATATAATATAATATGCATCACATACTAATAAATAGGAATACGCTGAAGCTTTAAAAAACAGATACTTACCTGTGGATCCTTTGTAAACAATGCACGTTTTTATAGTTATTTTTACAAAGGCAACCCTTAATAGAACACATAAAAGCCATTTTTTAATAAATAACTGCAAAAATTCTAACTGGAAAATATATCTACGAGTACTAACGAGAAAATATAACTATTAACAAGAAAATACAATAATTACTAAGAAAATATAATACTATTGTTTCATATGTAACTGTTCATTTTTAAATAAAAGTTAACTTTTATGTTCAGACACCTTTATTATTCATTTCGTGCACCTAACCTGACATCAGACATGGAACACTCAATTTACATTAATGATGATAGGGAGTGTATACTGCTACTTATGTACGTATCTCCCCCGTTAACAAAATGCTTATAACTAATAAGTAACATAGTCATCAAATCTTGTGGTCTTTTAATACACCTACTAGGCCTTGAACCTGCATTCAGGCTTACATCTACACTTTGATCATTACCATTATTGCAAAGACTTTGTCGCCCGGCTTCTGTGTCCAAACTATTATTTTTACAGTATGGACTTTAGTTATCATCCGAGTTATCTGCACAACAAGATGGACTAATCAAGTCTCATTTTTAGTGTTTTTAAGAAAAGAGGAATTTCTTCTATATGTGTGACCATCTTGGTCGCGAACAATATATAACCTAGGTGTTGAGTATTCTTCAACTACCTTTGCTGGTTTCCACGAAGTACCTATCTTCTTTTCTTAATTTCACTAGTACATTGTTATTTGACTGAAAACTACATCTTTCCTTAGCAGTTTTGTCATGATGATCTTTTTTTATTCTTTGTATTTTTTTTTTCATGTATATCAAAAAGTTTTGGTTATAATATATTTTTTGACACAGGCAAATTTGACCTTAATTTGTTCAGCATGTGATACATTAAGTCCACTCAACTGACTATTTCTGTACTCTAGCAAAAGCAAAAAATAAAACAGATCATCATGATTTGAACATTTCCTTAACATCTGCTTACAAATGCCTACAGCTTTTTCAGCTAAACCATTACTTCTGGGATATCTTGGACTGGAAAACGCATACTCAATATTATAGTAGTTACAAAAATCTTTAGATTGTCAGACACAAATTTTCTTGGTAGGTCAGCAAACACGTTTTTTAGCCGTGAAATAATTTCACTAATATTCTTACTTTTTATTCTAATAAGCTCAATCCAGTTACTGTAATAATCAACTATGACTAAGTATGACTTTCCACCAAAGTCCAAGATATCTGAGGCAATTATCTCAAAAGGAAGCTTGGGTACTTCGTGACACAAAAGTGGTTCCTTTTCACAGTTTCTACTATAGATTTCACACGTTCGACCCCTACTAATAAATTCCTCCATATCTGCAGACATACCACGCCAGTAAAAAAGTTTTCTTGCTTTTGAATTTGTTTCCTCCATTCCTAAATGTGTTTTATGGAGTTGATTCAACATATACAGTCTAAGAGCTTTAGGAATGCAAACACGATCATTATAAAAAATGATGCCGTTCTTAACAAGCAAATCGTTTTTGAGTTTTGCAAATTGCTTTATTTCGGGTGATTCTGAAAACTTTTTAACTGGCCACCCATTTAAACAATATTCTTTTACAGCTTTAAAATCTTGGTCACCCTTTGTTTTGTTTTTAATATCTTGTAACCAATTTAGTATAATTGGAGGATCTCTTTCAACACAATGTACTACATCTGAAAAATCTACATCCTCTTTTACTTTGTCTTTTATGAATGACCTGCTCAACAAGTCAGCAATGTACATTTTATTTCCGGGCAAGTATTCAATTTTAAAATTATATTTTAAAACTTTTAGTCGTATTCTTTGAAGTCGAGAGGTAATTTTATTTATATCTTTTAAATGGATTACTAAGGTGTATGATCCGACTGAACTAAAATATCCTGACCATATACAAACTAATGAAACTTTAACAGACAAAAACATACTGCTAGATATTCTTTATCTATCTGTGCAAACCTACACTCACTCTCAGTCAACTTTCTGGAACAAAATGCTGTGGACTTGCCATTTTGCAAGAGGCAACCCCAAATACCACTTTGACTTGCATCTGCCTGTACAACTAATGGAAATCTGCTGTCAATAATTTTTAACGTAGGCAAGTTACTTGTTACAGCTTTTAAACTCTGAAATGCAGTATCATGCTCACTGGTCAAAATATATTCTACATTATTTTTTATTAAATCTCTTAATGGTTCAACAATACCAGACAAGTTTGGAATATACTTTGTTAAGTAATTTGCTATTCCTAACAAACTCAAAAATTCTTTCTTTGTTTTATGTGCCTCCAGGCTTAAAATGACTTTAATATAACTGTTCTCTTGTTTGACTCCTTCTTTAGAATATACTTGGCCTAAGTATTTGACCTCACTCACTTTACACCGCAACTTACTTTCATTAAACTTAACATTATACTTTCTTGCTCTTTGTAACACCTCCATCATTATTTTATCATGCTCTTCCACACAACTCCCAGCTACTATAATGTCATCAAAATAGATTTGTGCATTTAAATCACCAAAAATTTTTTCATTAATTCTTTGAAATACTTCTGGACTAGAAGCCAATCCAAAAGGTAAGCGCTTAAATCTAAAGGTGTTATAAAAGTACATATCTTACTACTTTCATTATCAAGCGAAATATGGTAAAAACCCTCTTTCATATCAAGCAATGAAAACACACCCTGAAGCTTTCAACCTATCTCTTCTGAAGTAGGAATAGGGTGTTTATCCAAACAAATATTTTGATTAAGATGGAGTGGATCTAGACAAATTCTAAGCGCACCATTGGGTTTTTTCACATAAACAACATTGTTCACCCACTCTAAAGGACCATTAGCCTTCTCTATTATTTTGCTCCTTGCCATTTTCTCCAATGTTTCCTTTAACTCTGTTTTTACTTTATCTGGCAGTCTTCTACAATTACTTACTACTGGAACATAAATATTTTTTAATACTATTTTATAGACATAGGGAACTTTACCAGTCCCTTTAAACACATCTTTGTTATCAGCAGTAAACTTGTTTTTTGAGCTACCAGTGCAATTTTCTTGCAAATGTACCTCTTCAACTTTATTTATTAAATTCAACTGATTACAAGTATTCAAACCAAACAAAGTCTTACCTTTATTATCAACAACAATGAAATTTATTGTATATTCTTTACCTCTGACAATACACCTAAGAATTACATGACCCATAACATTTAGCTTATTATTATCGTATGATACCAACAAGTGATTTTCATGAATTATTTTACTGACTTCATTACATTTTTTAAAATAAGGTAAAACATTGCACTGAGCGCCACAGTCTAGCTTTATGCTTAATAATTCATTATTAATCAATACAATTTCAAACCATTATTTTCCTTTTTATTGTACTGTAATGTGCTAATATTACTTACCTCTATCATATCTACTTTATCATTACTTTGGTCCAATTCATGTACATTTCTTTTATCAAATTTTTTATAACTATTAGATTTTAACTTTTTGTTTTTACACCCTACTGCAAAATGTCCAATTTTAGCGCAATTATTACATGTCTTACCATAAGCATAACAATGTCCCTTATTGGGTGTGTTCGGGGAGCACGCTTTCGAGCTATGTAGCGCCAAGAGCCATATAACGCAAACGAGGAAAAGTAGATAGCGCCAAATGGCGCAAATAGCGTGCTCCCCGAACACAGCCATTGTGGTTTATACCACAAACATAGGATCCCTTATCATTTTTATTTATTTTTCTTTCATCAGATTTCCCTTCTTTCTTCACATTTTGGTCGAAATTTATCGGTGCTAGCAATTTCAAACCCATGCTTAAATTTCGGTTAGTTTGGTTTACTTTTATTGGTTTATTTTTTGGCTTCAGCCACTCTCTTTTTCAAAATTATTTATTAACTTAAAGGCTACACTTAATGTTAAATAACTGACACCATGTTTCATATGTAACTGTTCAAGGATGATGTTTATTTTTAAATAAAGCTTAAAAATTATGTTCAGACATCTTTATTCTTCATCTCTTGCACCTAACCAAAGAATACACCAACTAACAAGAAGCGAAAGTAAGGGCTTTTGACAAATTATTTTTTGGCGCATGTCTGAAGCCGCCATGATTATAATAAGGTAGTTATCAATTCTGGTAGAACCAAAGAATATTGATATTGATAATATTTTAACATATCTTAAATAAGCGTACAAGGACACTAGTACTTTTGGAGGCTTAAGAGCTCCAAGTGTAGAATTTGTTGAATATATCTATAAGTTAGATTTTAGATATTTACAGCATTATTTGAAAACATTTCAACAGAAAAATGTATATCTCATTCAATGTTCAAAGAAATGATAAACATTCATTTTAAACATCCATGTAATTTATTCCCACTGGAATATGTAATTAAGCTATTTATAAGATTAAAAATTTATTATTCTCTTAAATATTCTTATAATGATCTGAATAGCAAAAAGAAAAGGGAACATAAACAAAATCGAAAAATAACTATTTTATCTCATTTGTAAAAACTGTGAAAATAAAATAATTTATCACTAATTTTTTTTATTGGTACCTACCCTATATATACCCCACTTAAGACCTTAAAATACTTATACTCAGAATTAATAGTATATTATTTTTCTCCTCGTAACCATTAAATACGTAAACATTTATTGTATTCCTCTCAGTGTAAAAAAGTAGATATCTGCCAATTTTAGTTTTTCAAGGTCATACATTTTGGTCCTACAAACATCAAAGGATTTTCGCCGGCTTGCTTCTTGTTAGTTAGTGTATTCTTTGCTTTTCATAAATACCAAATGTTTTAATTTATTCAAGGAAAACATTTATCAAATATAAAATAATAGCAATATAAATATAAAATATAACAAATTGAATAAAACAATATTTTAAATAATCCAATGGATTCGATTTACAGAAATAAGTACTGGCAACATTGTCCATCCACTATTCTTTTTAAGATTTATGACCATCTCATATCTAGACATAATTAACAGAATTTGTCAAAATTAAAAAAGAAATGGCGGATTATTAGTACTTTTAATTGCGATATTCCATTTCAAATGTGCATCATCCAAGAATTTTTTTCTCTTAAAATGCTCTATAGCAATAGGGCTTTCCAATAAAAAAGAATCGTCATGAAATTCCGTGGGTCGCAAAGTACAACGGACCCCAAAACATATCTACTTGTACCTATTACTGGTTTATTATTTTACATTACATTTAATAGTATTTATGTACCTTTTTTAACTACTGTTTTACACAACAAACTTATTATACCTTATAATAAATAACGACAACATAAGGACTTAATTTTTTAGAGCCCAGCTCTGGTTAGAGGCTTGCAACCGTGGAGATTTGTGTGGAAAGAGTGCAGTTGAGTTACATTTAATTATGTTTGTGGATATTTAATAAAAAAATGTTTAAATGTTCATACTTGTAAAGTATGAATTGAATATTCTAAATCGCAAAATATTTAGATATTGATAATCTTTTAATATATCTTAAAGCGTACAATAAGGACACTAGTACTTTTGGAGGCTTAAGAGCTGCAAGTGTAGAATTTGTTGAATATATTTATAAATTAGAATTGTTATTTACAGCATCATTTGAAAACATTTCAACAGGAAAATGTATATCTCATTCAATGTTCAAGGAAATGATAAAAATTCATTTTAAACATCCATGTAATTTATTCCCACTGGATCATATGATTATATTATAATGGGTTTTTTTACTTTTAAGTTGATAAGTCCTTTAAATTTTTAAAGTACTTTACAATTTTTTGACATAGTATAGGTTTATAGTACTCAGTTGTAGATTTTTTTAGGCAATTATTACGAGAAAATAAATTAGTAGGTATTTTTGAATTTGTGCGGTTTTAGTTTTCCTTTTTTGGAAGGAGTGAGGTTTATAGTTAATTTAAATTAAATACATTTTATATTGTGCAATAAACTTTATCTATTCATATTATTAACATGGCGGTTAATAGATTATTAGGTAATGAGTTAGAATATGAGTTATATATCCGTGGACTGGAGATTCCTAAAAAGGTTATGAATAGAAGGGCTCTTTTAAGGGAAGTGATGAAAAAAGAAAAGGAAACAGGAATGCCAACGGAAGTAGAAGTAGATCTAAATTTTGTTAGCGAAATGGAGATATGCAGGGAGAAAGTGGAAGAATTGGGAACTGCCATTGAGGCATTGGATCTGGAGAATGCGATAAATGATTTCCGACGGATTTATACGAGATTAACTCATGTGACGGCTCGTTTAGAGTGAATCAAGGAAGAAGATGAAGAAAAGGAAACGGGAAGAAAAGAATTAGTAGGAAAACTTCAAGATTTATAAAGATTCCTCAGTTTTACGTACGAGGAGAGAGCATCGTAGGCGCAAGCTCTTCAACAAGAAAACCAAACCAACACTCAAGAGGAGTATACGACCCAGGAATTAGCAAACTCAATTTTAAATCTTCCTAATCCGAACGTTACAGGTTCTTAACAAAGTTGTGGGTCACAATAAGATTGACCAACCACATCCAAAGGGTCTGTATCTCAAGAAACTCATAGTCCTGAGTCTCACCTTGACAGGTCATCCATTTCCAAAGGAAGGGAACTTCAGACGAATGAAGAGGGAAGGCCTATTTCACCAACTAAGAGTTTTACAGCTTTGTCTAACTTGTACCCACCGCATTCTCGAGTTAACCCACTGCCGCAGTTCTTCCATCCAAACTTTCAAGCAACTTATCCGGTTGCACCATCCATGTATATGCCACCTCCACCTAACTTAAATTTTGAACCATCTGATCAGGGAAGGCGACGAGATGAGCATCAAGAAAAAAACACTTCTCAGCCATGCATGCCCTCAGGACGACAACATAGGAGTAGTTCACATGTTTCTTTTCAGCCAGATTTAGTGGACTTAACAGAGAGCGGAAATGTCTCAAGGAAAGCTAATCCTTCTTATTCCTTCGATCCTTGTCCCCCTACATTAACTCATTCTTTTAGCATTCAAGATCGTTTTTCAAATAGTTATTTCCGAAATGACAATGACTCTCGGTTTGTGGACGTGTCCAAATGGAATATTAGATATAACGGACGCACTAGCGTCAATGATTTTCTGGAAAGGATAGAAAAAATTAGAAATTCCCGAGGAGTTCCAAAGGATCAACTTCTCCGTTGGATACCAGAAATATTATCTGAAGACGCTCTTTTACGGTCTAGAACCCAGTAATTTTTATCTTGAGATGATTTCATCGGACAACTTCGCCTTGCTTTTCGGCCGTACGACTATGAATTAAGTCTATGGGACGAAATATGTCATAGAACCCAAGGAACTCATGAGAAAGTGTTACAGCTCTGGAAAACTTGTTTTGTAAGTTGGAAAATCCGCCTTCAGCGACATAGCGAGTGGCTTTGATTAGAAGGAACTTATTACCGTTCATTCAGAAGCAACTTGCTCTGCAGCAGATTTCTTCTATTCAAGATTTAATATGGTTAGCCAGGACGGTAGAAGAAACTGAGGCTCATACACAAAAATACGTTCCACCACCCACTTCTTATAGAAATTTACTGGAGCCAGAGTTGGCGTATAAAAAACCACCAAATGCTTCTTTCCCCCACCAACAGCCAACGGTAGCAACTATTAATTCTACTACCTCACAAGTGTCTTTTGCTCCGTCAAGATGACACGGCAAATGCTTCACCTTGCTGGAACTGTGGAAGTACGGCACACAAATTTAGGAAGTGTCCAGAACCAAAAACAAAGAGATTCTGTTCTAACTGTGGCGAAGAGAATGGCATCGATAGCTGCGCAAAGTGCCGAAAAAACCTGAACCGAGGTCGTCAGTAGGCCGACTGGACGATCCTTCAATAACCCAGGCCGATCAGTCACAACGAGTGCTGCTTGATTTTGTATTGTCCCATGCGAAGAATGATTCAAGGCCTTGCAAGTAACAATTTATGGGTTTGAATTATTGGGATTGCTTGATTCTGGAGCCACTAATACCGTTTTAGGAGAACCAGGTTGGGATTCATTGAAATCCTATGCGCAACTCAATCCTTGTAAACAATCTACTTGCACTGTTGCAAGCGGTCAAGCATGTGGAATACTTGATCAAGTCACACTACCCATAATTTTACATAACAAGCTACAACTCATCAATGTACTAGTAGGACCTACATTGCCTCAGGTACTAATTCTCAGTATGGATTTCTGGAGATCTATGGAAATAATACCTGATTTATTTTCTGGCCAATGGTGCTTTAGAGATCAAAAATCCCTTCCCTCTGTAGACGTAGCCCTCATTTCTTCTGATAATTTAACTGGGGACCAAAAGAAACGACTTAGCCTACTAGTGGATTGAATGTTTTCTAAAATGGGAAAGACGCTAGGATGTACAAAAATGGCAACGCCACTATCCCATTTCTCCTCTGTTGCAAAAACAGGTTACTCAAGAACTCGAGATAATTCTTAAGGACGGGGTTGTGGAACCCTCCCCATCACCTAGGGCATCCCCAATTACTCTTGTAAAAATGTCAGATGACACCTATCGGTTTGTAGTTGACTATAGGCAACTCAATAAAGTCACTGAGCGTGATGCTCATCCGCTTCCTTTTGTCAACAGTACGCTAGACAAATTAAGAGATCCATACTATTTAACCACGTTGGACATTAAGTCTGCCTACTAGCAGATTCCTCTCTCGGAGGAATCTAAGCCTTTAACTGCCTTCGTAGTCCCTAACCGAGGTCTTTTTCAGTTTTGTAGGATGCCAATGGGACTTCACAACGGTCCTGCCACTTGGCAGCGATTTATCGATAAGGTTCTTGGAGTAGACTTGGAGAAATATGTCTTTACTTACTTAGATGATGTGATTATCTGCACAGACACGTTCAAGAAACATCTAGAAATCCTACAAGACGTCCTTGATAGATTAAACAAAGCTGGCTTAACTTTAAACCAAGCTAAGTGCCATTTTTGTAAACCTGAGCTAATATATCTGGGTTACATGGTTGGACCGAATGAACCACCTGCAAAGGTGGAAGCGATCCTTAACATTCCTCAACCAAAGAACACAACTGATGTCAGGCGATTGATCGGATTAGCGTCGTGGTAGAGGCGCTTTGTGCCAAATTTTTCGGCATTGATTGCTCCTCTCTGTGAACTTCTTAAGAAGAACAAAAGTTTCAGTTGGGATTCTGCTTGCGCAGAGGCCTTCAAAGCTCTAAAAGAACATCTGGTTATGGCACCCATACTCTCGTGTCCTAATTTTGACAAGCCTTTTTTTGTACAGACTGACGCATCAGATTTTGGGCTGGGGGCGGTTTTATCTCAAACAGGCGATGACGAAGTAGAGAGAGTGATCTGCTATTTGAACCGTTCCCTAACTAAAGCGGAGAGACGGTATAGTACCACTGAAAAGGAGTGCCTGGCAGTTTTGTTTGCAGTGGAAAAGCTTCGACCATACTTGAAAGGATCAAGGTTCACCGTAATTACGGACCACTACAGTTTAAAGTGGCTCAACAACATCAAAGACCCTGTTGGGCGTATTGCTAGGTGGGCTGTAAGGCTTCAGCAATACGACCAAATAATCCACCGGAAAGGTAAGGAACATGTTGTACCTGACGCTCTATTTAGATCTGTTCCTGCTATTGATGTTATCGATTTGTCACTATCTTAGCCAGTACAGGATCGATGGTACCTAGCGATTTTCCAGAAAATTATTGCCAATCCAGGTAAATATCCCTTATGGCGTGTGGTGAACCATGAACTTTTCAAAAATGTCGACGTTCCTCATCCTGATCTTTCTGATAACCCTGATGGATGGCGTAGAGTGGTGCCAAAAGAGCTGCGAACCAAAGTTATCTCAGAACATCGTGATCCACCTACTGCTGGACATCTTGGCATCTTTAAAACCAGATGTCGAATCGGAGCCAAATATTATTGGCCAAAACTCAAACAAGATGTAGCCAGATGCGTACAAAGATGTGTTGTGTGTCTAAGAAACAAACCCGAACAAAAGGCGCCTATCGGTCATATGTTGAGTGCTGGTCCAAGTACTTGTAGGCCCTGGGATGTTCTGAGTATAGATATTGTAGGCCCCTTACCACAAAGTACTTCAGGATTTTGTTATGTCTTAACTGTGCAAGATATTTTCAGCAAATATGTATTACTGTTCCCTCTTAGGAAAGCCACTGCCTCTCAAAAATGCGAGAATTTTGAGAATCGTGTTGTGTTAGTCTACGGGGCTCCTAGGAAAGTTATTCTTGATAATGGGGTACAGTTTCGAAGTAAACTTCTATCTGATTTATTCCAAAAGTATTATATCATTCCTGCCCATATTTCCAATTTTCATCCCCAAGCAAACCCTGTTGAGCGAGCTCATCGAGTAATTAACACCATCCTTACAAGCTATATTTCTGGAAATCACAGGCTTTGGGATAAATACCTGCAACAAATTGGTCATGCTATTAGATCCTCCCACCATGAGACGACCCAACTGACTCCAAATTTTGTAATGTTTGGAAGAGAAGTAAATATCTCCGGACAACATTTACCTCCTCTTGCTACCCCATTCCAACCACAGTTACGCTCAGAAGCATTGTTGGAAGTTTATGAAGATATACGATCTAGGCTAAAGAAGGCGTACGAAAAAAGTAAGATTCGCTACAACCTTTGTAGGCGTGAAGACAAGTTCCAAAAAGGCCAATGGGTTTGGAAAAAATCATATGCTTTATCTGATGCATCCGAAGGCATCACAGCTAAATTCTTGTCCAAATATGAAAGACCTTTCCAGGTATATAAGGTAGTATCTACATGGTCTTATAATTTAAAAGACGATAGAGGTAAATCTAGGGGTGTATGGCACGCAGAGGACCTTAAGGCCCATCCGCCAGATCCTACCCTAGGAGAAGACGATCTATCTGATAAACCTTCAGATCAGGAGTTTAAAATAGATAGTTAGAATTAGTTTAGTTAGGTTTAGTTTATTTAGGTAAACATTTTCATTTCTGAAATGTTCCAGTAAAGTTTTTCTAGTGAAAAACTTTTTCCAGGAAAGGGGGGGTTGTTACGGGTTTATTTTTCATATGCTGAAAAAATTATGGAAATCAGTACTTACCACTTAAAATAAGACTAAGGAAAGAATAATTGAATATGTATCTATTGATCCAAAATCATTGTTTACTTTGTCATTATAAACTTGAATTTAAGGTTGAACTCTTCTTCTTATTAGCAACAGTATTTAATAATTCTCTAACTCTAATGCCTAATTTGCAAAAACAAAAGCCTACCATGGTTAATATTAGTTGTGATCACCAAAAATCTACTAGCTAAATAAAGGATATTAGGTTTTCTCTCTCACTGTCTTCTCTGTCTTTCTTCTTGCTTTTTCTGTGCTAAATTTGGGCCATGTGGTCACATTGACGAATTTATTTCGAATTTTGAAAATTAGCCTAAAACAAAAGTTAGCAGCATCAAAGATATTGTATACATAAAAACCTTGACTGATTTTTCACATTAATTGTGGATATATTTACTAATTAAGAATAATGAAAAACTCTTAGTTTTACCAAAACTTCCAATATTTATTTAAAAAATTGCTTTCTTAACTATAATATAAGAAAGCAATTTTTTAAATACATATTGGAAGTTTTGGTAAAACGAAGAGTTTTTCATTATTCTTAATAAGATGGACTTCCAAAAAGTAAGGGTTAGTACAATCAATTTTATATTTACTTATCTTTAAAAGGCCTCTCCTCATATCCGGTAAGCTATATCTTGATCACATATGTAGTGCATAAAAGGTTACCATAATCATTCATGCTTTTAGGCCATATCTACCTAACCATCACCTACTACCAAAACCTTCTAGTCTATAGTAGATAACTCATCCATAGAATATTAGAAGTAGCCTGTAGTACCAGCTTGTAGTACCAGGACCTTATTTGCACCTCTATCACCTACAGTGCCATTAGTGATTAGGCTGCACCCTCTAGTAATATCTTAGATGCTTTGGCTTTACCGCACTCTGCTGAAAACAAGTAAGAACTTTCCATTATTTTTGTGTTCACCAGTTCACAACTGCAGTTCTATTTCCTTCAATTATCAGGGGTATCTGGAAAACAAAATGTAAATTAAAGAATAATATTAAATTATTATTTGAACTAATATTAAAATTATACTACTACATCGTCAGAATTCCAGAAAAATGTACATCCTTTCTTTAGTTTTTCATAAAGTGGAGTACATATAACGTGTAATTTATCAATAAATCTGCTATAATAAGTGAACCTTATCCAATCAAGACTTTAAAACTAACTGTTAAAACAAGACTAGCTTATAAAATAATTGGTACAGAATTGTGTGTATATAAAATAATCTACTTACCGTTATCAATATAAAATTGTAAAACAAATTGTACTATTTAGGGCTCAATTTGCTGTTCAAAATATTTAGAGAATTTAATATTTAAGATTCAAGTACTCATTTTACTGAACATATCTTAGTAAGTACTTAATGTTTTGTGGCATTTAGCATGTGATAAAGAACTCTATCCAGCATTTCTGTTTTTATGAATTACTAAGACCCGACCCACTCTCCAGTTCTGAGTTAAACAATATCAATCTGATCTAGTCGGTATAGTCACTTTATAGTGCCTGGCTCAAACATTAACTAAATATTGCCAGGAGTAATATTTTTATTAAGTACTGCTCATTTATTCAATAACAAGTACAAGAATAAGAAACTCCTGAGAATAACCGAATTAACTCTGAATAGTGTTTACTGCTTGAAAACCTATACTTTTCATTATTCACGTATCATAGCGTTATTAATATTTAAACCCTTAGGCTGCTTTTATGCACGCGTCTTTTATCGTCTGTCGCGTGGCGACATAAAAACGCGACTTTTTTAGACGAAGCAAAACGTGTGTTTCAAAGAATAAAAAAAATCTTAGTATTAACGTCCCATTCTTTACAGACCTGGAGTTGGCCTCATATACACAACCTGGGATGTCTGTCAACAAAGTCAATTTCATTTATTATTATGTTTTTATACTATACTAAATCACGTTGTAAAGACTATTAATAAAACGTAAAAGCTGTATATACTTGTTTATTAAATTATAGCATAGAACCCAAACTTATTGACTCACTTGGAGGTAGTAAAGTGGTTCATTATTAACCAAGGTAGAAAAAAACACAGTCTAGCTGATATAGCTACATAATACTCTAAAAATTACAAATTCTTTCCATGTAGTATAAGAGCCCGTGAACCCCAGACCTTCGTTATTTTATAAAAGTTGAAAGTTTGTCAGCGCATGCTACCAAAAGAGGTAAGAACGATGGACTATTATGAAGTTTGGGTCACCGTGGCTTTGGCAGGTAAACGGTACTAAAGGTGTGTAAAATACCGATCTAAATTCATCAAATAATAAAGTGTTTTTTTGTGTTTCGCTACATGCGCACAAAATATACGCAGAACTGACTGAGTCTATGTGCTAGAGAGCAAACGATACATTATCTGTTTTACCATATTGGAACACCTTCCTCTTATAGAAACTGTGGATATGAGAGTATTAAATATATGGATTTCAGTTCATATTTTAACAGAAGTTTAGGTTAAACGGCTTACTAATGTGTTTTGCGCTTTTCTGTTTATTCACATGCATGGAATGCTTTTTAACAAAATTTTAAAATCTCGATTTTACTCAAATTTTGTTACTTTTAAACACTACTGTTTAAAAGAAAATCCCAGTAGTAAAAAATACTAGGTATATAAGCCATGGTAGATAAGTTGACCTACTATGCTAGTATTAGTTTAAAACAAGCCCTAATCGATCTTGTTTACATAACCATAGGTTAAAATTAAATTGCCTGGACGTTGATTACTTTGCCTTACAGGTTTACAAAAAAAATTTTTAAGAAAACTATATAACGCTAGACAATTAAAATTGTTTAATTAGTCACTTTAATTTGAAAAATAAATTATTTTATTTTTTTCCCGCAATCTTAAGAAGCAAAATATCAAATTAAAGCAATTACTTGAGATAGTAATATGGGAGAAAATGGAGTAGTTTTCATCAGTTCCATTCAAGATATTCGAAATATAATATTCAATTTTTAATTCAGGGGTATTCAATCATATAAATTAAGTTTCTTTGTACTAAAGGACAGCGAAAAAAATGGCATCAGTCAGTGTTCTGAAAGTAAAAAACATGCTTTTAAATTATGAACATTTTATTATAGAGCCTCTTAAAGCTACTCCAATATAAACTTTTGCACCAGCATCTGCGCCTACTACACAAATATGTAATAAAAAGTAGAAATCTGAAGAAAAGAAAATTAAAATATTAAATGAAATTTCTACTAGTAGTGGCAGCAAAGGGAAGTAATTTGACTAAATGTAATAGAAAGATAATTTCGATGACTCTGCAACTCAAAACTTTACTCAGTAAAATAAATTGAAATTTTAAATTTATCAAGAACATTTAATATAAAACTTTTTATACTTTATACTATTGTACTTTTTATATTTATATATATTTTTTATATTTATATACTATTTAATTTTTTTATACTTTATACTATTTATTCAAAGAATTACGTAAATTAAAAAAAATCTGGTGTATACAAAATTTTCCAAAATATAATGCTGTACCTATATCTTGGTCAAATACAAAGACATTTTGAAGTAAGATTTAATGAACACTTAAGGGTGTATAAATTATAATGACAAGATAAGTCGAACTAAGCAAAACATCTACTTGAACATATTTGTGACAAAAGCAAAATTAGGTTTTTTTTGAAGAAATTGAAATAAAAAGACATCTAGCAGATCAACACGTTAAAGTTGTTAATGAACAAATTAATCTTGGAAGTTCTCCACTATTAAGATGTTTACATTGATTCATTTTATACATAGATAAGACATAACACTAAATTTAGATTTCCTGGAAGAACTTGAAATAAAAAGACATCTAGCAGATCAACAATTTAAAGTAGTTAATGAAGAAATAAATATTGGAAGTTCTCCACTGTTAAACTGTTTACTTTGATTAACTCTTCAATTTTTATACATAGACAAAACATAAATGTAGCAAAAATATATTAATTAATTAAGTTATTGTAAAGATCAGCATGATATAGTTTTTTTCTGGTTTTTCTATATCATTGCACAGTTATACTGATCTTAATGTCTTACTTCCATACTTGCTCTAGTTATGACACTACTTAATCAATATCGGATAGCTACTTTAAAAACAAAATGTAACTTCAATATGTCAATCAAACGATGCTAGTTTGTAGCGAAACAGTTGTCATTGAGTTTAAAAAAGCAATTTTTTGATTAAATAGTGGAAGTTTTATTTAAAAAGTTCTATTTTTAATGTTCTTAGTAAGATGGACTTTCACAAAGTAAAGGTTACTACAATCAATTTCATTAAATTTATTATCATTTATATAAAAAAAACTGGCAATTTGTCAATTACAAGCTCTTTTAAATAAACAATTTAACTAACACAAATCTTATTTCTGTTAGCCACTATTTTAAAAAATTGAAAAAAGTAAAAATTTTATCTAGATGGCCGTGACTTCAAATCTTGATGTAATTTTTAATGATGAATAACTTTTTTAAGTCAAATTTTTTGATATTTAGTAAAATAAGGGTACTTTCCGCTTTACTCAAATCTGAATGCACCTCTTATATTACGCGTCTTTCACTACATCTTGTTGGTACGTTTTTCGTTTTAGGAGATGCACAAACACTATTATGAAGAATAACTTTTTATTGAAAACCACATAATAAATTTTCAATTGGTGCGGATTTTAGGGTAGGCGCTTGATCTGAATTGTATTGTACCGTATGATTTTTTATTATGTTTCCGGCATTGGCACTGGTACCGCATTATGGCATTTCACTATCCTTGTGTATGCACCAGTCATCGTCTTCCAACCAAATGTTTTATTATAATAAGTTTTGTACCCACAAGAAATTTGACAACGTTGTCATTCTGTTAACAGACAGTACGGATGATTTTTTGTTAAAAGTATTTAGTGAACAAATATTCTGCAACGAAGTTTGATATAATTTTTGTCCCATTATTCAGGACGTTTCATTAAACGGGGTTTATTTTCGACAGATATATTTAAACTTTAGATTACAATCCTTCTGTCTAGCATGTTTTATTTGGATATTTGTAGAAAATCATCGGACTGAAACGTTGAATTCTAAAAACAATATCAGAGTTTCCCACATATTTCGAATAGAGCAGTGACAGGGGTTTAAATGATTAGAACATGCTATTTATTTATAAAAATTCCAAATAAATCACGACAGAGACAGAGACAATGAAAATTTGTTATCAGAATAC
The DNA here is from genome assembly GCA_035357415.1 of Ophraella communa. Lineage (NCBI taxonomy): Eukaryota > Metazoa > Arthropoda > Insecta > Coleoptera > Chrysomelidae > Ophraella > Ophraella communa. Next base: position 17,543,895 of record CM068984.1, read on the forward strand.
TTCCAAAGAAACTTTACCCATCAAAAATAGATTTGTGAAATAAAGCAGGTTTAATATTAATTCCGGCGGACACTATTTTGTAAATGTAAACAAGAATATTTGTTCTAGGCAAAAAGTAAAGTCATTACTAGCTATCTTAATTTGAAATGAGAAAGTTGTTTGTGAGATAAAGTTAGCTTATGTTTCCATTATTATTTTCGTGTATTATTTTCTCGATAGGTTATGTTCACTTTTAGAAAAATAGTTTATGAATGGTGTTTTGCTTTCATATTTATGAAGCACCCTCACATTTACATTATCTTTCTTGTCAGTGTAACCTTTGGTAGAATTAATTAGTTAAAAATAATAAGAGAAACATGGAAGAATATGGAATAATGTTACATTAATATTTCATATTGCTATGTGCCTCTAAGACCCTGACTTTAAAAATGACAAATCGAAGAATAATAGATGGTTTTAAACTGTGGGCATAGAGACGATTGCTGCGGATAAGATTCACAGAAAATGATACTAACGTAGCAATTCTTAACAAAATTAAATTTATTGTACTAACCCTTACTCTGTGGAAGTCCATCTTACTAAGAATAATAAACAACTATTGGTTTAACTTAACTTCCAGGTTAATTTAAAAAATTTGCTTTTAAATAATTACAATTACAGCTATTTCACTACTACGAGCAACGTTAGGTTGACATATTGACACATCGATAAAGAAAAATAAGAAAAGTTATTTATATTTAGTTTTTATTTTATGTAACAACTTTATTAAAAAAAAGTATTTCATTTTATATTCTGTAATAAACATAAAGTTAAAATCAACGATAATAAGGGAAGAAAATTCAAATTACAATTTTGGGACCCAAAAAACATAATTTTTGCCATATTTTACGAATAAATATTAATATAGAAAAGTAAATACAAAGTTACCTTGTAAAAAATGGAGATTGCATTTAAAAAAAAACTCCTCGTCTTTTCAAGTTAAAATTTTACTCAAAATTGTGACCACTCTGTAAAATGAAATTCTTATTTAAACATAACTTATAATTTGGACCTTTAGATGCAAAAAGAAGTAGAAATTTTTAAATTTTATTTATTAATTAATCAATTTATTTAATTTTACATATGATTAACATTTTAAAAAGCTTCTTTTTGGCATTAATTATTGGTCAGTGATACCTTACATAAAGTGACCCCTAAATTTAATCGTATTACCAAAAAAAAAGGATGTTTCCATTTAAAATAGTGAAGTTGGTTTCAAGTGCTATAAATTTGAAAATATTTTAGTTAAATTCATAAGTATCGAAAACCCCTGTATAAAATATTTCATTCATCTAGTATTATCTGCTCTCCATACACTTCTAGGTAAGGGTCGAAATAGGAATATTCCAAGGTGACTCACTTAGCACTGTCTACCATGTTTAACGACACTGAATTTGGCTTCAATCTTAAGATCAATAGAAATACTAACTACACCGTCTCCCATATCCTTAATATGGATGACATTAAAATTTTTGCTTCCAATCAGCAACAAATCCAACATCTTCTGGATATAACTGAAAGGTTTTTCAGTGATGTACGCATGAGATTTGGATTAGATAAGTGCAGAACCTTAAACATCGAGAAGGGAAAAATTGTCAATGGAGATGGAGATTTCCAACAGGCCAGGTTGTTGGACCAAAAACAGCTCAAGTCCAAAATCAGGGATGAGTTTAACCAAAGAGTAAGTTCCGTACTAAAGTCTGAATTGAACGCAGGAAACCTAAACCGATCCATTAATACATATGCCATACCTGTGTTGAAGTATTCGTTTGGCATTTTACAATGGACAAAAACCGAATTGAAAGATATTCAGAGAACATGCCGGACTATAATGACAAAGTACAGATGTCAACATCCAATATCGTCAGTGCTTCGAACAACATTACCAAGAAAGGAGGAAGGGAAGGCTTTATGTGACATAATAAATCTATATAAAAAAAAACAGATAAATAAATTAAGATACTTCTTTAACACGAAATCACTGTCATCAAATTTGCATAAATTTGTCATAGAAGCAGTTAAGAAATATTCGCTTCTAAATTTAGCATATCCCAATGCGGATTTAAAAATAACAACAGATGCTAAAAAACAAGTAAAATGGGCCCAAAGAGCTCTAAATGGTCGACATCATCACGATCTAGACCAACCACATATTGACAAAATTGCATCAAATATGTGGCTTACTGATGGTACCTTGTTCCCAGAGACTAAAGGATTTAAGAATGCTTATTCAGGATTAAGAAATTAATACTAACAATTACAAAAAAATTGTTATTAGGGACCTAACTATTACAACGGAGAAGTGTAGACGGTGCAAACAAACGTCAAACACAATACAACATATAACATCAGGAGGCACAACCAACTGTGTATTATTATCCACCAGAAACTGGCCAACAAATATGGCCTGCTTAATTCCTATACACCATATTATAAATACAACCCACAGTACTTGAAAATGCAGATTTTAGACACTAATACGATAGTGCCAATATCTCCGATAGACAGATGACGAATAATCGACCCGACATTGTAGTAGTGAATAAAAAAGCTAAATCAGTGCTGCTAGCTAATGTTGCAGTTCCAAACAATAACAATGTTTTGGATAAGTATAATGAAAAGCTAGCCATAAAAGTAGGACAGATGTGGCATGCAGAAAAAGTGGAGGTGATACCGATCATCGTATCATCAACTGGACTCTTCCCCAAACGTCTTGAAGACAGTCTTAAAAAACTCTATCCTCATAAAAACACTTTTTTTTAATTTTAAACACATGTCACACTGTTCGACAATTTTTAGATATGTAAATTTTGAGCCTAATCCCATTTGCCTTTACGTCCGGGATAGGTACCTATATATTACCAGCGAAAGCTGAGTAAGTGCATAAGCCTTTTGATAATAATATTTCTCTAGCATATGCGGAAAAAATTAAATTGATGATTAAAGTGAAATATTTTTTGTTAAATTGTTGTTGCCACCTCACAGCGGTATAGTTATAAAACAATTAAGCTTATGATCGTAAAGTTGTTTGGATTATATTCAGGATAACAGATTCTCTTTGCAGTCAATATTACATGTCGTTCTTTAAAGTTTGCTTTAACTTAATAGATGTGGGTAGTTGCAAAACTTCATAGTAATACCTACGTATACCTCGTAAATCTTTATAATAGAATTATTTAAAAGTGTTCCTACGTTCACCTACTTTTTTATGATCTATATACAAAATTCTAAAACTAGAATAACATTTTCGGAAATAAATTAGCAAAATCTTGAAATCAGATAAACTTTTTGTAATTTAATTTTAAAGATTTTAACAGACAGAACAGAAATCGGGAAGATAACATTCTATTTTGAGTCATTTTATAATTTATGCTGCAAAGTCGAAAGACTTTAAATAAATTTAAAAAATAAATTTAAATATTGTTACCAACTCTATTGGCTACCTATTGGCTACGTCTAATTATTTTTAGTGAATATTCTTTCTTTGTGCTATTACTGCATCTTTCAGTTGATTATTGCTTACAGAACCTGTATAAGTCTATCTCCATCTGGCCTATAAGACAGTCCTACTAATATTCTTAGGTGCTTTTGTCGGTGGGTCTGCCCTGAAGTTTGCCGTTATGAACTATTTGGCTTGTCTCTGTCTAGGCCTACCTTTTCACTACAAGAGACTTTCTTTGCACCCATTCACTACTGGCTGTTTTTTTTAAGTATATTGCGATTCCAAGGACGGGTTCATGTATCAATAGAGTTTTTGCACCTTCCCGAGCCAACTTATTAGCCTTCTTATTGCCCCGATTCCCTTGTGCCCCTGTACCCATACAAGTGTTTTAAATCTATTGCAGCTTCTCACCTGATTATGCGCACACACGCATACAAGCTTTGTTAAAATGGATTACGAAGGACGGGTAATCAGTTTCCGAGCACAATATTGTATAGCAGCAATTTCTGGTTGATATACAGTCGCTTACTTCCATAGGCATATCTTCCTCTTAAATATAAATATGAAAAGGTGGTAAATTTAGTGAAACCACTTTCATAGGGGCTCTTCTAATCGCTTCCGTGATGCTCAGACATGTTAGCCTTTGAAACCCAACAAGAATTTGAATAGCCCCAACCCGCTGCTTTTTTTAGCACTCCTGAACCATAGATCAACATTGATTTTATTACCCTCGTCTATAACCATAGATTCACCTTTGGGATAAGTACCCATGTTTTCCTATACAACTTTCTACATATAAGGTAAATTGTAGCCTTTTTTATGAACTTAGATTCCATGATACCTTCTAGGGCTTCATCCTAACATCAGTTTTCCACTTTCTTTAGGAAAAATTAATCACAAAGTTGAGTAACAAAGAGTAGAAGAGTGAACTGGAGTAAGAGTTTTTGGACCTAGAGCCTAATACTCAGGAAGCTTGGGCGCATACCCAAGCATCGCAGAAATCCGCACCATAGAAAATTGTGCAGAATGCAATATTGAAACAACTAACCACTTGTGAAAATATCGGATAGTTAAGCAGCCATTAAAGCGTTGAGCTCACATACAATCATTTCGAAGACGGTATGAAAATGTCTAGGAAAGCTAAATGAACTAGGTCAGAACAACACTGCCACCCTCCTATGGGTCCCAGGATACATAGGAATAGAAGAGAACAAAACAGCAGATTAGCTGGAAAAAATGAGCTGTAACCCCACATATGGGACCAGAACCATCTTGTGGTATGCATTACTGGCGCAATCTTAGAAAAACTAAAAAGAAATGAAGAGGCGAAATCCAAGTACTGAAATCAGCTGGAAACACTTAGAGAAGCCAAGAGACTTCTGGGAAACTACGACCAGAAGATATATCTAGGTTTCTTAAAACTTAATAAAAAAGGATCCGGAGTTTAACAGAAAATTAACCGGGCATTACCGGTTAAGAAGTCACATAAAGAAACTAGGGTTAGTAGATGAAGCAACGGGTAGATTCTGTGAGGAAGAGGACAAAACCTTAATACACATGCTCTCGGAATGCACTGCCCTGCAGAATTTTAAGGCCTTAACTTTCTTAGGAAAATAGGACTAAAAGAGCTGCTATAAGTCTGAGAATACATCAGATCTATGGCAATAAAGGGGAAGCACGAGAGATGTCATAGGTCGCAACATACATTGTCTACGATCCTGTCTAATTGAAACGTTCCAATATACAACTTATAGTAAAATGTTTTCTTTCTAAATAATTCTCAACAGAAGACATAGAACACCCAGTAATGTTGCCTTTCCTGCGTCCTTAACATTTTTTTAACAAAAAAACCACCTACTTTTAAGAAACTAGAAAACAATACACTTGGCAAATAAAATATTTTTTTAATCAACTATTTTTGTAGCAATAATGTGGTAAATTGTAAAGAATTTTTCATCAAAAATAGGGATAAAAATTATGCTTTTGTCACTCGCATTATGGACAGCATGTCTAGATTATCGACATCCACCCATCCGTCCGTATTTGTAAAAAACAAAGTACCTAACTGTAAACATGAACGTAATTAAAGAAATAAGTAGTATGTTAATTTTGCCGATAATTTTATATTCTAGAAAACGAAAGAGAGGAAAACTTTTTATTTTTTAGGTCAAATGTGAATATAAATTGTTCTCTTATATATATACCTGCAACGAAGTGTTTCTTCAGGTCTAGTATGTGCGATAAATAAAAAAGATTGTTTTACAAGTTTTAATATGTTATATCTATTAATGGTTTTATTACACTTCTTCATTTACAAATAGTATTGTATTTAGAATTGTTTTTAATTGTGATTTTTTAATTGTATTGTCCTGAAATGATTGCGCCGTGTTTTTATTCTTGGTAATGTTAGTTTTACATGCCAGCTTACTTAAACTTCCGTTAAGTTCTTTTTTATCTTACTTTGAACACTACTAATGTTCATTTTTGTTTCATAGTATCCTGAAAAAAAATTTAAAATAAATTCGAAAGCTCGATAATTGACGAATCGTTTTTCTTACCTTTGGTCGGTATCCTGACTACATTCCCAGATTTGGTACCGGTTTTTTTCTGGGTTTTATTTAGATCAAAAATACTTTTTATACATATATATTGTAATATTCACCAATTTTTAATAGAAAAATAAATAATTTATTATATTTATAATTATATGGGTTTTTTTTTATTAATTAATGTGTATGTTTGTGGGGCTAAAAAATTGTATTTATTTATTGTGTATATTTTAATTTAATTTTACCTAAATTTGTTTTTTATTTATTACCTTTTCTTTTACTATTACACTATTTAGAACTTCTTTAATCAACTTTTAGCCATCAACAATCTTAATTTTCTATGTTTAGTTACAATTTAAAATTTAATGAAATTATGATTTACTTTGTATATAAATTGTTTAAGCATGAGAAAAGTCTATACCTTCAGTAGTCGGTTCATTTGCTTTTAAACAAATTTAATTCACTTTTATAAATGATATGGCAAATGCACATATAAATCTTAATACAACCCTGTTATTTAAAATTTATTGACCTTCAAAAAAAAATCATAAAATATCGATTCCTTCATAGAACAGTGAATATCAATTTAATATGTTTCTTCCTACTTCAGAACTAGTTTCAATTTAATAAATGTAACTTGAATATATCATCAAACGTTCATAAATATATTAATCATGTATTTAAATGTTTATTTGTTTATACTTGAAAAGTGATAATGTTTAAGGTGTATTTTAAAAGTAAACACGTACCGTAATTAAACCTCTTGCCTCGGAGCTCTCTAGTCTATGTTCTATGTCACCTCGTAGACAAGATGACGTCAGTGGTGCTCTCCGATCAACGAAGCTTCTTGAAAATGTATTGTTTTTATAAACCAGAACTATACAATCAGGTAGGTGGTTATTAAAATACTTCCATTCATTTAGTTTTCCCAATTTAATTTACTTTATGGTATGACAGTGATAAGGTGGTAAACGTAATACAGTTATTCCTTTTTCCTTCACCATTTCGTCAACTACATATCTTTTATATTGTAATTTGTGGCGCTTTGCAATTTGCAGTAATTCCTTTTTCAGCATGGTGTCGTCAAAAATAATATTCTTGCTCTGGAGCCACTCTTTAATATCTCCTTTTTCCATGACGTTGTTGGTAACATTTCTACCAGTTTTGAATGATAACTGGCGTTATCTAAGACAACCACTGCAGCACTGGGCAAAAAGTCCAATAGCTGGGAAAAATAATCTTCAAAAACATCAGAGGTCATTTCCTAGTATTAATCTTTTGGTGACTTAGATAAAAAGTCTAATAACTCATTTTCTATAAAACCATGTTCACTGCCAATGTGTGCGATTATTAGTCTGCGACCTTTTCCTCGAAGCGAATCAATCCTGATGAATATCTCCCCTAAAATGCCTGACGGGAATTTGAAATATTGGTGTACATTCGTGCTTTAGAAAAAGTGTGTCCTTCATTCAACCATGTTTCATCTAAATAAAAGATAGTTCTTCCCTCGCTCCGAAACTTTGTAATACGTCTTTTAGGAGTTTACATAACGTATTTCGTCCAAAATTGGGAATCGTATCTACTTCTGCTATAAATTATTACTTTGTTCAAAGTTGGAATCTCTTTATTAATGGACTTGTCTTCTAATGATATATCTATTAAAGTTTTCGACTTATGGACTTTTTGGCTACGTGTTTTTTTTTGGTTCACTAACATGTTCCTGTTTTCTCTCACTTAAAAATCGATAGATACTTCGTTCACTAACACCGGTCATATTGGAGCACTTAGTCACCACATCACGAACAGTTGATAATGCATTTTGATATATTAGTGCATCATAAACATTTAAAACAATAGTTTTTTCTCTTTGGGAAAACGCACTTTGTTTTAAATGAGCCACTTGTACTGGAACAAAACTCGAACTTGACGCCATTTTCACTACCGAAAATGTTCTTGGATTAAAATAATAAAAATACAGATCACAATGTAAAACACCAACACTATCGAGTACCTATATTTTTATGTCTAAGGATATAAACAAATCCTCAATTTATAATGCCGTTACAAATAAGTACGTGCGCTACTGGTTTAGGGTATTATTTAACTATATTGGCATAGTTATCTATACAGTTTTTACCTATTCAGGGCAAATAATGTTAGAGGCCGTGGATTCTGAGTAGACCCGTAACGTCGTAAATAGTTGCGCACAACTGAATGGCAGCGGTGCATTAGAGAGAGACAATACGACGTAAACGGCGGACTAACCAGAATGAATCAGTAAGGGCTGCAATTATTAGTATAGTTAATAGGACAATTTTCAAACACAAATTTGTGTACTGCGCCGGTTGACGTCACAGGTCTACTCAGAATCCACGGCCTCTAAAAAAACCCAAAATATTGATACTTAGTAAAGAAATTTTGGGGTCTGCATTCAGATAATTAAAAATAAAACCATTATTTAAAGTGTGAAACATTATAATTTTCACAATTTTAAGTATTTACTATCTTAAACAAAATTATAAATAATTTCAAAACTTCACCCTGTAGAATTCATAATAGACCCTGCATGGTATAGTTCGTTGAGATCGTACTATTAAGGAGCTTTTAAAATGATAAAAACATTGTTACGGGATAAAAATCATCTCCTTGATTCTTTGTTTTGGAAGAAGTTTTTCTGTTGGTTATTTCATCACAGGCTTTGTTAATATATATTGTAACATTATAAAATACGTTTTAATATTTAGTATCAAGATATTTCTGTAAAAATTATTAAATGAATTATTATTTTATTAGGTAGGTGATATGTTACAATACCTGTTGCAGAATAAAAGTCATCTCCCTTGGTTTCTTGTTTATATTGTTGGTTTTCAGTTAATGAAAGTGCGAATTTTCTTATTAATATATTTTAAATAGTCAGGTGCTGTATATGGTTCTAGAAATGATTAAATGATTTAACATTGTACCATCCAGGAAATTGTTTACAATACTCATGTTATATTGTCATCTGTTAGTGTCACTATCAAATAATTAGCCCATTTCTAGCAAGTTAAGTATTTTGACATGGAACATGACTTTATTTACTACAGTGGTTAAGTCTGTCAGACTTGATAGCACTATAGGAAGTGGAAGTGCCAGGTAGGTCAAGGTCTCATTTTGGTGTTAACGATTAGCTGAACAGGTTGTTCAAATTGGACTTTTCCAAAATTTCCATTTTTGGGATATAACTGGTCGGATATCACTAAAATATATTGGGAAATCAATCCTGGAGTATATACAGAGGTTGTATGATCCAGTTTTTTATTATTAGGGATGCAGATGACCCAAATATTTATCGAATTCTACTAAGCCACACAACATCACAGGTGAGCTAAAAATTGATTTACTATAATGGTGCTGATGATAGAGATTGATTGATATCATCACAGTTAAGTACTTACCAAATTCTCAGTGTATTTTTCTTTTAGGCTTTATTTTTTTGTTCCTTTTACCTTCGGTTCCGTTGGTTGGTTTTCTTCTTTACTTCTTTGTTTTGCTGTACCGCACTGCACTCCTCAGTCTGCAACAGATTCGTTGTTTATGGAACACGGTGGTTATCCTGCAAAAGACTAGAATTAATCAAGTTTAGCACAAGAAGTGTATCATACCCGTGAGATACTTACCCTGGACTGGACACACTTATTAAGGAGCATAAAGACACATGGTCCCTGTGTGTAAGACAGCTATACTATTTGAGGTAGGATCCTTCTATTGTACATTTAACAAAAGTTGCTAAGGTACTATTGGCACCTAAAACTGATATCTGTTATGGTTGAGTGTGTTCGAGTTGATATTTGAACTAAGTAGTCTTCTTATATATGTAAGATAGTAACATTTTGTAGTGCCTATAAACCCCTGTAATTGATTTTATTTATTCATGATAAAGTATTTTTATAGAATTTCCTTAGTAAGAAAATAGTATAGTTTTAAATAATAAAATAGATCTGAAAGATAATTGACATCCACAACAGATCTTGTGTATAGGATAGAGAATATTGTATATTATATTTAAACATTACTTACTTTCATCTAGTAAACTGTAGATACAAAAGAACTTTCTTAGCGTTAAGGTGATATTGAGTTGCATCCATAGTAGTTTCGTATTCTAGAATTTTAACAAACGGTATTATTGTATTTATAGCGTAGGGTGAACAGATATCTGAGCACATTACTTACCTGGTAGGCGATAACACAGCAACAGTACATTTGGGTTGATCTAAACATTCTTAAAATAAATAGATACATCTGTAGATGTCTTCTACCACATGAGTAAACAATTAAATAAGCATATGTTAAAAGATCGATACTCGCAATCGATTCTATTGACAGCCGATTATAAGATCGTACATTATACAGCCAGGAAAATAAAAGGAATAGTTATTCGAAACTTCGATATTGTTTCTTTGAACCCGACCCTCTCTCCCTTATTAACGAATTATTCTTTTATATTGAGCTAGCCGCATCAAACAATTCAACGCGTCACAACATACAGGGTGTTTTATTAAAAATATAGATCATGGACGATGCCAGACTTGCGTATATCACCCTGTACATTTAATTGTATGTTTAATTTTAAAGTTGACGGGTCCCAGCGATTTTTAACATCTTTTAAACTAACCCCACAAATAATTTTATTCCATAAGTGGTTTCCACACTGTATATATATTATTTGCTATCCATTACTTTTATTTATAATATTTAAATATTTTTTATTGTATTATAGTTTGGTTAAATTAGACTAATAAATGAGAAAGAAGGATATTTCATTATAAAGGAATAAGTTCGAGTTAAAACAAAATTGGTGTTAACAACTTGGTAAATATAACATAAAAACTATTTTAACTTTAATTTGGAATTTGAAAAAATGTTTTTAAGTCAAATTATTTATAAAACAAAATAACGTCATAATTAATAAAACAACTTAATTGCTTATAATAAAATTTAATAATAAAAAGTAGAAAATAATAGGTTATAATCAAAAATGAAATAAACATATTTCGAAAGCTTGGAAAACAAGAAAAAGAGTTTTCTTAAAAAACATTGCCGTTTACCCCAAAAATTCTGGTTTAATACCTATTAGGCGGCAAATAACATAAATATAATTATATATACACACAATGAATCGCCTTAAAGCATTTATACAGGTTTCTGACGTAAGGTTTTGAACCAATTCCAAGTATACAGCTAGAACTGCAGCACACGTTTTCAATAAAACGTAGACTTTTTGATTGCCTTGTTTACTATCAGATATGTGGAGCGAACCGAAAAAATCGATACCCGCGACGTTTATATTTCAAACAACCATAAATAAATGACTTAATGGCCTGTCTGGCTCTTCTGATCCAAAATCTTCTTCTAACTGCCTCTATCGTAGCATTTATCCCGCTATGTAATGCTTCTTCATGGGCTTTACAATTTATTCTTGTGGTTAGAATGGACTTTTGCAGTAGGATCACGGGATGTTTCTCTTCAAGGCTAGGCATGCTTCCTGCAATCTTCCACCCAATCTTAGCACACCCAATTGATCTAAAAATGGTTTAAGTTCCAGAAGTTTACTTTGAGTGGGAAAAGGTTTATTATTTAATAAAGTAGACACCTCTTCGTTAAATGCTTCTTGCTAAGTTATTCTAAACCAGTAGTAGGCTTCAGAGATAGAAATTTCCTGAACGGTAAGTTGTCCAATAATATTAGTCTTGGTCTTCTGAACGTTATTAAAAAATCGTATAACATACGCTGTGATCCTATATATTTTGTATATTACTGTATAAGTCCATACTAAATATGGGCTTGATAACTTTAAGATTAGCAAAACAAGTAAGAACTTCTTATTGAGTATAATCCAGCAATTCTTCGGCTGGCCACTCGTATTTATCTGAACACAACCAAGATGGTCCATTGAGCCATACTTCTGATTTGATTAAATATGAAACTTTAGGTATTCCCCGAATAACTAAGTTAGCAGGTTTTTGTTTATCTGCACAATATTTTCAATCAGCATCATCAAGCAATTTGTAAATTTGGAAAACTCTGTTTTTCACGTAGGGCTCCCATTTCTTATCTTTTCCCTTAATCCAATAAAGGGTAATCTTAGAATCCGACCAAATTACTTTGTTTTTTATGTTTAATTTTAAATTATCCACCAAATATTTAAGCAATCTTGCAGCACATACCGCAGCTGTCAAATCTAGCTTCGGTAAAGTAACTTGTCATTTTTCTTATTTATCAGAGCTACTCTATGTTTAGATGCTATAAAAAAGCACTTACTTGAAGTTTTATGTTTTTAATATAACCTACATATCCATATGCTTTTGGACTCGCGTCTGCGAATACATGAACCTCGATTTCATCGGTGGGTGTCAACAAAATGCATCGCTTGAAAGAAAATTCCTTTAATTGTGGGAGTTCTCGTTGCCATTTTAACTATCTGTCAGTCAGGCCAATAGGATCGAAAACTTTCGCAACCGATTGTAGTACTGAACGCTTAGTTGGCAGCACCGATTCGTTAGAGTTTATCGTGTCTATAGACATTTCGTCCGTAAAAGATATCCAAATTACACCCAAAACCTTTTTAGAACTGTTAGCAATATTGTCACTAACGAACTTACATTATCAATTCTTAATTAAATTAAATTAATTAAATTATCAAAAATTCAGTAAAAGTGAAGAATATTATATAAGTAAATAGTAAAATGTGTGTTATAGTAATAATTAAGAAACTGTTAACATCATGAGTAACAAATAAATACAAAATATAAACAGATACTATAAATATATCAATATATCAAAGTCCAATCCATTATCAGTATAATATAGTTATTGTAAAAATCTTTAAGTCAGAAACAAGTTTAACAGGAAAAGTATAGGCGCATGACCGGCTCTGATAGTGATCATAACTGTAAGAAGCCAATAAACTGAGCAAATACTTGGTGCAGAATCTAAAGGAACAAAACATGGAAGAGATATTGAAAAAATTGAAGAACAACTAAAAAACATGGAATGAAAGATAGATGATAAACTTCACGCTATCCACGAAGATTTAAAAAATGTAAAATTGGAGAACATGCATTTAAAAAAACAAAATCTAGAACTCAAAGAAAATCAACTAAAGCAACAAATAAGAAAAGAGGAGCTGGAGAGAGAAGTTAGAAAGAAAAATATTATAATCTATGGAGTAAAAGATGACAGAAACACACAAAATGAAAACTTAAGAAAAATATTCAAAGATATAACCAATAAAATGGGCACAGAAATTAATGAAATGTACGATATAATCGATATCAAAAGAATGGGCAAGCAGATGGACAACAAAGGAAGACCAATAATGGTAGAACTAAAAAGCAAGACGATAAGGGATAATATCTTAAAAGAAGCTAAGAAATTGAAAGGAACTGAAATATATCTCAGTGAAGACTTTTCAAAATCTATACAAGAAGAGAGAAAGATATTAATACGAGAAATGAATTCAGCCAGACAAAAAGGTTATAAAGCCACTCTAAAGTACAATAAACTATTTGTAAATGGAGAACTGATTACTGTGGAATCATTAAAGGACAAACAAATTGAACAAGAAATAATGAATGAGGGCCCTATGCCAGCAGATAAAACAAGGGGAAGGAAATATAGCGAAAGGACCCCGGATAACGAAAAAAAAGATCCAAGAAAAGTTAGTAGAACAGATGAAATCCGAGAAAGAAAATCAAAAAACTAATTCACAAAAAAAGAGCAGACAGAACAGATCCAGTAAAAGTAATGCAAGAAGAACAATATGAAAAAAATAACGAAGAAATATGCAGTTTTAAGTATTTTAACAATTTTAACCATGCCAAAATACTATTTTGGAATTGCCAAGGAATAAACACTATACATAACCTAGAGATGGAGGAATTAAAATATGTTTGTAGCTTTCCCGTTGTTGGCCTTGTAGAAACCTGGATAACATCAGCCGAAACCAAACTACCAGAACAGCTTTCAAAGTATCACGTCTATCATAGTCAAGCCGTAAAGGACAAGCAGAAAGGAAGAGGCAGCGGGGGTATTTTATTGTTAATAGAAAAAAATATTTTTGATCGAGAAAAAGTAAATATAATTAAAATTTGGAATATGTGGATTTTTGTCAGATTGTTTATTAATGATACATTTATTATTTTAGGCATTATATACTTAAAACCAGGGCTGGATGATCATGTTTGTATAGAATTACTTGAAGACACTATTAAAGATATAACCCTTCAGCACCCTAATGATCAAATAATTATATATGGTGACTTTAACGCGAGGATCGGTCGTCTGAATGATTTTGAGGAGCACAATACGCTAAACAATGATTTTCCCTTAAAAACTCATAAATCAATGGATGAAGTGATAAACTTACGAGGAACATTACTAACAGAAGCATTAGAAAATCTGAGCTTTTATGTTTTAAATGGTAGGTATGAAGATTACAAAGGTATGTATACGTACATGGGGGCAAATGGCAGTAGTGTGATTGACTTAGTTTGGACCAACCTTGGTAACAAAGATATTATTACAAACTTTTTTATTGATAAAAATCTTATTTCCGATCACTTAGGGTGTGTGTTATCCCTAGGAATAAATATAGAACAAGGAGATTACATTATAAAAAGTTATACCAAAACCATAAGGAGATGGGACCCCCTGAAGTTAAATCAATATAAAAATATTATATCTAACTATAGCCCAATTTCGCAATTAAATACATCGTTGGATTTAGATAACCAACTGAATGATGCCATAAAATTAACAATAACCTTTTTGGGAATGGAAAAGAAGCAAACATTTAATGCACATTACGCCCACAAAGCTAAACCGTGGTATGACCAATCATGTAAGGAAGCCAAAAAAAACCTTAAGAAAAGCCAAGAAAAATCTAACCAGAACAAATTTTGAAAGAGAGACTGTTTCAAAATACAGAAGTATTAAGAAAGAATATAAAGAGCTAATAAAAGATAAAAAACAACATGAAAAAAATATACAGTTAAAATTACAAGACGTTAAAAATCCTAATGAATTCTGGAAACTCATTGGTGTTAATAAAAAGAAACTTAACCACGGGAAAATAGACATGAAAACTATGATTAATTACTACAAAAACTTCTATATCCAAACTCCAGATTGTGCTACTCAATATTTAGACGCTCTGCATCCTTGTCTTGACTTGACCTTTGAAAATTCAGAAATACTACTAACCTTAAGACAAGCCAATAATAACAAAACACCAGGAGAAGATGGAATAAGCAACGAATTCTATAAGAACTTACCTTGGAACTGGGTAATGTATCTAAAAGAACTTTTTAATAAAATATTTTCAGAAGAAGTAATACCCTCCTCCTGGACCAATATTAAAATGTTACATCTTCACAAGAAAGGTCCTAAAGATGACCCTAATAACTATCGTAGCATAGCCTTAATGAATCATAAAGCAAAACTTTTCACGCAACTTATCACCAACCGAATTACAAATCTGGTTGAAAATTATGACTTATTACCTGAAAGCCAAGCGGGTTTTCGCAAGAATAGGTGTTGTGAAGATAATATATTTGTCTTAACGGCAATAATAAATAATTACCTTCGACTTCCATCCAGAAAAGTATATGCGTTATTTGTAGATTTTAGGAAAGCTTTTGACACACTGGATTATAACGTATTATGGGGAAAATTATTTGATAGTGGATTAAGTTCAAAAATTATCAGAATTTTAAATTTAATGTATAGTTCAGCAACGTTGTTTATGGAGCAAAATGGTGAAAGGTCAGAGAACATCAAAATAACCAAAGGCGTCCTACAGGGAGATACTCTAAGCCCCATAATTTTTTCGCTATTTATTTCCGACATAAACCAATATTTTAAAACCCATGGAGCCAAAGGGGTAACTCTAGATGATGGAGAAAATATAAATATGCTATTATATGCTGACGATTTAGTATTATTTGCAGAATCTCAAATAGAGCTTAAAAGAAATCTAAAAATTCTAGAATGTTATTGTGACAATCTTAAGCTTGAAGTTAACCAGGCGAAGACTAAAATAGTTATATTCCGCAAAAGCTCTAATATTGAACATCAACCCCAGTACACATACAAAAATGATATAATACTCCTGGCAAATAGGTATGAATACTTAGGTGTTATCTTTACTTTCAATGGTTTGTTTTTAAACAACTTAAGTCAGCGAGAACAAAAAGCAAGATTATCTCAAGCAATGGTAATAAAAACATAAATAACTTAAGAATGTCATCAATTGAATCCATAAAAAAACTGTATGAGAGTGTGGTGATTCCTACTTTTACATATACTAGCTGCATATGGGCTCTTCGTTACCTGGAACATGTAGAAAAGATCCAAAACCAATTTTGGAGACATCTATTGTTTTTGCAAAGATCTACAGGTGCACATATAATAAGAACAGAAACCAACTGCTGCAAAATGGGATACTACATAATAAAACAAGCCCTTGAACTTCTCCTTAGAATAAAAAATAAGGACCCCAATAGATATGTTTACCGTGCTTTACATCATTTAATCAAATTACAAGAATCTGCAAACAATAGCTTAAAATACAACTGGGTCGACCAATTAAACCGCTGTTTACTCACATATTGTGATGCAGATGTAAATATTAATAATATAAACTTGAACACGAAACAGGATTTATTAACTAAATACTTAGGCAAACAATATCAAGATGATCAAATGAGAATTTTACTGAGTACCCGACATCCTTCATATAAACATCTTTTGCAGAATGAATTTAACACAAAAAACTACCTATACTATGCAACGCCACTTCATGTTAAAAGGATTGTAGCTCAGCTTCGAACAACCAACATAGAAAAACTGCATATATATGTCAATAATAATTCCTATAATATTGAAACAAATATGATTTGTTCAATTTGCAATCATTTAGTACCCGAAACTGTCGAACATATAATACTTTCCTGCCCAATGTATAAAAAATATAAGATCCAGAATAATTAACCCTCAAGGACATTCAGACGACTTAGATTCAATACTATCATCAACAGACTGTACAGTACTTAATGGATTGTATCACTTTATAAGTGGAGCTATGAGAATTAGGTCATTCATTATCAATGAATAATACAAGCAAGTACCTATACATATGTGATCATACAACTCGTAGATTAGATCTTATCTGTAAGTGTTGGTACAGGTTTTTCTTTATTTTTTTTAATATATATGTAGATACAAATGTAGATAAAACTTACACGTCATTGTATGTAGCCACTCATTACCATTTCACTCTCCTTGTTCATGTAAATGCAATTTGAAAGAACAATAAAATTATTATTATTTTTTTCCTTTCCTGTATCTCAAGTTTCCTTGGTTGACAAATGGGGTACGAGTATTATCCAAGCACTCCCATCTTACTATTCTTGACTTAAAAATCTTCTGACAATCCTTGTGGTGTTCATGATGACTGCTTTCTGTAGGAGAAGATAAATGTCTTTGCGCAGTCCCAGCATCTCCAGGCTTCTGTGTAGCTCCCTCGGGATGATTCCTGTGGTTGATATGACGATTGGCACGATAATTACTTTGTCTAGGTTCCACAACATTTTAATTTCGTCTGATAACTCTGTGTATTTCCTCTTTTTTTCAGTAATGGTTGTGACAATATTGTGAGTGTTAGGTATAGCCACGTCTACAATAATAGCTTCTTTTTTTTCTTTATCTCTTACAATTATGTCCGGTCTGTTGAAAGGCACGCAGCGGTCGGTAATAATAGACCTGTCGTAGTAGATCGTGAGCTTGTTGGTGTCAATGACTGATTTGGGCACGTATTTGTAGTAGGGTACCTTCTGCTGTTCAGATATGAGTTTTTTCCCGTAGCATATGTTCTGATGGATCACTGCAGCGACCTGATTGTGACGATGTAGATAGTCACTTTGTGCAAGTAAACTGCAGGCTGCTGTGATATGCTGGATTGTCTCTGATTTTTCTTTGCATTTTCTACACCTGTCATCTCTTACCGTTGGATCTTTGACGATATACTTTAAGTAGTTCTTCGTGTTTACTACTTGGTCTTGAATAGCTATGGCAAAGCCTTCTGTTTCAGGAAACAGCTCTCCCCTTTTCAACCACGCGTTCGAGGCAGATTTATCGACAAAAGGTTGATCAAGGTCATAAGGATGTCTCCTGTGCAGTGCTTTACCTCGCCACTCCCTGTGCTTTATTATTATTATTATTATTATTATTATTATTATTATTATTATTATTATTATTATTATTATTATTATTATTATTATTATTATTATTATTATTATTATTATTATTATTATTATTATTATTATTATTATTATTATTATTATTATTATTATTATTATTATTATTATTATTATTATTATTATCAAAAGACTTATGCACTTACTCAGCTTTCGCTGGTAATATTTACCTATCCCGAGCGTAAACGCAAATGGGATTAGGCTCAAAATTTACATATTTAAAAATTTTCTAACAGTATGACATGTGTTTAAAATTGCCGCTTTTTGCAAGTCAATAAAAGTGTTTTTATGAAGATCGAGTTTTTTAAGACTGTCTTCAAGACTTTTGGGAATAAGTCCAGTTGATGATACGATGATCGGTACCACCTCCACTTTTTCTGCATGCCACATCTGTCCCACTTCTATGGCAAGATCGGTGTACTTTGCCATCTTTTCATTATACTTATCCAAAACGTTTTTATTGTTTGGAACTGCAACATCGACTAACAGTACCGATTTAGCTTTCTTATCCACTACTACAATGTCGGGTCGATTATTCGTCACCTGTCTATCGGTGATAATGGACCTATCGTAGTAAAGTCTAAAATCTGCATTCTCGAGCACTGCCTGTGGATTGTATTTGTAATAGGGTGTATATGTATTTAGCAGTCCATATTTGTTGGCCAATTTCTGGTGGATAATATTACACAGCTGGTTGTGCCTGCGTAAATAATCCGTGTTGGCTATGGTTGAACATCCTGATGTGATGTGTTGTATGGTTTCCGACGTTTGTTGGCACCGTCTACACTTGTCCGATGTAATAGTTTGGTCCCTAATAACACATTTTTTGTAGTTGTTTGTATTAATTACTTGATCCTGAATGGCCATCATAAATCCTTCAGTCTCTGGGAACAAGGTACCGTCAGCAAGCCACCTATTTGATGCTATTTTGTCAATGTGTGGTTGGTTAAGATCGTGATGATGTCGACCATGTAGAGCTTTTTGGGCCCATTTTACGTGTTTCTCAGCATCTGTTGTTATTTCCAAGTCCATATGAAGGTCTGCTAAATTTAGAGGCGAGTATTTCTTATCTGCTCCTATGACAGACTTATGTAAATTAGATGACAGTGATTTTGTAATAAAGAAGTCTCGTAGTCTATTTATCTGATTGTTATGTAGATTTACTATATCGCGTAAAGCTCTTCCTCCCTCCTTTCTCGGTAGTGTTGTTCTAAGCACTGACGATGTTGGATGGTGACATCTGTACTTTGTCATCATAGTTCGGGTTGTTCTCTGAATATCTTCCAATTCGGTTTTTGTCCATTGTAAAATACCGAAAGAATAGGTCAACACAGGTACGGCATATGTATTAATGGCTCGGTTTAGGTTTCCTGCGTTCAGTTCGGATCTTAGTAATGAAGTAACCCTTTGTATATACTGATCTTTGATTTTGGACTTGGACTGTTTTTGGTCTAACAATCTGGCTTGTTGAAATCCCAAATATTTATAGGTTTCCCCATTTTGCATGGCAGCGATTATATCTCCATTAGGTAGCGCCACATCTCCATTGACAATTTTTCCCTTTTCGATGTTTAAAGTACGGCACTTATCTAAACCAAATTCCATGTGTATATCACTGGAGAACCTTTCAGTTATATCCAGAAGATGTTGAAGTTGTTGTTGATTGGAAGCAAACATTTTGATGTCATCCATATAAAGGAGATGGGAAACGGTGCAGTTGGTGTTTCTATTAGTCTTAAGATTGAAGCCATATTTTGTGTCGTTAAGCAAATGAGAAAGTGGATTCATTGCCAAACAGAACCACAATGGACTAAGTGAGTCACCTTGGAATATTCCTCTGCGAATAGCAATTTCATCGGTTTTAAAATGCTGACCATTTATATTTAACTGAAGGTTTGTTCTCCATTGTTTCATCGATGCTTCAAGAAAAGTAACGATGGTAGGATGTACTTTGTAGATGTTTAAAATACGTATAAGCCAGGAATGAGGTACGCTGTCAAATGCCTTACGGTAGTCTACAAAAGCAGTCGAGATGTTGCGACATTGCTTTTGCGCTTGCCTTAGGGTCACAGAGTCACAAGTTGTTCTTTGCATCCCTGGTGACCACGTTTACATCCCTTTTGCTCCTCTGCCAAGATGTTGTTTTGGTCAACATGCCTATAAATTCGGTTAGTGATGCAAGATGTTAATATTTTGTAAAGCGTTGGAAGACATGTGATTGGTCTATACTTCGAAGGATCCTGTGTGTTAGCTGTTTTGGGAAGCATATGGGTTAAACCATGAGTGAGAAAGGCTGGAATGTCTTCTGGATGTTGAAGAATGTGTGTAAATTTTGATGCCATTACCTCGTGTAAGCTGTCAAATTTTTTGTACCAGAAATTTTGGATATTATCAATTCCTGGAGCTTTCCAACTATTAGTTTCTCCTACGGCTTGGTTTACTTCAGCTGTTGTTATGTTATTAAACAACATTGGAGCAATATTTAGTTTGTCCGTCTCGTATTCTATCCATGCTGCACCCTCGTTGTGTTTTTGAGGATTGGACCATATTGAAGACCAATAGTCAGTAAGATCATCCTTACTTGGAAGATTGCGGTAGTTGTTTGTTCCGGCACTACTAAGTTGTCTGTAGAACAGCTTTTCATTGGTGTTAAATAAGTGGTTTTGCTGTTTCTTTTTAGTGCATTTGACATAACGAGATAATCGTTTGGATTTCGCCTTTAACTTTTGCCTAAGAAGGTCCATATATGAACATAAGTGTTCCTTATACCTTGGATGTCCTGTGTTGGTTTTAATTTTCCTAAGAATTTTCTTGACCCTATTAGTTAGGCGTCTGGACGGTTTGGCGTTGTTGTTAAATTCTGTAAGTTGTCCCAATTCCTTCCTTATGTCATTAATTGACTTCTCAAGTCGCTGTTGCCACCAAGGTTTATATGGCTTCTTCTTTTCTGTACACTTTTTGTTCGGAAACCGGACTTGTTGGTTGTGACTCCGGACAACTGCAACTGCACCACAGTAGATAAGGGTGTGTATCTCTTCCAGAGTACGGTAGTCCTTGGCACGATCCTTTAACAGTAAATTAATGATTGCTAGAATCCTATTGGTGTTTTTATTCGTTTTGAGTTTGGGCAATATTGGTCGGTGAATTGGGTTGTTACCATCAAATTCTAATATTGCTTTAGAGAGTTCGGCACCAGCATTTTTATGTTCGTCAGGTTGTGTGTTACTGTCTGTGTTTGGGTTTTTGTCTTGATCAATGTTTGGTGTCTCATCGCTAGTGTGGTCATCAAGTCTTACATTATCCAGCTGATCATTTGTAAGTTGGATTTCATTATGATCGTCTTCTGTTTGGAGCTCAAGAAGTACTTCACTTCGTATTTGTTTCATTAGTGGACCAGGTAGTAAATTGTTTTTAATAATTGTTCGACGCAGGTCAGCAATACGTTGCTCCGTAACGTGTTGAAAGTCCGGATATTGTTCTATAAATGCTCGATGAAGGGCGAATCTGTAAGTTGTTAAATCTGTCTCGATTTTGGTGATTTTAAAATAGGAACGTATAATGAAGGAATTCATCTCAGTAGTCCACTTCATACGCTTCCTGGGCTTTCTGGCTTTAGTGGTCATGGATGTACCGTCCTGTGATACTCCAGAAACAGCTGAAACCGGTGGAGGAGATTTGGTGTTATTTTCCTGTTGTGTTGTCGCAGTAGCCATACTCGGTGTCACGCTGCGCAGGCCGCTAACCGAGGAAGAAGATGCATCACTTTTCGAACAAGCCCTTCTGTCATCAACTTGAACGCGACAAGAGTTGTAGGTGTTGCAATGTCGATTCACCTGACGATTCCTGAGTGACAAGGTATCGGTAACAATCGAATTATTATTATTATTATTATTATTATTGTTATTATTATTATTATTATTATTATTATTATTATTATTATTATTATTATTATTATTATTATTATTATTATTATTATTATTATTATTATTATTATTATTATTATTATTATTATTATTATTATTATGGAAGGGTTTTCACGGTTATTGGCCGGTTAGATTTGGTTGGAGGATTATAATCGTGTCAACCAAATTATGTGATGACAAATGAGTGGAATGAAGCTTATTTGGTATATAAGAAACGCCGAGTTGTACGGCATGTGTTTAATATGACGGACTTTTGCATTAGTTGAACATGGTATGATTTTATGTCCAGTTCTTCAAGGGATTTTAATAGTTTTTTTGGTATTAATCCCATGTTGGATATTGCAATGGGTATCACTCTTACTTTTTTATATCTCCACATATCTTTAATTTCGAAACACAGGTCTATGTACTTGCTTATTTTTTCTGAATATGTTTGTTCCAGGTTATTATTGTTGGTAACTGCAAAGTCTATCAGTAATACTTCTTTATCTTTTTTGTTCTTTACTACAATATCTGGTCTATTATGTTCTATTTTTTTGTCAGTGATGATAGTCCTGTCCCAGTATATTTCGTATTCGTCATTTTCTAGTATGGTGCTAGGTTCATATTATTATTATTATTATTATTATTATTATTATTATTATTATTATTATTATTATTATTATTATTATTATTATTATTATTATTATTATTATTATTATTATTATTATTATTATTATTATTATTATTATTATTATTATTATTATTATTATTATTATTATTATTATTATTATTATTATTATTATTATTATTATTATTATTATTATTATTATTCTAGATGGAGCTAAACCCGATGCACACTGCAAAGAATTGTTTCGGAAGTTTAGGATTTTGCTAGTGGGGAATTGCATTCGTATGAAACTAAGTTTAGAAATGATTTGGTTAATACTTTCTCTCGAACTCAGATGTCCAGAAATAATAAATTGAACGTTGGTCTATATAATAAGTTTGCAAAATTTCATAAAAATTTGAATATTAAGAATATGACGCAACGCAGGTTCTTGAAATTTGCTAAGGATTTCTTACTTGAAGGCTGCTTTTATACAGTTGATGAATTTGTGGCATTGATAATGTAATTTTTATATTTACTTGCACAGTTTTGTTTGATATCATATTTTTATTTCTATTTTTTTATATTTATATTTCTATTTGTTTGTCCGAATAAATTAAAAAAAAATTTTTTTTAACATATATACATGTATAATTGTTCCTTTGTATTGTAGTGTTAATTTTATTTTCTTATTTTATTTTATTGTTGTTATAATTATTCTATAAAGTTTCAATTAGTTTTTTATAATTGTTGGTATTGTATTTTATTGTAATTTTTACAAATTGTATTGTAACCTCAAATGTATTTTATACGTAATGTGGTTAATAAATCGTATCGTATCGTATCGTATTATTATTATTATTATTATATTATTATTATTAGTGCATCATTTACGCAAGTTCATATTAGCTTCCGACAAAATATTTCGCGCTTTTTTATTAATATCTACAGCTTATAAAACCGTACCAGCTGCTAAAACCAAATCGTCAACGTAAAACGATTCAAGGAGTATTTTGGACATGTCACTTTCGGTGGAGTTCGTTAAATGCTTCTTTTTAAACAGCGGCTAGTAGAAACGGGCTAATTGTCACACTAAATATTACTCTAGTCATGCAAAAAGTAGTAAAATTTGAAAATTCCGTGATTGAAGATATATTATTTTTTAGCATGCGCAGACGCATTGAACACTATTCGAATTTTTGTCCTTTCTTTATCATCTCGGTAAACAGGTCTGTGCGGTAAATAATACGATTTTCTGTCGCTAACTTTAACATTAAGTACCTTTTCCGCGCAGCCCGAGTTAATATATTCACTTGCAGCATTTTCATATTTAATTAACTTTCCGTTTTTAGAAAGTTTGTTAATAAATTCTTTAGTTCGCACATAAGCACCAGAAAAGTTTGAATTTAAAAGTTTATCGCTTTCCCAAGGTAATGTTACTTGATAACAGTTACTTGCTATAACCACATAATTTTTAATGAATTCATCTATGAAACCGTTCTTCGCGATGGAATTATCGGTATTTATTCCTAGCGTTTCCAGAACCCAGAATTTTTTAAGATGAAGAATTTCCGACTCAGACTCCTTAAAATATTCAATTTGAGGCTAAACATGAAGCACTACGCCTGCGTTAAAATTCAGGATATAACTATCGAAAGTTCGGTAACACCGTGAATTGTCCACCCGAACCACGTATTAATAGCCGCTAGCTTATCCGTTAATTTTACGGTATCGGAAAACACGATTATCCAATAATGTCCTATCCGATCAATAAGGAGAATCCATTTATCGGTTTTCCGTTCCCTCGAACAAAATCAGCCAAGCAATTTGTAGAACTAAATTCCCTTATAATCGGATTTTTCAAAGAAAGCGGTGTTAAATTGCCAAAACAAATTTCAGGCACTTTAACAGCATACAATTCTAGAACTTTATTACTATGCTGACTTTTCAATTGAATTTTTACACGGTGAAAAAGGGGCAGGGGCATTGTCACCCTGTCCAAAGACTTGGATCGAAATTTTGTGCGTATTTACTCTTGGCAGCCCTAATTTACGCGAAACTTCCTCCCGTATAAAAGAAAGTTGGCTACCGCCGTCAATGACCATGCGGACTAAAGGCTCGCCAAAGTTTGTTAAAATTTGTGCACGTGCAGTTTTCAAATAAATATTGTCAACAGCACCACTAGTAATTAAGGAAACCGACTGTTGATTAGGAGGACTACCAGTCACATCGGTAACGTTGCTTCTGGCATATGCGCGCTCGCCAGAACCGGGCACATTAAAGGTGTTATCTTCACACATAGAAGTCACATGACCCCTTTTACACTTACTGCACGATTCGTCTTTAGTTTTGCAATACCTAGAATTATGATAAGGCTTAATGCATCGAAAACACAGTTTATTTTGCTTAAGAATGTGCTTTTTTGCTGTTATATTAACCGAACTGTCACAGAGGGTCGCTACATGTGACTTTGATTTACAAAACGGGCATACTTCCCTGGCACCCGTTAAATGTCCTGCACTGTAAATTCGCTACCGTGACCGACACAGCTTTTTACGTCACGATTTAAACGATATTGTCTTTTCTGTCAAACTTATTATAATTTTTATCGCTAGGACAGCTAGCTTGTTCAATCGATTCCAATTCTACCTTAATAAACTGCAACAAGTCTTTAACTTTGGTCTCAAAATCGCCACTTTTATCGCTGCTAAGGTTATAGCCCGTTACATTTAAGACAACCGATTCGTTATCACCCATATCAGCTAATCTATCCAACTTTAACTTTTGTTTTTTTTTATTGCAACGCGCATATTGAACAATAAAAATTTAAATACGACTATTATTAATGCCGAAGACATTATTTTTGAAATTGTATTGAAAATATTTCCACAATATGCATTATTTTTATAACTTTTAATTTCTTTAGTTTGTTTAGAAAATATTAGTTGTAGTGACACTTTGTGTTCTTTCTTATTAATTAATTTATTTATCAAATGAATTGGATAGCCATTACACTACGGTATCCGCCAAAAAAGTTAGTGGTAATATTCACAATTTAATTGTCATTCACACCACAGGAATATGGTAAAATTCTGTGTTTAGAACCATTTCTTTTTTTACTTATTTCTTTATCACTATTACCATTCTCCGAAAAATAAAGAAACTAAATTTAAAAAAAAAAAAATAACAACCAAATTATCAAGTTATATATTTACATTTATTGGTAACCCTGATCTTTTCCTTTTTCTATTGTTGAATTGACCTTTTAAAGCACATGGCTTTCATTTAATTGTTCTTATACGGTATCCGCCAAAATAAACAGTACCGAAACAGAGAGTGCTGTGGAGGTGTTTATGTAATATGGATTTGTCATATTTGACTTAATTCATTAGTTGATATATTAATAGTACGCTGCAGTTAAATTTGATTTAAAAATGGTTCTAACAACGGAAAAAAAGTGGGTTTGGTAAAGCAGTATTTTCGTTCATACGGAAAAGGTCGTAATGATGGTCCAAGCTTAGAACAGGTGTCAATAAAATATCAACAAAAATTTAATAAAGCAGCTCCTAGTAAAAGTGTGATGTTAGCTGTTGTTGAAAAATTTTGTCGCACTGGTACTGTATTGTGTCAATGTAAAGGTTCTTCAGGTCGTCGAAAAATAGTATGGACTAACGAAAATGAAGGACGTGTTTTTAACCAAGTTGTTCAATCACCTCAAAGAAGTCTTGTAAAAACTGCATATAAACTTAACATTAGTGAAACGTCTTTACGTCGCATGTTCAAATCAATTGGTGGTTATCCATACCGTATTCAAGTTGGACAACGACTAAATGCTGCGGAAAAACGTGCAAGAGAAATTTACAGTGGTACCATGTTGAGTTTAATTTACGAAGATCCCAAATTTTTGAAAACCATATGGTTTTCAGACGAGAGTCACGTTCATCTTAGCGGCTATATTAATCGACAAACAACCAGATTCCTTGGATTTGAACTTCCTGATATCATTATAGAGAAACCACTCCACAGTCTTCGAGTTACCGTTTGGTGCGCGGTATCTGGTAATGGAATGATTGGTTATTTCATTGAAGATGATAATCAGAATCCATTTACTGTCAACCAAGAACGTTATAGAGAGAAAATTATTATACCTTTTGTGGGAGATCAAAATAACTTTTGCCTTGCACGAAATCTACAGTTTCGCACATAATGATTCCACCTTAGACTTACTCCGTCAGCATTTCGACAATAGAATAATTTCTCGGGAAAGAGACAGAATATCCTTCTCATTTACCTGATCTGATGCCACATGACGCATACATTTGGTGCATAATGAAGGAAAAAATATTTCATTCGGAAAATCCGCCGGCGAATATTGCCGAACTACGGGAAAGAATACAAAATATTTTTCGGCAGTTCCATCAACCACTTTTTATAAATATGTTTATTGACTTACAAAATCGATATGAAGCTTGTTTGCGTCGAAATGGTGAACATTTTGAACACATTACAGAAATTAAAAATTAATTTTTATTTTTATTTTCGGTACTGTTTATTTTGGCGGATACTCGGATACTGTATTTGTTTTATGATATTAATTTCTTTATCAAAGTTAATTTTGTTCAGTAAAATTAAAGATGCCCTATGTATCATAAAATTATAATTTATGTGATATAGGATGCTTTGACTTATATGGTATAGTTACATCTGCTGTTTGTGTTTTCTGTATATTGAATAATTTAGTAAATTATAAACGTTTTTTAATTTTCAAATCTAGAAAATTAATTGAATTATTTTCTTCAACTTCTAAAGTAAAATTAATTTTAGGAATAATTAAAAAATATATCTAAATGTCTTCGCTACCTACAAATCCGGCTAACACATCATCAACATATCTATACCATAATACAATATTGTTTTTAAAACTAGAATTAAAGGTTATGTTTTCTAAATTATCCATAAAAATATTTGCTAAAATTGGTGAAATAGGACTTCCCATTGGAAGACTCTCATTTTGAATATATACTTTGCTCGATACTTTGTTATCAAAAGTAAAATAATTTTGACTAATGCATACATTAAATAGGTCAATTATATCTAATATTATACCTGGATGAATATTTCTTTCATCTAATAGCTTTTTAACTAGAACTATACATTCTTTAGAAGGTATTTTAGAGATCAAATTAGTTATACATCAAACGATACTAATTTAGTATTATTTTGTAAATAACATTAATTTAATTTCTTTATGGAATCTAATTAATTTTGTACTGAATATTTAGATGTGTAACCATAGTTATTTAGAATAAAATTTAATTTTTTAGCTACCTTAGAATTAGGAGTGTTGAGATATAAAACTACAGGTTTAATCGGTTTTGACTCATTATGTAATTTAATAGTTCCATATAATTCTGCTACCTTAGAATTAGGAGTGTTGAGATATAAAACTATAGGTTTAATCGGTTTTGACTCATTATGTAATTTAATAGTTCCATATAATTCTGGACAATGAGAATTTTTATTTACTAGATATTTTTTATCATAGTAATTCACTTTAGAATTATAATCTTCTTTTTTTAAAATTACTGTTGAGTTACCTTTATCTGATTTTGTAATGGTTAGGTTATTTTGATCTACTTTATTTGTAATAGATTTTAAAGATAAAATGTTATTTTTAATAATTTGACTTTGAATTTATATGATTTTATGTCCTTAATAAGATTTTTTATTTGAATTTTTTCATACATAAAATTATTTGATTTAGTTCTCAAAGCTATTTAAGAATCTGTGGCTAAATTATCTTTTATATTATTAGTAAATGGTGGTATGCAATATTTTAAACCCTTATATAAAAATTTATTTTCATTATTTGAAAAAATGGTGTCTAATAGATTTACAAACCGAGCAAAATATATTGGTACGTGAGTATTAACTGTGTTATTATGTTGTGTAAATTGTGTTTTAATGTGCTGTAAATTTATTAATTTTTGTAATTTACCTATCTGTTTTTGATATTTATTGTGTTTCAAAATACTGACCTGTTCTCTAATTTTATCATCTAAGCAGTCAAATTCTACCGAATGCATTGAAAAAGTTAATTCTGAATGAACAGTTTAATGTTAATGTCTAGAGCATCTTTTATTTTAAATCACTCTCTTCTTTTTTCTTTAATCCACATTTTTTGGGCTTTTTAACTACTTTTTGTGCTTCTTTTGATTGAGTATTTCGGGATGCCTTACACCTTTTCTCAAGTAACTTCTTATATAATCGGGTTAATTCTTCTCTCGAAGATGTTTTTATTAAAGTTATTGTACTATCCCTTACTTTTTGGAAGTCCATCTTACTAAGAATAATAAAAAACTCTTCGTTTTTACATAACTTACAAGTTTAATTGAAAAAATTAGGTTTTAAATCACAATGACAGCCGTTTCGCTAGAATTAGCATTGTCAGATTAATATATTTAAGTTATATTTTATTTGTTTTGTAGCTAGGTATCTGACGAAGCTTATTTTAGCAAAACGGCGTTCATTGTGATTTAAAACCTAATTTTTTTAATTAAACTTTGAAGTTACGTTAAAACGAAGAGTTTTTTATCATTCTTAGTAAGATGGACTTCCAAAAAGTAAAGGTTAGTACAATAAATTCAGTTACCCTTTAACCAACTAAAGTTGGATAATAATCCGGATCGAATGATACCTCGTTTCTAATTTTTGGTGAATATTAAAATATTTTATGAAAAATCGTACATGTGAACCAGACTAACAGTTCAAAAGTGACATTTTAGTTATTTGTTATATAAGTATTTGTAAATCAGATTATGCATAAGAATTGAGGATTTTCTCTTATTTTAAATGATGTTACCACAAGGTAATAGACGATGCAGGATATCGGAGTTTATAAACAGAAATAATTAAATTATATATTAATTGAACATACGCCGAATTTATACAAGAATTTCACTTCCAAGTTTATTTGAAAAAATATGTTTTAAATTACAATGACGGTCGTTTCGCTGATTAGCATCGTCAGATAGAAAGTTACATTTTGTTTGTACCTAGCTACGTTGAAACGAAGAGTTTATTATTATTCTTAAGTATGGAAGTAATAAGACATAACAATATTAAAGCCTAAATGTTAATAGCCCTAAGGGATTATCCTGGATGTACTTTCCTCTAAGATCAGTATAACTGTGCAATGATATAGAAAAACCAGGAAAAAACTATATCATGCTGATCTTTAAAATAACTTAATATATTTGTGTTTTACAATTACGACTTATCTATGTATCTTATCTATGTATAAAATGTAAACTCAATCAAAGTAAACAGTTTAATAGTGGAGAACTTCCAAGATTTATTTGTTCATTAATAACTAATCAGCGAAACGGCCGTCATTGAGGTTAAAAAAGCAATTTTTAAATAAATTTTGGAAGTTTTGTTAAAACGAAGAGTTTTCTATTATTCTTAATAATATGGACTAATATGGAACAAAAGTAAGGGTTAGTACAATCAATTTAAATACCATTTTAATTCCATTATTAAAAAAATGTCAATAATCAAACATATTAGTTTTCATTTTCATGGCTTACTTTAATAATGTTACCTTTTTCATATTTACAGTAACCAAGATTTTAAACATTTAATAACCCGGCACAAGGTAGGGGTAGCATATTTTATATTTTTCAAATCAGAAAAAAGAACCAGTACACATGGTATTTTTAGGTAATTTTACCTATTTTATTATTTTATTTGTAAAAAAATATTTTTAAATGAATTGTAATAATCTCTTCTCAAGAAGTTTTATCTATTTATCTAATGATGACCTGGTAAGCCGAAAGTACTTAGTTACCGATTTTGATAAAAAAATTATATATGCAACTTTTGGTTTTGAAGTAAAAATTTTCCTTCCTTTTAAAACTTTTATTTTGAATTATATACAAAAGTAATGAAATCTTTCTTATTATAAATGTATTTTATATTTGAATATCTAAATTAACCGGAATATCAGGTTAATTTTATTTATATTTTATACTGTTATTTCATTTTTAATATAAGATTATCATATTTTTAATTTATTAAATAAAAAATATATATAAACATTCCTACCTTTCATCTACATTTTTAAAAACAGTTGAAAAACGAACTAGATAAATCACTTGCATACAAACAACATTATGTAAGTGTATTTTTACCACTCTATCACATTTTTTTTTATTTTCAATTTACGTTTTCCAAAACGCGTGCGAACTTTCATCATAACCGATGTTAACTTGGGTAGACAGCGCGTTCGCTACTGAAGATGACCATTTTCCGTAACAGACTCCGTAGTTCATGCGCCAACGATACCTACGTCAGTTGAACTATCATTGTGTGTCTAACATCTATTTAATAAATAGTCAGAATACATATTTCTTATGAAGGTGAAAATAGTTGTTTTACATTTGTTGCAGTTCAGCCTCAGCACTCCTTTAAAAATTATTTAGAATTATTAATCTAAATCAAATATTCGAAGATAACAGTTAAATCAAGCTTCCCTTGTAGTACTACAAGATTTAGAATATGGTAAGTATTAACACCTTACTTATTATTTTAAAATTTAAAATACCACTAATTATTTAATTATTCAATCTGTTAATGTAGTTTAGATTTAGAATTACATTTTATAATTTAACTAGGATATGATCTCTTCCAGGAAGTAACTCAACAAGGTGTAAATTTAATAAATATACAAAAGTTTTTTCGTTCGAAATTTCAAGGGATACAGTTAAGGGTATATGCCAGACAAAATAAATCTACAGATTCAGCTATGCAGAAAATTAAGGCTGCGGGTACAGTTCTATGCACTACTAGAAGGTACAGGTGAAAAAATTGTACAAAAATCACTGTACAAATTAAAGAAAAACAAAAAAAACCATGTTGGTGGTTGTTTTTTTTTTGTTTATACAGTATCCGCAAAATAAATAGTACCGAAAATAAAAATAAAAATTAATTTTTAATTTCTGTAATGTAAGTGTTTAAAATGTTCACCATTTCGACGTAATCAAGCTTCATATCGATTTTGTAAGTCAATAATCATATTTACAAAAAGTGGTTGATGGAACTGCCCATAGTTCGGCAATATTCGCCGGCGGATTTTCCGAATGAAATATTTTTTTCTTTATTATGCCCCAAATGTATGCGTCAGGTGGCGTCAGATCAGATGAATGAGAAGGATATTTGCAGTCTGTACCCCGCGGAATTATTCTATTATCGAAATGCTGACGGAGTAAGTCTAAGGTGCGCACAGCTGTATGGCTCGTTGCACCATCTTATTGGAACCATTATGTGCTAAACTGTAGATTTCGTGCACGGCAAAAGTTATTTAGATCTCTCACAAAAGGTTTAATAATTTTCTCTCTATAACGTTCTTGGTTGACAGTAAGTGGATTCTGATTATCATATTCAATGAAATAACCAATCTTTTTATTACCAGATACCGCGCACCAAACGGTAACTCGAAGACTGTGGAGTAGTTTCTCTACAATGACATCAGGAAGTTCAAATCCAAGGAATCTGGTTGTTTGTCGATTAATATAGCCGCTAAGATGAACGTGACTCTCGTCTGAAAACAATATGTTTTTTAAAAATTCGGGATCTTCGTAAATTAAACTCAACATGGTACCACTGTAAATTTCTCTTGCACGTTTTTCCACAGCATTTAGTCGTTGTCCAACTTGAATACGGTATGGATAACCACCAATTGATTTGAACATGCGACGTAAAGACGTTTCACTAATTTTGAGTTTACATGCAGTTCTTACAAGACTTCTTTGAGGTGATTGCACAACTTGGTAAAAAACACGTCCTTCATTTTCGTTAGTGCATACTGTTTTTCGATGACCTGAAGAACCTTTACGTTGACACAATACACTACCAGTGCAACGAAATTTTCCAACAACAGCTAACATCACACTTTTACTAGGAGCTGCTTTATTAAATTTTTGTTGATTTTTGACACCTGTTCTAAGCTTCGACCATCATTACGACCTTTTTCGTATGAACGAAAATAATGCTCTACCAAAAACATTTTTTCTTCCGTTGTTAGAAC
Source organism: Ophraella communa (assembly GCA_035357415.1). Classification (NCBI taxonomy): domain Eukaryota; kingdom Metazoa; phylum Arthropoda; class Insecta; order Coleoptera; family Chrysomelidae; genus Ophraella; species Ophraella communa. Next base: position 17,576,820 of record CM068984.1, read on the forward strand.
CATTTTTAATTCAAATTTAACTTCAGCGTACTATTAATATGTCAACTAATGACAATTAAGTCAAATATGACAAATCCATATTACATAAACAACTCCACAGCACTCTCTGTTTCGGTACTGTTTATTTTGGCGGATACCGTATAAGAACAATTAAATGAAAGCCATGTGCTTTAAAAGGTCAATTTAACAATAGAAAAAGAAAAAGATCAGGGTTACCAATAAATGTAAATATAAAACTTGATAATTTGGTTGTTATTTTTTTTTTAATTTAGTTTATTTTTCGGAGAATGGTGATAAAGAAATAAGTAAATAAATTGTGAATATTACCACTAACTTTTTTCTTGGCTTTACCTTGTGGTATACGTTTAAAAAAATACAGCATTTTTTCAAGAAAATCTGTATGTTTAATTTTGGTAGGTAAATTATATTTATTAAAATGATTTAGTCAAAATCAACCCATAACAAAATTTTTCTCTTTATGACCACAAAAAAAACATCGAAAGTATAATAATTTTTTTTAGTCAGATAAAAGAAAAAATTGTTAATCTTTATTTTATCATTTATAATAATATTTTAAAATTTCATTTCATGGTTTGCGTTCGATAACCAGATTCCTTTCATCTGATGCTTTTCAAATGAAAGGTAGGATGGTGCTTTTACACACTTTCTTTTGGAATCTTGTATTCACGATATGGGTGTTGGCGTAAAAAAGTCATTCTGCACTTGCTTTGCGTAATGAGCAGAAGTACTGACGACACAATAATGTCGAAATATCTGCGAATAGTATTACTTCCTCTTATTTGCAAAACGACAGAGATGATCTTAGTTATCGACTTGGTCTATTGCCATCAAGTTTTCTATTCAAATGTAATCCAATTTCCGATTGCACAGCCCATGGAGTAGTTGTTTTTTCTATAGAAAACGGTCAAATCTGGTTTGGAAATAATTTAATCTGTGGAGACATCGTAGGCAACAAGTAGAAATTTCTTTATTTTTTTAATTATTGACGGCTGCTCGTATTTTGAAATTTATTTTCATTGTTTGTCTTCGATTTATAATCTGATGATTGTCACTTGAAACAGCTTTAGTGGAATAAAGTTAACTTTACACCAGGGTGGATTGTATAAACGCTTGTTAATCCTCAATAACTTAACAACATGATAATTATATATTTTTATTGTATTAATTTGTAAAGGTGTATTATTGGGTACATTCCTCAGAGGGAGATCGATTAGAGATGTAAAAATTGATTCTTAGGCTACATTGTCTCATTTCTTGGAGAAATAAGAAAACTAGACTTCGGAAAGACGAACATTTTATGTTTTTATGTTTAAACAGACTTGATTACTTATATTTTGTAACATAAGTTAACAGAATATTAGCTAACACTGGTTTGACAAGCGTTTATGTAACGAGCCCATATCTGGTAAAATTAATTAATCAAACTGGTTTTGGTGTAACGATATTACAAATTACCATTATTAGCAAAAATAAGAAAATGCAGTTAATCTCATTTTGAGCTATTACTTGGCGATAATAAAAGAAATAACACTACCTAAAGCTTAATCTTGTAACTATTTGTCTGTCAGTGTCTATCGGCTAAATGTACCAAATTTTGGATTTTATAAATTTGATGTATTTCTGTTGTACCAATTTTAATGATTTCAAAATTGACTTATGGAATTTATTATATTAACCCTTATTCTGTGGAAGTCACTGGGTTATTAGCGACGGCGAGAGAAACATTACAATAATTTATGAAACTTAAATTTTGTCATACATGTTAAGGTATCCATACAAGCTTTTGATGTTACATTGTTCTCCTAATATGAGCTTTAGGTTAGTATCAATAGACCAATTTGTTCTTGATGACTGATATACTGGGCACTCGATTAGAAAATGTTTGACCGATAAACTGGTTTGACACTGTTCACATACTTGTGGATTCGTTCTGGATAGTACATGTCAGTGGGTAACAAATGTATGCCCGATTCTCAATTTACTTAGAATTACTTGTTGACGGCGATTAGTTGGAACATTATTCTAGCTCTTATCTCTTTACAACTCTTATCTTTTTACCTCATAGAGTTTTGAGGGGGAACTATTCCAGCTTAGTTGCCAATTAGATATAACAGACTGTTTCTAAAGTTGTTTAAGATCTGTAAGAGGTGCTCTATTTTCCATCTCAGTAGTTTTTGTAGTAGCAAGTTAAGCCAGTTCGTCTGCTTTTTCATTTAGCATGATACCTACATGGGACGGAATCCACATAAATATTATTATTATATTGGCATTTTTAGCGAAGTGAAGTTCATGTCTAATATAAGTTTCGATTGAGTTATAGTGTTTGCCATGTAGAATAGATTCAATGGAACTCATAGAATCTGTAAGTATTAATGTTTTGTTTATTTTTTCTTCATTGACATATTCTAGTGCTTTCCAGATAGCATATAGTTCCGCCGAAAACACGGAATTTATTGGTGTTACTTCCATGTTTATTTCTTTAAATTTTTTAGTTCAGTTACAGCTGTTTCTATATATAGCGTGTCCATGGATAGGGTATCCTGTTTTAAATTTTAGTTTTAGTAAAAAATCTCATTCTTGATGAAAAGTTATAATGTATATTAATCTAGTGAGTGACTTTTACGATGTACCTGTCAACTTTTATATATAATTTTCAAATTTTCATTCTTTAATAATCATTTGACAACAATGTCAGCTATTTAAGAAATATATTCACATTTAAAAATAACTATACAGAATAACAACGTAGGAAACACTAAGTAAACAAAAAACATCCATTCAATATATCCTTCCCCAGCTGTAAAACATCTCTTAATTCTCTTACTAAAGTTTTTCGTAGTATTTCTGGGGTTATTTTGTTAACGGCATCAATTATAGCTCGTCTTAAGTCTTCAATATTATGGTTTAAATTATTTGTTGTAATATTTGTTTTAAGTATATACAGGGTGTCCCATAACTAATGGACAATATAAGAACTGTAGAAAGGGGTGATAAAAATAAGTCGCTTGATACAAACATGCACGAGTAAAATGTTAATAGTAAGCGAGATATTGGGCGTTAAAGTTGACAAAATATTATTGGAAATTCGTAATATTTAAAAAACAAAAAAAAAAAAATACAAAAAACAAATACTTCTAGATGGCGCTGGTTACACAGTCAAAATTTGATATACTTGTTCAATTCCCATATTTTAAGTCGTTTTCAAGATATTGCTATTTTAATACTGCTTGCCATGCCGGCATTTAAAAATTATTACCTAAATAAAACATTGGTTGTTCAAATTTGAAAAATAATTTAAAAAAAAAGCAATAATTATTTATTTCATTAAATGTTGAAAGTGACCACCGTTTACTTCAATACATTTTCGTAAACTTTTTTGTAAATGTTGTCTTACTTTAAAAAACATCGCGTTGTCATTTTTTAAAGTATTTGCGGCGTCATGAATTTTTGTTAATAGTTCGTTTTGGTTATGAATTTCACTATTGTAGACTAACGATTTTAGATATCCCCATACATAAAAGTCCAAAGGATTAAATTCTGGGGAACGAGGCAGCCAAGGAAACTCACTGCCCCGTCCAATCCAATGATGCGGAAAATTGTTATTTAAATGCTCCCGGACTATAAGTGGATAATGTGGGGGAGTACCGTCCTGCATAAACCACATACCCTGCCTTACAATTAAAGGAACTTTATTAAGTAAAATGCCTAAATCATTTTGCAAAAATTCTAAATAATTTACCGAATTTAATTTGTTAGGGAGTTCAAATGGACCAATGAAATTATCGCCAATGATTCCACACCAGATGTTGATTAAAAACTCATGCTGAAAATGAGTTTCTTTGTATTGATGAGGATTAGCAAATTCGTAATAATTGTGGTTATTTCTCCAATTAAATACTCCTCTGCGTGTGTATGTAGCCTCGTCCGTAAACAGTACCTTTTTTAAAAATATTGGATCTTGATTAATCTTACCGAGCATTGATTGACAGAATTGTAGTCCCCTTGGTAAGTCATTGGGTAATAAATTTTGTACAGGCGTGAAATGATATGGGTACAATTTTTCTGTATGTAAAATTCTTGACACACTTGATTTACTTACACCAGTAGCTGCCTGCAAGCGCCGCGTACTCAATTTTCTATAATTCTTGATAAAATTTCATCTTCAATATCAGCTGTAATTATTTTAGGTCGACCAGAATTTTGTTTATGAAAAGAGCCGCTTTCACCTAAATTGGAGTACAATCTTTGAAATTTTTTACGACTGGGTACAATTCGGTTTGGATATAACTGCACATATCGTCTAACTGCAGCATATGCATTATAATTTACTTGTGCATAAACACAAATCATATCCCTTAGTTCATTATTTGTAAATTCATTGCCTCTAGGCATTTTTAATGAAAGCCCTATTGTTAGTTCAGAAGTTAAAAACACAGTAATGACAACTTTTCGCTTTTAACTAGTAAATTAATGACAACTCTTTTAATTGTCACCGCTCTCTTTCAAATATTCTAGTATTTCAGTTGCAGTGTAATGATATGCACTGCAAAATTAAAATAGCAATATCTTGAAAACGACCTAAAATATGGGAATTGAACAAGTATACCTTTTTTGTTTCAAAATGATGCAGTTTTTATTATTTTATAATAAAATGCACATTATACAGAGTATACATGCATCATCTCGGTGCATAAGTACAAAATCGCCTACTTTATAATCGATAGTGTTGCTACGTTTTTGATTTGTCCTGATTCGGGTCTGAACGGATGATTCCAGGTTATCTTTAATTCTAATCCGGTCTAGTTGCATTTGGCGTATAGGTTGTATATCTTCAGTAATATTTTGAAGCAGTGATTGAATGAGGGGTGCTGCACCATCTATGCCGGTTAAAGCTCTCAAAGGAGGGATACCTGTTGTTTTATGGAACGTGGTGTTCAATACTTGTTGGATTTTCCATAGGGTACTACCATTCTGACCTTGTTTTCGTTTCTATGCGCAGGAGATGCATGTATCTCTCAACTTGACCATCAGATCTATAAACATTTGGAGTGGTGTAGTGATAATTTATTCCTAAGGAATGCAAATACTGGGGTAAGCTTAGATTTTTAAAATTCTTACCCGCATCCATTATAATTTTTCCTGGGGTACCAAATAGTGATATAAACAACTGAAAAGCCAACATGGTTTCTTTTGCTTTAACCGTTTCTAATGACTGAAGAAAAGAATATTTCGTGAATGCATCAATAAGTACAAGTACATATTTATACCCGCCACCTGTTGTCTCCGACGGTCCCAAACAATCAGCATGTAAAATATTCATGGGGATGGTTGGCTTTTCTACATTACTAATATAACCCTGTAATGGTCCAGACCGAGTCTTCTTAATCGAACAATGAGACAATGCTTAACATAGTTCTTGACGAATTGGCAAATACGAGGAAACCCGAAATGTTTTTGGATTGATTCCAGTGTTGTGTCCACTCCTACGTGACATTGTTCACCATTAAATATTCTTAACAATCCCAAACGACTTTGACGTTTAGCAGTAACTTCGTTTCCAGTTTTAACAATAAAGTAATATAGAATATAATTTTTTACAGTATATTGAGTTTTATCAAGTCGTCCTTTCTAGTCCATCAAAAGTTGTCTTACTTCAGCATTTCCTCTTTGTTCAATATATAATCAACTTTCCTTTGCTTATTGGATTCCTACTCAGGTAATCCACATGTGGCAAAGAACTTCCTTTGCGATATACAACATTGAAGTTGAAATCCTGCATGTATATCCATCATCGTGCAACACGCGGTAAAATAGTCGTAGATTTGATCGCGTTACAGTCGGTTACCAATGTAAACTGTATTCCTATCAAATAAACCCTGAAACGTTTTAACGAATTTACAACAGCAAGGGTTTCTAGTTCATACGAGTGATACTTTTCTTCTGTTTTAGTAGTACATTTACTGAAGTAGCCTATAACTCAAACATTACCATCACGCTTTTGTATTAGGACACCACCGTAACCAATGCTACTGGCGTCAGTGTGCAATTCGGTGGGTAAATCGGGGTTAAATACTCTTAATAAGGGCCGGGATATCAAATGGTCGATGATATATTTTCTTGCAAGCTCCTGCTCTTCAGTCCACGAAAATGGTTGGTTTCCCTTGGTCAGCTTAGTGATGCAGGCGGTTCGAGATGCGAATTCGGGGTTGAATTTGCGGAAATATCCAGCTAGACCCATTAACTGTCGTACTTGCTTTACAGATGTTGGAGTAGAAGATTTGTACAGTGCTTCTATTTTTCGTGTCCCGGGACGAATTCCTTCTGCTGATACTTCCCTCCCCAAATATTTAATTTTATTTTGAAAAAAATGACACTTCTTCAGGTTTATAGAAAACCCGGCAGCCTCCAATGCTCTTAAAACAGTTCTTAAAGATTGTACATTTTCTGCGTAAGTCTCTGATGAAATTAAAACGTCGTCCAGATAAACCAATGCTACAGTGTTGCAAAGATAACCCAAAGCTCTATTTATAGCCCTCTGAAAAACAGCGGGCGCATTAGCAAGGCCAAAAGGCATACGAAGGTACTCGTAATGCCCGTCGGGGGTTACGAATGCTGTTTTGTGAGTACTATTCGGCGATATTGGTATCTGATGAAACCCAGATGATATATCAAGTGAAGTGAATATCTTTCCTTTTCCAAGTCTATCAAGCTGGTCGTCGATTAATGGGAGTGGGTATCGGTCTTTGATGGTATGTGAATTGAGTGCCCTAAAATCGACACACATCCTATAAGAACCTTCTTTTTTTTAACAAGTATTATAGGGCTGGCATAGGGTGAGTCACTTTCTCTGATTATGTTATGTTCCATAAGATCCGCGACGATTTCTCTTACAATCTTCATTTCATCAAAAGATAGTCAATAGGGATTTCGGGTAACAATGTATTCATTATGTAGTTTTATATCCAAAACAACATTATTCCAGGAACAATACCGATAATTGTGATATGACACAGTTTAACCTTATTCTGAAAGAGTTGGGTATGTTTTTGAGCCATTAATGATATATCAGCACCTGTTTCGATGATCCCTTTTAAACAGACGCCGTTTACTTTTATGTTGATAGGAGCGTTGAACTTTTTGCTACTACAGAATTTGGCAACTTAGCGTTTCTCAATATTTTGGCAAATAAAACAGTGATCTGCATCGTGACCAGTTTTTGCACATAATAAACATATCTGGCTAGTAGAAGAGGTTACAGTGCTAGGCTTAAGATAGTTCACAATTTAAGTGCATTTCCTTTGCATGTGGCCATGTAAATTGTCAAAAAAAATGGGGCTGTTGAGCGTCAATAAAATATTTAACCGCTGTTTGTATCTTAAAACAAAAATAAACAGGAAGCAGTCTGTCATATATTAACTTTAAGAAAAATTTGCGACGGAAGTAGGCCATCTTGAAGCTCCTTATATGACGCATTGTTTATGTTTGTATGAAACTAGCTCTTTTTCACATAAATAACAAAAAAAAAATATTTATGTCACACTTTTTAAGAAAAAGGAATAGTTCCAGACTGTTAGGGACGTTGATTCTGCGATTTCCCCCTTGCAGTACTGATTAAATTATTTGGTTTGAAGAGGTATATAATAAATAATGAAATTAAAAAGATAATATATGAAAAAAAATAAAGGTTTACTTTACGGCTTACCGGACTAGGATGAGAGGTGCAGCGTCCAATCCTGGTGAATCTTCCCTTATAGCGCGCAATGCGAAGAAATCAAAGGGGATTTCTTTTCTTTTAAATACGAAAAAAAAGGTTAACACAAAGTGTGCCGGTTTCACAAAAATTTTTCGGTCAAGTCCCGATCACGTGCGAGCAATATACTGTACTGTTCTCGACCTTTTTCGATTCTGTCTTCAAAATAGCGACGATAGAAAAACCATGGTTCAAAGTTCAACAATAGGACGGTCAAATAGGGAAATATGAAGGATTGGAAATAAGAAGGTCTAAGCAAACCTTTATTAAAATTAATTTCAAATTAATGCAAATTATGTATCTGAATATCAATGAATGAAACTCAAAGTGGCTATACGAAAGTAATATAATATAACTAATACTAAGTCTATATAGAAATTTATAAAATAAACAAAAAGAGAAAAATAAAATCAAATTAAATTAAATTGCGCGGGAACACAACAATGTTTATAGTATGCTGTCAAAGCAATATTTGCATATAAATGTCAAACATGAGCGCATAGGCGTATCTTTTGGTTTTTATAAACACAAAATGATTTACAACACTAAATGTATTTACATACACGATTGGTTGTAATTTAATCAAAATAAAAACCCTAATATAAATTTTACCTTTTTACGGTACGTCATTGGAAACGAAAATTAAAATTGACAATTGACCGCCATATGCGAGCTCCTTTCTGGACTCAAAGTCATTTTGCATATACTCCTTCCTGTTTCTTTTTGTGTTAAGGTTTGTATACATACCAAAAGTTTTATATAGTCTAGTAGAGAATTTAACCCATTCGATAGAAAAATGTCGTTTTCAATTTTACTATAAAACCACTTTTTTTACCTTATTTGTTACAGAAATTAAAAGTTAAAAGAATTGCAAATTAATCAAAATTCATGTTTTATATTGACATAATTGTCATAAAAGCAGCCATTTTTGAACATATTTATTTCATGGTAGTTACCATCAATTATATGTAGGACTGGGGCACAGATCCCACTTCTGATGTTAACTTTAATTAAATACTAAACACAAATAAATATAACAACAAATATTCCAACAAAATTCTTAGGTATTTCAAAGATGCCAACAACACGAGCGCACAACCGGTTTTCCAAGAAAAAGAGCCCCCCAATCTCGTCACTTCCGGGTTCCGTTCTTTTCTTTCCGACCGTAAGACCGATAGAGACCTCTGCGTTCGACTTTGCCATGTTTTATTTTGGAGGATTTCTAACAATAGATAAAAAATAAATGTACCACAAATGTATTTAGTTTTTGTAAAGATCACCCTGAAATAGTATTTTTTGGTTTTTCTACATACACTCTTATACTGATCTTAAAAGGGAAATATTGTGATGATATTAATGAATCAAAAATAATAATAGTAATAAATATGAAAACAATCCTTACAATTTACAAGTTAATGCTAACAGTCATTACATTAGAACTCAACCTATGAGCAATTATCTCTTATTCAATAACAATATTTAACCCCATAAAAACAATTTCACCAAGATCTTCAGATAAATTTAAAATCCCAGAGCATATCTTGCATAATAATAATTTGAATTTAAAGGAACTTAAAAACGTAGAGAATTTATCATTAATAAATAAGTGTCTTTAAGTAAATAGAAAATATGACATCACACGCACAACAATGTTATATATAGGTCAAGTAATTAGTGATAAAATTAAACTTAAAACATCTATAAAAGGTAAAAACAATTTTAATAAATTCTTCAAAAAGATGGATATCAAAACTTTTTTAATGAACTAACACACGACAAACTATAAACAATAAATTAACTTGATCCCAATAAGGATTTGAACAAGATGACACTGCATCTCAGGAGTATGGTCAAACATTTTCTTAATAGCTGTTAAATCTTGCGTTAAGTAGAAGTAATATCTAAAACAACAAGAAAGATAAAGTATTATTATTTGAAACAATTCTTTACAATTATAGTTAGAAGGATATTCCATTAATGAACATTTATAGGATAAGTAATAAGTATAGATTAAGTTTTAATAACAATAAAAACAAAATATTATCAATGCAGATAATTATTCATTATAAGCTATGATTTAAAAGTGAATGTTATAGTAATAAAGACTTATACAATAAGTTGAGTTAGTAACTAAGTTAAAATAAAATGAAATATATTTACAGATAATAAAATAGATTCATTTTGATATCTATAGTTTGTGCTGAAGAAGAAAATAAACATTTTCGAAAGCTTCACAATTGTAAAGAGTTTACATTAATTGCCCTTTTATATTTGTCTGTTTACCTCAAAAAAACTTTAAATTTCATATGTATTAGTCAAGACCACCCTCCTTTATGTATACCTATATATATATGATAATTAAATTTAAGATATTTTTATTACTAATAAAAACTTTCCCTAATTAAAACGCACTTTTTCCCAACTAAAATAATATTGAATCGGAGGGATTTAATGGCTGTCAACTATAGTTTTATAATGAAATTTTTAACAAATATATCATAAACCTTAATAATTTTTACATAAAACTATTCTTTTTTATTCCAAATATCATTGGAAAACATTTTCTATTTCTAAAATCTTTTTCTTTTATTTTAGTTTACATTTTATAATTAATAATTATAAATATTATAAAAATAACAACTTATTTCTAATAACCACACATACAAAATATGTTCAAGACCTATTAGAAGTACATGCAAATATTAGTTACAATAAAATTACATGTTAACATTACATTCTCTCATTTAGAGTTTGGTGTGTCTTTTTACTTGAACGATTCACTTTTAATACATTATAAAGTTTTTAATTGTTCAATATGTAGTGTCTTTTCACTTTTTTTTAAGTTCAAATTCGTATCACTAATATTCAAGGTTATAATCATATCACTCATGGTGTCTGTTATCACCTGTCACTTGAATCACCTTTTTACATACCATAATTAAATAAATTTAATATTTTTGGATATATTTAAACACATATTGGTGACCATAAAACTACCCGTTGCTATGGATATCCAGATTACTCTATTATATTATCTGTAAATATGTTTTATTTTAATATAAACTTAGTTACTATCTCATCTTATTGTATAAGTAATTTATTAGTAACCTTCACTTTTAAATCATAACTCCTGATGTATTGATATTAAAACTTAATTTATCTCTTACTTAATATTCCTTAATGGAAGATCTTTCTAACGGTAATATGTAAAGAATTAATTGTTTCAAATAGTACGTAATACTTTATTTTTTTTCTGTTTTAGATATTACATCTATAGAAGATAATATGACCATACTTCTGAGATGTAGTGTTACCTTGTTCAAATTATTATTGGAATCAAGTTAATTAAGGTTTCATAATTCGTTGTGTATAAGTTCAATTAAAGAAGTTTTGATATTCAACTCTTTGAAGAGTTTATTACAATAACATAACCTTTTTCTATAATACAACATAGACTGTTTTTACTAATAATAAAAAAAGAAAAAGCAATTATACACTATAATTTAATGAAATTAGTTAGATAAGTAGTGTAAGACATTTATTTATTTATTTATTCATACAAACTAAAGGTAGTGTAAGATAATAATTATATGTCTTAAAGTAAATAAAGTTGCAATACAAATAGTAGGTATATAGGAAGTTATTTAAAATAGGTATAAAAGTAATAGAAAATAAGAAACACTAGTTAAGTTAAGTAAATAAACTATTGAAAACAGAAAACAATAATTATTTACAACAATTTATGTAAATAATTAAATATAACTATAAAATTTTAAAATATACAGTGAAAAGTGTTCTATTAAAAGCAAGATGGTAGACTTTAAAACTTTCAATGACTAAAAACACAAATTTTAATACAAAGACACAAGGGTAATAAGTGAAAATTTGTGATAATGATAATCTTTACTCAGGGAATGTTTTTGTAGTAAAAAATTTCTCTTCAAAGACAATTTATTTTGTGAGTACATTTTAAGTAACCCTGTGTATACACAATTAATTAATTGAAATTAGTTGGCTTTGAAGTGCAAAATCGCATTTTTCATTAGAAGGGGATGAGTTTAACAAATTACAATGAAGATTGTATCGATGAGGAGAGACATCTGAGAAAAGTTTACCCGGTACAGCAAAACGACTTTTAAGGAGCTTTTTGTTACGACTTCTCAAGAAGAAAACATCTCCACGATAAAATATTCATAATAACATTTAAAAGATGGTATTAAAATTTTGATTTATCACCAAAATAAAATTTTAACAGTATAAGAAGTAAATTAAACATTTACCTAGACTAAATGAAAAAAAATATTAAACAATATCCAGATGTTTTGTATCCAGTGAGACGCAATTAATCATCGTAGTGGAGAGATTTGACAACGCCATATTGAAGATATAACTGTATTCATGAACTAATAAGTGTTGGTTTAAAATGAATAAACATTCACCACTGTTTAAGAGGGGCGTAAAAATGTGACAGCTGAAAACGGGTGGCAAGCATGAATTGTACCCAAAATTTCAATCATTTTGTAAACAACAAATCTAAAGAACGCGTTTAAATTACGCTTTTAAATTTTAACAGGATATAGCTTAGACCTTTCTCTAGGAGATAAAGTTTTTAAGTTAATTTTTATATTGTAATAAAAGAGATATTGGTGTTTAAGTGATGGTATGCTTTTAAAAAGTTTGACAATTTGTGATCATGAATTTTAACGCCAGAAGCTTAACTCCTAAAGAAAGCATAGAGAATGCGACTAGCAAAATATCAAGTTAAAGAAAGGTATATTTTTTGAGATTTGTCGCACGCAAAATTTGAACATTGCACTAATCCGTCAATTTAGTTCAACAGTTTTGGTGGCGCTTTTTCAAAGACGTATGTCTATTCTAATTCTCCAAATCCAAACTTCACTTAACATAACCAACCTAACCTTATTTCTCGTTTATAACGTCAAAATATATTAATTTTAGTGTTTTGCTTTTAAATATATAATTGTCTATATTAATATTCGTTTATAATTTACCAGAAGTTAAAAAAAAATTAATTTTAAAGTATATTTTCACAATTTGCGTTGGTTTTTACATCGTTTATAGCATTATCCAACTGTGATATGTGCAAGGAATTTAGTGTTATGAACCGTTGTTATTTCCTAAATTACTTTTTACTTAAACACAGTTGTCTTATTTTAGTCGAATTGGTAAAAATGTTAGTTTTGAGAAACCCGATTTTTGTTTATACTTTTTTTTTAATCTTTTAAGTTACGTAATCATTATCTTATATCTTTATTTGTTAAATAACTAAACCCAACCTAAGGGATTTACATTTATAAATTAAAACCACATATGTAAATATTAACAGCTAAGTGTTAAACTGTTTTTCTAAATAGGCATGATAATAATGTCCACAAAGTAAGGGTTTCTACAATATTTATTTACATGTTCAATATGCATAAATATAATAGCTTTCTTTTTAGATAATGTAAAGAGTTAAAATTTACAGTTAAATATGTAAATTTTTATTAAAACAGTTTTACAAATTTGGGTTGGATACGTCTGTTATCTTTATATATATATATATATATATATATTATTATGGTTTGAATTTATAATTATAAAAAAATTTTGCTTAAATTTCAAAAACCTCGGCTAACTCAAATGATTTTTTTTTTAAGTTTTAATTTTAAATTTCAAATTTTTAATTTTAAACGTTATTGATTTAAAATAAATTAAAAAAAATTTTTTTGTTCAAGAAAATTTTATTACAGAAAAAAAACTTACCTAATGAACACCCTACCTACTCTTATCTATTCCTATCTACTCTTAATTAAATTTATTACTAACCTTAACTAAATTTGTCTTAATGTATTTGTTTTGGATTGTCTCTCCACTTTTCTTTTCTATTGATTATATTTCTACACTTCTACCAAATCAAATCTCTTGTCCAGCAATGATCTTCTCTGATTCTATTATCAACTTTTTCTACAAACCACTCACCAGCTATGTAGAACTACGAATTTTTACTTATTTCTTTATCATTTTAATTTATTTATTTTAAATAATCGTGTAAACTGCTGCTTTCAATTATAGGTATTTTTAAACTCTAATTTTCTTCTTTAAAAATGCCTAACTTCTTGTGCAAAAATTCCACCAAACTGCTGCGGCTTTTCTATTTTAATAATCTTTTATAACTGTCTCATTTTTCTAATATTAATTAAAACGTTTTCTGTTTAACTATTTTACTTCCTTTTCCTAATCCCTTAACTGTCTTGACTTTTTATAAATTCAACTGTTCCTTCTTTTTAAATTATCATTTTTCAACCTATTTAACTTTTAAAAAAAAATTTCATTCTTTTTGTGACTTTTTCAAAAACTGTCCTTCCACTAACTGTCACTGTCACTCCCTTCATCCCACTTACTCTAATGACAAAAAACTCAAAAAAACATTACATTGATACCTCCTGATTTATGTCAACATATCTCATTTGACATAAACCTGACATTAATATAAAATAATTTTTTTTCAATATTTTCCAAAATCAAATTAATGTATTTTTTATATAATTATCAAACCACAATAATTCCCCCAATTTAATTTTTATAACAATTTTATGTATAAAATTTTTTTAAAATTCAATTTTCCACCTATTATATTCATTAAATAAATATTATTTGAAACAAATCTTTTTTTAAATTAATTTTTTGTAAATTTTAATCTGTATGTTCATTTATTAACTCCTTAACTTTTTCCTGGTATCTATCTTCGCAATCTATATTAATTTTATCTTTCTCTTTGCTAATATTAAATAAAATTATATTTTTTAACTCATCTCCCCTTTCAGTTAATTGACATATATAACCATTTATTTTAAATTATTTTTTTTTAAAATCAATTATAACATTATTTTCTTGTAGCTCTTTCATACCTATCACCATATCCAAATCCATTCCTTCCATTATCATTAATTGCAATTCTATGAAAATACTTTTTTTTTATTTTCCTTCATTGCTTCTACTGTAATTATATCATTAATACACCTATTTATCTTTCCTAGTTTTTTTCCATTTGCACCAATAATTTTAACTTTTGGAATTTTCATAATCCTATTTTCTTCTTGTTCTTGATCATTTATTAAATTACTATTTACCAAGGATATTTCAGCTCCTGTATCAACTAATATATTTATGAGTTTATTTTTATACTTGGCTTGAATAAATTTTAAACTACTACTACTGGTTTTATTAATTTTTACTTCTTCATCTTCTAAATTTATGAACGCTGATGGATGTTCATATTTACAGTTTTTGAGATCGTGCTTTACGAAAAATTTCGTTGTTCCAATGTGGAATTGGAAACTTCCGGTTCTGTATCCATTCTTTCATTTTCTCTTTGTTGAACAACATTCACTCTTCTATTCATATTGTTTTCTATAGTTCTATCTGGCGACCTTCTATAATTTTCCCTGTAATTATTACTTCTCTCCTCGTTCCTAATTACTTGATTATCATCATTTCTATTATGAAATTCTCTCCGAGAATTATTATTTATTTGATTACCATTACCATAATTTCTTCTTTCCCCCCTATTATAATAATTTATGTTACCTTGTTCATGCTGTCTATAATTATTTCCTATATTTTCTTCTCTTCTATTTAGGTTATCTCTATTTCTTCCATTTTCAGATCTATTTTGATTCACTCTTCCTTGTTCATATCTTCTGTAATTTTAATTTTCATTTACTCCTTGCCGGTAATTTTGTCCATATCTACCTCTTATATCATCCCTCCGATTTGTATACTCATAATTCCTCTCTGACATTCCATTATCGATTCTCATCAAATAATTTGTCAGTTGTTCCATTGTTTTTATATCACTCAAAATTATGGTTTCTTTTATTCTATTTTCATATTGTCTTGCCAAATAACGAACAATTTCTTCTTCTCTCATTTTTGGTTCTAAAAATTGAGCCTCCACATATAACTTCATAGCATGTAAATGTTTATTGCCTCCTCTATGTTTTCCAAAATATAAATTTTCTCTACAATTTTCCTGCTGTATCTCTCCCCAATATTTTTCTAAAAATAATTTTTCAAATACTTCTTCACTATCTATTACATCTTCTTTACTTGTAAACCATACATATGCCTCTCCTATCATAGTTCCTCTAATAACCTCTTTTATATCTTCTATTTTTCTAATTCCTTTTATCCTATTCTTCAAACTTCGAAGAAAAATCTTAGGATGAACTTTATTATCATCACCATAAAATTTAAGATTGTGATCCAAATTTCCTCCAATAATATGGATCCTTTCTCTACTTATCTCTTCATAATTTTCATTAATAATACCTCTGATGTTTAGTTTTTCTTGATCATTTTCTCTCTTTTCTTGGTCCAACCTTTGCACTATTTCCTCCTTAACTTCTTTTATGTATCTGATATATTTATCTTCAATTCTATAAACTTCTTTTTTAAATCCATCATAAACTTTTCCATTATTTTTATTTACCAAATCTTTACATTTATCAATAATACTTTCTTTTAATATTTCATTTACTTCTATCCATTTATTTTCCACTGCGTTATTACAGATATTGTCAATGTCTCTTCTTATTTCTGCATTCACTTTATCGATTCTATTTTCCAATCCTCCCACTAATTTTTGACTTTCTATTACCTTTTTTTCAGTCCTTTGTACTTCTTCTCTTATTTTCTTATTCTCCAACTCTATATTCTGCATCTTTACATTTAAAATTTTACATCTTTTGTCCAACTTTTCTTCTAATCTTTTATTTGCTTCTTTTATTTCTTCTTTAATACATTCCATATTTATCTTGACTTCTTCTTTAATACCATCCATATTTATCTTAACTTCTTCTTTAATACCATCCATATTACTCATCATCTTTTGTTATTTCTGTTATTTCTTTTTCAAATCCCTTAAATTGCATTTCCTGATTCAAACTGTCCCCCTCATCATCTTTATCTCCTTCTCCAATATTATTTTTGCATACTTCATCATTTTCTAACTCAAACATTTTTTTTTTATTAAAATAAGATATGATTAAATTTATGAATTAAAAAAAATACTTGGAAGGGTTCTTCATATATCTTATTACAATTTTTAATTAAAAATTTTCTAAATTTTAATTTTAATAGAGCCCCACGTTGGTTGCGTCATTTTATTATGAATGAATGTATGAAGGGATGATGATTACACTGCGACCCATAGGATCTATTGTGTCCCCCCTTACTTGCCATGTTCTGATGTTTTCTCAGATTTATAGCAGCTCTTCGAGTCCTATTTTCCTGAGGAAGTTTAGGACATCGTCGGGCTTCAAATCAGGTAGATCCCCTTCCTCTATTTCATGTGCTCCTAGGTATCTAGCCCTAGAATTTTGCAAGGCAGGACATTCTGAGAGTATATGTATTGAGGTTTCATCCTCTTCCTCACAGAATCTGCACTTTGCTTCATCTGCTAACCCTAGTTTCTTCATGTGGCTTCTTAACCGGCAATGCCCGGTTAATATTCCCGTTAAAATACGGAGCCTTTTTTTACTGAGGTTGAGGCAGCTAAGAGATCTCTTCTGGTCATTTTATTATGGTTTAAATTAATTAATTATAAAAAAAAATTTTGCTTAAATTTCAAAAACCTCGGCTAGCTCAAATGATTTTTTTTTAAGTTTTAATTTTAAATTTCAAATTTTTAATTTTAAACGATATTGATTTAAAAAAAAATTAAAAAAAAAAAAAAATTATTACAGAAAAAAAAACTTACCTAATGAACACCCTACCTACTCTTATCTATTCCTATCTACTCTTAACTAAATTTGTCTTAATGTCTTTGTTTTGGATTGTCTCTCCACTTTTCTTTTCTATTGATTATATTTCTACACTTCTACCAAATCAAATCTCTTGTCCAGCAATGATCTTCTCTGATTCTATTATCAACTTTTTCTACAAACCACTCACCAGCTATGTAGAACTACGAATTTTTACTTATTTCTTTATCATTTTAATTTATTTATTTTAAATAATCGTGTAAACTGCTGCTTTCAATTATAGGTATTTTTAAACTCTAATTTTCTTCTTTAAAAATGCCTAACTTCTTGTGCAAAAATTCCACCAAACTGCTGCGGCTTTTCTATTTTAATAATCTTTTATAACTGTCTCATTTTTCTAATATTAATTAAAACGTTTTCTGTTTAACTATTTTACTTCCTTTTCCCAATCCCTTAACTGTCTTGACTTTTTATAAATTCAACTGTTCCTTCTTTTTAAATTATCATTTTTCAACCTATTTAACTTTTCAAAAAAAATTTTATTCTTTTTGTGACTTTTTCAAAAACTGTCCTTCCACTCACCGTCACTGTCACTCCCTTCATCCCACTTACTCTAATGACAAAAAATTTAAAAAAAAACATTACATTGATATCTCCTGATTTATGTCAACATATCTCATTTGACATAAACCTGACATTAATATAAAATAATTTTTTTTCAATATTTTCCAAAATCAAATTAATGTATTTTTTATATAATTATCAAACCACAATAATATATATATATATATATATATATATATATATATATATATTTATATATATATATATATATATATATATATATATTATTGTTTCCGAAAGCTTGGATATTCAAAAAATAGTGTGCTTTTATTTAAGCCCTTCATATATTGACTACTATACCCAAAATTAAAGTAACGAAATTGTTTTTTTCCAAACTAGTCAAAAAAATAGTGACTACTTTTCTTTTATATATATATATATATATATATATATATATATATATATATATATAAAAAACAAAAAATTTAAACTTGAGGAAACAGCCAGGGTTTTTGGTGGGTTGTAATCAAAGAATACTCTTTTTTTACTATTCCAAGCTTTCGATAATGTTTATTATCTTTTTCAAGGTTGCAAAGTGAGCAGTTTTATTATAAATGCAAAAGTACATCAAACAGAAAATCGTCACTGGTTTTAAAATTAATTATAAAATTACTATTTAAAAAACTACATCGTTACAAAATTAAAATTTTTAAAAATTATTATTTTACGTGAAACATGTCCTAGGACCCTTATCTACACATGTTTCACGTAAAATAATAATTTTTAAAAATTTTAATTTTGTAACGATGTAGTTTTTTAAATAGTAATTTTATAATTAATTTTAAAACCAGTGACAATTTTCTGTTTGATGTACTTTTGCTTTTATAATAAAACTGCTCACTTTGCAACCTTGAAAAAGATAATAAACATTATCGAAAGCTTGGAATAGTAAAAAAAGAGTATTCTTTGATTACAACCCACCAAAAACCCTGGCTGTTTCCTCAAGTTTAAATTTGTTGTTTTTCAACTAGTCAGCCAAGACTACCCAAACATTTTGGTATATATATATATATATATATATATATATATATATATATATATATATATATATATATATATATATATATATAATTTAAATAGAAATATTTGCCAACTATTTGTATAATGGGAATGTTTTGGGGATATATATTATTATGAATTTATTACTTTATTGTTGTTGGGTTCTTATGGTTTCGCTTTTTTTGTTTTATTATTTTAATTTTTCTGATGTTTAAATGTTATTTTAGTAAACCCACGTTAGTTGTGACAAGATATTATGAATTCTTTGTTTCTATTTTGTTTTGACCTAATTGTTGAAATTTTGTTATTACAATAATGTTGTTAGCCCCTTAAATTATATGTATGATGATGACTAGCTCAAATAAGATTAAATGTTTTTGCGCTCGTTTGTTTAATTCAAAATAAATACTATCGTTATAGAAAAATTATATCTCAGGTCGTACAGGTTTTACCACAGATTTATGTTCAAACAAAATTATAAATTTTCCATCCAAATTAAATTCAAAAATCTTTACAATAAAGTAGTATAAATGTCCTCTAGCGGCAAATAACTATTATCGCTTTAAAACAGTTCATACGCACACTTAATATAAATTAAATAACGGTACCTTTTTTAACTTTGTCTCTCGAGTGTTCGCCATTCACATGTAGGTGTCGCTGGAACTGGTGGTCTATTTTCTCTTCTGGTAAACACGTGGGATGCAGAAACTTCAATGGTGTAATTAAAGACAGAAACTCTTACGATGTAGAATTTATTATTGTTTACTTGTGGATTTATTTATACAATTTACTGGTTGATAAGACTCCCTTTTTACAAGTGGTGTGTTACAAAGTTCTATACCAGGATTATTTCTGATATAAGGTAAGTCAAGCTTCTAATATTAATTTGATACTAACTTTTGTATCATTAAAATTACAGTTGAAACTGTTATACAGGGTGTCCATCTATAAACTGACACATTTTAACTGCTTATAAGTCGAGAACGAAAAATGACAACAATGTGCGGTTTTCACAGAACTTCATCAATATCTTTAAAGTTTTTTTTGACAGTGTTGCCAAGTTTCAAAATTTACCTGAAATAGGAGAGAAAAAATTGATGATTTTCAAAGGCCGATTTCTCAAAAATTTTCAAAAAGGTGTCATTTACTAAGACAATTTATACATTTTCGGAAAGGGGATTTAACAGGCTTTCATGTGCAATTAAAACGTACAGGGTGTTACATTTAAAATTTTTGAGAAATCGGCCTTTGAAAATCATCAATTTTTTCTCTCCTATTTCAGGTAAATTTTGAAACTTGGCAACACTGTCAAAAAAAACTTTAAAGATATTGATGAAGTTCTGTGAAAACCGCACATTGTTGTCATTTTTCGTTCTCGACTTATAAGCAGTTAAAATGTGTCAGTTTATAGATGGACACATTGTATTATAAGATTACTTTGCTCGATTTAACAAAGTCGTTTCAAAGTCAAATACTGTTAACTTATAAAGTTAATAAAATTTATGACTAATCAAAGTCTTTTTTAAAAATGTAGATTATGAGTTGAATATTTTAATAACTGTTGTTGAATGTTTTGAAAATGAGTCTTGAATCTTTTTAAAATTTAACTTGAGTGTTGAGTCGTGAAAGTTTTTTTTTTTTTAAATTAAATATTAAATGTTTGTTGAAAGTTTAAAACGAGGCTTGAATATTTGTATAAAGGGTCTTGACTGTCTTAAAATTAGGCTTGAATCTTTGTATAAAGGGTCTTGACTGTGTTAAAATTAGGCTTGACTCTCCCTTATTCTTCCTGACTGGTTCTTTTACGTAAAAACTGAGATCCCTCTCTCATTATTCTCTGACCAATAAAAATCCTCCATTTAAAAACTCCACGAGAACCAATCAGAAGGAAATATTTCTTAATTTGCTTATTTCTAACTAACTACTTATATTTTACAAACAATTTTTTTACATAATATATACAATAATCATTTCTAATGTTCAATAATTTTTTTATAATTTATTATGGTCGGAAAAGCTCGACCGATACATTTCCGAGTAACTCTTACGTCACAACGTGCAGGTGCTATTCTAAGCTTTTGGAGTTCATGGAAACTAAACATTTCAAACACGCGATGTTGTGTACGAGCAATCTAATTCTGCTAATTTTACGTCACATATATGCACAGGTGTTATTCGTAGAAGAACTTTTAATACACTTTTGTACA
This sequence comes from Ophraella communa, assembly GCA_035357415.1. Classification (NCBI taxonomy): domain Eukaryota; kingdom Metazoa; phylum Arthropoda; class Insecta; order Coleoptera; family Chrysomelidae; genus Ophraella; species Ophraella communa. The sequence continues at coordinate 17,598,188 of CM068984.1, forward strand.
TCTTTGAAAATCCTTTTATATATTTAACAGAAAAATATTTTTAGAAAATTTATAATTTGTTCGTTTGTTTTATTTTACATTTAGAATTATTTTTTTATTATTATTTTTTTTAATGATGATTTTGATTATTTTTATATAATGTGATTACTTTTTTATTATTTATTTGCATTCAATTGACTTAATAACGATTTTGTTTTTGATTTAATCATCATAATATATATTCTTATTGAAATTAATCTTTTCTTTAATGGATACTTTTTATGATAATAAAACTTCGTCTCAATATATATTACTATGATTTAAATTTTACTTTAATTTTTATGTTTGATTTATTATAGTTTTGTTTGTTAATATCCCACGTTGGTATTGTCAATTTATAATGATTTAATTTTTAATGATTATAATTTAATAATTTTGTTTTGTTTTATTGGTTTTGTCAAATGTTTTGATTGATTTTAATGATTGAATACTATTTAATTTTATATAAATTTTACTTGTTCTTCTGTAATTCTATTGTTGGGCGCCTTATCAAAATTTTAACTAGCTCAGACTATTTGTTTTGAAATTTAAATTTAAAATCTGACTCTTATCAGGGTAGGATTCAAATTAAAATATTATTTAATAATTAACACACACTAAATTTAATGTCACGTATTTCAAAGAAATTTTACAAAAAAACTGTTAATTGGTTTTCATATGTTTAGTACAAATAAATAAATGAATAGTCTCATATGAAAATACTGATACAAATAAAATAAATTTAAAGTCACAAAATAACAAATACACAAATACTAAATCTTAAATATGACACGTACCTTTTATTATAAAGTTCGTTCACTAAAAATTGCTATTGTCTAAATGGAACAGCACAAAACTCGGATCGGCTTCTCCTCGTCCCCTGTCAGAAATGCAATACCAACAATATGGCGGCTAAGGACCAGTTGCAGAAAGAATGCTCAAATTTAGTCTTTCAAATTCTCTTGGAATCAGTCTCTGATTTGACAAATTTATTATTTTGGTAAATAATTTAATAATGGTTGATTATTTTACTGCATGTATTTTTAATATTACATGTATTACTTTAACATAAACAGCTTTTAATTAATGCAAAAAATTTTCTTCTAGTTAGTAATCAATTAATACATACGATGTTAATTGCTCTGCTACCAAAATCAAAAGAGAGGTGAATCATCAATTTTCCGGCCTTTTTATAGGCTTCCAGGAAAAATGACAAGTATGACATCGAAAAACGAAATTCCATTGTTTAAATGCAAAATTCTAACCAAAATTCTTGAATATGAAGGTAATGAAATTACAAAACTAATATTATCTTTGTTAACTTACAGTGAAATTTTATCCTTATATTTACTAAAATTTTGTTTATATAATTTTCTAAGTGACTTTTCCTAAGAAAATTTTAGATTCAAAATGCACAACTTTCTTGAGCTGTCAACTTATTTTAGACCTTCAAAATTTGAAATAAAACCATCATTTGTATTAAAATTACTATGAATCTGTTAAACTAATACTATTTTAGCTAATAACTACTATTTTAAACTCTAACAACTAAAATTTAAACTTTTAAAAGATTCTGTTATTTGTAGGTATCACTTATGCATTATATAAGATAAGATTCTCTGTGTTACAAAAGACTCACAACTTAAAATTTATATAAAACATTTTTTTAACTATCCTACATACATTTTGTTACATAAAATGTCTTTGTTAGTGTTTATACACTAAGTTTTTCAATATTTATTTCACTATGCACTATTAAAGTGTTCTATCAAAAACTTATGTGATTATGTCCAACATTATTGATATGGGAATTAGTTTACTGTATTTCACCACACCTGCTACACATAATTTTAATTGTTCTTATGTCTTTTTAAGGTACTCATGAGCTATTGGAATATTTGTTTGTACAATATCGAAGACTATAATTTGTCTTTTTATAATTTTGTAAGTACTTCCTTTTTATAATATTAATTTAAATACTTTACTAACTAAAATTACATGTTGATTTCTTAAACATGTGAAAACCATTAATACTTTTGATTTTTTATTTTCTTTTTATTGTTTCAGATTAAACTTAGAATTTTAAAAGAGAACTAGGACAAAAAAAATTGTTATGTAAAAGTGTACTCATTATGGATTGGAAATATTTAATTGTTATAAAATAGCAAAATATGGATCCTATTCAATATAAAATGCCCATTACATTCTTTGTTTATTTTAAATGTATGTCTTGTGAAAATTATGAACTTGGAAACTTTGGATGTACAAAAGAAAAAGTAAATGCTGATTCTATAAAACTTATTAATATATCCTTTTATTGTAAATTATAAGGTAAGTTCTACTTATTAAATTTTTAACTATTAGATATCTATCTCAAATCCCCCAATTTAATTTTTAACAAAATTCTTGTGTAACAAGATAATTTTTTTAAAAATTTAATTCCATTGATACTCTTTATTTATATTGTTAGTACTTTTCCCAACATATCACTTCTTCATTACATTCTTCCCTTGATTTATTCAAATAATTGGAAGTGTATATTCAACATATAAAAATTATGAATTTTTCTTTTATTCAATTAAACTTATTTATAATCATTATTTAATATAATTCTTTATCTCTCTATCTTTAGGAATCAATTTTAAAACCTATGATGTTATATTCTTATCACAATTTATACTTGTTTACATCAAAAACACTGTTGATTCATTTGATTTCAAATTTGTTGTTATAGTATCTCAAATTATCAGTTACTTTACATAAATTCTATATTATTTTCTTCAAAGTTTATATTATATTCTTGTTACTTTTATAACAATTCAATGAAAATTGCCTAGTCTCAAATTGTTATTATTCTAATTTAACTACCTATCTTAACTTATTATTTCTTAAAAAAAATTAAATGTTATTAGTCCTATTCTATTTGTTTAAATTTCATATTTTAAAAAATATTATACATATGAGTTTGTAATATAAAATGTGTGTCATAATGCTATCTATTCATCTATTTTGCACATTTATGTTCAGATCTTTTAGGTAATTGTAACGACTTAACCAACACTAACTCTCCTTTTTGGAATTTTGTTATTTTCTTGGCTTTTTTATTCATTCTTTTTTTTATGTACTTATTTGCATTTCTTTGTAGCCTGGTGTTTACTTGTGCCATAATATTTTCCATCTTGGAATTTCTGTTTATTATCCAAGGTCTTGTTGGTTCTTTTCCTGTAAATAAGAATTCGGGACACTCCCTTGTCACACCATGTGGAGTTTGATTCAAAAATCTTTCTACTTCTTCTAAGTTGTTTTCCCACTGTATGTGATCTTGATTACATAAAATTCTCAAGTATTTATTTATCTCTTTTATATAACGTTCTGCAGGATTTGATGAAGGGTTCCTAATACTAATGAATTTAAGGTGTATGTTCTGATTTATGCAATATTGCTCTAATTTAATACTCTGAAAATTGTGGCATGATCTAAAATTAATTTCTCTGGTTTTCCAAAATTATTAATGTATTTGTTTAAATTTAATATTACTGTTTTAGTATTGGTTTTTGAACATGGATATAGTTTAACAAACTTGGTAAAAATGTCTACTAATACAAATATGTGTTTATTGCCTTGAGTGCTAGGAACTAAATTACTTATAAAATCTATGGCTACTAGTTGTAAAGGTTTCTGTGCATAAATAGATTTAGCTAAATAGGTGTTGTGAAAGTTTTTCTCCTTTGCCATTTGCCAGAGTTTGCATGTTTTGCATATAGTTTTTGCTGTGACTAGATCTCCTTTTGCTATATAATTTTCTCGGAACATCATCCATAATTTCCTTGTGCCTATGTGCCCATATTCTTCATGTAAATTTTGTAATATTATTTTACTGAATGTTGGAGTGATAACAAATACTTCCCTATCTTGCAGTCTTTTGTATAAAATCCCATCAATGTTTATTGTGTCCTTTCTTTTTGAATGTTGTAATTGTTTTTGATCTTCTATAATATGATTGAGTGAAAATAGTCCTTGATTTTGTGGTAAGATGTTGATTCCTATTTTATATTGTTTGGTGATGTTTTGGGCTTCTGTTTCTCTACTAAGAGCATCTGCTACTATATTGAGTTTTCCTGGAATGTATCTTACTTCAAAGTCATACTCCTGTAATAGAAGTATCCATCTATGAACCCTGTTGTTTGCATAACGGTTCTTTAACATTGCTGTTAATGCAGAATGGTCGCTCTCAATGATAAATTTAGCTCCTAATAGGAAAAATCTAAATTTGGTGATGCAATAGACTACACTAGCCATTTCCAATTCTGTAACTGTATATTTTTTTTCGTATGTTTTTGTCACTCTAGATATAAAACTTATTGGTACTTCTCCATCCTGTTGTTGTTGCACCAAAACTCCTGCAAAACGGTCTGCTGATACATCCGTTCTTAAAATGAACTCCTTATCATATTGTGGATGATAAACTTTTAAATTATTGGTAAATATTTGTTTTAAATCCTGAAATGCTCTTTCCCTTCTTTCATCCCAATACCATTTTGTATCTTTCTTTAACAATTCAATTAATGGAACTTCCCTGTTACTTAAGTCTGGTATTAACCTCTTGTAATAATTTAAAATCCCCAAAAATCCCCTTAAAGTTTTCAAATTGGTTGGTGTTTTGTATTCTAACAATGTTTTGACTCTATTTGGATCCATACTGATATTTTCTGTATTTAAAATGTACCCCAAATATATTACTTCATCCTGATAAAATTTACATTTTTCTAAATTTAATTTTAACCCTGCAATTTCTAACTCTTTAAACACTATTTCTAAATGATTTTTATGTTGTTCATTGGTTTCAGAAAAAATCAAGATATCATCAATATAATAAAGGACAAAAGTTTCATACTTGTTTAGAATTGAATGAAGAGTGAGTACTAAGGCAGCGCAAGAACTTTGTAAACCAAAAGGAACTACACAGAATTGGTATACTACTCCATCTACCATGAATGCTGTGTATTTACGACTGTCCTTATCAAGTGGAATTAGCCAAAAACTATGCTTAAGATCTAGTTTTGTAAATACTTTAGCTCTAGTTATCCTTCCAAAAATTCCATCGATGTTCATTGGACTTTCATATTGTTTGATTGTATATTGATTGATGTTTCTGGAGTCCAAACATAATCTAATTTCTCCCGAACTCTTCCTGACACATGTGATGGCATTGATGTATGGTGAATTGGATATTTCTATAATACCATCCTTTAACATCTTTTCTATTTCCAAATATACTTCTTCTTTCCATTTGTATGGTATTGGATATGTTTTGACTTTAAAATTTTTAATTTCTGAACTCATTTCTAATTTATGAACATAATTAACTGCTATTTGTGCTTCTTCATTACATAATTTTGAATGTTTGTTAATTAAATTTTGAATTTCTTCTATTTTATTTTCTGAACATGCAACTACATTGTAATTATTCTTATTTTCATTAATATTACTAATTTGCAATTCATTTACATACTTAAAATTGGTTTGGTTTTGGTCTATAAAAGGTATTGCTTCTTTATCTATTTGAATTACTTTATTTTCATAATTTATAATCAATTTGCAATTATTCATCTCATCTGTTCCTAATATAATATCATATTGTAAATTATTAATAATTAAAAACTGCATTTTATATTGTTTATTTCCTAACATTAAATCCCCTATCATTGTACTATTAGTATCATATAATTTCTTTTTGTTAGCTCCCACTAATGATAATTTATTTGTTTTTACCACCATAATTGTATCTATAGGTATCTCCTATTCTACTACTAATCAACGTTACTTCTGACCCTGTATCTACTAAAATTTTACATATTACATTTTGAAAATTACCCTCAATAAATATTAAAGTGTTTTTATCTAAATCAAATTCTACTTCCCCCTTATTAATGAATTCCCTTGGATGTTCATACCTAGAATAGATAACATTATGCACGTGGAAGCTATTTAAGCAAAATTTTGATCATTTACAGTTTCTATTTCATTTTCTTTATGAACCATGACATTAACTTGTCTCTGGTTATTATTATTATTCCTATTGTTTTGTTGTATGTTGTCAGTAGCTGGTCTCGGATTTTCATATTTTCTTTCTACATTGTGGTAATTAGTCCATTCTCTTCTGTTGTTGTTTCTATTTCTGTAGTCATCTCTGTAACTTGGTCTATCTCTTCCATTAGTATTGTTGTTGTCCCTGTAGTTATTATTGTTATTTCTGTAATTGTTGTTTTTATTTCTATATTTATTTGTTTCTTCTCTTCTATCTCTGTTGTAGTTATCGTTGTTGTTGTAATTATTGTTATTGTTCCTATATCCATTGTTACTGTTGTTCTCTTTTCTGTTCCTATTGTCATGTCTCTCTGGATTTCTATTGTTGCTGTGGTGTTCCTTCTCATTCATGGTTCTTTCCAGTCTTTGAAGATAATTCGATAATCTTTCCATAGTTTTGATATTATGTAGTGCTACTGTTTCCATCACTTCCGTTTTAAAATGCCTGGCTATGTATAAAACTATTTCCTCTTCTCTCATAGTTGGTTCTAAATGTTGAGCATTGTTGTAAATTTGCATGGCATACATGTTGCAATTCTTCCCCCTATTATAGTCAAATTTCCCAAAATATAACTTTTCCCTAAAATTGGCTTGTTGTATTTCCCCCCAAAAATATTTAATGAACTGTTCTTCAAAATCTTTAATGTTATTAATGGATTGTTCTTTATTGCAAAACCATAACAATGGATGTCCAACTAGCATGCTTCTTATTATTAACTTTTGATCTATTGTATTTTTAATATTATTTAATTTACTTTTAATTACATTAATAAAATTTTTCGGGTGTATGTTATTAACATTCCCATCAAACTTGATTCCCAGATCCTGGAAATTGTTTCCATAAATGATGGTATTACCTTCTCCTATTTTTCTTCTAATTCTGTTCCTATTTCTCCTTTTAATTTTTCAAAACTTTCTTCTTGTTTTTCCCCATGAACTTTTAAATCTTCAATTTCCTTTTCTATAATCTCTTCCACTACTTGTATGTTTCTACTTGTCTTCGTTACTTCATTTTCCAATTTTGTTATTTTATCATTGTTTACTTTAATTTTCCTTTTATTTTCTTTTACTTCCAATCCTAATTAATTTTCTTTCTTCTTCAGATTTTCTATTTGTGTGTCTTGTCTATTTTCAACCTCCATTATTCTTCCTATCATTTCATTTCTGATTTCTTCTTTTGTGTCATCAATTTTTTGTTTAGTCACTTTTAATTCTTCTTGAATTTTTTTAATTTCATTCAAACTTTCTTTTCTTCCTTCATCTATCTTCTTTTCCATATTGTTTAGTTCTAGTTTTATTTCCTTTATTTCCTCTATTTATTTCTTCTTTGTTTTCATTTAAATTCTTGTCCAATTTCTCTAATTTTTCATTCGTTTCTTCTTTATTTGCTTTTAAGTCTTTATTCATTTCTTCTTTAGTTGTATTTAAATCTTTCTTCATTTCTTCTTTCATTTCTTCTTTTGTTGTTTTTATATCTTTCTTCAGATCCATAAACATTTCCCTTAACCAGTCATCACGACTTCCCATTTCTTGCTTATTTTGTCTTCTTTCTGTATCTTGTTCCGTTCTTTTACTACCTTCAACTTTCTCAAACTTTCCTGCTTCGGCTTGTTCATCTTCATTTCCTTCTGTTTCTTGTCCTTGCTCTGGTACAAAATCTCCAGCACCTCTGTTTCTTTCTTCATACACTGGTGTTTCCATCTCAGCTTTATCTCTCTGATCCATTACTTCTCCTTCTTTTATTTCTCCTAACTGCTTTCCATCTCTAAGAACCATTTTCTTATCCGCCATGTTGTCGTTGTTTAATTTTTAAATTTATAAGTTATTATTTAATTTATTTTATTTATGAAAATACGATTTTTGCGAGCCCCACGTTGGTTGCGACAATTTATTATGTTTTAAATTTAATGATTATTATTATTTAAATTGTTTATAGTTAATTTATCAATATCCCGACTTAGTTCTATTAATTTGATATGTTTTAATTGGTTTGATTATTATAATTTATAATTTTGTTTTGTTTTATTGGTTTTGTCAAATGTTTTGATTGATTTTAATGATTGAATACTATTTAATTTTATATAAATTTTACTTGTTCTTCTGTAATTCTATTGTTGGGCGCCTTATCAAAATTTTAACTAGCTCAGACTATTTGTTTTAAAATTTTAATTTAAAATCTGACTCTTATCAGGGTAGGATTCAAATTAAAATATTATTTAATAATTAACACACACTAAATTTAATGTCACGTATTTCAAAGAAATTTTACAAAAAAACTGTTAATTGGTTTTCATATGTTTAGTACAAATAAATAAATGAATAGTCTCATATGAAAATACTGATACAAATAAAATTAATTTACAGTCACAAAATAACAAATACACAAATACTAAATCTTAAATATGACACATACCTTTTATTATAAAGTTCGTTCACTAAAAATTGCTATTGTCTAAATGGAACAGCACAAAACTCGGATCGGCTTCTCCTCGTCCCCTGTCAGAAATGCAATACCAACAATATGGTGGCTAAGGACCAGTTGCAGAAAGAATGCTCAAATTTAATCTTTCAAATTCTCTTGGAATCAGTCTCTGATTTGACAAATTTATTATTTTGGTAAGTAATTTAATAATGGTTGATTATTTTACTGCATGTATTTTTAATATTACATGTATTACTTTAACATAAACAGCTTTTAATTAATGCAAAAAATTTTCTTCTAGTTAGTAATCAATTAATACATACGATGTTAATTGCTCTGCTACCAAAATCAAAAGAGAGCTGAATCATCAATTTTCCGGCCTTTTTATAGGCTTCCAGGAAAAATGACAAGTATGACATCGAAAAACGAAATTCCATTGTTTAAATGCAAAATTTTAACCAAAATTCTTAAATATGAAGGTAATGAAATTACAAAACTAATATTATCTTTGTTAACTTACAGTGAAATCTTATCCTTATATTTACTAAAATTTTGTTTGTATAATTTTCTAAGTGACTTTTCCTAAGAAAATTTTAGATTCAAAATGCACAACTTTCTTGAGCTGTCCACTTATTTTAGACCTTCAAAATTTGACATAAAACCAACATTTGTATTAAAATTACTATGAATCTGTTAAACTAATACTATTTTAGCTAATAACTACTATTTTAAACTCTAACAACTAAAATTTAAACTTTTAAAAGATTCTGTTATTTGTAGGTATCACTTATGCATTATATAAGATAAGATTCTCTGTGTTACAAAAGACCCACAACTTAAAATTTATATAAAACATTTACTTAACTATCCTACATACATTTTGTTACATAAAATGTCTTTGTTAGTGTTTGTACACTAAGTTTTTCATGTCCAACATTATTGATATGGGAATTAGTTTACTGTATTTCACCACACCTGCTACATGTTTTGAATTGTTCTTATGTCTTTTTAAGGTACTCATGAGCTATTGGAATATTTGTTTGTACAATATCGAAGACTATAATTTGTCTTTTTATAATTTTGTAAGTACTTCCTTTTTATAATATTAATTTAAATACTTTACTAACTAAAATTACATGTTGATTTCTTAAACATGTGAAAACCATTAATACTTTTGATTTTTTATTTTCTTTTTATTGTTTCAGATTAAACTTAGAATTTTAAAAGAGAACTAGGACAAAAAAAATTGTTATGTAAAAGTGTACTCATTATGGATTGGAAATATTTAATTGTTATAAAATAGCAAAATATGGATCCTATTCAATATAAAATGCCCATTACATTCTTTGTTTATTTTAAATGTATGTCTTGTGAAAATTATCAACTTGGAAACTTTAGATGTACAAAAGAAAAAGTAAATGCTGATTCTATAAAACTTATTAATATATCCTTTTATTGTAAATTATAAGGTAAGTTTTACTTATTAAATTTTTAACTATTAGATATCTATCTCAAATCCCCCAATTTAATTTTTAACAAAATTCTTGTGTAACAAGATAATTTTTTTAAAAATTTAATTCCATTGATACCATTGATATTGATACTCTTTATTTATATTGTTAGTACTTTTCCCAACATATCACTTCTTCATTACATTCTTCCCTTGATTTATTCAAATAATTGGAAGTGTATATTCAACATATAAAAATTATGAATTTTTCTTTTATTAAATTAAACTTATTTATAATCATTATTTAATATAATTCTTTATCTCTCTATCTTTAGGAATCAATTTTAAAACCTTTGATGTTATATTCTTATCACAATTTATACTTGTTTACATCAAAAACACTGTTGATTCATTTGATTTCAAATTTGTTGTTATAGTATCTCAAATTATCAGTTACTTTACATAAATTCTATATTATTTTCTTCAAAGTTTATATTGTATTCTTGTTACTTTTATAACAATTCAATGAAAATTGCCTAGTCTCAAATTGTTATTATTCTAATTTAACTACCTATCTTAACTTATTATTTCTTAAAAAAAATTAAATGTTATTAGTCCTATTCTATTTGTTTAAATTTCATATTTTAAAAAATATTATACATATGAGTTTGTAATATAAAATGTGTGTCATAATGCTATCTATTCATTGTGGTACTTAAAAATTTGGCCTATATTAAATATCCCCCTTAAAATACCTGTTTGCGGATCTATTAATTTGTAACTATTTTCTGCATGTTCATTTGCGATTAAATATGGTCCCTCATACGGTAATAATAATTTTGCACATTTATGTTCAGATCTTTTAGGTACTTGTAACGACTTAACCAACACTAACTCTCCTTTTTGGAATTTTGTTATTTTCTTGGCTTTTTTATTCATTCTTTTTATGTACTTATTTGCATTTCTTTGTAGCCTGGTGTTTACTTGTGCCATAATATTTTCCATCTTGGAATTTCTGTTTATTATCCAAGGTCTTGTTGGTTCTTTTCCTGTAAATAAGAATTCGGGACACTCCCTTTCAGGTTGTTTTTAGTGTTATTTTCAGCTCGATTTCGGTAGGAGTTCGGGATCTCAGGATCTCTTCCAAAATTTAGGAAGGCGGGTGTAAATCCAGTCGAGTCGTGTTTTGAGTTGTTCATTGCAAACTTTAAGTCCGGCAACCTCATATCCCAGTCTCGGTGATGCGCTTCGCAATACTGTGCAATCATTGTTTTCAGGGTACGGTTGGCTCGTTCCACTGGATTCGCTTGCGGTGTATACGGCGGCGTAAATCGGTGTCGAATTCCTAATCCACTTAGCATTCCCTTGAAAAGCTTACTGTCATATTGAGTTCCATTGTCGGTTAGTACGGTACGGGGGCACCCAAATGTCGTCAAAACTTCTTCATAAAAGGCGGTAGTTATGCTACTGGCAGTAGCATTTCGCAACGGTTTACACTGCACCCATTTAGTAAATCGGTCCTAAAACATAATGATGTAACAGTTCCCTTTCTTACTCCAGGGTAACGGTCCAATTATATCGGAACTAACGGTTTCCCATGGTTGCATCTTCCCTGGGAGCTTTTAGTGCGACGGCTTGTACTTTTGACATTGCAGACATCTCCTCACGTATTTGGTAATGTCCCTAAACATCCCTGGCCAATAGTACAGTCTTGCAATGCGCGCGATGGTTTTAGCAATTCCTAGATGACCAGCAGTCGGAGCATCATGGTTTTCTTGTAGAATTCGGGTTCGGTCGGGCTTTGCTATGCACAGCTTCCAGGGGTCGGACATTTCTGGCTCTCGAAAATCATTTATGTCCCAAAAATGACGGTAAAGACGGTCTTCTCTGAGGCAGTAATCCGGAAACTTCTCTGGGTCCTTCAGAACCTCTTCCTTCTTGTTTCGGTACCATGAACATTCGGCAGTAACATCGGTCAAACAGAGAGCGAACGGTAGCTCTTCCTCGGCGGTGGTTAGTAGTGGATTTCGGGACAAAGCATCGGCTACACGGTTTAGTGCACCTTTACGGTACTGTATCTCAAAATCATACTGTTGCAGAAAAATACTCCACCTAGCTAAACGTCCAGACGGACTAGATATGGAATGCAGCCATTTAAGAGATTGATGATCGGTAATAACCGTGAAATGGTAGCCCTCTAAATAAGGACGCATCTTTTCAATACCCCAAACAATGGCAAGGCATTCTTTCTCGGTGACGGAGTAATTTCTCTCAGTGGGACTCAGGGTGCGACTTGCATATGCGACTACGTGTTCTCGGCCATCTATCAGTTGGGTGAGGGCTATTCCCAAACCATGTTCGGAGGCGTCGGTCTGTAAGGCAAACGGCACAGTAAAATCAGGACAACTTAGGACGGGTGCTTCCGATAGAAAAGTTTTTATGTTAGCGAAAGCGGCTTCTTGCTCCTCAGCCCACTTCCATCGTTGAGACTTACGGAGTAACTTTGTCAACGGAGCCACATTTTGCGAAAATAATGGTACAAATCTTCTATACCAGGATGTAACCCCCAAGAATCTTCGCAACTCTCGGATATTTCTTGGGGCGGGAAATTTAACGATGCATTCGACTTTTTCTGGATCGGTACGGATTCCATCTCCAGTGATTACATGTCCCAGGTATTTCATGGACGGTAAACAGAAATGACATTTCTCCGGATTGAGTTTCAGCCGTGCGCCTCGCAGTCGGCGGAATACTTCGGACAGATTTTCCAAGTGTTGTTCAAATGTCTCCCCCAGAACTATGATGTCATCGAGATAGGCAAAAGCATATGGATCTAGATCGGGGCCTATTAGTCGATCAACAAGTCTTTGAAACGTGGCAGGTGCGGAATGTAAACCAAATGGAAGAACCGTGAACTGAAACAATCCACGTCCCGGTGCGGTAAATGCAGTAATCGGTTTGCTTTCAGGTGTTAATGGCACCTGCCAGTATCCAATCTTCAAATCTAAACTGGAAATATACTTGGCTTTTCGCAACTTATCCAGTATGGAGTTTATAAACGGAAGAGGGTAGGCATCCTTCATCGTAATCTCATTGACTTTACGGAAGTCAATACAAAAGCGGTTTTTTCCATCCTTTTTCTTTACTATCACTATCGGAGAACTCCACGGGCTTGTAGAGGGTTCTATCACTCCTTCTTCTAACATGGCGTCTATCTCCTTGTTGCAAATCTCTTGCATTTTCGGATTTTGTGGTCGGTACCTCTGTTTGATCGGACGGGGTTGTAGCAGACGGATTTCATGCTCAACCAGGGTGGTTGGACCTTGTATGGATTCAAATTTCGGTAACTCTTGGTTCAGAAAGCTGTTCAGTCGGTCTGTCTGTTCTTTTGTTAGATTTCTTTCTTTAAGTGGAATTATTGTTTCCACGGAAGGTCCTATACAGTTGTAATTCTCGTAATCCCCTAAATCTTCCAGGGAGAACGCAGACATTACGGAAACGGTTGGCTCCTTGTCAACTTCTAACCCCAGATGTGACGCAGAGACTTCAGGAACGGACTGCTCTTCGTTAACTCCTAACTCCAGGGAGGACGCAGAGATTTCGGGAACGGACTTTTCTTCATCAATCCCTAACAACTCCAGGGGAGACGCAGGCACAGACAGATTTCCAGAACGGTGGACTTTAGTAATACGGTGGATAGTATCTTCATGACATATTATCGGTACAGCAACATCGACTTCTTTCACAGGTGGGTTCACTGTCTCCAGCATCTCAACAGGACTGGTTACTTGTGAACACCTGACTAGTTCATTACGGATGAATATCTTTCCGGTTCCTAGCTCCAAACGGAAATTATATTTTTGTAGGACGTCATGTCCTAACACAATATCGGTTATTAGTCCAGGAAAATGCTCTAACGAACCCTCCATAGTGACGCCATTGATTTTCCATTGCAATTCAAACGTATCGGTGATAGAGACTATATTTCCATTAGCTAACCGGGCCTTCGTGGCTTGACGGGCTATAGGTTGCTTTCTTTGGGAAAACGTCTTAGCTACTTGATCACCAATATATGATTTCGCAGCTCCGGTATCTAGCAAAGCTTTGAACTTGTAATTTTCAATTTCGACATCCAGATGCGGTCGGGGGTCGTTCATTTCTTCTGGTGGTTCGGTATGAGAGGCAAAGATGGGCGGAAGCTGTGTCGGCCTCTCCTCAGTACAGCTTCGGATTAGTTTTCCGACCTCCTGCAGGAACAGTCTCTCGAAAATACTCCTTCTTTTTGGCAACGAGAACAGAATATCTTCGGCGGATTTTGGCAGTTATTCCGGTAGTGTCCAGACTTACCACAACGGAAACAGGTGATTTGACGGGAAGATGTTCCAGACGATCGAGGAATATTATCAGTTGGCGGACGGAGACGAGTATCGTTTGGCGACGGTTGACTGGCTCCGGCGACAGGTTCTCTGGATGGACCAGGAGTCGTGTTTTGGGACGGTCCGTATCTGTATGTAGTGGCAGGCTGCGGTCGGACTGGTCCACGATTTGGCCCATTGTGGCTGGGCACGTTTTGGAGTTCCTTTCTGAGCAGCTCATATTCCCTCACCACTTGACAGAACGTAGAGAAATCATCAAAGTCCCCTTTTCTGACTTGCAGCCGGTATTCGGGCAACAGGTTACGATACAGCCAAGCTAATTGTTCTTCGGGTGTGAGTTTTCCATGCCTTCTCATCAGTGTCTGTAGATCGGTTATGTAGGTCGCGGCAGACTCATTCCTACGTTGTAGACGACGGCTTATCTCAGCTTCCAAGTCTTCTTCGTAATTGACGGGATAAAAGAAAATTCGGAAATCGGTTTCAAACTTCTTCCAGGTGGTGTATCTACTTCGGTTATTTCGGTACCATAACGCAGGTTCATCGGACAGTAATTCAGGTAGTACGGGAAGCAAGTTATCTTTCGGGACATTCTTAGCGGTACATATTTCCTCAATTCTTTCTATGAATGCGGCTGGATCCCCTCTGCTCGCAAAGCACACCTTCCAGTCGTGTACGCTCAGTGGAGGGTTGACCATGACTGTCCGAACGGTTATGGTATCGGCCTGGCCAGAAACGGGTAGTGGAGAAATATTTTCTTGCTTGAAAAATTTTACCAGTCTCCTTCGTTTCTCCAGAACGGTGCCAGCAACTGATAAGTTTCTCTTGGGCCTTTTATATCCAGCTTCTTCTCCTTTGATCTTTTTGTTAACCAAGAAAAAATCTTCCAAAGGACAAGCGGTCAACTTTGAGTAAACATTATGGAGACAAAACGAAAGAAAAGAGAAAAAAACAATTGAAAACGGAATAACTAATTCTGCTCTAATCATTACTATGGAGAAACATTCAAACTGCTCATATAAAAAATTTAAAAAAAAAATCAACTCTCTTCCCTAATACGGTAAGTCGAAAACGGCGGAAACGGCCTCTTCAAAAAAAATTATAAATTATCAGAAGCGGTCCCTACTCAAATAAATTGTCAGAAACGGTCCCTATTTAAATAAATTATCAGAAACGGTCCCTATTTAAATAAATTATCAGAAACGGTCCCTACTCGGGCGCCAAATTTGTAACGCTTTCACCTTCTAAGCGTTACTATGGCCACCCTTGAAACAAAATGTTCGTTTAAAATCTCGGGCGCCAGTTGTTTTAACGTGGTATGCTCCACGGCCCCTTGACACTGAGCGTCAAGAGTTCCAGATAGCCTCAGATGGAGGTTACGGCAAATTCTAGGGGTCGTGTTGAACTTAATTTAATTTACTAATTATTCGTGCTGGTCCTCGGTTTAGGGAGTTACAGTTAATTATAAAAGAAACGGTAATTCATACTATCTTTTACTACTCTGTGATCGAATTTATTTGTAAAACTAACTAACTAACAAAATTACTGAAAGGAGAAGCAGTCAAAACGGTAAGGTTTCCCAATATGGTACCAATCGGCCGGGTAGACGAACAAGTTGTAACTGAGCCACTGCCAAGTTCGAGATGCCCTTTGGATTGTAATTATAACTGGAAAATTTTAATTTAAAAGCGAGAAAAAAAAAATATTCGGCCGCCAGACGGACAAAGAACGTTGTAAATCTGCCAGGTAACGAACGAGTTGTAACTGAGCCACTGCCAAGTTCGAGATACCCTTAAGATTTTAATGGTAACCAGAAAACTTCGATTTAATAGCAAAAGTATAGATTCGTTCACTAGACGGGGAAAGAACGTTTTAAATCTGCCAGGCAAACGAACGAGTTGTAACTGTGCCACTGCCAAGTTCGAGATACCCTTTAGATCTTAAATTAAAAGCGGAAACTGTGATTTCGATTTAAAAAAAAATATTTTGGTTGATGAAACGGGAAAAAAAAACGGTTTAAATCTGCCAGGTAAACGAACGAGTTGTAACTGAGCCACTGCCAAGTTCGAGATACCTTTTAGATTTTAATTGTAACCAGTAAACTTCTTAAAAGGAATTAAAATAATAAAAAAAAATTGTATTTAAAGTGTACCAGAGTTTCGACACACAGAGCATAATTTTATATAAAAACGAATTGAAAAAAAATCAAATTCTAAACATAGTTTAGGATCAGCAAAAGACTATTATCCCCTAATTAGCAACGTAATAAAACAATTTTTTTAAATATAATACACTTTATTTACGACTGTTGTAAATTTCAAAAAAAAATAACAAAAAAAAAGTAAACAACAAAAGAAGTCGGGAAAAAAACGGAGTTAATGTAACCGGTCAGATTTATAATAACAAAAATAATTCTCCGCTACGAAGGTACGAAAATTGCAGGTTTTAAAATCAAAAATTATTTACCTATTAAAAATTTCTTTTCGTTTAACAAAAACAAATAGGTAGTATAGGCTGTCTTTTGGAATTAATTAAAACTTATATCTACCGCATGTCCTAACGGTTTGAAAATTTAAAATATTGTAACCGGATAAATCATAGTGGAATGCAAATTTGCGTACCTCCGGATTAATAATAGGATACAATTCAAAATAAAAAAAAATCTAGGCGGTAGTAGGAAGGATCGGAAGGTAAGTAACGAGTTATGTAGAACATTTCAGTAATATAAAACAGCTACGGAAAAATAAATAAAAATTAACTCAATTCGGTGTCAAAAAAAAATAACTCGTTACAATATATATATGAAACCATATATATATATATATATATATTGTAATGGATCATTATTACTGATAAAAACAAAACTTACCTTTTAAGCATCCATCATAGCCATTACACTAATGGATTAATTAAAAAAAAGGATATGCATAATGAAACACACTTTTCTTCTTAAACCATGTAATTACCCAAAAAGAAGTATTGTCTTGACTACAGTATGAACTTGATTATATCATAAATTTGGTCACAACAGGTTTTCATTTGACTTAGTGGATACATCTTGTTAGAAAATGAGATGAATTTCCTGACCTAAAAATAATACATATAATTATTATGAATTTGTATAAACAAACAGTATCTCTACAGTTACACTAAAACAAAGTAGTATAACTTACATATCTGATAATAATAAACAAATATTATAAGATAAAAGTCAATATAGGGTAGATAGTCATATTGGAAAGTCAACATGTAAAAATAAACAATACACATTAGTAAATGAATAAAATACAATGAAAGTTACTTACCACAATAATTTACAAAAAAGGGATATCTTAATAAGTTTAATTGAATCTGCAGTTGCTTTTTCTTTAATACATCTTAAATTTTCAATATTTACTCTTCAATTACAAACATTCAAATAAGTAAAGAATGTATTGACATCTTATCTTGTATAGGATCCATATTCAATTATTGTATCACAATCAAAATTTTCTAATCCATAATGAATGCATTTTCACATAACAATTCACTTTTCACCTAGTTCTTTTTCAAAATTCTCAGTTTAACCTGAAACAATAAAAGAAAATAAAAATCAAGAAGTGTTAATGGTTTCCACATGTTTAAGAAATCAACATGTAATTTTAGTTAGTAAAATATTTAAATTAATAGTATAAAAAGGAAGTACTTACAAAATCATAGTCTTCGATTTGTACAAACAAATATGCAAATAGATTGTGAGTACCTAAAAAGGACACAAGATTAATTATAAACATTAATAAATGACAATTTATGTAAAAAGAAAAATATGTAGGATAATTAAGGAAGTTGTTTATATAAAATTTAAAATGTTAACCTATGATAACACAGAAAATATCAGCTTATATAAGGTATAAGTAATACAAATAACAAAATGTTTTAAAAGTTTAAATTGTAGTTGTTAGAGTTAAAATAGTAAGTAATCAGTTTAAATAGTACTAGTTAAGTGGATTTAGAGTAATTTTAAATATAATAGCTAGTGATAATTCAAAATTTGAAAGTCTAAAATAAGTTGACAGCTCAATGAAGTTATGCATTTTGAATCTAAAATTTCATAGGAAAAAGTACTTAGAAAATTATACAAACAGAATTTAAGCAAAAATAAGGATGAGATTTATCTGTACGTTATCAAAGGT
The DNA here is from genome assembly GCA_035357415.1 of Ophraella communa. Lineage (NCBI taxonomy): Eukaryota > Metazoa > Arthropoda > Insecta > Coleoptera > Chrysomelidae > Ophraella > Ophraella communa. Next base: position 17,616,710 of record CM068984.1, read on the forward strand.
ATTATCAGAATTGTGAATTTATTACCTGGATTTTCGGAAATGTAGGTTATTTTTTTTCTGAAATTCGAACAGTTGAAATCCGATGACGTAGTATTTTTGTTTTGTTTCAAGAAGCTATAAAAGGCTGGAGAATTCATGATTAAGCTCTCTTATGTTTTTGGTAGCAGAACAGTTAACATTTACGCTCTGATATTCCTGGTCGCAGAGCAATTGATATCGTATGTATTAATTGATTATCAACTAGAAGAAAATTTTAATAATTAAAAGCTGTTTATATTAAAATAATACGTGTAACATTAAAAATACATACAGAAAAGTAATCAGTTATTGTTAAATTACTTACCAATGTGATAAACTGCATAAAGCAAGTGCAGATTCCATAGAATTTTAAAGATTAAATTCGAGAGACGTTTCCAAAACGGAACCATAGTAGCCATCTTGTCGATTTGAATACGCTGCCGTCCCTGTTCCATTTGCGGGAGTAAACGAAGCACAAGCCGATCTCAGTTTTGTTACGTTGCGCATGACAAGGACAATATTTGAAAACCTCTGTTATACAAGGTACGTCCGATAATTAAGGATTTGTATTTTTATTTTTAATTATTTGCAATTGTAAATTAATATTTTATTTATCATCTCCATTTTGTCATATCTGAATATCTGTTATTAATTTGTATAGAACGTGTGAAAACCAATTAACAATCTTTTTGAAGTACTTGACATTAAATTTATTGCGTATTGGTTATTAAACAATATTTAATTTGAACCCTACCCAAGATAAGAGTCAGACTTTAAATTTTAACTTTAAAATTGAGTAAACTGAGCTAGTTTGAACTTCTAATAAGGCGCCCAAATTTAAAAATAAAAAGAAAAAGTGGATTGTATATAAAATCAAATAATATTAAATTATAAACATTACAAATAATATCAAATCATTAAAATCTATAATTGAAGGTAAACATTAATAAAAACCCAACTAATTAAGTAAAACAAATCATAACACAACAAAATCAAAATAATTAAAATATATTAAAACAATAGAAGTAACTCAATATTAAAAAAAAAAAAAACATAACAATCATAACAATTGTCGCAACCAACGTGGGGCTCGCAAAATTGCATTTTCAGAAATAAAATAAACAAATAAAATAAATTAAATTAATAACTTAATAAATCTATAAATTAAACAACAACATGGCGGACAAGAAGATGACATTGAGAGATGGTAAACAAGTGGGAGAGAAGTCAGGAGAAGAAGTAGGTACCCAGGTAGAAGAAGAAAGAAACCAGGGATCTGGAGATCATGGAGTACAGGAAGAAAAAAGTGAAGAAGGACAAGAAGGACCAGAACAACAACAAATACAGCAAACAAGAAGAGTAGAAAGAAAAGAAGAACAGAGTGAAATAATGAGAATGTTAATAGAAATGAATAAAAATTTGGAAAAGAAAATGGACAAAAATAATGAAGATTTAAAAAGAGACATGAAAGAAGATATGAGGAAACTAGACAAAAATAATTAAGATTTGCGAAGAGATATAAACAGGAAATTGGATCAAACCAAAGAAGAATTAAGCCATACATTTAATAAGAAATTTGAGGAGATAAAGGAAGAAATGGGGGAACAAAACAGAACATTGCGAGAAGAGATACGAAGTACAAAACAAGAAATAAGAGAAGAGATGATAGAAAGAATAATGGAAGTGGAAGACAGACAGTCTAAAGAAATAAATGAATTAAAGAAGAATGAGAAAGAGCTTGAAGATAAAATCAAAGAAAACTCCAAGAAGATGGATCGTGAAGTAATAAAAATAAACAAGAATATACAAGGTGTCAAAGAAGATTTAAGCAAAGAAATAAAAACAAATTTTCAAGTAGCTGAAAATGAAAATAAGAAGATCAAAGGAGAGTTAAGAATGGAAATTAAAAACATTCAAGAAGAGGTTGGACATATGGAAAGCGAAAAGTATAGACATATATTAATGGAGATAGAAGGCAATATGGAGAAAATGAAGAAAGAGCAGGAAGAAAAAGAGAAAAATATGATGAAAGAGATAGTCAAAATGTCAGGAGAAACCAGAATAATCAGCTGTGGAAATGGAAACAATACTAAATATGATGGGGATTATAGAAAAATACATCCAGTAGTTTTTATTAAAATGCTTAAAAATAAAGTAAAATATGTGCGAGATCTGGATACACTTAAAGAAGTGATACGTGACCACCTAGAGAAAAATGCTTTAACATGGTTTGTGAGCAAAGAAGAGGCAATTAATGATATAGATCAGTTCGAAATGAATTTCTTGGAACAATTTTGGGGTTATAGTGTCCAAACAAAAGTAAGGACGAGACTACGAGATGGGAAATATGATACAAACAGGGGAACTTCTCCAGACATATATGCTCGACAATTATATACAATGAGTATGTATCTAAAACCCAGGATAAATGAAGAAGAAATAGTTGCATACATTGCAGGACATTTTGATAAACAAACAACAGATACAATTGCCATGCTAGAGATAAGAACAATGGACAGTTTGTGCAAATATCTACAAAGAATAGAAAATGTTTTAAAAGGAAGTGATAACAACAACCAACAAACAAGAAATAATTGGAGGAGGAACAATTACAATAATAATAATTACAGTCATTACAATCAAAACAATAACAATAATAATTATAACAATTCTAACAACAACTATAACAGAAATAATAATAACAACAATAATATAATGAGAAACCAACAGAATAGAAATAATAATTATAATAACAATGATAATAGAAATCAAAACAGAAGTTACAACAACAATAATAATAATCAATATCAAAATAACAATGGTTTCCAAAGAAGAGTGAACCATGTAAGAAGAGGCAGAAACGAAGGGGGTGGATCAAGAAGTCTGGACAGAGAAGATAATCGTAATAACAACCAAAGAAGAAGAAGCTTAGAAAGAGAGCCAAGAGATCAATCAAGGCAGGAAATAATAATAGAACCGGTTAGAAACTCAAGCAGAGATAATATAGGTAACCAACAGGATTTTTAAAATGTTGCTCTCTTTATCATAGTTGTCAAAGTTTTGCATTATGCCACCCAAATGAGTTCATTAATTTAGAAGAAAAAATGAATAAATTGCAGTATAATGGTTTATTATATATTAAAGGTAAATTTAATAATAAAAATTTGCAAATTTTAATAGATACAGGGAGCGAAACATCATTAATTAACTTGAATGTAGTATTACAATTTAATAATTTAAAAGAAAATGAGATTAAAATTCCAAAAGTAATTTTAACTGGCATCAATAAAAAAAAATTATGTGAAGTAAATAAACTTTATGATGTTAAAATAAATCTAAATGAAACAATATTAAATTGTCAATTATTAGCAGTTCCAAATTTAGATAGTGATATTATAATAGGTAACGATATATTAGAAAAAGGAGAAGCTGTCATAGATTATGAAGAACGAAGAATAAGATTAAATGGTATATGGATTTCCTTGGATGTGGTAGAAGAAGTAGAAGATAATATGAAGATTATTAATTATATAAGAAATGAAGATGATTATGGAGGAGATGAGGACTTTAAATGTAAAGATGATGAAAAATTTGAAGATGATGTTGAGAAGTTTATGAACATAGATTGTGATGAGAAATACAATTATATCGTGAAGAATTTATTGATAAAATACAAAGGATTGATGGCTAATGAGCCAAGAGTAGCAAATAAATTCATACATAAGATGGAGGTAAAGAATTTGGAAAATTTTAAGGTTAAGACATACCCAATACCCTACAAACTTAAAGACAGAGTAAAGAAGGAACTGGAAGTATTAGAAAATGATGGGATTATAGAGAGAAGTAATACACCTTATATCAACCCGCTAGTAGTAGTACAAAAGAAAAATGGAGACATCAGAATATGTTTAGATGCTAGGACAATTAATAAATACACAGTGCCTGAATATGAAGCACCAATGTCAATAGACGCAATTTTAGGTAGAATAACTAATGCCAAAATTTTTTCAAAATTAGATTTAATACACAGTTTTTGGTTAATTCCATTACATAAAGAGTCAAGGGATTATACGGGTTTTTCAGTAGATGGAGTAGTATATCGATTTTGCGTAGTACCATTTGGTATTCAGGGAGCATGTTCAGCTTTAGTTAGAGCACTACATCAAGTTTTAAATAAGTATGAGGATTTCATATTACACTACATAGATGATATTTTAATTTTTTCAAACAATGAACAAGAGCATCAAAAACACTTAGAAATAGCACTTAAAAGTTTAGATGAAGCAGGACTTAAACTAAATAAAGATAAATGTCAATTCTTTAAAAATAATATAATTTACTTAGGTTATAAAATAGATGAAAGTGGTATTGAAATGGATCCTGACAGAATTAAACTAATAAGAGAATTTAAATCACCTAACAATTTAAAAATGTTAAGAGGGTTTTTAGGAACAATAAATTATTTTAAGAGATTAGTACCAAATATAAGCGAAATAGAATTACCGTTAATAGAGTTGCTTAAGAAGGGAGTAAAATGGAAATGGGATGATGAAAAAGAATATGCATTTAATAGAATTAAAGAAGTTTTTGAGAATAAATTAAAAATATTTTATCCAAATTATAATTTACCATTCATTCTTAAGACTGATGCCTCAATTAATAGGTATGCAGGCGTTTTGATACAGAAACAGGCAGAAAAAGAGATTCCAATAGGTTTCATATCACGAACAACGAAAAAACATGAAAGAAAATATAGTGTTAGTGAATTAGAGTTAGGGAGTATAATTTTTTGTGTCACAAAATTCAGATTTTATTTATTAGGTAATAAATTTACAATAGAGACAGACAATCAATCTTTAACTTCAATTTTAGAGAACAAATTTGGAAATAATAGAATACATAGATGGGCGTTATTACTACAAGAATATTCATTTGAAATAAAGTATGTAACTGGGAAAACAAATATTGTGGCAGATTATTTAAGTAGGTTAGATGGGGAAAATATTAATAACAAAAATATAGTAAAAGTAGGATTAAATATTTTAAAAAACCAAAATGGTATATTTTCATTAAAAAGAATAAGAGAAGATCAAATAAACTTACAAAATATGGAGAAAAGAAGAGCATTAGAAAAAGAAGGTTTTTATTATAAGAAAATAGAGGATAAGGAGCTGTACATTACAACTAACAAGCTTGCAAATGAGTTAATCAATGAATTACATGAACAATATGGACATTGTGGTGTAAGAAGAACTTGGTTATTATGGAGAGAAAATTATATCAGCAAAAAGGATTTATCGATAACTAAGAAAATAATAAAAACATGTAAGGTATGTCAGCTGTCCAAGGAGAAAAACTTCCATAATGAAAATATTCCTAAAACAATATTAGCAACCAAACCATTAGAAATAATATCAATAGATTTCATGTCCAATTTAGTTGAAAGTTTTCAGGGTAACAAACATATTCTAGTAATAGTAGATATATTTTCAAAATTTGTTTCAATAAAGCCAACAGCAAAAACTAACACTAAAGTTATTTGTGAAAATTTATCACAATATTTTCATGAAGTAGGTAAACCAAAACGATGCATAGTTGATAATGCTACTTATTTTAACAATCAAAGATTTAGGAATTTTATGATTAAAAACGATATAACACTAACTTTCACTAGCATAAGACACCCAGCTTCCAACCCTACCGAAAGATATATTAGAGAAATTATCAAATATCTTAGAATTTTGACTAGTGAAGAACATAGGAATTGGCAAAACAACATAAGGAAAATTGAATATTTTATTAATAATACCCCAAATACAACGACACAGGAAACACCAATTCAATTATTGAAAAATATCGAACCTGATAGACCATGGATTCAAGAAGAACAAAAGAAATATGATCTATTAATTGAAAAAGTCAATCGTAGATTACAAAGAAGTGCAGATAGATACATTAAAAGAAGAAATAAAATTATTAAAAACCCAGTTAAATTTAAAGTAGGTGAATGGGTGATAGAAAGATCATTGCAAGTTGCAAATAAAAAGGAGAATGAATGTGCAAAATTAAAACTTCCTTTTAATGGACCATTTATAGTAGACAAAGCTTATGAAAATAGTTACATTTTAAAGAATCCTTATAACCAACAATTACGAGGAATGGTGAATGTGCAAAACCTGTATCGATACTATGAATAGCAACATTTTAAAAATCTATGACATTTCTATGTGAATAAGTATTAATTTATGTAAATATTAATTAAGGTTTGGAATAAAATAATAATAGATAGGTATATAGAGATTAGAGAAACATAAGTAAAAATTTCAAATTAATTAAATTTTAAAAATTATTAGTGTAAAATAATTTATTAAAATTAAATTGGGGGAAATTGTAATGGATCATTATTACTGATAAAAACAAAACTTACCTTTTAAGCATCCATCATAGCCATTACACTAATGGATTAATTAAAAAAAGGATATGCATAATGAAACACACTTTTCTTCTTAAACCATGTAATTACCCAAAAAGAAGTATTGTCTTGACTACAGTATGAACTTGATTATATCATAAATTTGGTCACAACAGGTTTTCATTTGACTTAGTGGATACATCTTGTTAGAAAATGAGATGAATTTCCTGACCTAAAAATAATACATATAATTATTATGAATTTGTATAAACAAACAGTATCTCTACAGTTACACTAAAACAAAGTAGTATAACTTACATATCTGATAATAATAAACAAATATTATAAGATAAAAGTCAATATAGGGTAGATAGTCATATTGGAAAGTCAACATGTAAAAATAAACAATACACATTAGTAAATGAATAAAATACAATGAAAGTTACTTACCACAATAATTTACAAAAAAGGGATATCTTAATAAGTTTAATTGAATCTGCAGTTGCTTTTTCTTTAATACATCTTAAATTTTCAATATTTACTCTTCAATTACAAACATTCAAATAAGTAAAGAATGTATTGACATCTTATCTTGTATAGGATCCATATTCAATTATTGTATCACAATCAAAATTTTCTAATCCATAATGAATGCATTTTCACATAACAATTCACTTTTCACCTAGTTCTTTTTCAAAATTCTCAGTTTAACCTGAAACAATAAAAGAAAATAAAAATCAAGAAGTGTTAATGGTTTCCACATGTTTAAGAAATCAACATGTAATTTTAGTTAGTAAAATATTTAAATTAATAGTATAAAAGGAAGTACTTACAAAATCATAGTCTTCGATTTGTACAAACAAATATGCAAATAGATTGTGAGTACCTAAAAAGGACACAAGATTAATTATAAACATTAATAAATGACAATTTATGTAAAAAGAAAAATATGTAGGATAATTAAGGAAGTTGTTTATATAAAATTTAAAATGTTAACCTATGATAACACAGAAAATATCAGCTTATATAAGGTATAAGTAATACAAATAACAAAATGTTTTAAAAGTTTAAATTGTAGTTGTTAGAGTTAAAATAGTAAGTAATCAGTTTAAATAGTACTAGTTAAGTGGATTTAGAGTAATTTTAAATATAATAGCTAGTGATAATTCAAAATTTGAAAGTCTAAAATAAGTTGACAGCTCAATGAAGTTATGCATTTTGAATCTAAAATTTCATAGGAAAAAGTACTTAGAAAATTATACAAACAGAATTTAAGCAAAAATAAGGATGAGATTTATCTGTACGTTATCAAAGGTATTATCAGAATTGTGAATTTATTACCTGGATTTTCGGAAATGTAGGTTATTTTTTTTTCTGAAATTCGAACAGTTGAAATCCGATGACGTAGTATTTTTGTTTTGTTTCAAGAAGCTATAAAAGGCTGGAGAATTCATGATTAAGCTCTCTTATGTTTTTGGTAGCAGAACAGTTAACATTTACGCTCTGATATTCCTGGTCGCAGAGCAATTGATATCGTATGTATTAATTGATTATCAACTAGAAGAAAATTTTAATAATTAAAAGCTGTTTATATTAAAATAATACGTGTAACATTAAAAATACATACAGAAAAGTAATCAGTTATTGTTAAATTACTTACCAAAGTGATAAACTGCATAAAGCAAGTGCAGATTCCATAGAATTTTAAAGATTAAATTCGAGAGACGTTTCCAAAACGGAACCATAGTAGCCATCTTGTCGATTTGAATACGCTGCCGTCCCTGTTCCATTTGCGGGAGTAAACGAAGCACAAGCCGATCTCAGTTTTGTTACGTTGCGCATGACAAGGACAATATTTGAAAACCTCTGTTATACAAGGTACGTCCGATAATTAAGGATTTGTATTTTTATTTTTAATTATTTGCAATTGTAAATTAATATTTTATTTATCATCTCCATTTTGTCATATCTGAATATCTGTTATTAATTTGTATAGAACGTGTGAAAACCAATTAACAATCTTTTTGAAGTACTTGACATTAAATTTATTGCGTATTGGTTATTAAACAATATTTAATTTGAACCCTACCCAAGATAAGAGTCAGACTTTAAATTTTAACTTTAAAATTGAGTAAACTGAGCTAGTTTGAACTTCTAATAAGGCGCCCACCCAACAAACAATGCATTGATGGCAAAAGTCCGGGCCAACGACGGGATTGCCGGGAAAATGCATATAATGGCAGACCATTGAAAGGCTCTGGAAGGCCTATTACAAATGGGCCCGTACAAACTTACTCTATAATGGGCCAGTAACGACCAGCCGTAACTACACCATATTAACCAATATTTAGTCATGGCCTATTGCCGGACTGTTGCAAATGGGCCGATAATGACCAATCCACTGATGGACCAGTAAAGTCGATCCGGTATTCATCCTTACCAACGCGTATATAGCAAAATTCTACAAATCCAGAGTCGAGAAATCTATAAACACGAAATAGTGTCGACCTATATAGGTATTTTGTTTTCATTCGAATTTATAAAAAATACCTGTGAAGTCCAAAATAAATAATTTTTTTACGGATGTACGGCTTAAAAACTTAGGACACAACCAAACAAAAAGATATAGAAGAAGAAGCATCCATTTATAGGTTAGGTATTTCAGTTTTGTTTGTAGGCAGTGAGACTAGTGAGAGTTTTTGGTTTTTATTGTGAATTCGTCGTGAAGTGATAACTGCCAATGTTCTACAAATTTTAAATAGTGATGGAGGAGAGTAACTTTATTAATAACAAGTAAGTAAAATGTGATATTTTGTTTCGTAGATGTAGCAGATTCTTGAATTTGAGCTCTTATAGTTACTCAACTCTTGCAGTGAATGTTTTAACCTAAACTATTTTAGTGTAGTCTATTTCATTGCTGAATATCGTAAATCATTGTATATCCCAAATCCAGGATCTTTTCTTAATCTTATTTACATCATTTTGATTTTTGTTGGTTATCGCGGGATTTGTATTAGTATTAAGTTTTAAATGATTTATATTGACATTATATTATGTGAGTAATACTGTAACAACCAAAAGTTACAATTGTCAAACAGTATAATATAATAGTTATTTAGGTATCATATAATATACTTTTTATGAAATATATTTTAGATGTAACAAGAAAAAATCGATTAGTGGGAGGAGTTATTACATCACTAGAAATAGAGGTTAACATTCAAAAATGGCTAAGGTCAGCACCCGACCGCCAAGGAGGGAGAGAAAGGAGGAGGAAAAATTGATTTGAAGATGTGTTTTGTTATTCATATGTAATGTAAAGAATTAGTTTTAATTTGTTGTTTTTTTTATTTATGGATACTATGTACAGCATTAGTTTTGTTTTTGTTTTTTATTAAAAGTTTTATTTTAACAATTTTTGAATATAGGTACCGTTTTTTTTAATTACAATCATCGCAAATTAAATTTCGTAAGGCTGGAAACGGCCCGTCATAAAAATAATTCACGGCCTACTGACGGGCCTCTATAGACAATGCAAGCATAAATAAAGTTGGGCCGGCTGCCGGCCGTAGTGTGCACATATGTACTGGCCCGGACCGGGGGAAAGGTATCAGGCCAATGTACTTGAACACTGGGGTGCTTTAATGGGCCTCCAGTTACCCACCATTACAATGTTTGTTGGGCAAATTTAAAAATAAAAAGAAAAAGTGGATTGTATATAAAATCAAATAATATTAAATTATAAACATTACAAATAATATCAAATCATTAAAATCTATAATTGAAGGTAAACATTAATAAAAACCCAACTAATTAAGTAAAACAAATCATAACACAACAAAATCAAAATAATTAAAATATATTAAAACAATAGAAGTAACTCAATATTAAAAAAAAAAAAACATATCAATCATTACAATATATATATATATATATATATATATATATATATATATATATATATATATATAATTAAATTTCTGTTATTTGCCGACTAATAGGTATTAAACCAGAATTTTTGGGGTAAACGGCAATGTTTTTTAAGAAAACTCTTTTACTTGTTTTCCAAGCTTTCGAAATACATTTATTTCATTTTCAAGGAATAAGTGCGAGTTAAAACAAAATTGGTGTTAACAACTTGGTAAATATAACATAAAAAAACTATTTTAACTTTAATTTGGAATTTAAAAAAATTTTTAAGTCAAATTATTTATAAAACAAAATAACGTCATAAAATAAGTAAACAACTTAATTGCTTACGATAAAATTTAATAATAAAAGAGTAGAAAATAATAGGTTATAATTTGATTTCTTCTTTTATAAAAAATGTGAATTTTGATTAAAATTTACTAAATATTTAATTGTTCTATGATAAAAAATAACGATATCTTATTCTTTTTTATAATTTTGAATTAAGCTTCTAAAATGTCATTTAAAAATCAAAAAAATCAAAAAAATAAAAATGTCAAATAGATGTCATGAATTTTAGGTATTATTTAGATCTTTATTTGTATGTTTATCCAAAGATAGCAGATAATAATAAATGTCACTCAAGTTTTTATGGTCACTTTTTTTATTCATAATATCATTGTCTTGTGATATAGATATATATATATATATATATATATATATATATTAAACCAGAAATTTTTGGGGTATACGGCAATGTGTTTTAAGAAAACTCTTTTACTTGTTTTCCAAGCTTTCGAAATATATTTATTTCATTATCAAGGAAAGCTTGGAAAACAATTAAAAGAGTTTTCTTAAAACACATTGCCGTATACCCCAAAAATTTCTGGTTTAATACCTATTAGTCGGCAAAGAACATAAATTTAATTATATATATATATTACTGGTTGCATATATATATATATATATATATATATATATATATATATATATATATATATATATATATATATATATATATATATATATATATATATATATATATATATATATTGTAATAAATTACAATTAAAAAAAATATTTTGATTGTATCAATATTATTTAAATTGATGTTGTTATCAAATTATTGTCTTTATATTTTTAAATTCTTAATTTTTGTACAATTTTGTGGGGCTATAATTTATATTTATTTATTTTTCAATTTTATTCCGTATTTATTAATCTCAAACACCTCAAATCTCTTTATTTTGTTACCATTATATTAAAAAAATTATTCTCTAACTCTAAATATTAAATTATTGTAGTTTAAGATTTGATTTACTTAAATCAATTTCCAAAATATAAAAGACTCTTTTCTACAGAAGTCGGTTCAAAAAAAAATAAAATCCAATGATGAAACTATTTATTTTACTTATTTTATCATAATTTTAACATACCTTAATCCTACTAAATGATGCGACTATGGTTTTTCTTGTGCGCATTTACCCACGCACAAAGAAACACGTGATACTTAACTGTTATTTCAAAGGGCAAACTGAGAGGTAAGAAATAGCGTGTGCATCAGTTTTAACAAGATGTGTAAGCAGTTTGTTTATTCAAAATCAAAATTATATCAAAATGGTGGTTAAAAGATATTGAAATCTATTTTACAAGCTTTATAGGTATTTTGAAAGTGAATTTAATAAGTGATATCAAAAGTACATACCGTATTTCACTTGCCGCTTGTGTATGGTGCTGAATTTTTCCATTTACGGCTTCTTACACAGGATATTCTAAACACGTGGAACCATCAAGGAGTGGATATTTGGCTTTCGAGTACTTCTAGTGGATAATTATCTCGTTCTCACCATGTTATAAAAGTATTAGAAAAATTTATTGCTTCTCCAGACGTCCAATGTTTTAGATTTCAAGGTTAGTAGAATAAAATTTTATTTTATTGCGTGTATACAGTTTTTATTATAATAAAATCCCATCTCCAATTATTATTAGTTTATAAATTTGTTTTAAACTAGTACATGAGTTATTATGCGGCCATCTTTATTTTCAACAATAGTCAGCCATTGATTTTTTGGTAATTTTTAAAATATACTGACGTGGAGTGGCCTTTTTATCAAATTACAATGCTCCGAATTTTCTTTCTCAAGGGTTTATATACCCTCGGTCAAATTTTCATTATGGCTGCCTTTTTGAGCGTGTTTTGTTTTTTTATAACCTCTCTTACATCGAGTTTTTGAAAAATTGATTTTTTAATTATACATTTTCTGACCTTAAAATTGTTTCAAATCAAATCTGGGTAATTTATTTCATTATAAATTAACATTTTTAAAATTTTAAAATCAATCTTTCTTTATTAAAACAGCTGATTTTGAGGAGTGAACCATGTCGGTCATTTTGACAATTTTTAATATAAAATTTAACAATTGTGAGCTAATATCTCTTTTTGGTCAATAATTTTAACAAAAACTGAAATTTTACATATTCAAATATGATTAGATAACTTTTATTTTCAATGACACCGCTTATATTAGTTATTATTTGCTTTTAAAATTTGCTATGTCATGGCGATTCAAATACAAAATTTATCAAATACAAGAGTTAATAATATCCAAAATCATCAAAAAACAACTTAAAATTAATTACCTTACAACAAAATACAATTACAACAAATAGAAACATCAATTAAACATCTAATACTAAGTTTAGGTCTTTCTCATACAAACACCTTTTTAAAGTTTATAGTCAACGTTTTTAATCACCACTTCACTATTTACAGTGTTTTTCATTGAATTTATCATTCATAATGTCCTTGGCTAAGCTTTAATTAAACGGTCTTAGCTTGTAATCAAACACATCACTTTCTTACAATTTTGTTTTTACATGGAATATCTTTCAATATCTTTATTTTTAGATTCTGACTTAAGTATTTTATTTTATCAAAAACTGAGATGTACCAGAAAATATGAAGTACTGGACTTGTACTGTTATCCGATACATCAAACTACAGGATTCATCACTTGATGCTTAATTAGATTGGAAAATGTTATCTGGGGTAAGTAAAATCTATTTATCATATTACAATCATTGTCTATGATTCTTTTATTTTGCTCTTATATCTAAAATTAACTTGTTGAGCTTTAAATTTCTGTACCTTATATTTCTAACTGATTACAGTTGAATAATGCCTATTTTATATGATAAATTAAATAACCTAAACCTACTCATTCTTATTTTATAGCTACTTATAAGAAATTATTGAACTGATTATTTTTAACATTGATTATAAATTATTTGGATTTTAATCTACTAAGAATCTTTAATACTTTAATACTACTTTAATCTTACTAATATTTTATTCTTATGATTCATTATTAACATATTCTAATGCTTCTTTAATTTTTATTTTTAGCTTAAACAAAATAGTATCTTGGACTTTGATTCTTGGATCGACTACTGGTGTTGGTGCTCATCCTCATGAATCCTTTTTATCAAGATATTTTATGTTCTTGTGTGAATTAAGAATGACTGGATTGGCTTAAATAAAGAAATTTTTGGTGTATTGATTATTTATTGAAAAGATTTGAAAATAACATCCCTGTTGAATAGTTTATTTCAATTCAGGTTATATTTTGGGTAAGTTATATTTATTATTATTTTAAAACATTACAATATATATATATATATATATATATATATATATATATATGTATTTCAAATAACGATGGGAGACCCCTAAAGGAATGAAAGGGAAGCAATAAAAGTTCTAAGGTTGCTTCTAACGTTATTGCCTTTATTCTAAGTTCAAGCTTTCGTCGCTTAATTTGACGTTAATAAACGTATTGAAATTTATTCTGATGTTTCAAAAGATGGATTGGGCTGCTGCTTAATTCAAAACAAAAGACCTGCTTCATTTGCTTCAAAAAGTATGTCAAACACAGAATTTGCATAATCACAGATTGAAAAAGAAATGCTTTTATTATTTGATTGTCTTAAATTTCATTATTTAATATATGGTAGAAAAATTTTTGCTTTTAATGATCAACCACTTATTTCTATAATGAATAAATACTAATACTAATACCTTTTCAACGTCTTCAAAAAAATGAGACTAAAATTATTAACATATGATATTGAATTGCGATATTTACCCGGGAAATCACATTATATAGCAGATTTATTGTCTCGCAACTTCATTAAAGATAATAGTGATAGTGAAAGTTTAATTAATGGTCATGTACATTGCGTTAAGCGTTATAATAATAGTTTAAATGAACTATATGATCTGAGAAAGGTACTAAAGAAGACATATTATTAAGTAAAGTGAGTGAATATCATGTTAAAGGTTGGCCAAAACAGAAAACACAGTTTACCTGAAAAAATTTTACTCAATTAAAAATGAGATAATTGTAGATGAAGGTATAATCTCTTATAATAATAGAATAGTTATACCTCATTCATTAAGGTTGACTATGCTTAAGCTTCTTCATAAAGGACACGTGGGTATGACCAAAACGAAATTCAGAGCTCAAAACATATTTTATTGGCCCGACATGTACAAGGACATTGATAATATTATTGCATGTTGTAAAATCTGTGAAAAATTTAGTGCATCAAATAAGAAAGAAAAACTGTTATTGCATAAGATACCTGAATTACCATTTGAAATTATTGCTACAGATATTTCACATATCAGAGTGTGGATTATCTTGCTGATATTGACAGTTTCTCTAAGTAGATTGAAGTAATTGAATTAAAATACGTGACTGCAAGAGGAATTATAACTGGGATTCCCAGAACTGTATATTCTGATAATATGACTTTTAGTTCAGTTGAGTTCAAAGATTTTGCGTTAAAGTAGAATTTTCAGATTATAACTTCTAGTCCACATTATGCTCGAAGCAATAGTCTTGCTGAAAAAGCCGTTCACATTGCTAAACAAATGATTAAAAAACACAAGGAGGAGAGAAAAGATTTAAGCATATGACTATTAGAATATCGAACCACACCAATTCCTAGTCTAAATGCTAGTCCAAGTGAATTGTTAATGAGTAGGTTATTACGTACAAAGCTTCCATCCTCATTGTGTAAATTAAAGACTAAAATTGTAAAGGATAAACTTTTGCAGTCACAGTTAAAGTTGTGACGCTTTTTCCTACCGCCCACTGGTTCTTACCTTCTGGGCACGTCACAATGGCCACCCTCGATGCAAAATCTCTCCAATAAATGCTCGGGCGCCAGTTGTTTTAACGTGGTATGCTCCACGGCCCCTTGACCCTGAGCGTCAAGAGTTCCAGGTAGCCTCAGATGGAGGTTACGGAAAATTCTAGGGGTCTTGTTTCATTCAACACTTTAATAAAACTCTAAATGGCTTTGTTACGGGATAATAAGAAAACACTGTTTTTAATAAATATATAACAACGGCTGTATTAAGTGTCTATAAGCCAAATACAAAGGTACAAATGTAATATTCAATTTACACAGATCAATGTACAAAATCTAACCTAAATGAGGAACAGTTATAGTTCTGGCGATTACGAAACAATTTCCGTAGATACGATGTGCAAGTGCAATCAAAATAACATTTTAATTATACGGGCATTAAATTTAACGGTTCATATAAAAAGTATATGCCAAGACTGCAGGTAGCATGTACATAAACGAGTAAATTTTGATAAAGCAGTGTGTAAGCAATAGGGAAGCAGAGAAAACTGCAATCACCTTTTGTACGTTAAATTAGCGGATGAATGTAATTAACTAAACGAACTTGTAACGGAAGGTAATTAGGAAAACGGATCAAATAACAATAATTATTATACTAAATTAAACTCCGACGTTCAAACAATCTGTGGCAACAGCCTCGGCCTTGTCTGAAGATCGTATAATTGTACAAAAAAAACTTTCTATTGCAAAAAATGAAATTCTACCGTCTGAATGTTGAACGACGCATGGCATCGGCCTCGCCCCCGTTCCACAATCAGTTTTGATGTTAAATTATCGGATAAAACTAACTAATAAACTTTAACGGTAGGAGGTAGGGAAATCGGATCACGCAATAAAAATTAAATTAAACTTCGACGTTCAAACAATCTGTGGCAACATTCTCGGCCTTGTCTGAAGATCGTATAATTGTACAAAAAACTTTCTATTGCAAAAAAATGAAATTCTACCGTCTGAATGTTGAACGACGCATGGCATCGGCCTCGCCCCCGTTCCACAATCAGTTTTGATGGTAAATTAACGGATAAAACTAACTAATAAACTTTAACGGTAGGAGGTAGGGAAATTGGATAACGCAAGAATAATGATTATAATAAATTAGACTTCGGTTGAGAAAATAGAATTTGTTAACACAATTAAAATATTCAAGAAAATGAAATTCTATAACGGTGGTATAATGCTTCACACAATACTTTTTCGGTTTTAAAAAAAATTACAAGTCGAACGACTTACCAAGAAAACAATAACGGACGGCCGGTAAAAAAAATTAATATTCTCGAACTGAACAAAAACTGGTCAATACTATTGATAACACTACGGACTTTCGGTACCAAGAACAAGAGAGATTAAAAACCAAATTGTTTTCGAATTTATATTCTTATTCCTACCTACAATTTCGGCTAATTAGATTATTTTTACAATAAACAAAAAAAATTCTAATGTACTAGACGGCTCTTGTCGAAATTAAAATTCTTTATGTACCGGATGTCTTTAGTTTTTTTTTAAATTTGAAAATCAGAAATTAATATAATATACATTATATAGGAAATTATTGAAGGTGATTCGTAGAATTGAATTACCGGAGAAATAATCTTAACACTCAAATATTACAGCGGTACCCGACATTAAGGCAGAAATATAGTAACGAGTTATATAAAAACGCTGAAAATCAAAATTTTAACGGACAAACCAAATAACACTATTGCAGATAATAATAACTCGTTACAAAGTATAAAGCTCAGTATGCAAATCAGCAGTTAATAGAAATGTAGATCTCTTTCCAGGTCAAAATGTTGTCATTAAAGACAAGGTTTGGGATCCAGGCAAAATAATTCTGGAACGCCCAGATCTTATTATGTTTCGATTGGAAATAATATTCTGAGAAGAAATACTATACATTTAAAACCTACAACTGATAAACAAATTCAACTGCCCTAATGGTATAGGTCAGTCAAACAGTAATAGCGAGACTAGTCATACAGAAAAAGAGAATTCTACCCTAACTGATGACAATCTAGTATTAATTAATAATTATAACGAGCCTGTTGTACAGTATCCGGAACAGCGTGCTCGCAAAACACCAATTAGGTTTAAGGATTTTGTATTGTATTTATTAACCTGTTAAAAGGGAAGATGTTGTATAGTTGAGTTCTATGGTTGCAGTTGGTAACTGTTTGGTGGTATCACTATCAACTATCAAACACTTAGTTATAAAGTAAAGTACATTATTAGCAAATTTTACATATTATTTAATAAAACCTAATACAGTATAAAATAGTATATATAGGTCAAACACAAAGAAATTTTGAAGTAAGATTCAATAAACACTTAAGAGCATATATATTAAAACAACCAGATGAACAAATTATGTAAAACACCTACTTGAAAATCCAAACACTCTTTCAGACCAATGACATCCAAATACTACACACTTGTGATAAAAAACAAAATTTAGATTTCCTTGAAGAACTTGAAATAAAAAGACATCAAGCAGATCCATAATTTAAAGTTGTTAATAAACAAATAAATCTTGTAAGTTCCCCACTATTAAACTTTTTATTTTGATTGAGTCCACATGTTATACATAGATAAGACGTAATCGTAAAGCGAAGAGTTTTTTATTATTCTTAGTAAGATGGACTTCCAAAAAGCAAGTGTTAGTACAAATAATTTAATTTCACTATAATACAGATAAAAATAAAGGTGATTTGGCACCTATTCTATCACATGACCAAGTTTCCCATTTGTTATTGCCTTTATTAACAACTAAACTATTATGCTAATAAAGTTCTTCTGCTTAAATTTATTGTACTAACTCTTACTCTATGAAAGTTCACCATACTAAGAATAATAAACAACTAAACGTTTGAACTAAAATTCCACGTTGCATTAAAAAAATTGATTTAAAAATCTATTTTTTTTCGGGCTGATATGGGAAGGGAAATTCATGTTCGATGGGTCCTTATCCAGAACCCAACAGTGTTAGACTCACCCTCAAGAGGATGCTAATCAACCAAACCCACCTCAAAACTTGCCGTTACTCCAGTCTCGAAATCACTACCCTAGCATACTTCAAGACGGGCGGTGGTCCCTCACACACTCTTCACCCATTCATACTATTCGCCATCAGAACATTCCCTTCTCCTAACCATTTTCTCCACAACTTCGCTAACCTCTACCCATTCTTTCTCTCCCCTCAACATTATTTCCACCATGTTATCCCAATACACTGCTACTCTGAG
Source organism: Ophraella communa (assembly GCA_035357415.1). NCBI lineage: Eukaryota > Metazoa > Arthropoda > Insecta > Coleoptera > Chrysomelidae > Ophraella > Ophraella communa. The sequence continues at coordinate 17,635,505 of CM068984.1, forward strand.
TCTCCTCTCCAACTTCTCTAACTCCACCTTGTTCTTCCGACATCTAAACGGATGACCCTCAACATCCTCCACCTCACACCTCACGCATATCCTAGTTTCTCTCTTCCCAATCTTGTGTAGATGACCCACTCTTCACCCATGCCCAGTGAGCACTTGGGTCAAGAAGTAGTTTACCTCCCCAAACTCTCGGTCCAACCGCTCACTTCTGCTCCCTATCGCCCTTTTTAATGCTCCTTCATATCCCTCTCACCTTCTCACCATTTCCTCCATGATCCAATCCTGAGCTTTCTCTTTTGTGGCACCCTTCCACCGCTGCCTCTTTGCCTTAGCCATCAGGTTCAAAGGGCATGACCTTGACAGAACAGCTGCTGCTATTGCACCCTGTCCTGTACCCCTGTACCACTCCCAACAAAATCCCCCTCTGCACCTGTAGTAGTGGCTTTATACTCGTATGGATCCCCGCTCTTTCACCCCACACTTCCGCTCCGTACAGCATACTCTGCTCAATCGTCCTACCAATAACTCTCCTCTTCCATTCTCCCGGCCCTTTCACATTACACATCAATCTCCCCAACCATGCTGCTCGTACTCTTATCTTCTCTGGTGCCTTAAACATATGGTGCTTGAAGGATAGTTAGCTATCCAACCAAACACCTCCATGCGAATTTTCTTCCCCTTCACCATTACCCTAACTTCCCTCGTCTTGCTTCGTCCCTTTACGAGCAATCCCACTGTCTTATCTTCTGCCACTTCCAATCCGCATCGTTCTATTTTCCCCACAATCTTCCTACACATCTTCTCCGCCTTTCTTTCTATCTCCGTCTCTCCCTTTGTCGTACACACCAGGCACACATCATCCGCATACACCGTAATCTCGCATACAATTCCACAAACCTCGTTAACATACACTTCCAGAGCCAATCCCTGTGTGCCATAGGATGTGGATTGCAGAATCTGCATAAGTCTATCTCTGCCTGACGTATAAGTCTTATTTACATTAAGCCTACAGTGTTCGGTTAACAGTCCTACTATCATTCGTCCATGCGAGAGTACGTCTACTGTGAAGTTTGCCGATCGCAGGTCGACTAACTGTAACATTTCAAATACCTTGCAGCATGACATAATGACTTATGAATCAATTATAACGATTGTTTTGACGAAACCTCTATACCTTAAGAAACAATTAATTATAAAACCAAAGGAAGGTTGCTATATTAAATAAGGAGAATTACTTTAACAGTTTTAATTTTTTGACATAAAATCGATAATATTATTCTGAATCCGTATTGGGAATTGCAGCAGTTACTTCGTATTCGATTCCACAATGATTAGACCCACGCAAAATTTTAAAAAATCCATTATCGCCGAAATCTGTTCCCCAAGAGTTAGCCACTAGCCAGTATGGTACATCATTCATTTCACCCCATCCTATAATTTTTACGGCTGCACGGCCTACCAATTCCCAGGAAACGTGTTCGTATACTCCTGCAACAAGAATAGAGAGAATAAAAGACATTATTTGTAGTTTAATAAACATTAATATTTTTATTTCTATTATTTACCCTGACTATAAACATAAAAATCTGTGTAAATATCCATAGAAGCAACGACGGGTCCAAAGTTCATTATCTCAATTTGAATTTGTTCTTCTGATTTGTAAACTCTATATGCAGAAGCACCATGTCTTGCGTCTTCCTCCCACGTTTTATCATAATGTGCATCGCATTCTTTGACACAAGTCCATCTTCTATCAACTGTAGCGTTAAAAGGCTTACAACCCTATAAAAAATAGGAACAGATATAAGTGACAAAAAACTTGCATGTTAATAACAAATTATTAGTATAATGTATACCAAGAGACCAAAGAAAATCTTTTAATACTGAGAGTAACTATCATCTGATGGATTTAAAGACTAAAGCTGTGGTATATACGCTATTTTTTACGCCGTCGGGTCCAAGACGGTTTTTGAGTTATTAGGTATGGATAATTTTTTATTTATCAAATGAATAATTGTTTTGTTATATGAAATTTTAAGGGATTTATAAATGGAAAATTAATTTTTTTTATACATAATGTTACAAAGTCATTAAGTTCAGAAGTAGGCCCTGTCCAAAACTTTAAATAATGGCGAATGCTCCTTCTAGAATAATGCTCGTTGTACTGAGTGTCACACTATAAAGTAACACATTTTGATAGCTTATTACTCTAGAATTAGGCCAGTCGTACTACGATATGTGTTGGAAAAAATTCCTTACAGCAATTTTATGATTGAAAGCGGAAGGAAATATGGTAAGAAATGAAAAAATATCGAAACGAACCGCGCTCGAGTTTTTGGGGTGGAAGGGGGTTGATTTTTAAACAATAAGTACAAAATTTACAACAAATGCAAAAAAAATTGGTAAAAAAAGTGATTTTTTGGATTTTTTTCCTTTTTTTTGCCTTTTTCTTCTAGAAGTATAATATTTTTTTATTTCTTTTAAATCTACATGTAATAACAAAAATAATGAGACCCAAACGAACATCGTAGAGCGTTTCAAACTAAAAAACTTCTCGTAAAGTCGACACCTTTTTTCACTTAGAGTATTCCATCAAAGTTTTGTTTTGTAATGTTGCCGACATTTAGGCATTATTTTTTATCTAAAAGGTATTTCACTAATATTAAAAGCTTTCTTATGGTTTTCAATTGACTTATATTAAGTTAATAAACCAAATGTACGTAGATAAAAATTTCATTGCAATTAAATTAAACAAATAAATTTAAGTTTTCTTATCTAAACTTACGTGTATGCTAGGTCATTACGTGCATGTTATTGTTAAATATCGCTTACAAGGCATGTCGACGTCGGCAGTGCGATTTTTGACGTTTACAGATATGGACATAGAAAAATAAATTAATTAATAGGAAATAAGAGAAAATGTCACTACCACTAATTTTTCCTAAACAAGCTAAAGAAATTACATATTATAGAAATAAATAATATCTTTATCTGTATCTGAATTAATTTTCATTTAAAATACTATTAGTATCAAATTGCTTACGATTTTTACCCTCCATAAGCAATATTGTTTCATAAATGAAAGTAAATATGTAAATAATTTATTTTTACTTGTCTGCTTAACTGATCTCCTCCCGAAGGTAATCCTTCATTTTTCCAATATTCAAACGGTGTAAAGATATAGCCCCCGTAACATCCATCCCCACATAGTTCACAACAGCTAATCAATGCTTCTGGTGAAAAAGTAAACTCTACAATGTCGTCTGAAGCAATACACAGTCTGTCACTCATCACAGATACAGCTGCAAATGCCTGGAACAAAAGAAAGCAGTTAAACATTATTTAAGGGGAAAATTCTTTTTATTGGTGTTCACTTACCCAGGATGCTCCACATTTTTCTTGATTACGTATGGTGCCAATACTCTGACAAGTAGACCATTTAAATCTAGCGTCGAATTCATCGGGGATTTTTGGAAATTGGCACACTTTATATTTATGTGTTGGATAAACAGAATTCATGTTAGCATATCCGCGGATATTGGCGAGATTGCGAAGTTCTTCTTCGGTAAATTCTTCGAAATGATTTAAACTAGCTTTCCAGTGTTTTGCATTATTATTAATATCGCTTACAAATTGTTCATTAATCCAATGTCCGTGCACCGGTATTAAGAATATGAAAGCAATAACTGCAATAAGTAACACCATTTTCTCTGGAAAAAAACATTGGGTTAGAATCTACTCTAAAAAGTAAGTTGACGTGTTTATTGACGCTTTTTGGGTATAGACTTTATTAAATAAAATGGTTGACTAAACATTTCCTAAAATACTTTAAATCATTTTTTTGTTTGCGCAGTAGCCAAATTTAATTTTTTTTTGTAATTTCCTTTCTACTTTTTTGATTACTATAACTACATAAGGAAGATCATAAATTTGACTATCGCTAAAAATTTTGTAATAGAATATTCGCGGCAAAACGTAAATTACGGTCGGCGACTTTTTGCTGGTAAGATTTTATTCCTGTTTATTTTATTTAACAGTGCTTACCTATCCCATTTTGTTAAAGTGCTAATATTATCATTTAAATAAATTTAACATTTCGGAAGTTTGTAAGCAAATATTTAAATATTAATTTACAAGCTTTTATATGAGCTTGCGATGCAACCAATTATGTAACGGAATATTTGAGTTTCAAGGTCCGATGACGATGCATTTGATAACAGTTTTCCATTATCCTTATCAAGACCGCCAGGATTTGATAAATTTTCATTTAGAAATTTTTAATTTAAATATTTTACAAGAAAGAACTTGACTGCTCTAAATTAACAGGAAAATTCTCATACAACAGTGAAGCTTTTAATGAAATGCTAAGATTGTAAAATGATTCGTTAGATATAGCACAAAAAACTTATTGATAAATCGAACAAAAAAATGAAAAATAAATGATAGTTTAAGAAACTAAAAAAACACGTTTTTATTGCTAACCGAACTAAAAGAATAAGAAATAAAGATACAGGATGGGTTAAAACATAAAGTATACAAGGGGTAGTTTAGGAATGGATATTTTTTGTTTTAGGAAGATTTAAGTGAAATTTTAAGGTTCTCGGGACAGTAAAATTGGAAAATAAAGATACAGGGTGTGTTATAAAGGATATATAGTGTATAGGAAAAAAATGAAAGTTTGGGAATATATTATAGAATTATATATTTATTCTCTTCTTACAGTTTTATATTTTTCTATATCTATTAGCTATGATTTATTATTTTTTTATATTTTTCAGTGGAATAACGATTACTATCAATTACGTTGTTAATACAGTATTTAATTTTTATGGCGGTTAAAGCACAAGCTCCTTTTTATACGATCTGTTATTTCATTTTTCTGCAGCTCCTAGGATACCACTCCAGGGCTGCTCACCTCCATCTATCCAAGATAAGACGCCAACTTGTCTCTGATATTTTTTAATAAAATCAATTAAGAAAACGAGTATTCCTTTAATTTTTAATTAATAGTTCCTACAGGCCAATTAGTCTCAATTCATTTCTGTTGAAAGAACTTGAGACAATTCTTACATTAAGAGGAAACCATTGAGGGAACAGCCTCTCAGTACCTACCAGCATGCATACCGGGAAGGAAAATAAACAGAAACGGCGCTGGACAAAGTAGTCCACAAGATCATACAATCCATGATTAATGGAGAGAGTGTTTTGACTACCTTCCTTGATATAGAAGGAACATTTAATAATGCATTACCTAATTCTCTCTATAATGCTGCTGCATCTAGAGGGATATCCTTTAAAATATGTAACTGGATCAGAGCTATGGTAGAAAACAGGCTGATCATAACATCACTGGAAGACGAGCATATGAAAGTGAAGGCTGCTAGGGGCTGCCCAGAGGTAGGAGTATTTTCCCCTCTCCTGTGGTCGCTACTGGTGGACGACCTGATCTCGGACCTCGACAACCAGGGGATAGAGATACAAGCCTACGCAGACGTTCTGGTCATATTGGCAAGAGGAAAGTATAAAGAGGTCATCTCTAAAGTGACTCAACGAGCACTTAACACTGTTACTAGGTGGTGTGACAAGGAACAACTTATTATTAGTTTCACCAGGAGGCGGAATCTGGATAAACTTCAAATGCTCGCCCTCTATAGAGAATCTATTAAGGAAGCGAATGAAGTCAAATATCTAGAGGTTACACTAGATAGAAGACTTTTATGGAACGCTTATTTTGAGAACATGTGCAGTAAAGCAAAGCTATCCCTTTGGACATGCCATAGAGTAGGTAAGTCATGGGGAATGAAACCCAAACAAATGTATTGGCTACATCTGACAGTAATAAGGCCTATATCTACGCACGGTGCTCCGATCTGGTAGGCTAAATGTCAGAAAAAACCACCAGGGAGAAGCTGAATAAGCTTCAACGGCAAGCACGCTTAATTATAACGGGAGCTATGTCTACTACTCCTACCGCTGCCATCAAAATGTAAATAGATCTTTCTTCACCCCACATCTTGCAGGGCAGAGCAGTGTCTTATAATGGCTGACCAGTGTTGGTACACAGACGGTTTTAAGACCGTGAGAGGTGTTGGAGCTGGAGTACATGGTGGGAAACTTAAGGTGGACCAGAGCCAGAACTTGGGTAACTAATTGTAACATGTCTATCGTCATGTCACCTTGCACTATTACCGACCGTAAACGATACCGCTATTTATACCGTTAAAACCAACCCTGATTTACTGTTAATGCTACTGTACCCGAGACACCCCTTGTAGACGCTAACTATTTATCTGTTTGCACGAGACCAAATAAAGAACGCATTCCTTCTGACAAATGACACAAAACACAAATTCCGTCCTGAGCTAGTCTATTTAATGAATCGCCAAGCAATTTCATACCCTTTTCAACCGAAACTCTCGTATGAAGAGTTTGAACAAACCCTCAAGCACTCATCTTGTGAAATTGGTTGTCGGTATGTAGACTTTTTTCTATTCTTCATTGTTAGTTATTTAATTATACTTCAATTATAATAAAAAAATCTTTTCTACACAATTACACACACAATTTCTACACATACTATTTGAAAACTAATAAAATGTATCAGAAGCGTGCTTTCGAACACGTGGCTTCAATAACCGTTCAAGGTAAGCTATTACTTTCAGACAAAATATAATAATCAGTAAACCGCTATACATTATATTTTTCGTAAGCTAAAAACATAATTATTGTCAAATTTTAAGTTCATAAAAATCTTAGAGCGTAGTCTTCAACCACGCTATTAAAACTTGCTGTAGAAACAACTAATAGTAGTTATTAAACAAAAACCACTTCACTGTAATATTTTTAATGTTTTAAAAAATCAATTTTTCACAAATATGCATTTAGTACAAATATATGATTGTTTCAAAGTTTTATCAGAACTAATTAAATACATACCTTTTTTATTCAATTATTAGTCTATTGATAATTTTTTTGTATTATAAAGAACAGGACCGGCTTCACCGTCATGTACATTAATAATTGTCAATATTGCTTATTTGTTTATTATATTTATGGACGCTGTGTTGGAAGACTTGAAGATAAGACAATTTATTTGTTGAAATTTAGTAATTTGCTGTCCTATCTGAAAAGTCTGTCCAATACCAACGCCCATACCTCCATGATTCCTTCTCACACACATAAAACTTTCAGAAAGATACAACCCCCTAGACTGGAGCCTGACATCCCTAAGTGGGAGCCTGACATCTCCAAGTTGGAGCCAAGCTACAGTTAAATTACCTCTAAGTTAGAGCCCAGTTACAGCCCTTCAAACAGCCCTTCAAACCACTTCCGAGATAAGAATTACTATTACATTTTGAGCAGCCAGAACTATTACAGAAACTTTCATCCCTCCACAAAGAAGCTGAAGCCGCCCTTCTAGACAGCACCGAAATTCAAAGTTAAGTCCTCTTTTTACAACTCCAGTTCATTATCAGCAAGTACTTACATTTTCAATAAATAAACAATAGTTTTAAAAAACAGTTTCTATTGTATACCTTAGACTATAAGTCTTAAGGGTGTAGCGTGGTCGGTATTTTATTTCAAGTAGCTTCTTTATTTGTTTAATTAAAGTAATTACAAGGTGTTTCTATCTTTTTCACCTTAGTTTTTGTGTAGTTTGTTTACTTAATCGTTAGCGTTCAAAAGATAGTGGCGCCCTTTTTACTTATACATTACAATCCTTCCTATAGTGAGCATTAACTTGGAGTCGAACCACCCCCTGGAGAGGGTCTCTTAGCCGGGATCTCTTTTGAGGAGCTAATAGTGTTGCATAATCCACAATTTTCCAAGCGGAGATTTTCGCAATGGAAATGTGCCTGCAGGAGATGCTCAAGGGTGACTGCAGGAACAAAACTATAAAAATCATTTCCGATAGCCAGGCGGCGCTAAAGTCACTAGAATCAAATCGGATCCACTCCAAGTTAGTTTGGAAGTGCCTCCAGGATCTAATACGTCTAGGGAAAAATAACAAAGTAACCTTACTTTGGTCACCTGGGCATACCGGCATTGTAGGAACGAAAAAGCGGACCTTCTAGCCAGATAAGCTGCTGAAGGAATATTTATATTCCCGGAGCCATTCCTAGGCATAGCGAATAGCGCAGAACTGGGGAGATCGGGGGAGATGTTCTTACTGGTTTGAGCTAGAGAGTTTAAGACACTCAAAGGTATTTGTAGGAGATCTCTCTGAAAAGAGGTCTCAAGAGCTGCTGAATATGAACAGACATGACCAATGAATAATGATAGGACTACTGAGGGGACACAGTCGCCTTAATAGACATACGAAATCAATTGAACTGGCAGAGAGTGCGGACTGCAGATTCTGTTGGGCTGAGGATGAAATAGTGAAGCATATCTTGTGGAACTGCCGAGAGCTCGAATAAGAATCAATAAATTTGCTTTGCATAAACTCGAGCCCAAGGACTTAATGGAAGTGTCGCCAACGACTCTGATGAGCTTCATCAGAGGCATAGGGCTGATAGAACGACTGTAACCAAGAGGTGAGCTACAATAGATATTTCAGGTCGCAGTGGAAGGGACGTTAAACGGCCTCTCACATAGAACCTAACCTAACCTAACTTAACTTGGACGAACGTGCTTGGGTTGTTTATATAGTATTTTTATGGTAGAGTTCATTACATAAGGTGGCTCCAGCTTCGCACCATCTGATCTTAGTCTCAAATCTGTCGAAAATTTAAAAAGTACCCATATCTAAATATTTATTGCTAATAAATTATGTTATCTTGCTAAGAACATTAAAAAGTTATATATAATGTTTTTACGATTTTAAATTATTAATAAAAGCAAACAAGAATTATTTTTATAATTAGAATACAACTTTTTATTTAATAAATATATAAATTAAAAAATTAAATTGGATTTAAAAACCATTTTTATCTAGTGCCCCGGTTTCATTAGTTTGACGTTTCTTGTGAATTGTCAGTGTGCTCTAGAAGTATTTATTTGAAATCATGAGTGAATTAGATTACAGTCATACCCGAAGAAATAAAAAATCAAGCAGAGGAAACTTCATTAGATTTACTACCAATAAAATCTAAAAAAAGGTATGAAGAAATATATACAAAATTTATGGAATGGAGAATTAAAAATCACGTAAATTCATTTTCGAAGAATGTGGTGCTTGCATATTTTGGATTTTTGGCGTTTCATTGTGATTTTTTATAATAATTATGATATACTCTGGGTTGTAGAAAAAGTATTGTGTTTTACTCGTCGAAAATTATTTTTTAAAGTCAAGAACATTACCAACTGTTCTTTCGCTTCAAAAAATGCTACTTTCGTCACTCGTTAAACAATATACTATTTTATAATTTTCTTAGTACGATGGACTTCCACATAGTACAGGTTACTATAATCAATTTTATGTTATCTTTTTATTGGAAAGCTTATATTTTTAACTTTTCTTTAGAAATAAATAAAAATATATTACAAAATTAAAAAACAATTTAGCAGAGATGTAAAGAATTAGATTTTATTTCTTTTTCTTGAAATGTCGTAATCTTCCTCTAAAAATACCTAATTTTAAAGCTTTTTTCTCAATTCTTTTTTTCTTATCTGAATAAGCCATTTCAATTAATTTTAATAATAAAGGTAAAAGTAGCCACCAGCAAAATCTTTTTTTTGCTTAAATATTCAGCCGTAGAAAGGCACTTACATATATTGTTATGTTTTCTGTTTTTGTGTATTACCACGGATTGTAGGACTGTTTATATAGAAATAAAGCAATTTGGGAAAACGTAACAAAAATTGGAATACTAACATAAAAACTTCAAAGCGTTTTTCGAAAATATACGATATTTTTCAAGACTTGGTTATTACATGATTTATACGAGGTTGAGATTTGATGCGAACTAAGAGAAAATATGAATTATGAATAAAAATACATAATAAACCAAAAAATACGATAACGTATTTTATGAAAAAAGTATTAAGTTTTATTAAAATTTTTTAACACATTCTTATTGTGTATGAATGTAATCAATAAAAACTAGATCCCTGTACTACTTCAGAAATCACATATTATTTTTCTGATGTGTTTCCATTATAATTCAAAACAAATTTCCTGTCTTGTAAATAGCTTCTAAATAATTTTACATCAACACCAACAGTATATAACTTTTTAAGTAGGAGATCATGATTGACACTATCAAACGCTTTTGTTAAATCTGTATAAATAGTTTATAACTGTTCTTCTATCAGTGAACCACGTACAAAATTATATAAATTCGTATACACAATTTTTTCAAAAATATTTGCCGAGGCAAATTGAAATTTTTAATTTTATCTTTTTCAGCAGATTTATGTATTGGAGTGTAGCTGTATAATTTTCAGTTTTCCGGAAACGTAGATTTACTAATTATTAATTTAAATCAATAGAATAACAGAACTTCTAGTCATCCGCCACACCCCTTGAGAAAGTAAGGTGCAATATTTCCCACACCACTCGATTTTTTTGGCTTTAAGTTTTTTCGTGGTATTTTATAATCTACTAGATTTATTTTAGATAAACTGAACATTTTATGGGTATATAGTGCTGATACTTTTAAATTTAAATCATAATTTGATTTTACCTGACTGTATACCGAAGTATAAAATTCAGCAAATTTTTCGGTTACTTCATCAAGAAGCACTTTGACTTTCTCTAATTTATAATAATGTATTCGATTAGTATTAGGTACTTTTAGTTTTACTAAGAATAATAAAAAACTCTTCGCTTTAACTCAACTTCCAAGTATAATTGAAAAATTCGGTTTAAAATCACAATTACAGCTGTAATTGTAATTGTAAAGACAAAGAATATTTTGCGTCTTAAAGAATTGTATGAATGTACAGTAAATGAACTTTTCAGAGCCGCCGCCTTCAAAGTCCGAATCGCTTAGATCATAAGAATCGCTAACATATTTAGAATAATAAAAATCTCTTCGATTGAACGTAACTTCCAAAAAGTAAGGGTTGGTACAATATATTTAACATATTTACTGAACAAACAACTACAAGCCGAATTTTCTATTAAAAGTAACCTTTTACCTAATATATCCATTCACCTTGTTCAGTTAATTAAGACTGTCAAATGATAGGTATGGGTCTTTTGGGGGTATCAAATATGGCATTAAATATAAAAAAATATGTTTAAACTGAAACTTAAATAAAACCGAATCAGTAAATTACGTACTATTTGACTGTCCTTTATATGCTCCAATTAAGTTATTAAATAATGCTCTCAGTAATCTTGATCCGTTTTTGATCACGCTACCAAATATATGAACTAAGAATATAAAAATTCTGTATTATAGTATTAATAGCATTTTTAAATTGAAATCTTTTTCTTTGAATTAATAAATTTGTTTAGTTATTTTTGAATAGATATTTTATTTTTATTTTTTTACCTTAAATCTATCTATTAGGTACGTTTTGTTAAAATACTAATATAATTCGTGTACATTATTTAGATTATTATGTATTTGTAGTCTATTACCTACAGGGATTTCCTGCTAAAAAAAGTTTTGGAAGAGCAACAAATATACTAATAGTATTATTAGTGCATTGACTTATAAAGATTGCAATTGATTGGTAGAATTTTTCTTTAAACTGTAATATTTTATTTAAAACTAAAACTCTTTGATTAATTTAAAGGCTTAAAACTTACTTTTTGTATAACATGCACAATTGACAGTATAAACATTTAACACTCGACTGATTGAAGATAACATAAGAGGCAACATTTAAATAATATCAAAAATATTTCAGGAATTTAATGATGACCAAAACGTTGGAGTATTTTATTTGTTTTGCAAAAAATATGATGCAGCAAAACGTGTAAATAACGAAAGTCATTATTTTGTACATAATTACACCTAGTTGAAATATCTGCCTGTTGCTATTAAACTATATTCAAAATTATACCAAAATTTAATTTATTGAAAAAATATTTCAATTAAAAATAAAAAGAGTGGGATGATATTAAATGTTACAGTTATTCTATTGGTAAGTATCTATGAGGAAGGGTTATAAAATGTAGTACAATGCACCCCACGCTCTTTACTACTACTCTACTTCTACTACTACTACTACTTCTACTGTAATATAATCTCTTTTTAATTAAAAATAATTTTCTATTTTTTAATCATTTCGCAATATCATCATTTTTATTTACAATTTACTAAAACCTTCCTAAAACTAAAAAACCATTCTAAGACATTTTTCTTCTTCCCGTGTATACTGTATAGTCTTTTTAACCCACCCTGCATGCTTTATTTTCCAGTTTTACCTTTCCAAGAACCTCAATATTCCAGTTAAACCTTCCCAAAACAAAATAAAATATTGCGAATCTTCTCATTTTTCCCCAGTATAATTTGATTAAATTATATTATTTTTTCAACCCACTTTGTATGCTAACATATTCAATGTTACAGATATTCTATTGGTAAATATCTATGAGGATGAGTTATGAAATGAAGCAAAATTAACCCGACGGTTTTTACTCTAAATTGAATTATTCTTTTATCTTAAATTTAATTATAATTGTTTTTATGGACATATGGTATTTCTTACAATCATTTCGCAATATCATTAATTTATAAAAAATTTTTCTTAAACCTTCCTAAAACTAAAATAGCGACTCCTTTTTAATTTATTCTATTTTCTTTTTATACATATTCTTTTTAACCAAACCTGTTTTTTTATTTTCCATTTTTATCGTCCAGAGATCCTCAAAATTCCACTTAAACCTTTCAAAAACAAAATAAAATATTTCTAAACTTTTCATTATTCGATTTATTCGTATACTTTATATTTTTTAACCCTCTCTATATCTTTAATTCCCACTTTTAATTTCACTTAATTCCACTTAAACCTTCCTAAAACTGAAAAAACCATTCCTTAACTTTTGTTATCCCATTGTATACTTTATTTTTTTAACCCATCCTGTATCTTTGTTTTTAAACGCAAGAACCTTAAACCTTCCTGAAAGTAAAAAAATAAACTATTTATTTTTTCCCTGCACACTGTCCCGAGAACCTTAAACTTCCTAAAACAAAAAAAAACACGCTTCCCCTGTATACATTATTTTTCTTTTTTTAGTTCGATTAACAATTAGTTTTTGTAGATTCTTACGAATCATTTCGCAATTTCATTTCATTTAAAGCTTAACTTTTGCTTGGGGTTTTTCCTATTAACTTAGAGCAACCAAGTTCTTCATTGTACAATATTTAAATTAAAAATTTCTAGATAAAAATTTATCAATCATGGTGGTCCCAATAAGGATAAGGGGAAACTATTATCAAATTATTGCATTGTCATCGAACCTTGGTACGATACATTTTCAAATTAATCAAACTATTAGAAACCGGTAAAAATTAAGCTCAAAGATTTTGTTACATACATAGATACATATCTACAACTCAAGATAATTATATAAAAAAATAGATAAATTAAAACAAAAGTAAGAAAGAAAATGATAATCTAAACCACTTAATGTCAAAGAATTGGCATTCTTTCTATTTTAAGTAATTACGAACCTTTTTTAGTGGTTTTTAGTAGGTTAGGATATTTTTATTACTAATATACAGAAAACATGAAATTTTGCTTTTTTATTAACTCTGGTTTAGCCTCAAGACGTCGCTTTAGAGGTTCAATTGGATATTCAAAGAAATAAAATAAAATAAATTTTTTTGCGAAAATCTAGAACGAAAGCCACGTGTACGCTTTTAAGGTTTCTCAATTAAATAATGTACATATTTTTTAATGGGTAAACAGAAAAAAAGTAATTTAAAAATTTTATGCAAGTCATGTTCATGGAGGATTAATCAATTAGTTGGAAATAAATCTGATGCACACTCGTTTATAAAAAGGTGAATTAGCAACGTCACAAAATACTCGAAATATGAATAAATAACGAGAAAATATATGAAAATATGAATTTTCTCAAACCAGGCGTAACCGTTTTCTAAAGGAGAATAACTACTTCCTCGGCTATATGTGCCACAGGACATTGGATTACATTTCAATAGAAAACTTGATAGCACACACACTCTTTCCAAACGCTCCTCTTCATAAAGGAGCAATGCATCCCTGGAAGAATGCAGTTAAGACATTGTGTTGGCTTTCTGCTTTCTCGTCGAGCTTCTTTTTGTACTATTGGTCTTTGCGAAATTCTACGACATATCGCGAGCTTTCTCCTATCTCCAAATCTGGGGTGTTGTTGGGTAATATTTCTATGTCTAGTTTAGTTCTAGTGCTAGTCCATTGGTTAATATTTTGGCTTTTCTCTCTATAGGGTCCTTAAATGTATTCCAGATTATACCCTGTCCATTCAGTTCTTCTAGGTACTTTGTCAGTTTCCTATATTCGTCTCCGGTTTGTGGATTTACTGTCAATCCTAATTTTTTGCTAAATTTTAAGGTCATATTAATTCTTTTCGCTTGTGCTTCCTTACTTATTCTGAGAAATTCCTTCGTCGTTTATATGAAAATAGGATGTGGCGTTTTTTTACTTTGTTGTTCTTGGATTGTTTTATTTCCATCACTTCGTTTGCCTGCGTCGTTTTAGAGTTGGTTGGTGTTCTTCTTATTGCACTTCTAGGGCTCTTTGATTTTGTTTCTTCGTTTTCCCGTTTTTTCCTTTGATTTGCTTTTTCGTTTTTTAGTTTTTTTTCCTGCTTTTTTGAATTGTTTTCCTATTCTCTTCATTTTTTTTTATAATTTTTTCGTAGGCTTTCTTATTTGCTTCCAATAATTTCCATGTTTCTTACATTTGTTTTGGTAGGTCCCCCTCAGGTCCCTAAATTATTATAATTATATTATTATTTAGGTAAATTTATAGGTTTACCATAAGTAAAGGCGTTTGGAGCTTCGTCCCGTTTGTTAACGTTTCCTAGAACATCTAACTGGTCAGGTTGTCGGGCTTGTGTGCTCACCGACCAGCATAGCCCATAATTCTCAAACAAATATATTTTCATCCGACTCGTTCCTAGCACGTTCATAGTATGATACGTTCTGGTGGGTCGTCCTTTGTAGACCGTTTTGTCACTGACCAGCACCAGTGCCTACCATGCACGGAGCGTTTAAGTATTGTCAACGAGAATATTTTGTTGGTACCGATACGGTGAGATAACGTGTTGTAACATCGACACTTGCTAAAATGAAACGGTTTTCTTTCGATTTTGGTGAATATGATAAGATCCCATACGGGATGTATAAAGGCACAGAACGCCGTCCATCTGTTTCGGTGGGCATAGCAGGACGTATCGTGTTGCTTTTCATGTCTGATACGTTCCTAGTATGGTAATAGCATGATACGTTGTAGGGGCAGAGATCTTTAACTTTTTTTGAAAGATCTCGAAAAAATGTCCATTATTAAACCTGTAAAGCGTGTTCTTTCTCCAAATCTGCCTCCCAATAGTATATTGTGTCACAACGGCGAAAAGTGGGCCTTCATAGCCCGCGGCTATATTTTATGCCTATTCTTATTTTGAAATGTATATAGTCACTCGACTATAAAATTTTATTAGCATTTTACTGTTTTTCACCAAGTATGAAGTATTTAGTATGAAAAAAAACTAAAACGTAAAAAAATTTACATTTTAGTAATTTTCAATCATAAAAAACTGTGATTATCAGAGTTTTTGTATTTCACAATATTCAGCGATCCTGGAATGAGAAAATAATCAGTAAGAATAATAAAAACTTTTCGTTTAAACGTAACTTCCAAGTTTATTTGAAAAAATTATGTTTTAAATTACAATAACGGCCGTTTTGCTAAGAAGCATCGTCAGATTGACATTTAAGTTACATTTTGTTTGTTTGTAGCTAGGTACCTGATGTTGATTAAGTAATATTAAAGCTAGAAAAAGAACGGAAGTAATAAGACATAACAATATAAAAATATTACATGTTGTGGAAATATTTCCAATACAATTTCAAAAATAAGATCTTCGGCAACATCAGCATTAATATCATTTAAAACACAAAATATTGTTGGTACAAAATTGTTAAATGTAAAAACAAAATTACCCAAATTTAAAAAAATCTGGTGTTTACAAAAATAATTGTCCAAAATTTAATGCTGTATATATAGGTCAAACACAAAGAAATTTTGAAGTAAGATTCAATGAACACTTAAGAGAATATAGATTAAAACAAACGGATAAGTCAAATTATGCAAAACACCTACTTAAACACCCAACCTCACTATTACACACCAATGACATCCAAATACTACAAACTTTTGATAAAAAACAAAATTTAGATTTCCTTGAAGAACTTGAAATAAAAAGACATCTAGCTGATCCATAATTTAAAGTTGTTAATGAACAATTAAATCTTGGAATTCTCCACTATTAAACTGTTTACTTTGATTGAGTTTACATTGTATACATAGATAAGACGTAATTGTAAACACAAATATATTAAGTTATTGTAAAGATCAGCATGATATAGTTTTTCCTTGTTTTTCTATATCATTGCACAGTTATACTGATCTTAGAGGGAAGTACATTCAGGATAATCCCTTAGGGCTATTAACATCTAGGCTTTAATATTGTTATAACTTTACTTACTTTACTTTCATACTTGGTCTAGCCTTAATACTACCTAAACAACATCAGGTACCTAGCTACAAACAAACAAAATGTAACTTATATGTCAATCTGACGATGCTTCTTAGCGAAGCGGCCGTCATTGTAATTTAAAACATAATTGCTTCAAATAAACTTGGAAGTTACGTTCAAACGAAGAGTTTTTATTATTGTTAATAAGATGGACTTCCAAAAACTAAGGGTTAGTTTAATAAATTTAAATAATCAGTAACAAAAAATTCTTGAAGGTTGACCAAACTTATTTTGGAATTTACAGGCTGGTCCATAGCTTTTTACTGTATTTTACTTCGGAGTATATAGTATGGGAAAACAATTTAGAACGCAGATATTGTAATTTCTTTTTAGTTTTAGAACATACATGGTCTACAAAAACTATGATTTGCCAAATATAAGTAATAATATATTTCTTAGAATACTGTATTAAATCCTTCTGACCTTCTTCACAATTCTCCTCTGAATATTACGCTCTCGAAAAAGTAGCCCCATTAGGCTTACCTAATTGCCTTCAAATCACTGCCTGCTGCCCGTGTAGCATTGATAATGAGTTTTTTGGCATCTTAATAAACGGTATTTTGTCTTTACCTTTTGTCTCAAATTTTTAGTGGACGATCGCCTCTTCTGCCTAATCGCCTCGACAATTGCTACAGATATAATTTTTGTAGGATTACCATACAAGCAGCCAGTCTCCACTTATGGCTGGTATCGAATTTGATGCATAGAATGTCAAGCTCCGGCCATACCTGCCTGAACGAGGTAAAAGAAAGCACCTTCCGCTACCTAAGGTTGGTTAGTTGAAGTACTTCCAAGAGAAAGAGCTATAGTCTTTCAGCGATTCTTGGTCCCAGAAAATATTAACCCTTATTTTAGTCGCCAGCTCATTTAAGGTTTTACGGCATTGTATAGCCATCTTTGAGATCGAGTAGAGTAGAGTTTAGTTGATCACAGCTTGACTGTCGTTTCGAACAGACAGATAGTAGATAGATAGCACATTGCAGTCCAGCAAATGAAATGATAGATTGAAGAAAGAAAACCCCACTTCCTACTTTTTAGGGTTTCGTTCTGATAACATAACTAGTTTCTTCTGCATTGATAATTAGTTCACATAAAAGTTATTAAATTGTGTTAAGCCTTTTAACACTTTATCTTCTATGTTACAGTATTAGACTGTTTTCTGTTCATCCAGATTAAGACAAAGTTTCTTACATTAATAATTTTTTTTCATTCATCTCTACCCATACTTTACTTCTTTCATAGATAAATCATTATTAAAATTTTTATGATTTTTAGAACAACTATTTACCATAAATCGTTGCATCCAACCAAGTATTCAAACGTGTTCTATTTTGACTTAACCCAAAAACAACCCTATGGTTATTTGGTTAGACCTATAATAACCAACGAGTCAGTTATATCACAGCATATTACTATTAACAATTATTTTTTAGCCTTATTTTAAATTTAGTATAGTAGTGACATCTTCACGACAAAACATAAATCACTAGCAAGTAGTATAGAGCAGAAACATACTTAAGTCAACGTTTATGACTTAACGTGATTAAAACTACCAAATATAGATGTCGTAAGTGTATTAAAGGAATTTTTGCAGTTTATAAATATATTTTTTAATAAGAGAACAGAAATAAAGTGAGTAGATGCATCTTATATATTAAATTTGACTACAGAAACTAATAATGTAATAATTCTTGCTTTTATAAAATGTTTTTAAACACCTTACTAGGACACAAAATATCGCATTACTTATACAACTAAATGAAATATTTCACCAGGATTTCGTTCATTACAATTGATTTTATCTCTACAATAATTTTAAAACCACGGTAAATCTTTGATAAAATTTTCTTTATATAAAAAATATTAATAAAAAAAATTTATTGTACTAACTCTTTCTCAGTGGAAGTCCATCTTACTAAGAATAATAAACAATTATTCGTTTAAACTTAACTTCCTCGTTTTATTAAAAAATTCGCTTTTCAATTACAATCACAGCTGTCCAAGAATTTAAAGAGCAAACGCAATAAGTATAAATAGTTTGACTAGTGTAAAAATTAACTACTTAAAAGAAATAAAATAATATAAAACGAAGAATAAACACTCAAGATACAGGAAAAAGGCCCGTAGAATAAAAAAGAATATTTATATATATATATATTGTAAAGAATATTGTGATTTGAGAGAAAGTTTATTGATTTGATTGATTTATTTATTAGATTGATATTACTTATTTAAATGTACTAATAGCAACAAGATCTTTTTCTCAGGGGGTGTTTGGTTATGCTAGTTTCTATTTGGTTATTAGGTAGAAGGTATTTGAATAAAATTGATTAATTATAATTATAAAATAGTTAAATTAAAACAGTAATGTTGAAAGTTTAATAATGAAACTAATTAGAAAAAATATTAAAAAGAAAGGCCTTTAGTAATTATAAAAGAATTTACTTGATGTGAATTAAGTTAAACTAACCAATGTTGTTTATGTAATGGCAAGTAAGATTATCAAATACACTAATTATTAAATATCAAGTAAATTCCTTTGTTTTTTTTTTAAATTATAAAATTCAACTAACTACCACAAAATTTTTTTTAAAAATTACAATTTTATCTGACCTTGATATGTAAAGTCCTGTTTCCTGATTGGTGGAAAAATCTGTAGGTGATCTATGAAAAAACGGAGACGAACGAAGTGATACGTGGTATTTGCGATTTTGGTAAACTGAAGTGTTGTTAGACGATTAGTTTCTTGTGTAATTATTGTTCTTTGTTTGTTCCTCAAATTTTAGTATTGATGGATTATAGTTCCTTTAGTTGTATTAATAATAGTAAGTACTCTTCTTTCTTACATCAACCGAAAATGTTTTAATTTCACTTTTGATTAGTTTTCAATGTCACTTTTGGCACTTTGTTTTACTTTATAATTGTTTTACTTTGTATTTTTAACGTCACTTTATTATAACTACTTTAAAAACTGTTTGTTCACTTTTAAACTGACTGTTCACACTCACTGATCTTCTCTCTTTTACTTCCAATAATAAACTTCCTCTTAACGACCTCTGTTCAGTCTTTTATAGGTTTCAAACTTCTAGAAGCTTCGTTTTTTTGTTCTAGAGATTAGTCATTTCTGGGAAAATATGTGTATCTCTTTCTTTCCTATTTATGACAAGACATTCTTACTTAGTCTATCATCGATCATTCCAGAATAAAAATATAGTAAAATATATCTGTCTCCTTTTTACACATTATCTGTCCTTTTTTTACACATTATATAATCAATTTTCGCGAAGTTTCTACTAAGTTCTAAATAACATATTTATGTACTAAATATAATATCGATACATTTCATAATAAAATTATTTCTAACTTAAAATTCTTTTACAAATACACAAAATATATAATAAAATAATACAATATAATAAAAATTATTTGATTTAGTTATATTAAACAACCTCTGTTGATATTATACTCATTATAGAATATTTAAATATTACAATATATATATATACATAATTTTAATAGAAATATTTGCCAACTATTTGTACAATCGGAATGTTTTTGGGGATGTGGCAATAAAACCAATGTGTACTCTTTTTAGAATATATTTACCGAGCTTTCGAACCTCTATGGGCTCATTTTCAAGGTCTAAAAATGTTTTATAATTGTAAAGAAATTATATAGCAAGTAATAAAATAAATAATACTTACATATCTAGGTGAGATTATAGGTAAAATTTTGTAAAAAACTGTAATAAATTCGACATGTTTATTATAAAAATAAAAACTCAAAAAACAATATAGTAGGATAGTATCAGAACTTTTGATGGAAAAGACAATTATCCAGTACGAAAATGGATTGAAGATTTTGAAGAAATTTCCAAGCTGACAGGATGGAATGAATTGCAGAAGCTGATTTTTGCGAAAAAATCATTGAAAGGACTTGCTAGGCTTTTTATTCAGTCAGAAAGAGGAATTACAAAATGGATGATATTAAAAAAGAAGTTAGTTGAGGAGTTTGAGGTGAAAGTTAGTAGTGCTCGAATACACAAATTATTGATGACAAGGAAAAAACGGAGAGAAGAATCAGTACAAGAATATGCACTAATAATGCGAGAGATCGGAAGTAGAGCAAATATAGAGTCTGAAGTTTTGATTCAATATATAATTGATGGTATACAGGATGACACATCAAACAAACTTATTTTGTATGGTGCAAAAACGTTTGGTGAATTCAAAGAAAAGGTAAAGCTATATGAACAAATTAATACTTCCAAAACTACAAAGTTTCAAGAGAGAAGCCGAGAGGAAAAACACATAAAGGAATGGAAAACTGAAACCAAGAAAGACAAAGACGAGAGAAAACATAAGAAAAGTAATATGCGATGTTGTTTTAACTGTGGAGGCAAAGGTCATTTCTCCAACGAATGTCCTGATAAAGCGAAAGGACCTAAATGTTTTGTTTGTTCTGGTTATGGTCATGTATCAAATAAATGTCCAGAAAAGAATACTGGAAGTGGAAGTTCAAAAATGACTATAGTTGAGATGGTTCCAAAAAATAGTGTTAAATTGAATATTGATAATGTTCAACTTATAGCACTTCTCGATACAGGAAGTGATATCACTGCGATACGACAGGACGTATATGAAGCATATTTCAAAGAGATATAAATAAATAAAGAATTTATCACTCTTAGAGGTATTGGGTCAAACAAAGTAGTAACAATAGGATCTTTTAATAGAAATGTTTTCATTAATAGAGAAAAGTTACTTCTGAAAATCCATGTTATCCCTGCTCAAGCGTCAAACTTCAAGGCGATTGTGGGAAATGATGTTTTAGATCAAATAGATGTTATCTTTAGAGATGGTGAAATTGTTGTTTTTAAGAAAGAAAAGCAGAATTTCTTGTGGAAAATAACACTAGACGAAGAAGCTGATAGAGAAGATGATGTAGTAGATGTGACACATATAAAAAATGAAAAAAATCGAGAAGAAGCAAAGAAACTAATAAAAGAACATTATCCAGAGAAGATTATGGAAGCTGATGTTAAAATGCAGATCCTATTGAAGAACGAAGAGCCAATAAACCAAAGTCCAAGAAGATTAGCTGTACCAGAAAAAGAAATTGTTGAGGCACAAATAGAAGAATGGCTAGAAGAAGGAATTATAAGATGTAGTTCATCCGACTTTGCTAGTCCAATTGTTCTTGTTAAAAAGAAAGATGGTAGTACAAGAATATGTTGTGATTATAGAAAACTTAACAGAAACATAGTAAAGGATAGATTTCCTCTTCCTTTAATTGAAGATGTGTTGGATAGATTACAGGCTGCTAAATACTTTAGTACCCTAGATTTAAGGAATGGGTTTTTTCACGTTGGTATAGAAGAAGAGAGTATAAAATATACTGCATTTGTTACACATCACGGACAGTTTGAATTTCTAAAATGTCCTTTTGGATTATGCAATAGTCCAGCAGTTTTTGAGAGATTCGTGAGTACTGTTTTTAGAAAATTTTTGCTGAAAAATATTATGCTTTATTATATGGACGATATAATAATAATTAGTTCTACAGAAGAAGAAGGACTTGAGAGATTAAGAGAAGTTATTCAGGTTGCTAAAGACTATGGTCTAGACATAAAAAAAAAGAAATGTCAGTTACTAAAGACGCAGATCGAATTTTTAGGATTTATCATTGAGGGTGGGAGAGTACATCCGTCAAATGAGAAGACTTTGGCAATCAAGAATTTTCCACAACCAACGACTCTTAAACAAATTCAATCTTTTCTAGGTTTAACAGGATACTTTCGAAAGTTCATCTCATCTTATTCCATTATTGCGAGACCTTTAAGTGATCTTTTGAGGAAGGAGCAGAAGTTTATTTTTGGTGACGAACAGAAAGAGGCGTTTGAGAGACTCAAAGAATTTTTATCTTGTAAACCAGTAATAAACATTTACAAGCAGGGTGGCGAAACGGAACTGCATATAGACGCGAGCAAATTTGGTTATGGAGCCTGTCTGATGCAAAAGTCGAGGGAAGATAATAAATTCCATCCAGTTTACTACATGAGCAAGAAAACAACTCCGGCTGAGGAAAAATACTGTAGTTATGAACTCGAAGTCTTAGCTATCATTCAAGCAGTGAAAAAATTTCGAATATACTTACTTGGCATACCATTTAAAATTGTTACTGATTGCTCAGCTTTTCAGAAGACTATGACCAAGAAAGATTTGACCACCAGAGTTGCTGGATGGGCTTTATTATTGGAGGAGTATTCATATGAAATTGAACATCGTAAAGGAAGCAGGATGTCTCACGTAGATGCTTTAAGTCGTTATCCAGTTGTTATGGAAATTACGAAGACGTTGATTGAAGAAGATGGTATTATAGAACGACTTAGACGAGCACAGGAAATGGACGAACATATATTGGCAATAAAGAAGATATTGAATACAGAAGATTATGAACATTTTTTAGTTAAGAATCATATACTTTATAAATTTGAGAATGGAAAGGAGTTAGTAGTAGCTCCGAAAGCAATGCAAATGGATATAATAAAAAGAGCACACGAAATTGGTCATTTTGCACTCCCTAAGACAGAAGAAGTGGTAAGAAGAGAATTTTATATTCCAAAGTTGAAAGAAAAAATTAAAAAATGTTTGGAAAATTGCATACCTTGTATATTAGGTAACAGAAAGGAAGGAAAGAAGGAAGGTATGTTACATCCAATACCTAAACAGGAAGGACCATTGCACACATATCATATCGATCATTTAGGACCAATGCCTTCAAGTAATAAAAATTATCGTTACATCTTGGCGATTGTTGATTTCTCCAAATTCACCTGGCTATATGCATGTAAATCTACTATAGAGGTTATTAGTTGGTTGGAAAAACAAAAACAAGTTTTTGGAAACCCAGGTAGGATTATAACAGATCGAGGAACTGCTTTTACTTCTGAAGAATTCAAAAAATATTGTACTGATGAAGGTATTCAAAGCATAATAATAACCACTGGAATTCCAAAAGGAAATGGTCAGATTGAAAGAGTGAATCGTATTATCATTCCAGTTCTTACGAAACTCAGTTTAAACGATCCTAGAAAATGGTTTAAATATGTTGAGCGCGTACAAAGAGCATTGAATTCTACTATTCAGAGAAGCATAGGGACTACACCTTTCGAAATTCTGACAGGAGTAAAGATGAGGAATAAAGAAGAAATACTAATTAAGGAATTATTGGAAGAAGCTACAATACAAAAATTTGATGAAGAGAGAAAAGATCTCAGAGCAGAAAGCAAAAAACAAATTTTAAAAGTACAGAAAGAAAACAGGAGAACTTATAATTTAAGAAGAAAAAAACCAATGTTATATAAAGAAGGAGATTTGGTGGCTATTAAAAGAACCCAGTTTGGAGTTGGAATTAAAATTCATAAGAAATTCCTAGGACCATATGAAGTCACAAAGGTAAAACTTAATGATAGATATGACGTAATAAAAGTGGGTCATCACGAGGGACCAGTGCGTACTTCTACATGTGCAGAATTCATGAAACCTTGGGTTGATAACCAAAGTGAATCCGGGTCGGATTCATAATAGGATGGCCGAGTGTAGATAACTGAATTTTTAATATACTTTGTTTAGTATTATTGTTGCAATTTTATTTTAAAGTCTTATTGAAGTTTTAGTTAAGATTTTATTTAGAATGTTTTACTAGAATCACCTTATGACTTTTGGGTTGGGTTTCCGTGGTAGCGAGTGAGAGAGAGGGGAGAATATTGTGATGGGATATTGAAAAAAGGTTGTCACTGTGATTGGAAAAAGTTCAAGGCTTCAATAAACTGTTGTATCCACCTCTGGAGTATCATTTACCTAGACAAACGAAAATAAACCTACATATATCTATATATACAATTTATAATGCAGATATTGTAATTTCATTTTAGTTTTCGAACATACATGGTCTACAAAAACTATGATTTGCCAAATATAAGTAATAATATATTTCTTAGAATACTTTATTAAATCCTTCTGACCTTCTTCACAATTCTCCTCTGAATATTACGCTCTCGAAAAAGTAACCCCATTAGGCTTACCTAATTGCCTTCAAATCACTAATAGTTTGCCTGCTGCCCGTGTAGCATTGATAATGAGTTTTTGGCATCTTAATAAACGGTATTTTGTCTTTACCTTTTGTCTCAAATTTTTAGTGAACGATTGCCTCTTCTTCCTAATCGCCTCGACAATTGCTACAGATATAATTTTTGTAGGATTACCATACAAGCAGCCAGTCTCCACTTATGGCTGGTATCGAATTTGATGCATAGAATGCCAAGCTCCGGCCATACCTGCCTGAACGAGGTAAAAGAAAGCACCTTCCACTACCTAAGGTTGGTTAGTTGAAGTACTTCCAAGAGAAAGAGCTATAGTCTTTCAGCGATTCTTGGTCCCAGAAAATATTAACCCTTATTTTAGTCGCCAGCTCATTTAAGGTTTTACGGCATTGTATAGCCATCTTTGAGATCGAGTAGAGTAGAGTTTAGTTGATCACAGCTTGACTGTCGTTTCGAACATACAGATAGTAGATAGATAGCACATTGCAGTCCAGCAAATGAAATGATAGATTGAAGAAAGAAAACCCCACTTCCTACTTTTTAGGGTTTCGTTCTGATAACATAACTAGTTTCTTCTGCATTGATAATTAGTTCACATAAAAGTTATTAAATTGTGTTAAGCCTTTTAACACTTTATCTTCTATGTTACAGTATTAGACTGTTTTCTGTTCATCCAGATTAAGACAAAGTTTCTTACATTAATAATTTTTTTTCATTCATCTCTACCCATACTCTACTTCTTTCATAGATAAATCATTATTAAAATTTTTATGATTTTTAGAACAACTATTTACCATAAATCGTTGCATCCAACCAAGTATTCAAACGTGTTCTATTTTGACTTAACCCAAAAACAACCCTATTGGGCTTTCCAACGACCTGTCAAAAATGGCGGCTGTAGGCAAACAATAGTATTGTTTTGTATTTTTGTCATAGTGCTTTCTTTATTTAAGTTGGTTTAGAAATTTTTATTGTTTTGAGAAAATAGTTTTTGTGACTTTATAAAATAGATTTTATATATTATTTGGACTTGTTAACGTTATAAGTTGAAAAAATGCCTGTTACACGCCTTGTGATTGGTTGTGCAAGTAGATCAAACCAGATCAAACAAGGATGACTGACAACAACCAAGGGTGTGTTCGGGGAGCACGCTTTCGAGCTATGTAGCGCCAAGATCCATATAACGCAAACGAGGAATAGTACTAGATAGCGCCAAATGGCGCAAATAGCGTGCTCCCCGAACACACCCCTAGTATAGAATGGTTTATGAAACTTTGATTATATGTGGTCTGTGACTTTAACAGTGTTATGTTCTAAGGTTTGCCCACAGACGCCATCTTTATGTTACGTGATTTGGAAAGCCTTATGGTTATTTGGTTAGACCTATAATAACCTACGAGTCACTTATATCACAGCATATTACTATTAACAATTATTTTTTAGCCTTATTTTAAATTTAGTATAGTAGTGACATCTTCACGACAAAACATAAATCACTAGCAAGTGGTATAGAGCAGAAACATACTTAAGTCAACGTTTATGACTTAACGTGGTTAAAACTACCAAATATAGATGTCGTAAGTGTATTAAAGGGATTTTTGCAGTTTATAAATATATTTTTTAATAAGAGAACAGAAATAAAGTGAGTAGATGTATATTAACAATCAAAATCGTCTAGTAAAATTATTTAAGAAGCATCTTAAATATTAAATTTGACTACAGAAACTAATAATGTAATAATTCTTGCTTTTATAAAATGTTTTTAAACACCTTACTAGGACACAAAATATCGCATTACTTATACAACTAAATGAAATATTTTACCAGGATTTCGTTCATTACAATTGATTTGATCTCTACAATAATTTTAAAACCACGGTAAATCTTTGATAAAATTTTCTTTATATAAAAAATATTAATAAAAAAAATTTATTGTACTAACTCTTTCTCAGTGGAAGTCCATCTTACTAAGAATAATAAAAAATTATTTGTTTAAACTTAACTTCCTCGTTTTATTAAAAAATTCGCTTTTCAATTACAATCACAGCTGTCCAAGAATTTAAAGAGCAAACGCAATAAGTATAAATAGTTTGACTAGTGTAAAAATTAACTACTTTATATATATATACATAATTTTAATAGAAATATTTGCCAACTATTTGTGCAATCGGAATGTTTTTGGGGATGTGGCAATAAAACCAATGTGTACTCTTTTTTGAATATATTTACCGAGCTTTCGAACCTCTATGGGCTCATTTTCAAGGTCTAAAAATGTTTTATAATTGTAAAGAAATTATATAGCAAGTAATAAAATAAATAATACTTACATATCTAGGTCAGATTATAGTTAAAATTTTGAAAAAAACTGTAATAAATTCGACATGTTTTGTGGGGCTATAATTTATGATTATGTATGTTTTTATCCTAATTTAACCTTTAATTATCCCAAAACACCTCAAAACTTCTTTAGCTTTACTTATTCTTTTAACTGTATACAAATTGTATATTATCAAAGTCAAAATATGGAATTTTTTTATCTATTATTGTTATTATTTTTAGGTTATTCAAATGAATTATAAAACATGGTCCCTTCACATGTAGAACTGGTAGGCAACGAAGAAGCTGATAAATTGGCAAAAGAAGCAGCAAATGATAACAGATTAATTCCACTTTTTAATCCATTACCATTAGATCTGAAAATCGTCTACAAACAAAAAATATTGAAAAAATGGAGTGATAGCCTAAAACCATCTCAGCCTCGAGAGATTAAATCTTTGTTTGGACCATGGCAAAACCGTACCTCCAATCGGTACATGGAAGTTGTACTGACCAGACTACGACTAGGACATAGCAGACTCAGCCACCAATATCTAATTTCCAAGGAGTGTCAACCGTATTCTGAAGTATGTGAACTTCCCATCACAATAAAACATGTTTTGATTTAGGTAGTGTCCGCTTTATAGTGTCGGTTACAGCATCGCCTACCAAATAATATAAGTGCAGTGTTTAAGGATTGCAATGTCCAAAATTTAGTAGACTTTTTAAAAGATTCTAAACTTATATATCAAATATAATTATTGTATCTTATCTCTTGTTCAACTAATACTATGTACAAAATAACTATTCGCTGTTCCACCGCTAATAACCAATGTGGTTGATGCGGAAATACAAAAAAAAAATTATAAAACATGAGTAAGTCTTAACCTCAGTAGTCGGTTCAAAATAAAAAATCAACGATAAAATTATTTATTTCACTTATTATCTCTATAAACAACGTACCCTTTATCTACTTTATCACTACTTTACGACTATGGATAACTTGCTATGCGCAGGCATATTTAAAAACATGTGACCATTTCAGTTATTTTCGCTTTCAGAATAGGCGTTATGGTGTGTGTAACAGTTGTTGTAAAGATGCATAGAAAATTTTTGTATTCAAATCAAAGATGTGTTAGAAAATGTTCAACGGATATTGAAATTCATCATTCACAAAAGTTTATAAGTATTATAAAAGTGATTATGATTATAATGAGTAACAGTAAACACATACCGTATGAATCGTCTCCTTGCTGTGGATTAAAATGGAACTTCTATGATACCGCTATCCCGTTCTCGGTTTCTTAGTGATAGAACATTTACAACCACGTGTAAACCACTTCCTTGGGTGGATTAAAATGAATTAAACCATTGGATGTTATATCTCCTCTCGGCTTCTTCAGATATCCAATTTTTATTATTACAGGTTAGTACAAAATTATATTTTGATTCTTGCTGATAAATTTTTAATGTCAAAATTTAGTTTCCAATTGTTTTGGTTATAAATTAATTTTACATTTACATAAGTTATTATGCGGCCATTTTTTAAATTGGCAGGAAGTCGGCCATTAAATAATAACAATTTTAGAAACAAACTAGCGTGGATTGGCTCTCAAGTGAAATCAGAATGACCTAATATTCAATTTTTTTCGGGTTTTTATATGCTCACGCCGTAAGTTGCAAAGATGGCGAATTTTTCGAAAGTCTTTTGTTTGTGATAACCTTTTTCCAATGAATTTTTAAAAAATTAAATTTTTAATTTGGCATTTTCTGACTTTCTAATTGTTATATAATGAAACTATATAACTTATAATATTACAAAAATAAATTCTTCAAATTTTTAAACCCTTTTTCCCTATTAAATTAATGATTTTCTGGAGCTATATAATAGCGGACATCTTTACAATTAATAATAATAATTTATAACAATTGTGAGCAAATATTTCTTTTTGACATTTAATTTTAACATAAAATGAAAATTTATATATTCAAATATAGCCAGTAAACTTTTTCTTTTGACAACTATACTTATTTTGGTTTATATTTGCGTTTAAGATTTACTGCGTCATAACAATTTTTATGTAAAATTTATCAAATAAACCATATAATAACATTTAAAATTATCAATGAACAACTTAAAATTAAATATCTTATAATAATACATAGTTTTAATAAATAATAACACTAAAATAAACACTTAATATTAGATTCATGTCTTTGCATTGTAATAATTCTTTCTTAAGTCTATATTTTCAGTGTGTAATCACTGTATCACTATTTAAAGTGTCTTTTCACTAGTTTTATCTGTCACAAGGTCATGTGTAAACTTTAAATTATTTAGTCTTTGTTTATAAACAATTTTAATCACTTTTTTAACAATGTTACATGTGATAAATTTCAATATCTTTTTTAGATTCTCTCAAGTCAATATCCTGCATGAAATCATGGATTGTATCAATCTTATACTATCATCCGATACATTGAAATATGGAATCATCACTTTGATGCTTAAAATGAAGCCAAATATTGGTTTGGTAAGTCACATTATTTATTTGGTTATAATTCTAATCTATAATAATACTTATTTTGTTTTGATAGCTAATGTTTGTTTATTAAATTTAAATTATACTAATCATAAAATTAATTGAATATGGTTGGATATTTTTTACTCTAAATAATGGTTTATAATCAATTATACTTATTTGTTTTATTCTTATGACTAATTACCAAAATATTAACATACTATATTATATTAACTTTATTTATGTTTTATTGATATTTTAATTAATCTAACTATACTTTATATAACTATTAGAATTGGTCTCATGTGGTTAATATTTTTTTTTTTTTTTTTTTTTTTTGGATTTATTTAATGTCGCCCGAACCACGGAGGTTATAAGCGACACCGCTAATTCAAACATGTTACATTACAAACTTATAAATTAGATTTTGGACTTTATATATTGATTATTTTAATGTCTGTTAAAAACTTTATAATGTTGTCGAGGTTGCACTTTTGTCCAAGAAGGTCGGATATGTTTTGGGATAAGTTGAATTTAGTTCTTGCGGAGTTGTATTTTTGACATTCTATTAGGATATGTTTCACTGTTATATTGGTTTGACATTGATCACAAATTGGGAAGTTTTCTTTAGTGATTAAGTAGAGATGTGTGTGGCGAGTGTGACCGATTCGAAGGCGAGTAAAAATCACTTGTTTCCTTCTTGTTGTTATAAGGTTGGACCGTTGAAGTGCATTTTCTTTTATTTCTCTTAACTTTTCAGAGCACTGTAACCACTTGTTCTGCCACGCACTGAGAACCGCGTTTTTTACGTAAATTTTCACGTCACTAGGCACTATTTTCTGTAGTTGGTCACAACTTTTATTTGTAGTTGCTTCGCGGGCCATTTGATCCACTGTTTCGTTTCCTTCAATGCCGATGTGGGAAGGAATCCAGATGAGTATCATCTGTTTATTTTCTTTTAAGGCTATATGAATTTCCCTGTCAATATCTTTGTGAATTGGGTTATTGGAGTACATATTTTTGATGTCGTAGAGAGCACTCATTGAGTCCGATATGATTGTAAATTTCTTTTGGTCAGTTCTGTTAATGAATTTAAGCGCTTCAAGGATTGCGTAGAGTTCAGCGTTGAAAATAGTGCAATTTTTATTCAGGTTAAATTTGCCGCTATGGATGTCTGTGAAAATTGCAGCGCCCACTCCTTCAGTTGTTTTTGATGCATCTGTATAAATGTGAAGATGTTCTTTAAATCTTTCCATGATTTCTCTGAAGTGGTTCAGAATTAATGCTGGTGGATTTTCGTGTTTATTGAATTTAGAGAGATCTGTGACTATTTCTGGTTTTCTGATGATCCATGGAGGAGGGCAGCTCTCGTGGGGTGGTATATTGAAGGAAGAGTTATGGAGTATTGATGGAGTGTACGGTTTAGTCGTTCATAAAAAGGTGGGTTGGATCTGGGGTGAGTTGAGAAGTAAGAAGAGAAACGATTACTGATAACATTATGGATCACTGGGTTTTCTGGTGCTGCCAAAACTTTACTGGCGAAGGACAGTGTTTGAATATCTCTTCTGTATTCTAACGGGATTTCACCAGATTCACTGCAAATGCTGAGTGTGGGACTTGTACAGAAGGCACCTAATGCAATGCGAAGACCTGTATTATGAATGACATCCAGCTCTTTTAACAGGCATTTTTTGGCTGAGCTATATACTATCGATCCATAGTCTAGTTTTGATCGTACCAAGGATGTATATATGTTTAATAGAGTTGACGTGTCACTTCCCAGGAGCTATTTGATAAACACTTCAAGATGTTAATACCCTGATGGCAGGTCTGTTTTAGGTTTTTGATGTGACTTTTCCATGACAAATTTCTGTCCAAGGTTAGACCAAGGAAATTTATTTCTTCCACAAAGTTTAGGTTCTTGCCATTCAGGGTTAATATTGGGTTATCTGCTCTACGTTTTTTGGAAAAGAGAATGCATTTTGTTTTTTCGGTAGAAAAATTGAGTCCTGTTTTATTGGACCATTCCTCTAGGTTATCCAGTGCATCTTGGAGAATCCTCTTGGTGGTGTTTAGGTTTGTTCCTCTTAGTATGAGAACAAGGTCGTCTGCATATAGCCTTCCTTTAACAGGTAAGTGGCACTGTTGTAAAATATCGTTGATTGCTGTTAAAAATAAGGTCACGCTTAAGACTGATCCTTGAGGGACTCCGTTTTCTTGGACTCTAGGAGTTGATATTGTTCCGTTTGAGCGTACTGTAAATGTTCTGTGTTGAAGGAAGTTTTGGATGAAGTTGAGGCAATGTCCATCAATACCCCAGGATTGAAGTTTTCTGCTGATTCCGTATCTCCAGGTACAATCATATGCTTTCGTTATGTCACAGAATATGGCCATACAGTGCTGTTTGTTTATTTGTGCTTCATGTATTTCCGATTCAAGATCAACTAGATTGTCCGTTGTAGATCTGTTCTGTCGAAATCCATTCTGTTCTGGTATAAGAAGTTTTTTGTTTTCCAAAAACCATACAAGCCGGCGGTTTATAATCTTCTCGAGTAGTTTGCAAGTTGATGAGGTTAGTGATATTGGCCTATAGGACTGTGGGTCAGATTTCGGTTTTTGAGGTTTCAGGATAGGGATTATATAAGATTCTGACCAGGATTTTGGGAAGTAATGATTTACCCACATTAAGTTTAGAATATTGAGC
Source organism: Ophraella communa (assembly GCA_035357415.1). NCBI lineage: Eukaryota > Metazoa > Arthropoda > Insecta > Coleoptera > Chrysomelidae > Ophraella > Ophraella communa. Next base: position 17,667,811 of record CM068984.1, read on the forward strand.
AGGTATTTTCTTGCATTCTCACTTAGTTTTTGAATAAATATAATTGGAATATTATCTGGACCTGGGGTCGAGTTTTTTATATTAAACAATGCATCCTCCAGTTCTTCCAATGATATTGGAGAATTAATGGGATCGTCATTGTAATTTGCAACTATCAACTCCTCTGCTTCGATTCTGATTTTATGTTGGAGGAATTTTGAGGTGTAGTTTGTGTTACTTGAGTTTTCTTCGAACTGATCAGCAAATGTCTCTGCAATATCTTCTGTTGATGTAATTATTTTATCATTACGTTTTAAGAATTTAATTTCAGTATTGTGAGATTTACCAGATATTTGGCGAATCTTTTTCCATATAGAAGATATCGGTGTAGAATTGTTAATAGATGATACGAAATATTTCCAGCTCTGCTTTTTGCTTTGTTTAGTTTGATAGCGAGCTATGGCCCTAAGTTTCTTGTACTCGATCTGATGTTGTGTAGTAGGATGCCGTCTGTTTTTATTAAAGGCTCGTTTATATTCCTTGATAGCTTCTTCACACTTGTCATTCCACCATGGTGCTGGTTTATGAGTTTTAAGTGTTTTAGTTTCACCAATTGCCACGTGAGCTGATTGTAATAATATATCTGAGAATTGTGAGAAAGCCAGAGATATATCAGAAGTAGCGGGATCCGGCAGGTCATGGAGATGTTGATCTACTAGATTTGTGAATAGTGTCCAATTAGCTTGGTCGAGTTTCCATCTCGAGAAAGGTGTCGTCTTAGCTAAGTCAAAACTACGAGTAATAAAAATGGGGTAATGATCGCTACCATACACGTAAGGGTGGACATCCCAGTTTAAGGATGCTTGAAGGGTCGGATCGCACATAGTTAGGTCGATAGCAGAGGATTTTCCGTTTCGGATGTTGAATCTTGTGGGTTCGCCTGAGTTTAGAATGTTTATGTTGTGGTTGTCGAGTAGTTGTTCTATAACTCTTCCTTTTGGTGAGCGATGTTTGGAGCCCCAGTATGGGCTATGACTGTTAAAATCTCCTAATATTATTCGAGGTGCTGGGATTTGTTGGAGAAGTTCTTCGATATCATGTATTGTAAGATTTTCACTGGGTGATATATAGAGGTTGCAGATAGAGATTTTTATGTCGCTATTAATTGTAACTGCGACAGCTTCTAGAGAGGTGTTTAGTGGTATTGGTTCCACTTCAAACATGTCACTGACGTATATGGCTACTCCGCCACTAGCTGTTTCTCTGTTGGTTCTATTTTTGTGGAAACATTTAAAATTTTTGAGTTTAGCAGCGTGAGAGTTTTTGAAATTTGTTTCTTGAAGACAAATGATTGAAGGCAGATTTTGAGTTATTAACATTTTTAACATTTCATAACGGGTATAATACCCGTTAAGGTTCCACTGAATTATGGATTTGAATGTTGAGAGCTAAGGTTTTCTTGAGAGGAGGAGAGTTCACTGTCCAATGTGGCAGAGGTTCGGAGTTGGTAGTTGAGCTTTCGTTTAATTTTCGTTATTTTTGTTTTCATTCTCTTTGAACTCTGAACATATATGGTATTCATGATATTGATAAATCCTGGTATGTCTTCTGTGTGAGTTTTAACAAGATCGAGTATGTCTGCGGTGTGTTGGGCTGATTCAAAAAAATTTAGCATTTGATTATAATTTATTATAAAGTTGTCTTTATTGTCGTCGAAAATTTGCTGTAATGATTTCATTTCTTCTTGAATTGATTTGTCGGATTTAGCTTTTTTGGGTGTGCGGAAAGCAGGTTTATTCTGAGGGTCTTCAAGGGGTGGTGTTGTCGATTCAGATATTTGGCGTTTAACGGAATTCATGGGGGTTTCCTGTACTTTACTTTGGGATGTCTCCATTGGTTCATTTTCTTTAACATTGCATTTTTCGTTATTATCGCTGTTCGCCGGTTGAGATGATGGAGAACTCATATTCAGATTGGCTATATCGTTATGACCTTGAGATGGAGGTGCTTCTGAAGTTTGGTTATTTACGGTAGAGTTGAGTGGTGAAACTGATATATTTGGTGATAATAGTGGGCATGATGCAGCTACGTGTCCTATTTGTTTACAAGAGAAGCATTCAAGATTGTCAGCAGCTAGGAAGATTCTGTACGAAGTGTTATCAAAGTTTACAAGGAATGATGTTGGTAACATTTCATTGCTTTCTAGAGGAGTGATATAGGTTTGTCGGCGGAAGCTAAGTATGTGGCTAAATTCTGGGTTGGATATATTTATTTTAAGAAAATTAATAGGAGACAACAGTTTGAGGCCTAACTTTAGAAGCTCTGACTCCAGAATTGAGTGCGGAATACTAGGACATACATTTGATAGGACAATTCTTTGGCTTGGCGTGATAAGTCTGCGAGCGGGTAGTACTTGATTGTTGATTTTGATTGAACCAAAATTTTTCAAAAATCTGTCTACTATTTCCTTAGATGTTAGATAAATACAGATTCTGTTTTGCGAAATTCTTGAGGCGAAAATAATATCCTTAGGCTTTACGGTGCTCCCCAGAGCTATTAGATAATCCTCAATTTTTACGTTATCAATAGAGTTGAATAAGATCGCTTGATGTTTATCAGGGAACTGAAACGATGTTAGATTTTTATTTGATACTGCTGCTGCTGCGTATGATTGGGAATTGGTTTGGGATACATTGTTTGGTGTTGAGGACGTGGAGGGTAACTCAGGGAAGTTACTTCCATGATGTTGGTTATCCATTATTCAAATGCGGCATCTGTGAACTCAGGCCGGTCCTGTCCTCTTGTGGAACTGGTCCGCTTATCATTGTTTCCGATAAGCAGAAAAACAATAAACTCGTGTGTCGATATATACTAAATGCAGTTTTATGTAAAAATAATTGTTGTACTCACAATTTTCTTGTACTTGTTAATGTTGATTTTGGGCGAAAGGATGATGTCACTTTCAGAATTTGATTTGGTTAAATTACCACTAAAATCGTCGATTTATCAGGAGTTAATAACACTGAACTACTTCGATTTCTGCCAGGGCAGGATTCCGTGGTTAATATTAAATTAATATAATTCAGCATTGTCATATTCTAATGTTTATTTTTCTTTTTATTTTTAGCCTGAACATCATAGGATAATGGATTTAGTTATTGAATCGACTCCTGATGTTAGTGTTTCTTCATAAAGACTCATCTCTTATCAAGTTAATTTTGTGTGTGTGTGTGTGTCAATTGAGATTTATTAAATAGTTCCAATAAAGAAGTTTTATGGTAAATTCATCATTTAAAAGAAAGACTTTAAACTTATATCCTTTTTTTATAATTTATCACAATCTTAAATTATATTTTGGGTAAGTTATTCTTATTATTATTTTAAAACATTACATCTATATATATAGAGAGAGAGAGAGACATTCTAATGTTGTATTGTAAGGTAACTATATAATTATAATTTGTTCGTAAATATATAATATATATACAAAATACAGTCCACTCTTATTTTGGGACATTGTTAGTCAAGAAAATCCAAGACACAAGAAGCCCTACATGTTGGTCCTTCGACCGGATTTTGAAGAAAAACTATTTTGACCATTCTACCGGATTTTGAAGAAAAACTTACAAAACCGTTCCCGAAGTATCGAGAACAACATACCTACCAATCAATCGCCAAACCTAAAGAAAACAATTAATTATAACCCCAACTATAACGGCCAAGTAAGCATAGCTTCATACGAAGTCATTTGTTCATTTTGCAAGGGTAATCATACCATATTCAATTGCAGGGGATTTTTAGATTTACCAGTTACAGCCAGATTAGATAAAGTACGAAAATTAAAGGCTTGCGTCAATTGTTTGCGTCGCCAAACCAAACGAGTGATTGTAAACAAGGTACATGTCGTTATTGCCATAAAAACATAACAGTCTGTTGCATCTAAGCAGACAAACCAATAATTCAGGGTCTCACTGCTCCGGCATAGAGACACCTACTAACCTCAGCAAACAAGGTTGAAAATCCAAAATCAGATGGTACTCTAGTATTTCACCCTGAAAATACTAAATTGACTTCTTCCCATGCATACTCTAACTCCTTTTCGATTTTAGCAACCGCAATCGTCAATATTGCTAACAAACAGGGCAATTTGGTATCCTGTAGAGCCCTACTAGATGGGGGATCGCAATCTAATTTCATGAAAGCAAATCTATTTAACCAACTAGACCTCGATTATCAAAACATTAAAATGCAAATATCAGGCATAAATGCCAAAAATTCGTACATTTCAAATATTACTAATACTAAAATCTCGTCAACCACTTCACAAAACTCTTTTGAACTCCAGTTTTTGGTTATTGACAAAATCACGGATCCCATTCCTCAAAACCCATTTGATATAGCAGAGCTAAACCTTCCAAAACATATTCAATTAGCAGTACCTAAATTTAATCAATCTTCTGACATTGATCTGTTATTGGGTGCCAACATTTTCTATAACCTTCTATTAAAGGAACAAATCAAATTTGGTTACGATAAGCCGGCACTTCAAAATACTAAACTGGGATGGGTAATCGCAGGTCCTTTCAATTTAACTACTACTCTTACTAGCAGCATTTTTAATCTTTCTCAAAATTCTAAAATTCAAGCGCAACTAGAAAGGTTTTGGCATGTCGAGGAATGCTCTGATAACCAAACCATATATTCAAAGGAAGAAGCTGAGTGTGAACAGCATTTCCTAGAAAATTTCTCTCGTACTAACGATGGAAATTTTTGCGTCAAATTGCCATTTCGAAAAAATCCTAGTGAACTAGGTGAGTCACAACATATTGCTATAAAACGATTCTATAATCTAGAAAGAAAATTATCTAAAAACCCCGAGCTAAAATCTCATTACACTAATTTCATGAACGACTACATTAACTTAGGTCACATGACTGAATGCGAACCAGCATCTAAAGGTTCTTTACATTATTATATGCCGCACCATTCGGTTATCAAGGAAACATCTATTACTATCAAATTAAGGGTGGTTTTCGATAACGTCCTCAAAGTAGGTCCCAATATTCAAGAACCTATATTTTCAATCCTAACCCGATTCCATATGACAAAAATTGTATTTACTGCAGACATCGCTAAAATGTATAGATGCGTGAAAGTATCAAAAACTGGGCAAGAATTTCAAAGAATAGTTTGGCGTTCGGACCCTACAGATTGTCTTAAGTACTTTAGGTTGAACACAGTAACTTATGGTACTGCCCCAGCTTCTTTTCTCGCGACTCGTTGTTTGAAACAATTAGCCATAGAGAATTCCCATCAATTCCCTGCAGCGTCGCAATCTATTTTAAGGGATTTCTATATGGACGACTGGTTGGCAGGATCGGATGATATTGATGTAGCGTTGACTTTAATAAGGGATGTGAATAAGATATTGTCTTCTGCAGGTTTTCATTTGCGACAGTGGGCTTCAAATAATCAATGAATATTAAATCGTTGCCAAGATGATTCTAAAACACAACATATTATCAAAAATGAACAGGGCACAAAGACACTAGGCATCCTTTGGAACTCTGTTAAGGACTCATTCCAATATGTAGTTAACTCAGAAAAGGTCAGGCCGGTAACAAAACGCGGGACCATCTCACGCACTGGAAAGTTAATTTGTGATATTTATCTATTTTGTTGTTTGTTGTTTTTTTTTGTTGTTTCTCTGACTAAATTAAAATTTTAAATTTTAATTTTTTTTATATTACTTATTATTTATCATTCTCATTGTATAATGTATACATAAAGTATACATTTATTTTATTTTTTATTATTTTTTTTAACTGACCTTTCGCAATGTTTTATATTGTGAAGTTTTATATGTTTGTATGTTTTATGTTTTATTTACTTGTAGATACTCTTGTATTACTGTTTTAATATGTTTTATTCTATGTGATTTGCTTTTTTTTTTAAACAGCTTTGTCCACAAATTTAAAAAAATTTTTCGACAATAAAGCTTACTATTATTACAATTTTGTCAATAGTTAGTCAAATTTATGATCCGCTAGGCCTTGTAGGTCCTGTAATTGTTAGGGCTAAAATTGTTTTACAACATTTATGGCGGTCAGGCGTTCAATGGGATGAACGTGTACCTAGTGAAATACTTTCCTTTTGGAATCAATTTTATCATAAACTGCCATGTTTGAACGAAATCGAAATTCCTAGACACATTGTAATAGGTGATTCTAGACAAATTCAAATGTTAAGCTTTTCCGATGCATCTGAAGTTGCGTACGGATGCTGCGTATATCTACGGTCCAAAAATAATAATGGTGATGTACTGACAAGGTTAATATGACAATGTGCTCCTCTGAAGTTCCTCTGAAGGTTCTAAGTATACCTCGTTTAAAGTTGTGTGGAGCGTTATTGTCCGTCCAACTGTCTCAAAGGCTATTAAATTTAATTTGGACCAAATTATTTTCTGGAGTGAGTCCACGATCGTATTGTCATGGATCAATATAGATCCGAGTAAACTTAAAACCTTTGTAGCTAACCGTATCACCCAAATTCAATCTATCACAAACCTCAGTCAGTGGAGATACATACCCACTGATTCTAATCCAGCCGATATTATTAGTAGAGGAACAAATCCTCAATGGCTTGCGGGCGATGAAGGCCATTGGCCCAACTCACATATTTTAACCCCAGAAAGCGAACTTCTCGAAACAAAGTCTATTACTCTAATGAACACTAAATCTGACTTTGATCTATTAACCCGATATTCCTCTTTTCCAAAACTAACAAACGTTGTTGCTTACATAATCAGATTCAAACGAAATTCCTTAACCAAACCTGAAAATAGAAAGTTGGGAAAATTAACGCCTGACGAAATAGAAGAGAGCATACATACTATAGTCAGAATCGTACAGTGTGACGAATTTAGTAGCGAAATACAGGCTCTAAAAACTCGTAAACCACTACCTTCCAAGTGCAAAATCTTAACATTAATCCCATTTTTGGATAATAACAAAATAGTTCGTGTCGGTGGAAATTGAAAATTGAAATCTTTCATATAACAGTAAGCATCCAATGATTCTTCCTGCTAAACATTTTGTTACTGACTTAATTATCAGGTACGAGCATTGTAAATGTCTTCATGCCGGTCCGCAATTAATTCTCGCAAATATTCGTCTTAACTACTGGCCTCTTGGAGGCAGGCGAACAATTCGTAGCGTATTGAAAAAATGTATCGTTTGTTGGCGTATAAGACCGACTCAAATGTATCAAAGAATGGGTAACTTGCCTGCATCAAGGGTAACGCCTTCTCATCCCTTTATTGTTTGTGGGGTAGATTACACCGGGCCGTATTTAATAAAGGAATGCAAGTTTAGTAATCGTAAAATAATTAAGTGTTATGTATGTCTTTTTATTTGCTTTGCCACTAAGGCTATACACTTAGAATTGGTCATTGAACTTACAACTGATGGATTTCTAAATGAATTTAAGCGCTTTATAGCTAGGCGTGGAAAGTAACGATATATATTCAGACAATGCAACTAATTTCACAGGCGCGAATAAGTATTTACTTGAAATGTCGCGACAAGCTAAGAGTGAAACTTTTCAAAATTATCTCGTTGAGAATCGAATTAAATGGCATTTCATTCCACCTAGTTCTCCCCATATGGGTGGCTTATGGGAGTCAGCTGTGTCACTAGCTAAATCACATTTGACAAAAATCATAGGAAACGTACATTTAAGTTATGAAGATTTCTATACCATTATTACCCAAATAGAGTCTATCCTAAACTCTCGTCCTATTACACCCCTCACTGAAAATCCGGAAGACTTAGAAGTGCTAACTCTCATTCTCATTGGCAGACCGCTTACAGCGTTACCAGAAACAACTGTATCTGACAGTCGTCATACGAATGTCTCCAGGTACCGTCACATGCAACTACTGATTCAAAACTTTTGGCGCAGATGGTCTCATTAAGATGGAAGCTAGGAAGAATCACAAATATTCATCCGGGTACGGATATACTAATTCGAGTAGTGTTAATAAAAACAATTGAAGGTGAATTAAAAAGCGCAATTACAAAAATTAGTGTATTGCCCGTGGACAATGAAACTTATTAGTGTTTTCTTGAAAGCTGGATCTTTCAAGGGCGGCGGCTATGGCGGATCCCAGATGCGACGCCCATGGTATCCCTTCTCCGTTCTTGCCGGTGGCGAGCGCAGCCCTCTTTTTCACCACCTGACAGAGAGAGTCGTTTTTCAACTTTTAACCAGACAATCCAATGTTGTATTGTAACGTAACTACATAATTATAATTTGTTCGTAAATATATATAATATATATGCAAAATACAGTCCACTCTTATTTTGGGAGACATTGTTAGTCAAGGAAATCCAAGACACAATAAGCCCTACACAGCTTTCTGGTAATAGATGTTTAACAAAATCACATATGTTATGTATGATAACTTAAATTAATTGTACATACATTTTGAAAATTGTTTTCATTTAGTTTTAAAGATAATTTTTCATTTAATTGTTATTATTGGCTCATAGATGTAATAGTTTTCCAGTGGCGTGAAATAAAACAATATTTTTAAAATAGATAAAATGGATTAAATTTGTAATATTTATTAAATAAATATGTTTTAAAATAATTGTTCTTTTTTTTGAGGAGTATAAATTTAAAGACTTTTTTAAATTACATTTGTAATACGAAATAATGAAAATGATTATTTAATAATTGTATAAGAAAAATCGTATGATACGCCTATGTCAATATTGTCCGCCATTAGTTTGGTGATAAGTGGGTTACATAAATTGATTCCAGTGCGCAGTCCTCTCTCTTTCCTTGTCTAGGGTTTGAATTGACTTAAAAATTATTTACATACCCGTCTATGACTAAATTAATCACTCCAACTTACCAGTAAAAAAATAGGTTAGGGTTTAAATAGGCGATTTTTCGTCTCACCAGATTTTTATTTTTTAAAACCTTTGCTATACTAGATATTTCAAAATAAGGTAACGTAAACACAAACAAATATTTATCATGTCGATTGTCAATGGCGGCAGCTTGTGTAGTTTGCTAGCAGCATATGAGCTAAAATTATCCTAGATTGCTGTGATTAAAATAACATTAGAATATTCATACTCAACAAATAATAAATTTTACATTATATGTTTTAAAATGTTAATTATTCGCCAAGGTAGAAAAGTGAGTTATTATTGTCAAGGTTTATAATAACGTGGCTCATATAGCTTTTTTTTAATACTGGCATTCCATTTTATTATTAGATTTTTAAACTAATAAACATGTTGGACGGGTCACTAGTCACTTCCGTTTTACATGACATGAAAGTTGTGAACAATCTATAACAAATCTAATAATTTTTCTTTTGATTTGATAATAATTATGTGTTGTAAAAATTCCAATAAAATGTATTGTGCGAGTAAGCCCCTGGCGCTATGACGCAGACGCGAAGCAGACAGAAGACGCGAGAATATTCCAGAATATACGTTTCTTTCAACGGCGCTTGATGAGCGAAGCGATCGAATGATCGAGACACGCTTCCCAGAATAGACTGGAATATACTCGAACAATATTTACTTATATAAAGGACCGATTTGAATATTTTAAGTTAGTACCTAGTATGTTGTTAGATAAATGCGAATAGAAATATTGTCTTACATAAATTAAAGTATTGTAAATAAATTGTGTTATATAAATTAAACAGTGTTAGTGATTTAAATAGTATAAAAATAAATTAAAAAGACTAGTAAAAATAAATAAACGTTACATTGGTGTCAGAAGTGGGATATTGTAAATAAATAGTGTAAAAAAAAATAAAAAAAAATATGTCAAAAAAACTTTGTGACTTGAAAGTGACAGAATTGCGTCAAGAGCTGGAGGACCGTGAATTGGAAACAACAGGAAGGAAGACTGAGTTGTTGGAGCGACTTAAGCAAGCATTGGAAAATGATGGTTTAGATCCAGAAAATCATATTTTCGTAGACGACTCTTCTGCTACAATTATTTCTTCCTTAAATAAAGTTTCTTCCGATATGTCTTCTTTGAAGAGTGATATTTCTTCCGAAATGTCGTGTTTAAAAAATGATATTTCTTGCGATATGTCTTCTTTGAAAAATGATATTTCTTCTTTGGAAAACAAAGTTTCTACTGATATGTCTTCTTTAAAAAATGATATTTTGTCTTTGGAAAATAAAGTATCTTCTGACATTTCTTCTTTGGAAAACAAAGTTTCTTTGGATATTTCTTCTATGGAAAATAAAATGTCTTCATTTGAAAAAAAAATTGAAGAGAAAATAAGAGAAATGAAAAAGCAAATGGAAGAGATGGAAAAAGGAGGTAAAGAAGATATGGAAGATTTAGGGAGGAAAACGAGGACGAAATGAGAAGCTTCAAAGTGGAGCGGAAACCGAAATTGGAAGGCAGCGAAAGTTCTATTCGTGTTAAGGCCCCAACCTTTGACGGAAAGATGTCTTGGAAAAATTATCTCAAACAGTTCGAAACAGCTGCATACCAGTGGAGGACACAGATGATTTTGAGCAACTGAAGAAAAGCTTGAACATGCGATATGGTCACGAACACTTGGAGAACTTGCACCGATCGCAGTTAAAGACTCGGAAACAGAAGCGAGAGGAGACACTTCAAAAGTACGAAGTAGATATTGCCAGATTGGTAAGATTTGCTTCCCCTTCAGCTCCAGAACAAATGATGGAATGTTTAGCTGTTGAAGCATTTCTTGATGGACTTCGTGACCACGAAATGGCAAAGACACTCCGTATAGCTCACCACAAAACATTGGTTGACATCTTGTCTGCCGCGCTTGAGTATGAAGCGGCTTCGAAAGCTTGTGGAGGATACAGTAAAGTAAGATCCGTAACGGAAGAGGAAGATGAAAATAAGTTAGACCAATTAGTAAACATGATGAAGAACTTTACTGATAAGAAAAAGAAAAATACCATCAGGTGTTGGAATTGTGGTGAAATAGGACATGTTCGCAATTCATGTAAACGCCCTGGGGTCACTACGAATCAAGAAACTACTCCACAGGAAAACTAAAACGGGTCGGCCTAGAGGGGGCAGCTTCGACCCGGAACGTTTCCAAAGACCCTCTCATACTAATAGCCTCTTTGAAATGCCGCGACGACAGTGTATATGTAGATGGTGAAGTCAACGGTAAAAAGTATACACTATTGGTGGATACTGGAGCGACCAGAACGATTATACGGCCAACAACTATAAATAGCCGTAAGAAGCTTTAACCAACAAGGCTACGACTGCGAACTGCCACAGGTGATAGAGCTAACATCCTTGGAGAAGTCCAGGTTCAAATAGGAATTGGCTCAGAAAAGTTCACGCATACTGTTATTGTCGCTGATATTGAGGAAGATGTTATATTAGGAATGGATGTGATGAACTTACATGGTTTCCAACTGGATTTCAAGAACAGAGTTATCAAAGTCGGTTCTGAAGAAATATTCCTTCATCCATATGAGGACAAAACCGTGCCAGCCGTTGTCCAGGAGGATACTGTGGTACCTGGTAGAAGCGAAACGATCATAGTGGCCAGACTGCAAGGAACTATTGCCGAAGGAATACCTGTGATGATGGAACCATGATGAGGAGGTCGGTCGAGGAATTTTGATAGGAAAAGGATTGGTCACTTCTGCTAAAGAAATTCCAGTACGAGTTATAAATGTCAATGATCACCCAATTACGATCAAGAAAGATACCAAAGTTGGAACCTCCGTACCAGTAACATCTATAATTCGACAGACAACTATTCCCGATAATTCCAACGATAAGTTTGAACAAATGGTGGCGGTTGCTGGTACATCTTTAAACCGAGAAGAGAAAAGAAAAATAAAAGATTTTCTTCATCGGTATAGCAACATTTTTGTACCAAAGGGAGGTAAGACAGGACCTCTGCTATAAAACATAAAATCGACACGGGTGATGCCAAGCCAATTCGTCAATCAGCTAGAAGATTACCACAGGCAAAGAGGCAAGAAGCTGAAAGGATTGTTCGAGAAATGGAAGAAGATGGAGTGATAGAACCTTCTACCAGTCCATGGGTCTCTCCGGTAGCCTGGTCTACTTAGACGACATCATAGTCTTGGGGGAGACATTCGAAGAACATCTGAAAAACTTAGAAGATGTTTTTAAAAGACTTTAAGCTGCCCAACTGATGCTGAATCCAAAGAAATGCCAGTTATTCCAAGACAAAGTTAATTATCTGGGTCATATTGTCAGCAAGGAAGGCGTGTCTGTAGATAAGGACAAGGTTTCTTCTATCAAACAATGGCCACAACCAACTGATAAACATCAAATAAGAAGTTTTCTTGGTCTATGTACATACTATCGCAGATTTATCAGAAAGTTTTCAGACATTGCTAAGCCATTAACACGCCTTACAGAGGAAACGAAAGAGTTCTGCTGGGATGAAAACTGTCAAACGGCTTTTGAAACTCTGAAGAAGCATTTAACCGCAGCACCGATATTAGGCTACCCACAACCGGAAGGAGAATTTATTTTGGATACAGATGCCAGTAATGTCGGAATTGGAGGAGTCCTTTCACATATTCAAGATGGACAAGAGAGAGTCCTGGGTTATTTTAGTAAAGAGCTCTCCAAACCTGAGCGGAATTACTGCGTTACGAGAAGAGAACTTCTGGCAGTTGTGAAATCGGTGGAACACTTCTACCAATATCTTTATGGAAGAAAATTCTTAATCCGGACGGACCATGCAGCCCTAAAATGGCTAATGCAGTTTAAGAACCCTGAAGGTCAAATTGCCAGGTGGATCGAACGACTCCAAGAGTACGACTTTAGGATCGAACATCGAGCTGGGATGTCACAGAAATGCAGACTCCCTTTCCAGAAGACCATGCCCAGAAGAGTGTTCTCACTGCAGTAAAACAGAATTAAAAGAAACTGCAATACTACGAACAACTGTAGTTAACGACAACTGGGCACCTACTAGAATTAAAGAAGAACAAGATAATTATCCTGTTTTAAAGAGTATGAGAGAATGGAAGATAGAAGATCGTCGACCTACTTGGCAAGAAGTGTCAAAATTCTCTACAGTCCTTAAATTATATTGGACTCAGTGGTAGTCTTTCATTTTGGAAGGCGATTTATTAAAGAGAATATTTGAAAATGATGACGGTTCCGTTAACAGAAAGCAATTAGTTATACCAAAGAGTAGAGTAGCCGAAGTACTACGACAGTTACACGACAGTCCATCAGGAGGCCATCTTGGTGTCAAGAAAACCCTGCAGAGAGTTCGTGAAAGGTTTTATTGGATGAATAGTTCCGATGATGTTAAGAACTGGTGTAAGAAGTGTACCATCTGTGCTGCTAGTAATGGACTTCAGAAAAGAGGAAAGGCTCCTATGAAACAATATAACGTTGGTAGCCCATTTAAGAGAATTGCTTTAGATATTGCTGGACCGTTCCCCACTACTGAGAATAAGAATAAATACATGTTGGTGGTAATGGATTATTTTACTAAGTGGGTTAAAGTCTACGCCATTCCAAATCAAGAGGCAGCAACTGTCGCAGACGTGCTAGTGAAGGAGTTTATTTGCCGATATGGAGTGCCCTTGGAGATTCACAGTGACCAAGGAAGGAACTTCGAAAGTCAACTCTTTCAAGGAATTTGCGACAATTTAGGAATGAAGAAAACAAGAACTACAGCATTGCACCCACAATCGGATGGAATGGTAGAATGCATGAATAAAACCATTGGCAAATATCTATCAAAAGTAGTATCCAATCACCAAAGAGACTGGGACCAGTATATTTCGCTCTTTGCAATGGCTTATCGATCCGCCGTCAATGAATCAACAGGTCAAACACCAGCAAAAGTCTTGTTTGGACGCGAGATGAGGTTACCATGCGACCTCGAGTTTGGATGCCGACCTGGAGAGGATATAGCTGGAGAAGACTATGTAATCCAATTACGAAGAAAAATGGACGACATGCATGATTTGGTTCGCTCCCATCTCCAAGTTGCCAGTGACAGGATGAAGAAACGGTATGATACCCAAACTATAGAGGGATGTTTCCAAGAAGGTGACAAAGTCTGGCTACATAACCCGAAAAGACAGAAGGGGTACTCACCAAAGCTACAACAATCTTGGGAGGGACCATACATTATTAAGAAAAGAATCAACGGCGTGACTATTGAGAGACAACAAGACCTGTTCACACTTCCTGATGACTACTCATTGGCCCATAGCGTTTCCGCCACTATCAGCGACGGCCGAAGATTAGCGTCTGTCTTTCGAAGGAAGTTTGGTCGATTGTCAGAACTTCGAAATCAGTTACCAGCCACTGGGAAGGCTTTGATACTTCGAGATGACTCCCGTTGCCTCTTCTATCTGATTACCAAGAATACCTACCAAGACCAGCCCACTTATCGAAATATATGGGAATCATTACTTAACTTGAGAGAGCACGTATTGGAGTCCAACATACAGAAGCTAGCCATGCCGAAAATAGAGTGCAACTCATTGGATTGGAGGGTCATCCGAAATATGGTGGAAGTAATCTTTCAAGATACCGAAGTCCATGTGTTGGTATGCAGCCATTCGTCCCGTGTCCAGCTGACATCAAAGACCATTCCATGTTATTTTCATGCAACTGGAAATTGTAGACGAGGATTCAGTTGCAAGTATCTCCATCCAGTCTCAGACGCGAAGCAGACAGAAGACGCGAGAATATTCCAGAATATACGTTTCTTTCAACGGCGCTTGATGAGCGAAGCGATCGAATGATCGAGACACGCTTCCCAGAATAGACTGGAATATACTCGAACAATATTTACTTATATAACCGACCGATTTGAATATTTTAAGTTAGTACCTAGTATGTTGTTAGATAAATGCGAATAGAAATATTGTCTTACATAAATTAAAGTATTGTAAATAAATTGTGTTATATAAATTAAACAGTGTTAGTGATTTAAATAGTATAAAAATAAATTAAAAAGACTAGTAAAAATAAATAAACGTTACAGTGTGTATAAGTCAATTGATGTTCAATTTTAAATAGGTGGGTAAATATGACTATTACATAAGTAAGGAAAATATTTTTTCATATTGTCACTGCATCAGTTACCTTACATTCTGTCAAATGGATTGAGATTTATCTCTAATCAAGTAGACCCTGTATTTCTCTACCTTTGTTAATAATGAGCAACTTTACTACCTCAACAAAATTAATAAAGTTAGGTTCTACAGCTGGTAGTGAAAAAAAAATATATTTAGTTTGCAGAGACATATTAAATAAAAATATTGAACATTAAGCATTACAAATAAATATATATTATTCATCTGCATTACGACAAGATAATTCGTAGTTAAGTAAAAATTAATGTTGCCATATATGGATAAAAGAAACAGAGCTTTACCGAAATATAGAAATTAAGTGAGATTATTGATATAACTAATAGAACTTTTGCTAATAAGGACAACATAGCAGATATTTGATATTTTTGAGAATTGGGAAAAACTATTAATTAAGATTTTGCTAGAGAAAAGGTACTAGAAAGAATCGTTATATATAAGAGAGAAATACAGTGGTATATTCAACATAAATATTTCTTTAGTCGTATATAAAAAAGTTAAATTTTAAAAATGGAGTAGAATACCAACTCGTATTTTAAAAAGAAAAATCAAATTTTGTCAAAAGAAGTAAACTGTATAAATAAGAGCAATAAACAACAAAACGTTTCAACAAAACTTCCACGTTTATTTAAAGAATTTACATTTACTTTTTGTATTTACAAGGTAACTATCTTATGTTAAGATTAGTGTTAAGACTAGACCAAGTATTGTGAAAACCACATAATATGGAATTAAATTATTTGTGGGGTTAGTTTGGAAGATTTTAAAAAACGCTGAGATCTGTCAAATTTTAAATTTAAATGTGAGCTCTTTAAAACATAAATTTAAATGAACAGTGTGATACACGCAAGTCCTGCATCGTTCATGATCGAAGACGATTCATATCCTAGAATAAATTGAACAGAAATGAAATAACTGTTGGTACAATTCTTTTTCCCGATGAATCAACATTCACATTGAACGAGGAAGTAAACAGACAAAACTGTAAATATTGGTCAGAAGAGAATCCCCATTGGATGCGTGAGACACATACTCAGTATCCTCAAAAGTTGAACGTTTGTAGATATAAATTTGACAGCCGAAAAACATTTAAGCATGATTGTTCCTGAGTTGGCCAACTTATATCCCAATGCAATAGATCCGAACTTAAAGAATAAAAATATCTGGTTCCAGCAGGATCGAGCAACACCCCATTATGCTTTAATTGTAAGAAATTACTTGAATGAAATTTTCTCCAATAAATGGATTGGACGAAGAGGTACTATGGAGCCGCCAGCTACATCGTCGGACCTTACGCTCTTGGAATTTTTTCTGTGAGATTATCTCTAGAACAAAGTAGGAAGTAGGAAAGGAAAACTACAGAAAAACAGGCTATTTCACCGCAAATTTTAAACAAAGTTCGGGAAGACTTTTATAGGAGACTGTGTTATTGCCAACGACAAGGTGGAGAACACTTTGAACATTCGTTTTAATGTATAATATCAATTACGTCAAGTATTTTATGTATACCCTACATGCTATAGTTTGTTGAGATCGTACTGTTAAGGAGCTTTTAAAATTATAAAAATATACAGGGATTATTCATTAAAAATATAGATCATGTACGATGCCAGACTTGCATATATCACCCTGTACATTTAAATTTATGTTTAAAAAGCTCACATTTGAATTTCAAAGTTGACGGGTTACAGCGTTTTTTATAATCTTCTAAACTAAACCCACAAATCATTTTATTTCATAAGTAGTTTCCACACATAAAAGACTAAAGACAATACTAGTAAACAGTTTAATAGTGGAAAACTTCCAGGATTTATTTGTTCATTAAGAACTTTTAATTGTTGATCTGCTAGATGTCTTTTTATTTCAAGTTTTTAAAGAATATCCAAATTTTGTTGTTTATCACAAATGTGTAGTATTGGTATGTCATTAGTGTATATGAGTGAGTCTGGATGTTTAAGTAGGTGTTTGTAATCTATATGCCCCTAAGTGTCCATTGTTACTTACTCCAAAATTTCTCTGTATTTAACTTAAAGATACCTGATTAAAAATGTCATTATACTATTATTATAAAGCACTAAAAGAGTTAGGAGTGCGCAATAAACTGGTTAAGATGGAGAACCTCAGGATCAAAATGATGCGTTAGACTAGGAAACGAGAGTAACGAATGTTACTCGAATGTTTTATCGAAGAAAGGCAAAATATAGGAAAATACTAAAAGAAAAAAGATAATTACAGTAATAACAGAATATATTTATTTTAATAATAATAATTAATAGATTGTAGAATTATTGGTGCGAAAAAAATTAAAACATTAAAATCGTCACAAATATGTAAATCTAACAGAAAAATGTAAGACAGTAACATTAATTTTCTTCAAGTTACATCACTATTAATTTTATCACTTCTTTATTTTTAAAACTTTTATTTTACAATATTTTTTTATCCCAATTTTTTTTAACTAAATTAATGCATAATAATCTCCTATTACTTTTTCAATTTCAACACAAATAGTTTTGTACTTTATTTAACACAACGTGAAAGCACTGTGGATGTTTTGTTTCATTCTGTTACATGCAATCATGTTTTAAGGGCTTTTTTGTTAGTTTTTTACATCTGTATTGTTAACAGTGACCATGACTTGTTTTCAACTGTGTTTTTTTACTTATTTACTAGTTTAAAAATAAAAATTGAGTCATTTATTTTTATATATTTCCGATATAATATTTTACGATCATCACCTGCTCAAAAAATGAGGTTGACCATTTATCAACAATGTCTTGAGAAATGCTTTCATAAAATGATTTAACAGATAATTTATTTGTCTAATGATCAGTTAATTTAGGTTTAGATGAATTTGACACCGAAATGGTGGAATACAATATGGGTGACCCTTTTTTTTATGAAATAAATTATTATATTTCATTTAGCTTTTCATTCACTTTATTATCATAAAGCAACGACATTGAAAAAGTATAATTATTATATAAAAAAAACATACAAAAATGTGTTTATCGGAATAACAATCTGTACAAATACAAGTTAAATGTTTAAGGCACATAAACTTTGTACATTTTTTACAGGGAAACCACGTTGGTCGATTTTTTTCGGTCTCAGTAACTGCATCGAACTCTGCAATTCTCAGGCTGGGAAGTGGGATTAGGATCTTGTATTTCAAACATTTCTTTGATTCGCAGTGTTATCGTTTTTAGAATTTTCTTCTGCATAGCACGAGGACGAATATGGTTTTCAGTTAACGCAACTGATAGTTTATTCAAAAATAGTGTTCTAGCTATTTTATCAGAATCCTGCAGATAAAACAACACTAAGAAATTTACTTCAACTATGGTCAGCAAAGAGGAAGAAATAACCATAGACCAATTTGATGTGTTTCGGGCGCAGTCATAAGCTGCGCAAATTTTGTCCGAAGTGTCAACTTCTCCCATTATATCAGTGGCGTAGGTAAGCAAAAATTCAGGAAAAAACGAAAATAGGAAGACAGAGGATATTTTGCGTAATCTTAAAGAATTGTATGAATGTACAGTAAATGAACTTTTCACAGCCGCCGCCTTCAAAGTCCGAATCGCTAGGATCATCGCCAACCTCCGCCGCGATGACACTTAACTCCGAGGCTGACGGAAAACAGCAGTACAAGAAACTTATATTTGGGAAAATCTTTTTCCAATTTTATTATATTATGGAAAAATGTAAGAATTGTATATTGTTTAAGATCAAAAAATAATGCTTAATGTAACATATTTAGAATAATAAAAAACTATTCGATTGAACGTAACTTCCAAAAAGTAAGGGTTGGTACAATATATTTAACATATTTACTGTACAGACAGCTACAAGCCGAATTTTCTACTAAAAGTAACCTTTTACTTAATATATCAATTCACCTTGTTCATTTAAGACTGTCAAATGATAGGTATGGGTCTTTTGGGGGTATCAAATATGGCATTACCTAAATATAAAAAAGTATTTTTAAACTGAAACTTAAATAAAATTAAATCAGTAGATTACGTCCTATTTGACTGTCCTTTATATGCTCCAATCAAGTTATTAAATAATGCTCTCAGTAATCTTGATCCGTTTTTATCACGCTACCAAATATATCAACTAAGAATATAAAAATTCTGTATTATGGTATTAACAGCATTTTTAAATTGAAATATTTTTCTTTGAATGAATAAATTTGTTTAGTATCTTTTGAATAGGTATTTTTTATATATTTTTTTTATATTAAATCTGTTATATTATTACTAACTATTAGGTATGTTTGTTAAAATGCTGTCTTATGTTGTAACTATTATAATTCGTGTACATTATTTAGATTATTATGTATTTGTAGTCTATTACTGACTTTACTAAAGCATACCTTCAGGAGAGACCATACTATAAAGTAGCTGAATTCTGTGATATATCTTAGACTTCTGAATGACATGTAATATGTAGTATGAAGTATTTCATAATTATTTTTAAGCTAGTAAGTAGTAATTAAGATTGATTTAAAATGAGTGATATGTTTATGTATGTATGTTTACAAACAACAATTTTTTATTTATATTGGAGTTCCGGTCTATATTTAATTGGCTAGGTTGAATAATATTCTTTAATAATCCGAGCTTTCGAAAATTTATTGTTTTCTTTTTCAAGGCTGTAATATGTTACGAATGTTAAAAATTACATGTAAAGAAACTACTTTTTCATACTTACAATTATTGTGAGATTAGGTAAATATAAAATAATTAAACCAGAAAATGTAATACTGACCCAATAAAATTTGTATTAAAATAGGTTAAAAATATTTTAAAAATGAATCGAATGTTATTTTACGTTCAAAGTAATTTGCTAATGCGATAAGAATTAAGAACAAAAAATGTATGTATATACCATATGGACTCGAAAACCAATCATTTAACTATACTTCAACACTTTTAAATATTCCGAACGAAGAATTTAAACCATGCATATCATTCTTTTTTATTTTTGTTTGTGTGTATTTATTTATTTATCTAACAGAATTTTATTTTGACCGATCAATTATTGTTAATTGACATTTAGATATTAGGTTATTTTTATTTAGCTTTGTCCATAAAATTTGTTAAATTTTGGTTGACAATAAAGCATATTTCTTTCTCTCTCTCTACTGGGATTTCTTGCTAAAAAATTTTAAAGGTTTTGGAAAAGCAATAAATATACTAGTAGTATTATTAGTACATTGACTTTGCTTTTCTATCAACTTTTAAAAATATTATAAAGCTTGCAATTGTTTGGTAGAATTTTTCTTTAAATTATAATATTTTATTTAAAACTAAAACTCTTTGATAAAATTTAAAGGCTTAAAACTCACTTTTTGTATAACATGCACAATTGACAGTATAAATATTTAGCACTCAACTGATTGAAGATAACATAAGAGGCAACATTTAAATAACATCAAAATTATTTCAGGAATTTAATGATGACCAAAACGTTGGAGTATTTTATTTGTTTTGCAAAAAATATGATGCAGCAAAACGTGTAAATAACAAAAGTCATTATTTTGTACATAATTACACCTAGTTGAAATATCTGTCTGTTGCTATTAAACTATATTCAAAATTATACCAAAATTTAATTTATTGAAAAAATCTTTCAATTCAAAATAAAAAGAGTGGGATGATAACATATTAACTATCTATGAGGAAGGGTTATAAAATGTAGTACAATGCACCCCACGCTTTTTACTCTAAATTGAATTATTGTTTCAATAACTTCTACTACTACTTCTACTGTAATATAATCTCTTTTTAATTAAAAATAATTTTCTATTTCTTAGTTCGGCGAGCATTAAAAGCGCGTGTCTTCGTATTTTTTAGGCTATCATTAATTTTTAATTTTTTTGTACGTTTTATCAATTAGTTTTTTGTGGGCTTGTGGGGTTTCTAACGAATCATTTCGCAATATCATCATTTTAAGTCATCAAAACAAAATAAAATATTGCGAAACTTCTCATTTTTCCCCAGTATAATTTTAGTAAGTTATATTATTTTTTCAACCCACTTTGTATGCTAAATTCAATGTTACAGATATTCTATTGGTACATACCCAGGCAGCAAGCGTACGTTATAATGACGTACTTTATAGGTCACGTCAGACGTCATATTGACACAAAGTTGACGTCATTCGGACGTCTAAATGACGGTCAAATGTCAGCGTTATTTTGACGTCAGTAGGTGACGTTATTTTGACGTCAGTAGATGACGTTATTTTGACGTTACATATAACTTGTATATGACCCATTAGGTCATATACGAGACGTACATATTACGTCACTTAAACGTTATTAACATTGTTTACAGCTTCTCAATTGTTAAGGTTACTAGTGATCTATAACATGACCAAGGGATAATAATAAAAAAACTCGTTATCATGAACATCATGTCTATTTACTCCAACTAAAAACAAAACTCTTAAACTTAGTTACATTGCCAACATGTAAAGGGATATAATTATAACAAATCCATGGATACAACACTAGTAGCACAACTGATTTTTATATTAAAAAAAAATCCGATCAACACAAACCGAAAATTCAATTTTTTTTTAGTTTCAACGCAATTTACCACAATACATTGAAAGCCTAACATCTATATCTTTATACAAAAGTAGTCAAAACATATACAATAAAAAAAAATAAAAAACATAATACAACATTTCAGTATTGTACAAATTTGTCAATTACTAATGTATGTATACACTTAGAAATTGTATGTAGTTTTGTTTATGTTATAAGAGAACCGTTAAACAATACTGTAAGTATTTAGAAAACTCTTCATCTTCTTCCTCTGTTTGCAAATCAGAAGTTACTTCTGCAACTTTTAATTTGTTACATGCTATTTCATAATCATCTGCAAGAAAACCCATTTTATTAAGCAGAATGCATAAGTACATTAAAAACAATATTTTTAGGTTATAACTTTGTTTAGTATATGATTATGAAATTATTCATGAATTTATAATACCCGCCATTACTTACCTGTAGTGTAATAACATTTTGTTACTGGAAATAAGGCCCATTTATCGGAAATTTCTTCGCCTTTTTTTAAAGCCTTTATGTATTATTTATTATCCTTGTACGGCGGCCAAAACACTTGTCTTTTTAGTGGAGTAAACCACTTACAATGCACCACTGCCAGCCCACCTCCAGGTTCACTAAATTCGACTACCGAAAACATTCTCGTTACACGCACAACTATCACTATCAAAACTAATATCAGAGACAACACTGTAATATTCTTATTATAGTTGATATTTTGTGGAATCAGAAGGATCAGGAGAAAGAAATTCAAAAGCGAGCAGATGGGATCACATACCATCACACAGCACAGGACGAAAGACAAGACGACGGCCATGTCACTCAGTCCTAACCAATCCGATGCGATCGTGTCTGATCGTGTCGATGTCGAATCTTGTCTGACTTTCGCGGGAATTATAAAATGATGAAACTAATTAGCAATTATTTAAATTCTTGATATATGGAGCAGGTATTTTATTGAATCGATTTAATTTTTAGTTATATGTTTTAAGGTAAATATTGATACTTAATTGTATTCCGTTATTAAATATACATATGATATGCCAATTATAAAGTTTCACGAGAAAAAGGTATAATTACCTAGATTTCATATTTTAGTTAATTCTTTGCATTAATTTGTTGCATTAGTGACCAAAAAAGTACGTCATAATGATGTCATGTGAAAAACGACATAATAACGTCCACTTAATGACGTCCATAAGACGTCATTTTTCCGTCGGAGACGTCCACCGTCAGAAAATCACCAATTAAGTACGTCATCATGACGTACGCTTGCTACCTGGGTATCTATGAGGATGAGTTATGAAATGAAGCAAAATTAACCTCACGGTTTTTACTCTAAATTGAATTATTCATTTATCTTAAATTGTATTATAACATTTTTTTTATGGACATATGGTATTTCTTATAAGCATTTCGGAATATCATTATTTTTATTTAAAATTTTGCTTAAACCTCCCTAAAACTAAAATAGCGATTCCTTATCAATTTATTCCATTTTCTTATTATACATATTCTTTTTAACCAACCCTGTTTTTTAATTTTCCATTTTTATCGTCCAGAGATCTTTGTTTTTGATCGCCAGAACCTTAAACCTTCCTGAAATTAAAAAAACAAACTATTTATTTTTTCCCTGTGCACTGTAAATTTTTTTTAACCAATCCGGTATCTTTATTTTTTACTTTTTTCTGTCCCGAGAACTTTAAACCTTCCTAAAACAAAAAAAAAGGTTCCCCTGTATACTTTATTTTTCTTTTCTTAGTTCGATTAACAATTAGTTTTTGTAGATATATGGTACTTCTTACGAATCATTTCGCAATCTCATCATTTCATTTAAAGCTTTACCTTTGCTTGGGGTTTTTCCTATTAACTTAGAGCAATCAAGTTCTTCATTGTACAATATTTAAATTAAAAATTTCTAAATAAAAATTTATCAATCCCAATAAGGATAAGGGGAAACTATTATCAAATTATTGCATTGTTATCCAACATTTTCATTTTCAAATTAATCAAACTTCTAGAAACCAGTAAAAATTAAGCTCAATGATTTTGTTACATACATAGATACATAGCTACAACTCAAGATAATTATATAAAAAATAGATTAATTAAAACAATAGGAAGAAAGAAAATGACAATCTAAACCCCTTAATCTCAAAGAATTAGCATTCTTTCTATTTTGAGTAATTACGAACCTTTTTTACTGCTAGGTTAGGATATTTTTATTACTAACATACAGAAAACATGTTTAATTTTTTATTAACTCTGGTTTAGCCTCAAGACGTCGCTTTAGAGGTTTAATTGGAAATTCAAAGAAATAAAATAAAATAAATTTTTTTGCGAAAATCTAGAACGAAAGCCACGTGTACGCTTTTAAGGTTTCTCAATTAAATAATGTACATATTTTTTAATGGGTAAACAGAAAAAAAGTAATTTAAAACTTTTATGCAGGTCATGTTCATGGAGGATTAATCAATTAGTTGGAAATAAATCTGATGCACACTCGTTTATAAAAAGGTGAATTAGCAACGTCACAAAATACTCGAAATATGAATAAATAACGGGAAATTATATGAAAATATGAATTTTCTCAAACCTGGCGTGACCGTTTTCTAATGGAGAATAACTACTTCCTCGGCTATATGTGCTACAGGACATTGGATTACATTTCAATAGAAAACTTGATAGCACACACACACTCCTTCCAAACGCTCCCCTTCATCAAGGAGCAATGCATCCCGGGAAAAATGCAGTTAAGACATTGCGTTGGCTTTTTGCTTTCTCGTCGAGCTTCTTTTTGTATTATTGGTCTTCTACGACATATTGTGAGCTTTCTTCTATATCCAAATCTGGGGTGTTGTTGGGTAATATTTCTTCGTCAAGTGCTAGTCCATACTATTTTGGCTTTCCTCTCTATAGGGTCCTTAAATGTATACCAGTTCATACCCTGTCCATTCAGTTCTTCTAGGTACTTTGTCAGTTTCCTATATTCGTCTCCGGTTTGTGGATTTACTGTCAATCCTAATTTTTTGCTAAATTTTAAGGTCATATTAATTCCTTTCGCTTGTGCTTCCTTCCTTATTCTGAGAAATTCCTTTGTCGTTTATATGAAAATAGGAGGTGGCGTTTTTTTACTTTGTTGTTTTTGGATTGTTTTTTTTCATCATTTCGTTTGCCAGCGTCGTTTTAGAGTTGGTTGGTGTTCTTCTTATTGGACTTCTAGGGCTCTTTGATTTGGTTTCTTCGTTTTCCCGTTTTTTCCTTTGATTTACTTTTTAGTTTTTTAGTTTTCTTCCTGCTGTTTTAAATTGTTTTCCTATTCACTTCATTTTTTTTCATGATTTTTTCGTAGGCTTTCTTATTTTCTTCCAATAATTTCCATGTTTCTTGTAATATCGACACTTGCTAAAATGAAACGGTTTTCTTTCGATTTTGGTGGATATGATAATATCCCATACGGGATGTATAAAGGCACAGAACGCTGTCCATCTGTTTCGGTGGGCATAGCAGGACGTATCGTGTTGCTTTTCATGTCTGATACGTTCCTAGTATGGTTATAGCATGATACGTTGTACGGGCAGAGATCTTTTACTTTTTTTGAAAGATATCGAAAAAATGTCCATTATTGAACCTGTAAATCTGCCTCCCAATAGCATATTGTGTCACAAGGGCGAAAAGTGGGCATTCACAGCCCGCGGCTATATTTCATGCCTATTCTTATTTCGAAATCTATATAGTGAAGTATGAAGTATTTAGTATGAAAAAAAACTAAAACGTAAAGAATTTTACATTTTAGTCATTTTCAATCATAAAAAACTGTGATTAACAGAGTTTTTGTAATTCAAAATAGAGATCAGTTTATTTGTTTGAAAATATTTTAAAATCATTTTTAAGTTTTTTGTCAATAATTTAATATCTTTATCTAAGGATTAAAGTTTCATTTGCGTATTAAATGCAATTCACTGGTCGAAAACATCGACAGTTATCGCACATTAAAATTGGCCAGCTTCATGTTTAACTTAAAATATCTCGAGAAATATTGACTTTATCGTTATGAAAATAGTGCTACAGTTTCTATTCTGCCAGTGACGTAGAGTTTGGGAACGATTAACCTGTCACTTGCCCCTGTCGTACGCCTCTTGTGGTAGCTAGAAACGTTTGTTTAATATAATTTTGTAGGGTGTATATTGTCTACATTTTATACCAAATATGAAATGAATACGTAAAACAGTCTTAAAGTAATGAAACCAAATAATTTTTAAATTTTTAAACAAAACACCCTGTAACTAAGTAAGCAGCTACATTTTATTTAGGTGTTTTGGGTTAAATCTTCATAATTTGAAGTCAGGATTCTAGTATTAAATAATTTCCATAGTATCCAAATAATTTGTATAGTATGGGAAAACAATTTAAAACGCAGATATTGTGATTACATTTTAGTTTTCGAATATACATCGTCTACAAAAACTATGATTTGCCAAATATAAGTAGTAATGTATTTCTAAGAATACTTTATTTAATCCTTCTGACCTTCTTCATAATTCTCCTCTGAATATTACGGTCTCGGAATAAGTAACCCCATTAGGCTTACCTAATTGCCTTCAAATCACTAATTAAATACTTTGCCTGCTGCCCGTGTAGCATTGATAATGAGTTTTTGGCATCTTAATAAACGGTATTTTGTCTTTACCTTTTGTCTCCAATTTTTAGTGGACGATCGCCTCTTCGTCCTAATCGCCTCGACAATTGCTACAGATATAATTTTTTGTAGGATTACCATACAAGCACCCAGTCTCCAGTAATGGCTGCCATCGAATTTAATGCATCGCATGTTAAGGTCCGGCCATACCTGCCTGAACGAGGTAAAAGAAAGCACCTTCCGCTACCTAAGGTTGGTTAGGTGGAGTACTTCCAAGAGAAAGAGCTATAGTCTTTCAGCGATTCTTGGTCCCAGAAAATATTAACCCTTATTTTAGTCGTCAGCTCATTTAAAGTTTTACGGCTTTGTATAGCCATCTTTGAGATTGAGTAGAGTAGAGTTTAGTTGATCACAGCTGGACTGTCGTTTTGAACAGACAGATAGTAGACAGATAGCACATTGCAGTCCAGCAAATGAAATGATAGATTGAAGAGAGAAAACCCCACTTACTACTTTTTATGGTTTCTTTCTGATAACATAACTAGTTTCTTCTGCATTTATAATTAGTTCACATAAAAGTTATTAAATTATGCTAAGCCTTTTAACACTTTATCTTCTATGTTACAGTATTAGACTGTTTCTTGTTCATTCAGATTAAGACAAAGTTTCTTACATTAATAATTTTTTTCATTCATCTCTACCCATACTCTACTTCATTCATAGATAAATCATTATTAAAATTTTTATGATTTTTAGAAAAACTATTTAACATAAATCGTTGCATCCAACCAAGTATTCAAACGTGTTCTATTTTGACTTAACCCAAAAACAACCCTATGGTTATTTGGTTAGGCTATAATAACCTAAGAGTCGGTTATATCACAGCATATTACTATTAACAATTATTTTGGGTGCAGGTGGAAACAATTTTCCACTTTTTCAGTTTTTTTATTGACTGCACCTTATAGAAATTTATTTCTTGTATTGTTATCTTACGATTACAGTTACCTTTGATCTGTTGGTTTGCAAATTAACGGTAGGATGGCGCTTTTGCGACTATATCATGGAATCGTGGGTTCACGGTTTATGTATTGGCGTAAAAGAATCATTCTGCATCCTGCTCTGCGGGATGAGAAGAGCTACTTACCTCGTACTGATGAGACACAATAATGTCGAAACCGGTCTACGAGTAGGTTCTTCCTGTTAATTTGCAAATCGATAGAGATGGTTGCAAGTATCGACAAAGTCGGTCGCCATCACGTTTTCTATTGGAATGTAATTCAATGTCCGTTGGGGCATATAGCCCATGAAGTAGTTGTTTTTTTGATAGAAAACGGTCAAGCTTGGTATAGAAACTGTTAAGTTTCCTTACCCTGGGTGCAGGTGGAAACAATTTTCCACGTTTTCAGTTTTTTTTAATTATTTTTTAGCCTTATTTTAAATTTAGTATAGTAGTGACATCTTCACGACAAAACATAAATCACTAGCAAGTAGTATAGAGCAGAAACATACTTAAGTCAACGTTTATGACTTAACGAGGTTAAAACTACCAAATATAGATGTCGTAAAAGTAATAAATGAGTTTTTGTAGCTTATAAATACAATTTTTAATAAGAGAACACAAAGAAAGTGAGTAGATTTATATTAACAATCGAGATCGTCTAGTAAAATTATTTAAGAAACATCTTAAATATTAAATTTGACTACAGAAACTATTAATGTAATAATTCTTGCTTTTATAAAATGTTTTTAAACACCTTACTAGGACACAAAATATCGCATTACTTATACAACTAAATAAAATATTTTTCAGGATTTCGTTCATTACAGTTGATTTGATCTCTATAATAATTTTAAAACCCCGGTAAATCTGATGAAATTTTCTTTATATAAAAAATATTAATAAAAAAATTTTATTGTACTAACTCTTTCTCAGTGGAAGTCCATCTTACTAAGAATGATAAACAATTATTCGTTTAAACTTAACTTTCTCGTTTTATTAAAAAATTCGCTTTTCAATTACAATGACAGCTGTCCAAGAATTTAAAGAGCAAACGCAATAAGTATAAATAGTTTGACAAGTGTAAAAATTTTTTACTTAAAAGAAGTGAAATAATATAAAACGAAGAATAAACACTCAAGATACAGGAAAAAGGCCCGTAGAATAAAGAAGAAAATTTATATGTATATGATTACTACTGGAAAAACCGCGTTTAGAAGAATTTTTGTCTCGACGTTTCGACTCCCACTTTGGAGCCATTATCAAGAGAGAGAAAGTGGCCTCAATCTGCCTACTCCACTAGTCGTACTATACCCGCCATTTGTCACTGAGGTCTCAATCTGCCTACTCCTCAGGGACAACTGAATAATAATATTGAACATTAAGCATTACAAATAAATATATATTATTCATCTGCATTACGACAAGTTAGTTAAGTAAAAATTAATGTTGCCATATACACATTTTAGCATCTCTGTACATTGTATTTTATATGTCTATGGATAAAAGAAACAGAGCTTTACCGAAATACAGAAATTAAGTGAGATTATTGATATAACTAATAGAACTTTTGCTAATAAGGACAGCATATCAGATATTTGATATTTTTGAGAATTGGGAAAAACTATTAATTAAGATTTTGCTAGTGATAAGAGAAAAGGCACTAGAAAGAATCGTTATATATAAGAGTGGTATATTTAACAGTGGTATATTTAACATAAATATTTCTTTAGTCGTATAAAAGAAGTTATATTTTAAAAATGGAGTAGAATACCAACTCGTATTTTAGAAAGAAAAAGCAAATTTTGTCAAAAGAAGTAAACTGTATAACTAAGAGCAATAAACAACAAAATGTTTCAACAAAACTTCCACGTTTATTTAAAGAATTTACATTTACTTTTTGTATTTACAAGCTATCTTATGTTAATTGATTAGTGTTAAGACTAGACCAAGTATTGTGAAAACCACATAATATGGAATTAAATTATTTGTGGGGTTAGTTTAGAAGATTTTAAAAAACACTGAGACCTGTCAAATTTGAAATTTAAATGTAAGCTCTTTAAAACATAAAGTCTGGCATCGTTCATGATCTATATTTTTAATGAAAACCCCAGTATATTTTTATGATTTAAAAAGCTCCTTAAAAATACGATCTCAACGAACTTTACCATGTTGGGTCTATTATGAATTGTACATGGTGAAATTTTGAAATTATTCATAATTTCGTTCAAGATAGTAAATATATAAAATTGTGAAAATAATAATGTTTTACACTTTAAGTAATGGTTTCATTTTTAATTAGCTGAATGCACACCTTAAATTTCTTCACTAAGTAACAATATTTTGGGTTTTGTTAACATTTTTTGTCACGAGTTAAAAACTGTTTAGATAACTATGCCAATATAATTAAACTAAATCAGTAAATAATGTCTGTCAGTTGTTGATGTTTTGACATTTAAATATCGTAGTTGTCAATTCTTAATCCAAAACTAATATGGTGCTAATAAGTAATAATGAAATATTTAACTGAGACTCACCGGATTGAAATTTTAATGATGATTAGTTACGGCGATAATTGCAGAAGTCAAGTTGAAAAGACAAACTTATTTAATCAGAGGTATTCTCAGTTGCCTAATATTTCACAAGGTACTGTGAACTTGGACATGTCAAACCATTAAAGAGAAAACCGCACTTCGTTGAAAATGATCTGAAATTTGATATGTTAGGTTCACGTCAATTTTCTGCACTTTTGTGCAAGAACTAATAGAAGACGATTAAGATCCTACAATAAATTGAACAGAAATGAAATAACTGTTGGTACAATTCTTTTTCCCGATGAATCAACATTCACATTGAACGAGGAAGTAAACAGATAAAACTGTAAATATTGGTCAGAAGAGAATCTCCATTGGATTGTAGATTGTAGATTGCAGAAGAGGTCGATTGGCCCAGTTGACCTTACTACACTGCGACCTATAAGATCTTTTGTGTATACCCTACATCTATATTTTAGTCCAAAAGGTCTAGGCTTCTAAGAAAGTCCATTATCCGTTTTGAAGCTAGGTTTGTAATCTGATCAGGATCAAGGAATACCTGTTCCAGATATTTATGGCGTTGCCGAACAATTACTCTGCAATTGCAGATAATATGTTCTGACGTCTCATCTGCCTCATCGCAGAATCTGCATGTCCCACTGTCCAATATGCCCATTTTGCAGAGATGGTATCTGAGTGAGCAGTGTCCAGTGAGAATTCCTGTGATTACTCTGAGATCAGATTTTTGAAGCTCTAAGAGTAATTTCGCGTAGCGGGCAGAGGGTCGTAATAACCTTTTTGCCTGTCTTTGGCCTGGAACATTTTTCCAGTAGGCTGCACTGAGTTCCTTTTCATATTTTCGAACTTCTTCCATTATGCGGCTTTTTGATATGCCACAAAATGGTTCAGGTCCGATAAAAGGAGCACAAGCTCCTTCCTTTGCGAGACTATCGGCAATCTCATTTCCGACAATTCCTTTATGCCCTGGCACCCATAGCAACGTTAATTTGTTGCGACTAGCCAGTTGTTTAAGGGATTGTTTACAATTCCAGGCTATTTTTGACTCATAGGTTGTGGACTTCAGAGCCTTCAAAGCAGCCTGACTATCAGATGCAATAAATATTCTTGCTGTGTTGAGGCCTTTTCTTAGGCACTCTTGGGCACAGAATTCTATTGCTAATAGTTCTGCTTGAAATATTGTTGGAGCATTTCCAAGCGCTGCGGATATCCTAATATTAGGACCTGTGATCCCTATTCCTACTCCTTCGTTTGTTTTTGACCCATCAGTATAATAAGTGAGGGCACCTTTTGTGATTTGAGCGATTTCGTTTTCTGTCAACTCGCGGTCGTTAATAATAACATCTAACGCGAGTTCAAAATCTTGTTTTGCAGGCATTGTCTCCATTGGATGCGTGAGACACATACTCAGTATCCTCAAAAGTTTGAACGTTTGGGCAGGTATCATAGGTGATCATATTATTGGTCCTATTTTTGTAGATATAAATTTGACAGCCGAAAAACATTTAAGCATGATTGTTCCTGAGTTGGCCAACTTATATCCCAATGCAATAGATCCGAACTTAAAGAATGAAAATATCTGGTTACAGCAGGATGGAGCAACACCCCATTATGCTTTAATTGTAAGAAATTACTTGAATGAAATTTTCCCCAATAAATGGATTGGAAGAAGAGGTACTATGGAGCCGCCAGCTAGATCGTCGGACCTTACGCTCTTGGAATTTTTTCTGTGGGATTGTCTCTAGAACATAGTATATGCAAAACAGCCAGTATTGCAAACCTCAAAGAGAGGATAACTACAGAAAAACGGTCTATTTCACCGCAAATTTTAAACAAAGTTCGGGACGACTTTTATAGGAGACTGTGTTATTGCCAACGACAAGGTGAACATTTTGAACATTCGTTTTAATGTATGATATCAAGTACGTCAAGTATTTTATGTATACCCTACATGGTATAGTTCGTTGAGATGGTACTGTAAAGGAGCTTTTAAAATTATAAAAATATACAGGGTGATTCATTAAAAATATAGATTATGGACGATGCCAGACTTGCATGTATCACCCTGTACCATTAAATTTATGTTTAAAAAGCTCACATTTGAATTTCCAAGTTGACGGGTTTCAGCGTTTTTTATAATCTTCTAAACTAAACCCACAAATCATTTTATTTCATAAGTGGTGTCCACACATAAAAGACTAAAGACAATTAAAAAACAGTTTAATAGTGGAAAACTTTCAGGATTTATTTGTTCATTAAGAACTTTAAATTATTGATCTGCTATGTAAGACAGTAACATTAATTCTCTTTAAGTTACATCACTATTAATTTTTACACTTCTTTATTTTTAAATCTTTTATTTTACAATATTTTTTTATCCCAATTTTTTTTACCTAAATTAATGCATAATAATCTCCTATTACTTTTTCAATTTTAACACAAATAGTTTTGTACCTTATTTAACACAACGTGAAAGCACTGTGGATGATTTGTTTCACTCTGGTACATGCAATCATGTTTTAAGGGCTTTTTTGTTAGTTTTTACATCTGTATTGTTAACAGTAACCATGACTTTTTTCAACTATGTTTTTTTACTTATTTACTAGTTTAAAAATAAAAATTGAGTCATTTATTTTTATATATTTCCGATATATTTTACGATCATCACCTGCTCAAAAAATGAGGTTGACAACAATGTCTTGAGAAATGCTTTCATAAAATGTTTTAACAGATAATTTATTTGTCCAATGATCAGTTAATTGAGGTTTAGATGAATTTGACACCGAAATGGTGGAATACAATATGGTAACCCTTTTTTTATGAAATAAATTATTATATTTCATTTAGCTTTTCATTCACTTTATTATCATAAATCAACGACATTAAAAAATATTAATTATTATATAAAATAACATACAAAAATGTGTTTATCAGAATAACATTCTGTACAAATACAAGTTAAATATTTAAGGCACATAAACTTTGTACATTTTTTATAGGGAAACCACGTTGGTCGGTCGATTTTTTTCGGTCCCAGTAACTGCATCGAACTTGCAATTCTCAGGCTGGGGAGTGGGATAAGGATCTTGTATTTTAAACATTTCTTTGATTCGCAGTGTTATCGTTTTTAGAATATTCTTCTGCATAGCACGAGAACGAATATGGTTTTCGGTTAACGCGACTGATAGTTAATTCAAAAATAGTGTTCTAGCTATTTTATCAGAATCCTGCAGATAAAGCAACACTAAGAAATTTACTTTAACCATATTTAGCAAAAAAGAAGAAATAACCATAGACCATTTTTATGTGTTTCGGGCGCTGTCATAAGCTGCGCAAATTTTGTCCAAAGTGTCAACTCCTTCTTTAGTGCTGTGGTAATCAACAATAATCTCAGGTTTCCCTGTAATTGTATCGATCTTACCATCATGATGAAGGCTCGAAACCAGAATTTAATGGTTCCTTCTACATACCAGTGAAATGCTCGAAAACCAATCATCGCATGTTACGTTTTGTTTGGTAATAGGCTTAACCATTCTTTGCACATCTTTGCTAAACCTGAATTATCCAAAGCGTATGGACCAGTGGGTTGTTTACCAGTAAAGGTAAAGATTGGTAGTATAAACTGTCTTTGAATCAATTAGAGCATATATTTTCAGCCTTTATTTATTAGGTTTGCTCGGAATATATTGGCTGAAGCTCCATTTACCCCGAAACGCTTTTAGTTTTCCGTCTATTGTAACATTTTGATATGGAGTGTACGCAGATTTGCAGTTGGCAACAAATGCGTTGAAAATTTCTAGAATCGGGCATTATTTATCATGTTTTCTTCTTTCTGATCGAGACTTGGGATCATAAAATCTAATAAGTTGAAGTAAAAACTTGAAATGGGTCTTTGACAATGTTAGACGAAATTGCTCAACACCTCTGTCCCGCTGTTGTTCCACAATTCATCAGCATTAGGACGGCTAGATTTGAGAACACCTGCCGAATAGAATAGTCCAATTAGAGCGTATATTCCAATTACGTCGGTTTTCTTGCACCGGTATAATTTTTCTTTTTACTTCGAATATCCATTTGGTATATATTATACTATTGTTCTTAGCATTTCGATATTGAAATAGTATATTAAACAACGCATTTCATATGGAATTCTGTTATGACACGAGTTCAAGTTTAAAAAACGAATCGCGAAGCGATGAGTTTTTTAAAGAACGAGTGCCACAACAGCCATATGAAATAAGTTGTTTATAATATTTTTTATATTTTGCCCTTTTTACCATTGTTTAAATTAATTTATTATTTTTATGTTATTACGAAAATTTTGATTTTAAAAAGTATGTCGGTAACACTGTGTCATTTATAACATTTGACAGTTTTGACATTTTAATTATGAAATGTTAATGTTTTAAAATATTTTAAAATAACTAATACACCACTAATAATATATTATATAAGTAAAAAATGATATTCATATTCACAAATACTTTCTTAAAGAACAATATAAAATTAATAAATTGCTATTATTAATATTATTATTAGTCAAAAATGTCATTGTCAATAGTTTTGTCATTAGATACTTCACTCATGTCGCCAACCATTTAAAACAAAAATTTGCGTGCGTAAAAGTTACATTACGATACGCAAATGCGTTTTATAATGAAGATTTTTATAAGTGCAAAATATAAAAAAGTATTTCCAAATACCTAGAGGTGCCCTCAAATTTTTTACAGCTGCTTTAGCACCTATACGAGTTTACAGCCCTGGTCCGTGTGTTTTGCCCACTTAGTCTTCCCATTCTTTTCGATGAAGTAAGGTACTGCTGAGGGCATTGTTTACACGTCACGATTCTCAATATCTTCCTAGGAACTAGAGTCTATTTCATACGTTTCTACAATATCCTCTTCACTGTCCTCGTTGGAGTCGTTCGGGTCATCTTTAGCAATTATATCTTCATTAAGAAACTTTTACATTAGTCGCTTTAAGCGTTCGTGCTCTTTTTCGTATGGCGTCATCTAGTAAAATAATAATTATTTAGTACAAGTAACAATTTTCAGAATAATATTTCTTACCTTTCATGAAATACGAAGTGAACAAATGCACTTCTGTATGGCTTACGCCTTACTCGAGGAATACAGAATACGGCTGGGTGGTTGGGAAGAGGAAATTGAAATTAGGTACGAAAATTTTGGGTTGCGGAATGTGAGTCCGCGCTCCAGTCACGGAAGGTTAATACATTTGCAGAATGTAAGGCTAACTGATGCAGACAAAACAAAAAGAAATATTTTCCTTACTTGTTTAATAGTCCACCTACTTATCCTACTTATAATCAAATTAAAAAAAATATTTGATATGTTATTAATTACAATTACTTCGTCCCTGTCATGTCACAGGAGTTCAAAATTTTTATTAGTTTTAAAAATTAATATTTAAAAAAGTAGGATGCCCGACAATAATAACTCATTTTCTACCTTGCCGTATAATTACTATTTTTGTTTACTGTTACTAGTCAGACATTGGAGCAAAAAAGTGGTCTTCCCTTAACTTCAAAAGTGATATTGACCAGACCTGCGCTTACCCTGGGGGTGGTTCCACTCCTTCTCGTTTTTTGTTCAAAATAACCTTGGAAATCATTAAAAGACTTAATTCTAAGCTAAAAGAAATTTGTATAGCTTTTTCAAAAACTCAATAAGTCATTGGCGATCAAAAACTCGGAATATTTTTACGTTTTTCAACGATTTCTTGCAAACATATAAAAAAATATGCGTTTCAATAATAATTTCATAATAAGCAAAATTATAACAGGTCAACTGAAATTTAATCGATGTGTTCAATTTTTCAATTCCATCTAGCATACAAGGGATGCATTTTATCCACATGAAAATAAGATTTTTTTTGTAGTTCTTGAAATAATCTGTGTTGAAAGTCTTTAGCATTTAAATTGAAAGAGTTACTATAAAAAAAATTGGGGTATCTATTTTTTTTTCAAAATCGATGTGTTTCATATGTGCCATTTCCATCATCACAATTTCATAAATTTCTTCTAAAGGTAATTAAAATAGCTACAACTTTTTTTATTAACGTATGTAGTACAAAACCCTTTATTTCGAAGCGGTGAAAGGTCAAAGAGAAACTGTGGTTTGATGGTCAAAAAATACCTACATTTTTTATCACGAATTTTACGTATTTTTCATTATTTTTAAAATAGTAAGATAAAAGAGTGATTTTTCTAAATATGTAAAAAACATATTTTCTTATATCTTGCTTTCTTAAAGAATTGCATTCCAAAGCAGCTAAATGACTTGAATCTAATATACTATTTATGCTAAAGTTAATTCTAGATGGAATATAATTAATTTTAATGTTGGTGAAAATGGCGCTTGGCCAATGTTATGCAAAAAGATACCAACCCTCATTATAATAAAACTGAGAAAAATGCGTATTAAAGTTTTACTTTAATTAAAAAGTTAGAAGACGGATTAGCCGCGATTTTTTCAATTTCATTTATATTTTAGGCTAGTAAAATTTTACTTTTAATGATAGATTATTTTTATACCTAAAAATATCGATGAAAATAAATTTGTTTGTTGGTTGGTTGGTTTCTGCTTTTCCTGAAATGGACAATTCCCAAATAAAACGCAAATCTCAAAACAAAATTTAATAATTATAAACGCAAGTAATTTAAAATTTAAAATTAACAAATTCAAAATTAAAATATATTCGACATCTATTTAAAAATCCAGTTCGTTAACATTGTAACTCTCTACGTCTTCTGTAGGTAATATTGGCGCCATGAGGATTTTGACAAAAAGATAATGCAACGGATAGTACAAGTACATCATTTCTTGCAAATTTTTAATTTTTGCTTCTGAGATATCCTTTCCATTAGACCACAAGGGTATTAAATCACCAAACGTTTTTTGGTCACAAGGTTTACCTTTCATATTTTTTTTAATGTTTTATGATATGGTGAAGAAAAATCGTTTTGTTTAACCCTTCTCACAATAGGTTAATTGCTTTCTATTTTCATACACCTTATTTTAACCAACTCACCTTTTTGTTGTCTTCTGTTATTTTCCGATACCGTAAGTATCATCTGTCAAAGCATGTGTAGCTATTTATATTTCTGCAAAATATTCGAAAAACTATTGGATCCAAAAACTATCCGGTTAGCGAAATTGTTTGAAAATCAGATAACTATCCTCACATTGACAACATTAATGCTGCCACTAAATTTGTATATTGATAAAATCATTTGGTCATATTATTTCGATTATATTTACAATTACAATCGTTAACATTGGCTCGTGATTGGCTGGTTGCGATAACCTTTCTTAGCTTCTGTCGACTGGGGCGCCCAAAGTACGGATTAGTTTGTTGTATATTTTCAAGGTATTAGAATTTTCTGAGCGTTAAGAGGTTTTTGCAAAACAGGAAATATATAAAATATATTAAATTAAATTTTAAATTAAAAAGAAACTGATTTTATCTTTAATATCTCGCTTGTTATTATACTTACACCCGTATGCATAGTCGATCTCTGGCGAATCGCCGGCAAAATTACGGCGTGGAGTCAGGAGATTTCATGGAGATTCACCGGCGGAGAGACGACTTCAAATTTTATGGTGCATAATCAATCTCCCTCGCGTCTCTTCGCCAGCGGTACGTCGTCGAACAGCCTAGGTATTGAGTGTGCGCTTTATATAGTTTTATTGGTTTTGTGATGATTTTTAAAATTTAAAAGGTTTGAAGGTTATTATATTTTAGGTACTCGTCGTGTTTTGTTGTGCTTTGATTTATTAGTGACGATTTGTTAATTTGTGTTTTGTTTTGGGAAAATGGCTGCAAAATATTCAGGGCGTGAGAAGGATATTTTTGTGGAAATCCTCGGCAAACATCCTATAATCGAAAACAAAAGAACAGATGCCCACCATATAGAAAAGAAAAAAAAGGCTTGGGAAAAAAGTGTGGCAGAGTATAATGTTCAGACTACTGAACCGGTAAGTAATGTACCCAATTATTATTTTATTATTTAATCTTTACGTACGCTTTCAAACAATAGAGTTAATTTTATATTTAAGATAAACTTTCGTAGTTCTAAAACCATTGTATATTAAATTGGTATTTGGAAAAGGCCCTAAACGTTTAATTAGATGTATACACCTTAGATATAAACAATAGTTTAACTTCAATTTGCCATCATAAACATAAATAAAATATAATTTTTAAGTAACAAAAAAAATTGATCAAACTATAGTTAGTGTCAGAAATATGTAGAGCAATAAAACCTCATTTGCCTCATGCAAAAGACGACACGACTACAGGGTGAGTCACCAAAAACGACTCAAGTACAGGTCATACTACCTATACTTGATCAAACCTGTGATCAAACCATGGAAATGGGATAAATTATTGGTGGGTCACCCTGTAATCCTTTGGTCTTTTGCATACCTAATAAGATTTTATTGCTTTACATATTTATTTCTGAAACAGACTTTATTGTTCCAAAAACTACACGTAAATATAAAAATACCGAAATTTTTCCTTTAAGTAAGGCAGGTATCAAAAGATAATATTCAGGTATCTAATTTTTAAGTGTATTAATATCCATACTTTCTAAAAGGTATAATTTTAGTAATTATTATTATTACCTAGTGCATGAAAACAAAGTAATAACACTTGTTTAAAACAAGAATATTTTGTCTTCAGATACCACAGAGACCTGTATTTTAATAGTTCTTGAAATGTATGCTTCCTAAAAGGGATAGTTTTAGAAATCAATAAAAAAAATTTAAATGGAAACAAAACAATGAAAACTTGTTTAGAAAAGTAATGAATTGTAGATAATGGCTTTAAAAATGAAAAGTAGAAAATTGTTTCTACCTGCACCCAACGTAAAGAAACTTAATAGTTTTTATACCAAGCTTGACCGTTTTCCATGAAACAAAAACTACTTCCTGGGCTATATGTCGTACCGTACTATATGTCGTGCCTCGTACTGATGAGACACAACAATGTCGAAACCGGTCTACGAGTAGTGTTCTTCCCGTTAATTTGCAAATCGATAGAGATGGTTTTAGGTATCGACAAAGTCGGTCGCCATCACGTTTTCTATTGAAATGTAATTCAATGTCCGTTGGGGCATATAGCCCAGGAAGTAGTTGTTGTTTCATGGAAAACGGTCAAGCTTGGTATAGAAACTATTAAGTTTCTTTACCTTGGGTGAAGGTAGAAACAATTTTCTACTTTTCATTTTTCCCATTGACTGCACCTTGTATCTGAAATTATTTTCAGTATTTGTTTATCTTTTGATAATGGCTTTATTACCAGCTGAACTTGAACATTGCAGAAAAAGAATAGTTTCCTTTATAATATTGTAATTAGATGGCTTTACATATTTGGAGTAGATTACTATATTCGCGTAAATCATATGCTCAGAATAAATCTTATCTAAAATTTTTAGAGAACGATGGTTCAGTTAAAACGGCTTTGGAACAAAATGAAAAGGGTACGGAAAACTGAATTGGCCAGAGATCGCCAAAACATGATGGCGACTGGTGGTGGTCCATCACAGCCTCCACAAACCATTGATTCTGTGGTTGGTCACATGGAATATGAAATTGTTAGAGGATCATTCGGATGGGATAAATTTAATACGTAGTGAAGGTAATGAAATATATTTTGTTTATTTTAATGTACAATATCCGCCAAAATAAACAGTAGCGAAAATAAAAATAATTTTTAATTTCTATAATGTAAATGTTCAAAATGTTCACCATTTCGACGCAAACAAGCTTCATATCGATTTTGTAAGTCAATAAACATATTTACAAAAAGTGGTTGATGGAACTGCTGAAAAATATTTTGTATTCTTTTCCATAGTTTGGCAATATTCGCCGGCGAATTTTCCGAATGAAATATGTTTTCCTTCATTATGCCCCAAATGTATGCATCAGGTGGCGTCAGATCAGGTGAATGAGAAGGATATTCGAAGTCTGTTCCCCGAGAAATTATTCTATTATTGAAAAGCTGACGGAGTAACTCTAAGGTGCGCACAGCTGTATGGCTCGTTGCACCATCTTGTTGGAACCATTGTGTGCGAAACTGTAGATTTCGTGCACGGCAAAAGTTATTTAGATCTCTTACAAAAGGTATAATAATTTTCTATCTATAACGTTCTTGGTTGACAGTAAGTGGATTCTGATTATTTCAAGGAAATAACGACCAATCATTCCATTACCAGATACCGCGCACCAAACGGTAACTCGAAGACTGTGTGGTTTCTCAGGACGTTCAAATCCAAGGAATCTGGTTGTTTGTCGATTAATATAGCCGCTAAGATGAACGTGACTCTCGTTTGAAAACCATATGTTTTTAAAAAATTTGGGATCTTCGTAAATTAAACTCAACATGCGACCACAGTGAATTTCTCTTGTACGTTTGTCCGCAGCATTTAGTCGTTGTCCAACTTGAATACGGTATGGATAACCACCAATTGATTTAAACATGCGACGTAAAGACGTTTCACT
This sequence comes from Ophraella communa, assembly GCA_035357415.1. Lineage (NCBI taxonomy): Eukaryota > Metazoa > Arthropoda > Insecta > Coleoptera > Chrysomelidae > Ophraella > Ophraella communa. The sequence goes on from CM068984.1 coordinate 17,708,239, forward strand.
AATGTTGAGTTTACATGCAGTTCTTACAAGACTTCTTTGAGCTGATTGCACAACTTGGTTAAAAACACGTCCTTCATTTTCGTTAGTGCATACTGTTTTTCGACGACCTGAAGAACTTTTACATTGACACAATACACTACCAGTGCGACGAAATTTTTCAACAACAGCTAACATCACACTTTTACTAGGAGCTGCTTTATTAAATTTTTGTTGTTATTTTATTGACACCTGTTCTAAGCTTGGACCATCATAACGACCTTTTCCGTATTAACGAAAATAATGCTCTACCAAAATAGTATATTACATAACGAGAGATATTGCATGGAAATATAATTAATTAAAATCAAATAACCACCTTTCTCAGGAATTCACATCAAAATTCTTTATTACCTAAATGACATTAATTTTTTTTGTGGGATCTATAAAAATTAAAAGTAAAATGGTCAGTTGGTGAAATAAATTGGAACTTGAGAAATGTTATGTGTTAGTAAAGTACCTATTTTGATAATTTTCATTTAAGTTTTACTCCTGGTGTATGCGCCAATCACCCTTATTGCATTTATATGTACCTAGGTAAGTGTATTTTTGGTTGCATAGATAATGCAACTCATACATTTATATTTATGATAGTATTAATTTGACATTTATTGTACTTTTCAATACGTGTATTGATATTTACTTTTCAATATGTGTATTGATATTAGCTACTTTCTTAAGTACAAATAAGTGTGCAATCTAGCACTTTCATATGTGGTCGTAGGAAAACACTTTTTCTTTAGTTGTTAGAACCATTTTTAAATCAAGTTTAACTGCAGCGTACTATTAATATATCAACTAATCACAATTAAGTCAAATATGACAAATCCATATTACATAAACAACTCCACAGCACTCTCTGTTTCGGTACTATTTATTTTGGCGGATACCGTATATGTAACAGGTTATATTTTTATCTATAACAGAAACAAGTCTTTCATTTCATCTCAAATTTAAAATAATGTTTTTTTTTTAGAAACCGATCGTCCCTCTACAAGTAGAGAAGAGGAATCATTCTCTACTCAAGAATTGGTAGTACCAGCGACCAATAGTTCTCATTCTATAGACAGCAGGTAATCTTTTTGCATAAATATGCAGTGTTACACTGTATTTAAAAAAAACAATAATTTGCCATATGCATTGAGTCTAGTCATTTCACTTTTTAAAGAAAACCAATACCAGCATTCAAGAAGAAGAAGAACTAGAAGAACTAAACACACAAAAATACACTCCAGTGACACCAAGTACTAAAACTTCCAGGTAATTTTTTTTATTTAATTTTTTTACCAAAAATATTTGAAGGCTTTAAATATAAAGACTAATAATAACTATTATAATGAGAATATTTATTTGAAATTTCATTTTTAATTATTTTTAAGGAAATCCAGTACTACACCTAGAGCACGCTACCTTAATGACTTGACGGAAGCCAGACGGGCCTTAATCGAACAAGAAATGAAACAGCTGCAAAAACTTTATGAAATTCAAATGAAAGAAGCCAAATATAAAAGGGAAGCTGCCAGGCTACAAATGCTGCAGAAAAAGTAAAATTGGAAATTTTAAAAAAACAAACTTAATTGTTTTATTATTATAATAAGCAATAAAACTGTCTAAAATTCAATGTGTTTTTCTTTATTTTTACAATTACATCACAACTGCGTCATACCTGCGTGGTATTGATAAATCTAGGTCCAAGATTAAAATGTTTCTATTTATATTATGCAATAATTGCAAATCACGATCCATGATCACTTTTTTTTAACACAATGCACTTTAAATAAACACCGAACTACCCTCGGAGACCAGACGGAGATAATAATGACCATCTCCAACGATACTCCGGCAAATCGCCAAATTTGGTTAAACAGCGTTTGGTGTCTTGTGTAATATAATTGTTCTTCCAATTCGATTTTTGGATATAGTCCAGTATTGGATTATAGTTCTTCTAATGTTATTATAAATAGTAAGTACACATATAATTTCTTCTTTTTTATACGCCGAAAATGTTTTTAATTACATTTTTTTTACTTTGAAATTAATCTTATACTGATGTTCTTAATGTCACTATTTAGCACTTTGTTTTACTTCTTGATTGTTTTAACTTGTATTTTAAAGTCACTATTTAATACTTTATTTTTACAACTTTTAAAAACTGTTTCTTCACTGACTGTTCTTCTATTGTTGACTTCCAATAATATACTTCCTCACGACCTCCGCTCAAGTCCTTTTATAGGTTTTTAACTTTCCAGAAACTTCGTGAATAACCATTTTCTAAGAACACTATATGCATCTCTCTCTTTCCTATATATAACTAGACATACTCACTTCGTCTACTGTCGATCTTTCTAGACTCAAAAATATATCTGTTTTCTTTTTACACATTATATAATCAATTTCGTGAAGTTTCTAGTAGGTTTAAATAACATATATTTATGTACAAAATATAATATTGATACATTACATAATAAAAATTATTTCTAAGTTAAAATTTTCTTACAAATACACAAAATATATAATAAAAGTTATTTGATTAAGGTAATATTAAACAACTTCTGTTGATATTATACTCATTATACTATTGACCTGAGTATATAACAGTTCCTCTCGTAATGCGCTGGCACAGGCAAGGAGTTGGTCAATGTGTCGACGCCATAGTCGTCCATCTTTCAGACGAATAAAGTAATGCAGTCGGCCACAATATTTTTCTACTTGGTCTATACACCATTTCTATTGGTTTTGTCCGTAGTTTTTGGCTAACACCTTTTCTCCTACCTTAAATAAATTGGTTTTATCCGATGGTTAATTATTTGTGTGCACGTGTTTATCCATATGATGGAACATAATGTCAAATATTATTCTAATGGGTCTTCCAAACAATTTCATATGGTGATGTGCAATTTAATGATTGCCTTAAAATAGATCGTAATTGATGTAATAATAATAACTCTATTTTGTCATACTGTGAGCCGGGCTCACCATTCATCACTTTTAATAATGTTTTAATCATTTAACCCCAAATAGTGGGTTGTGGATCTAAGTACTCGGATAGTATTTCGACAAATTCTTTATAAGTACCCATTCGATTTTGGATAGTTGGGCAAGCAGATATTTGATAATTTTTGATATTTTTCAGTCGTTATTATACTCACCTTGTTTTTCTCATCAGATATGTTGTTCATTTTGAAATATATTTCAAGACGTTGAAAAAAATTTCGTTTGAAAAGTTATGAACTTGACGTTTGTAGAGATATGAGATTATGTGACGGATATGCTACTTACACTAGTACTGGAAGTAGCACTGGCGTTATTTGTCAGAATCATTTGGCCCTTTTTTTCTTTCAAAAGAACCATCTCCAGACAATAACAAACACAACAAAAAAGAATAGTGAAATCAGTCCCTATGTTCATGGGTGAATAGAGATTCATTTTTTTTATATATAGACAACACCTGGCGGGGATAAATGATCGATTTAGAGTAGATCAGTTGTTGACCAGCGAGGTCGAGAGATCAAATTGAACTTAAAAACATAATTAATGGAACTTGAAATTATAAATTCTGAATAAGAATTTATCCTACTACAATTTTTCACCTTTATTGCGCACCTGTGGTAGAATAAGTATTTTGAAAAAAAAAAAAAATTTGTTAATAAACAAATACAAAATAAGGAGTTAATCTTAAAGGGGTGAAAATTTAGGGTTGTATGTATTTTGTACGATGTATTATAAAAAAGTAAAAACAAAATATATTGTCCAAAAAATAAAATAAAAATTAAGCGGTGGACCACCCTTAACTTTTAAGGGGATGAAAAATAGATGCTTGATACGTGCAGCAGTAATTCTTTAGTGTATTTATAAAGAAGAATTTAGAGAAAATATGCTTTTCTGTTTTTCCAACATTGAACAAAAGTCATAGGAGAAACAGGCGGACGAGCTATTAACTTATTTATGACAATATCATGAGAAGCTTTCCACAAACATAATATTCCACATTTTTTGAGGTTTGTAATACACACTATTGAAAGAATAACAAATAACTAATAGAATTCAAAGATTTTTTTCTATTACAAGATTTCAAATAATAATATATTTATTCAGAAATATCTATGACAATACATAAGAATTATTAAATCAAAACAACAACGTTATGAACAAATATGCTGATAAGTATCTGAAACGCTTGTTGCATATCACTCAACGATATTACTAAAAAATTCACATACGTTTATAATAAACACAATAATACATAAAAGCATTATAAACGTTAAAAACTTAAAACTAGCAATATCAACAAATAAAATCTTAGAAGTAGGTATTGTAAATTATCACGCATTCTTTAAAATTTCAATCGATTAAAATTAATTTAGACCATTTAAATATGCACTTGAAACTCTGAAAGATTACCCGTGCGTCATTGTATGTAAGCATACGAATAGGATAGAGAAGACAACAGTTTATAATTTAATATTATCGTTTGATATTTATAGAAAAGGACAGCACATAGAAAAGGTGTCGGTGATATGATCGTTGAATCGTGACGCACGGGTAATCTTTCAGCGATTCAAGTGTATATAGTATACTATAATACAAACAAAAATAATTATTATTAGAATAACTATCCCAAAAATAATATTACTTTATTTAATTAATATAATATTTTAACAATAATTACATATAAAATACAAATAAATAAAGTATGTACATCGATAAATGTAAAACATTTGTTTTGGTGAAAATATAATACACTATTTATAAAAAGTCTGCTTAATAAATATACACGAAAATAGAATATAACAATGGATAATTTTTTTGTAAAATACTTTAAACCTAAGAACAATAAATAACTGAAGGGTTAAACTAAACTTCCACTATTTATTCGAAAAAAATTTAATTACAGCTGTTTCGCTAATAACTAGTATCGTCAGATTGACATTGAAGTTTTTTTTTCAATATGTCAATCTGACGATGCTAGTTATTAGCGAAACAGCTGTAATTGAATTTTAAAACGTATTTTTCGAATAAATAGTGGAAGTTTAGTTTAACCCTTCAGTTATTTATTGTTCTTGGTAAGATGAACTTCCACAAAGTAAAGGTTGCCACAATCAATTACTTCAAACCTAGTTCAAAAATAATTATTAATAATTGTTCTGTCTGTACGGAATAGAAATTTTTTCAACTCTGTTTTGAAAACATGGAGACTACCTATAAACTTACAATTATCTGGAAGGGTATTGAATAACTTTGGAGCCATATAAGTATACGATTTCTGTGTGGTGCTTTTATACATAAGTGGGGGCATAAAATCTTGTCTATGACTGATATTATAATGATGTTTTGGAAGTTGTTTAGCTTTATTATGACAATGGTATTTAATAGCTGCACATAAATAGAATAATTGTCTTATATCTAAAATTTTAAGTTCTGAATATAAGCTATCAGAAGCATAATATAAACTTTTTGAGTGTATAAGTTAAAAAAAATCTTTTTAGCAAAATTTCTTAAGAATTAATATGTGTTTTTAAAGCTGCATCCCATACTAGAATACCACATTGAAGATGGGTTTCAACTAGTGCGAAGTTTTCAAGAATTCGGTAGGTACAAGCTGCTTTAATTTTTTGAATTCATATAACATGCTTCTTATTTTTGTTATATGGTTTCTATGTAGATTCCACTTGATGTAATGATCTATAGTAATAAATAATTATTAAATTTTTTTCAGGTAGAATAGGTATAGACGGAGAAATGGTTAGATTATTAAAGGAAGGAGCACCTGAGAAATAACAACTAAACGGTAAATAGTGTGAAATTGATTGTGTTAACCTTTACTTTGTGGAAGTTCATCTTACAAAGAACAATAAATTACTGAACCGTTAAACTAAACTTCCACTATTTATTCGAAAAATTCGCTTTAAAATTCAATGTCAATCTGACGATGCAAGTTATTAGCGAAACAGCTGTAATTGAATTTTAAAGCGAATGTTTCGAATAAATAGTGGAAGTTTAGTTTAACCGTTCAGTAATTTATTTTTCTTTTGAAAATAGTGTACTTTACTTACAGTTATAGTTAATTATTTATGATAGTTTATATATAGTTTAGATAGTATATAGATCCTTCCAATTGGTTGCGTTGTAAAATGTAGCTGTATCGTCTGCAAAACCTGTTATTCTTTCGGCTGACTTCAATAAAAATAAGTCATTAGCATATACCTATACTAGATAAGACAAGTCTGAGAACTGATCCTTATGGTAGATTCCATAATCCGTGCACTACTCAATACACCATTTACTCTCACTCTCTGAAGTCTATTAGATAAATAGCTTTCAAAAAATGTTAATATTTTCAATGATCGTAAGAGCAAATCATGACTAACTGTGTAGAATGTTTTAATAAGATCTATAAATACACATAAATATGGTTTACTCTCATTTAGGGATTTGTATATTTTTGAGGTTAACTCAATAATTGCATCCTGCATGGATTTTGATTCTCTAAAACCAGATTGTTGTCTTGAGAGTATTTTATATTTTTCTAAGTATATTTTTTCAAATATTTTAGAGAAATGGGTAATTAATGATATAGATCGATTATTACTAGTATCAGATCGAGTTACATCACCTTTTTTATATATGGGAGTTACAATAACGTGTTTGAAAGCTGTTGGATAAATTGATAGCTCTATACACTTAAATATCTTTACTAATTCTTTTTTTTAGTAGGACGCACATTTACGGCCTGTGGGACCTTTAAGACAACCGCTGTTGAAACATTAACATAGTAATAAATTAATTATAGTACCAACCCGATTGATAATAGTATGTAATGTTTCCATCTTAATTTAATACCAGATTTTCAGATATTGAAATTTATGATGCCACTATTATATTAGTATGAAGTATAAAGTAGTACACCAAAGACATATTGTTTTATATTATTGTGGCAATTATTTAACCCGACTTTATTGTACCTATACTATTCTAAATAATAACCTATACTGTTTTAGACAATAACACATTTACTTTACCGGCGACCCGGTAAGGAGTGATTAATTATCACACAGACAATTTCGAATTCGCCTCGACCGGTACAAGTGGGGCACCAATTTTAATTACACTCGATTTTTTATTATAATTTTGTTTGATTAAGAGCGATCTCATTCACAGTTACGGTTGTGTATCAAAAGTAGGAAAGTCATAAAAATATATAAAATTTTTTCTCTTTGAATTAATAAGCCATTTGTGAAATTCTCTCACATGTTTAAAATTTGGGTGAGATTATTTTATTAGCAGTTTCAACACCAAATTATGTTGCTAGTTCCGGTCGATTTCAGTTTCCACTTTTTATTAAAAAAAAACAGATTATAACTCAATGTACACTTAAAAAATATATGGAGCCAATATGAATCACACTGCTAAGCCTCGTCTCAAAAAACTACGAAAGTATACTGGAGAAGAAACTAAGACATATCATTGAACCACAACTAGACGAAGTACAAAATGGTTTTAAAAGAGAACACACTACATAGGACCATATATTTACGTTAAAACTAAACGAAAAAATGAGACTAAAAAATACAGAGATAGATATGGCCTTCTTAGACATCGAAAAAGTCTACAAAATAGAAATATCGGTCCACAGCTACTAGAATCAATTAAAATCTTTTTTTCCTAGAGCCGTCTGCGCGCCGGTCCCAACTCAGCCTTTTGGGCTTATTGTGGATTCTCTTGTATTTGACTATGACCTGTCCAGAAATTTAGTTTCCCGTATAAGCTCACACATGTGTTTGCTGGTTGACGGTAAAAGTCTCTAGGCTCATTTGGGTTTTCCAATATAATATCTGCCCTCTGTGATCCAGGCTCTCGCAATTGCATAATTTGTGGTGGTTTGGTTTTAAAAATTAGTGTAAGTATTATAAATAGTGATACACTTTTAACATGAATCTAATCAATTTAAATGAGAGTTTTAATACGGAATTATACCAATTACCGAATTACCAAAACCAAAATCATTATCAGGACAATTAAATATATTGTTTATTACTACATTGGGGATTTCAATACCCAATCATAGAGAAAATTTATTATAGGTAAGTCATGTAATGTTATAAGTAATTTTTTGACTGCTTGTATTGCATTTTGGTAAATTATTTGAATATAGTTTTTTAAGTATACATTTATAAATTAACTATTAATATAATTATAATTTTGCAGGACTAAAGCTAACTCTTTGGCATATTTCGGTTATCGAGGATAGCGATATAGATATTTTATTCCCATCATCAGAACTAGCAGACCGCATAAAATTTAAATCCAGACAGACAGTTCAGAGCGTAAGTTAGTAATGTTTTATAAATGTTTAAACAAATTTTGATTTTTAGGTCGAAACAGAACGAGTTGACTACTGGAATTCAGTAGTATCAATATTGTTGTACCAAACTGCGATTTTATATAATAATTTTTAATTTCTTTGTCTTTATAGAATACTCTATTTTTGAGCTAATTAACATTAAAATTTGAGAAAAGAAATGTATAACCTCGTTTGAAAGGTTCCTATCGAATAGAATGATATCAGTGATAGAAAATTAAAACGAGTTCTCATATTACCCTCTTTCAATTAAAAAATTGTTGTTTACAATTGCAACCCCGGTGACGTAATCTTTTTTACTATCAGGCCAAGAACTGTGATTTTAAAAATAAAAATCGATGTGTTTCATGCTTTTTGAACATATTTATGTTTAGTTTATAGAAAATAATTAATTTATTACACTCTTTAGGGAATGTAAAAATTTATTTTAATAAGAGAATTGCTTTGTTTATTGTTTTATTTATTTTAATCTTTAATGAAAGATTTATTTATCGATTACACTTTTTTTATTAGTCCTACAGCGTCCTACTGAATTTATTTATGCCTTCGCTATACGAAAACTTACTTTTTTATTTCGAACATATTCTATTCATTCCAGACAACACATTAATTTACATACAAGAATGTTTGAAATTTAAGATTTCTGCAATTTCAAATTAAGAATAAACTAATTCTTTGATTAAGAAGTAACATACCGTCTCTAAGTATGCTGCATGCTTAAATGCAGCATAAATATACTTGAATTAAGAATGAAATAGTTCTTAGAACAAGAAATAGTATACTATCATATAGCACCCAGCATACTTAAATACAGAATAGACATGCTTGGTTTAAGTATGATCATACTTATAAAACACAGGCAGCGTTTTTAAAACAAGAATGTTCATACTTAAATCAAGCACGTATCATTATTTTTATTGATACAAGATAAGAATGAACAAACTCTAGTTAAGCACTACATTCTTGAATAAAGATCGTGCATAATCTTGAAATAACAATTTTAATACTTAAATCAAACGTGCAAGATGTTTATTTTAAGCAATAAATAAGAAGATTAAGATTTTTTGTGCTTACTTTAATAACTCATTTCAAAACGATTTTTTAGCATGCGGCCTTAAAAATTTCTTAAATTAAGATTGAAGCGTGCTTGGCTCAAAAACAAACACGAACATGCTTATTTAGTTGTTTATTATTCTTAATAATAAATATACTCGATAAGTATGTAAATTATTATTCATAAAATTGAACATTTATATATTCTTTTCATTTAAGTCAAATCAATTATTAATTTTGAAATGTGTATCTATTTATCCAACATTTTATTATCAATTTAAGTAACAAAAGGCAATAATTGAAGTGATCTACAACAATAATCAATTTAACTTATTTACAGATATTTTGTCATATTGTGTTTGATCTGAACATTCTAAATAGTAATTAAATTAAATTTTAGTCGTCCACAAATCAATACTAGGTACCATTTGATTATTAATCGATCACGTTGGATTGTTTTAATCGCATTGTGTTTTGGCTGATTTTTGAATATCAAAAGCATTAACTAATTCATTATATGTTTGAATAACATAATAGTAACTTTTACTTTCAGTGTACCTATTTTAAAATATTGTCAAAATTGAATTGTCTGTATCTGTAATACGAACCATTTTAGTAAAGAAAAATAATATAGAAGCTATAGAAATGTAAACAACAGATGTAAATCTGTACTTTGAGCTGTTACATGAAAACCAAAATAATATGTATGTATAAGGTTTCGTAGTCAATAATTTTTAAAAGTAATTTTATCCCACGCTTTTAAGAATCATATGGTTCTTCTCAGAAAACCAAGAATTGATTCAAAAATAAAAAAAAGATGCCATACCAAAAATTTTATTCCCATACTTCCCTGCATTAACTCCACTCTTTTTAAATTTGGTTAAGTGGCACTTTATTTAAAAGGTTATTTATGTATATCAACACCAGGGGTACGCAACCTTTCGAAAGACCTAATATTCAAAATACAATTTGTACGCAGGCAACAGAATCAAATGTAACTTGGAGAACAAAATATTTACATTTTTTAAGAAGGAAAAGAAAATACATTTCAAAAAATTACATATACAGGGCAGTTCACTATCAATCTTGCTAAACATATTTTCGTATTTTCTAACTTCCATCTCAGCAACATTGCTAAAAATTATATCTTACTACGAAACAAAGTGCGATAATGGCTCCAATAAACAGCTGTGACGTTGGCCTTATCGATACAAAAAAACCTCCCTGCAATAATTCTTACAAGAGAGTCGTTTCTCACTCCAACAAAAATAAAAAGATGGATATATTAGTTTTCTTGTGAGTGATATAGATAGATTGATATGTTTTTATAAAATTAAGAAATGATTCTCTAGTAAGAATACAGGCACAAGAAGGACGAGCTTTATAAATTTGCCGCAATTGGTTATCCATTGTATCAAAAATGTTGATATGTACACACATCTTCTGACACCACTCACCTAACCTAACCTAACGTAACCTAACCTAAACCTAACCTAACCTAACCTAACCTAACCTAACCTAACCTAACCTAACCTAACCTAACCTAACCTAACCTAACCTAACCTAACCTAACCTAACCTAACCTAACCTAACCTAACCTAACCTAACCTAACCTAACCTAACCTAACCTAACCTAACCTAACCTAACCTAACCTAACCTAACCTAACCTAACCTAACCTAACCAACCTAACCTAACCTAACCTAACCTAACCTAACCTAACCTAACCTAACCTAACCTAACCTAACCTAACCTAACCTAACCTAACCTAACCTAACCTAACCTAACCTAACCTAACCTAACCTAACCTAACCTAACCTAACCTAACCTAACCTAACCTAACCTAACCTAACCTAACCTTAACCTAACATAACCTAACCTAACCTAACCTAACCTAACCCTACCAAACCTAACCCAACCCTAACCTAACCTAACCTAACCTAACCTAACCTAACCTAACCTAACCTAACCTAACCTAACCTAACCTAACCTAACCTAACCTAACCTAACCTAACCTAACCTAACCTAACCTAACCTAACCTAACCTAACCTAACCTAACCTAACCTAACCTAACCTAACCTAACCTAACCCAACCTAACCTAACCTAACCTAACCCAACCTAACCTAACCTAACCTAACCTAACCTAACCTAACCTAACCTAACCTAACCTAACCTAACCTAACCTAACCTAACCTAACCTAACCTAACCTAACCTAACCTAACCTAACCTAACCTAACCTAACCTAACCTAACCTAACCTAACCTAACCTAACCTAACCTAACCTAACCTAACCTAACCCAACCTAACCTAACCCAACCTAACCTAACCTAACCTAACCCAACCTAACCTAACCTAACCTAACCTAACCTAACCTAACCTAACCCTAACCTAACCTAACCTAACCTAACCTAACCTAACCTAACCTAACCTAACCTAACCTAACCTAACCTAACCTAACCTAACCTAACCTATCCTATCCTATCCTATCCTAACCTAACCTAACCTATCCTATCCTATCCTTACCTAACCTTTTTTTTTGACGGGTGGAAATTCTTTATGAACAGTGTCTACCGGATCTATCCTTCGACACTAGTGTGGGACTCCCGGTGCGTTACCAGTTTACCCACTAAAACCACATTCCAACATTTTGTCAGTGGTACCAGATTTTCCTTATCGGTTCCTTCTCTGCTTATCCTCCATTTCCTTAGTGGTCATAATCTCCTTTATAAAGCTATGTATAGCCTCCCAATTGTTCTTACTCTCCATCATTTTGCCTACCATACTCCGTTCCGTTATTTCCCCTCCTATTTCTAGTTTCATCTGGTTTCTTTTGTGATTCCATCGTGAACATATAATCTAACCTAACCTAACCCAACCAGAAGGAGCCGAACCGATATTCTTTTAGTTGCCAATTTTTAATGACTTCGATGTTTCCGGTGTAGCAATTTTCCCAGGAACGTACACAAAACAATATACCTATTCCTTGAAATCGGAATATTATTGTAATAATCCAAAAGGAACCCTCCTTCCCCGCCCCGGGTTGATTCTGAGGAAAAAGATACAATAATTTATAGAAAACTTAAGCAATATATCGGAGTTCCCCGGTATCATTGATTTAAAAAAAAACTAAGTAACCTATTGCGTAATAAATGCAATCGGTCCCTAGCGAAAAATAAACACAATCTTATTAGTAAAAGTAGCTAAAGTGACAGTGCATATTGTTATATAATGGTCGCAAAGAATACCAAAATAGAGAACTTTTGCTACTTAACAAGTAAGAACTCCCTTAACAAGTTTCCACTTTGCTCACTCATAACAATGTACTTGCTGAATAGGAATTACAGAAATTCTTTCCTATTAGCACAAAATCCTTGGGCTAGCAAGTTTAAATCTTGCTTACTCGTAGATAGAGAATCGGCCTGATAATATGTATAAATACTAAGTGACATAAAAATCCGAATATCAAGTTTAAATGATTTTATTTTTATAAAATTTTGTACTTACTGAAGCATAATAAATAAATGATAAATGAATGAAAAATTTCAAAATGATTGCATTGCTTTAAAGCGCTTTTACCTTTATTAATGTGTGGATGCACCCCGATGTATTACGCATTCTCCAACGCGCCTAGGCATGCTTCTGATTAGGTGGTTGGATATAACGCTGCGCATTCATGGTACCTCTGATAAAGATTAAAGGTGATCTCGAACCATAAGCTACAGCACCCCAAACCATAACTCCAAATAATGAAGATGGGTCCAATACAATGGCTCCAGAAAATTCATCAAAAATCGGCCGCATAAGTTAAGTGATGAAGTTATCAACTGGATTGTGAGCCATATTAATCATTTTCTTGCAGAAACGTCTCACTATTCAAGGAACAATAATCATAACAAGAAAAACATGTCTTCCTTACTTAATATAAATATACTTCACCGTTTTTATTTAGAGCAATGTAAAGAGAAAAATCTGGATGCGAATTTACATGATTAAGGTATTTTTCTGGCGGTATATTTTCGAAATAAAGTTTAATTTGTCTATTGAACAACCTAAAAGAAACACTTGAACTATTTGTGTTGCTGGAGATGAAAGGGCATAACGAAAACTGGAAATTTGCTTTTAATTCCCAAGGAATAGAAAGGACAAGAAAATATGTCATTGTTGTGTGACGTTGGGTTTAGAACAAAACACTCATTGCCGAAGTCCACATCTAAGACATTTTATTTTAGGCAAATGTGGTTTTATAATATTGGTATCCACTGTGTCAAACATTCAGGACACAAGTTTTATTTTTTAACTGGACAGAAGACACTACGAATAGAGGTAGTCATGAAATACAAGTTGGCTGCTATAATTTTGTAAGTTACTCAAAGAAGATAATCCTGAAGTTGACCATTTAATAATTTTGTCTGATTCATGTGCAGGGCATAATAAAATAGTATATTAAACAACGCATTTCATATGGAATACTGTTATGACACGAGTTCAAGTTTAAAAAACGAATCGCGCAGCGATGAAAAGAACGAGTGTCACAACAGCCATATGAAATAAGTTGTTTATAATATTTTTTATATTTTGCCATTTTACCATTTTTTAAATTAATTTATTATTTTTATGTAATTACGAAAATTTTGATTTTAAAAAGTATGTCGGTAGCATTGTGTAATTTATAACATTTGACAGTTTTGACATTTAAATTATGAAATGTTAATGTTTTCAAATATTTTAAAATGAATAATATACCAATAACAATATATTATATAAGTAAAAGATGATATTCATATTCACAAATACTTTCTTAAAGAACAATATAAAATTTATAAATTGCTATTAGCTACAAATGTCATTGTCAATAGTCTTTATAATGAAGATTTTTATAAGTGCAAAATAAAAAAAACTTTTTATATTCTGCACTTATAAAACGCATTTTCGTATCGTAATGTAACTTTTACGCACGCAAATTTTTGTTTTAAATGGTTGGCTACATGAGTGAAGTATCTAATGACAAGACTATTGACAATTACATTTGTGGCTAGTAGCAATTTATTAATTTTATATTGTTTTTTAAGAAAGTATTTGTGAATATGAATATTATCTTTTACTTATATAATATATTATTCTTCATGTATTAGTCATTTTAAAATATTTGAAAACATTAACATTTCATAATTTAAATGTCAAAACTGTCAAATGTTATAAATTACACAGTGCTACCGACATACTTTTTAAAATCAAAATTTTCGTAATAACATAAAAATAATAAATTAATTTAAACAATGGTAAAAAGGGCAAAATATAAAAAATATTATAAACAACTTATTTCATATGGCTGTTGTGACACTTGTTCTTTAAAAAACTCATCGCTTCGCGATTCGTTTTTTAAACTTGAACTCGTGTCATAACAAAGTTCCATATGAAATGTCTTTTTCCTATGACCACACATGAAAGTGCTAGATTGCACACTTGTTTGTACTTAAGAAAGTAGCTAATATCAATACACGTATTGAAAAGTAAATATCAATACACGTATTGAAAAGTAAAAAAATATAGTTCAATGATCTGTGACATTTACATTAAATTTATCAATAGTAAACACATGAATAACAAAGCAAGGACCATTTAATTTTTTTTAAATCTTCCTTGTGTCAATTGTAATTGCCAATACAAATTTTTCTGTATGTAAGAATGTAAGAATAAAGAATAAAGTTTCTTATAGGGTTTTAAATTTTTAAAAAATAAACATATTTTTATTCAGTATTATTATTTTTATAAAAACACTTTTAGAAAGAAGAACAGTTTATTCTTCTTTTTTATATTGGGTTATGTTCCGTGCATGTGTCGAATGTGGATTTTTGAAGTTATGTTTGTGTTTCTGTTTACAATTATCTTTGCGTCTATTATTATTACATTACTTTTCAATTAATTTCACCAACTGACCATTTTACTTTTAATTTTTATAGAGCACACAAAAAAATTAAAATGTCATTTATCTAATAAAGAATTTTGATGTGAATTCCTGAGAAAGGTGGTTATTTGATTTTAATTGATTATATTTCCATGCAATTTATAAACTCGTTTAAATCCTAATTTTTAACATGACTAACAATTATAATAAATTTTATAAATAAATTTAAAATATTTATTATAATAAGAAATATTGGGGTCGTAGGAAAAATCGTGTACACAACGCGTTGGAAAGTGTATTTCTTGCACTCGTTACGTTTCCGCACTCGCCACTACGCGGCTCGTGCTAAACTTCACTTGTGCGTAATACTTCACTTTCCACACTCGTTATGTAATATACTATATCAATACTTGATTCTAAACAATATTTTCAAAATAGTTGAGCACAAACTTCCCGTAGCTCGATACAGTTTACTGGACCAAGACTTTAGACGAATTAAAAAAGTACTCAGAAAACATCTATATTCCAGACCAATATAAAGAAATTATTAGGAATGCAAGTACTAAAAATAGTTTTTCTACAACCGCCATGAAAACGACATCTACCACACAGTTTTGACACTTCGAAAATTAGTAATATTATTGACCATTCCAGAACACGTGACTTTAACAAGATCCGCCATTTTCTCTGGGTGGCACACAGTCTTATATATTGCTTATAAAAGTATTGCTTATAAAAGCACCCAAGCTTATAAACAATATGAAGCTGGGTCTATTCAAGAAATTGCAAAAAGTGCAACACTCTGTATAAACAAATGGAATTAATGAGTTTGTATGCCACCCAGCCGACCGTCAATGACGTCATTCTGCAATGGTCAATACGCGTTCGGAAAATTAAGAAAAGAAGAAGCAATATCACACACGTGCGATATTTTTTAAAAACGCATAGAGGATATTTATTTAAGCCAAATTAATTAAGAAAAAACTATTAATTTTTGTAAATAAATCACTTTTGTTTGTTCAATTTAAACAAGAAATATTATCTTTTGGTACAATAAAAGTTAAATTAATACTATTATAAATATAATTGTATGAGTTGCATTATCTATACAACCAAATATACAGTTATGTAGGTACCTATAAGTGCAATTGTTTGGTTATACTATGGGTAAAAAAAAAACAAAAAAAAAAAAATTTCAGGTGAAGAATTGGATAATGGAACCCTTTGTACGTGTGCTGAATTTATTCTGAATTTTTGTATAATGTTACGTACAAACTAATAATACTACCAGAGTCTGTTGCACAATGAATTGAATTGTTTGCACTAGGAGTTGTACATAGGGGTGATTGGCGCATACAACAGGAGTTAAACGTTAATGAAAATGTTCAAAATAGGTAGATACTTCACTAACACATAACATTTCTCCAGTTCCAATTAATTTCACCAACTGACCATTTTACTTTTAATTTTTATAGAGCCCACAAAAAATTAAAACGCCCTGTAGCTAATAAAGAATTTTGATGTGAATTCCTGAGAAAGGTGGTTATTTGATTTTAATTATCCTTAAATCCTAATTTTTAACACGACTAACAGTTAAAATGAATTTTATAAAAAAATTTAAAAATCGTGTACACAACGCGTTGGAAAGTGTATTTCTTGCACTCGTTACGTTTCCGCACTCGCCTCGTGCTAAGCTTCACTCGTGCGTATTACTTCACATTCCACACTCGTTATGTAATAAATATACTATTATGTTTAAATATGGAACGTTACTTTTATAAATATGAACAGCTTACAGCTAAACTTCACTTATTTGTAAAACTAACCAAGATCCTTTTACCCCATTTTTACAAGTTGATTTACAATAAAAAGGTACTATAAAAGTAGTTCCGCTGACGAAACCACCCCAAGTGTGCTACCCAAATGTGATGGTTTGTCAGTTGAAAAGATGCCAAACTTGAGAAAGTAGCTGAAATTTGTTGATCCCGACTATAGATGGTTGAAATAGAACAAAATGTTGAAAACAAAAAATAAAGAGGAAAACACATTAATATATTGCTGATTTGCATACTGCTGCTTGGTTAAGATTAAACAAAACGTATAAGTAGGTAAATTTCCTTTATTGTTTCAGTTAATGTTCCATTTACAGTTTGATTTTAAAGTTAGTAAATTAAGATGTAATGTACAGAAATATTCAATTTTACAAAAATACATTGTTTTTTTTTAATATAATACTAGATGAAATATGAGCTAAAATTATCTATTTTATGTTACTACTTTATAAAATCAAAATAAATAAAAGTTCCAATTTATAACGAGTTTCTTAATTTATTCAATCTTGAAAAATGCGACATGACACCTTTCTTCACTTACGTCTTCAATTGGAAGTATTCGTAAATGAAAACCTATCTGATCAGATGAGAAATTCAGAAGGACAAGACCCGGTCCAGGAAGACAACTTTAAAGAAGTTAGACCCAAGACAAATAGAAGGCATCCGCAATATCTATCGGACTATACTCGAAAATAAACTTGAGGTGAATGTAGTGATATTTACATTATGTATTAGGCTTTATTTATTGTCAATTGCTTGTTAAATGTTGGTCACTTGTATTCTTGCAAGCAAAAGTCATGCCTTATTTTGTTAAATATAGCCTTCTTTCCTAAAGTTTCTTTTATCACTACACCCACCATTTCGACGTAAGATGGAACCCAAAGAAATCCCTACAGTTAGATTCTCTTTCCCTTTGAGTTGGTCTCTGGAGTTTATTGGAACGTTCTATGAGGATCAACAAAATAAAAAAAAATACTAACTTGAAGGTAGTTAGTAAAGTTAGTTTGTTAGTACGCTAGAAGTTGTCAAAAAGCAAAGTTATAAATTACTGTGCATAAAAAAAACAATTAAAAATTACCCCAATAATGATTTTTCACAAAGTAAGGGTTAATACAATGAATTGCTGCCATTATTCCTATTTGCTGTAACACACAAAATATACAGAGATTTTTATTGTACCTTTAGGGGACAACACAATTTGAAGATTATTTTGGAATTCATCCGTCTATGATAACATCTTATCATTACATTATTTTGCACGGTTAAGTGTGCAAATGATTAAACTTAAATCTGTGTGTCGTCAGACATGAGTGACCGACTTAATAATGTCTAAGTAGGTCATTCTAAAAGCGAATTTTTATATTTTCGCATTAGTATTTTCTATTTAGATATATTCATTGTTAATTTAGTTTGCTATTTTAACTGTGTCCGCCAGCAAAAAAGCCACGCCCTCAGAATATCAGCCGATGTTTTTGGTAAATTGACATTCAAATAAAACATCCATTTAAACAGTATCGGTCGTCGATTAGAAAAAATATCGAACGAAATGTCGTTGTGAATCGCTAAACGAAAATGTAGGTAATACGGAATACAAACAGAAACCTACATGACATTATTTTCAGAGAGTCGCATACAAATTAAAATGTCGACACGCAAGATCCAAGATAAAACGGTGCTAATTCGAATCTGGTAATGCCATATGCCAGTCAAGTAGTTGAGTAACTTCGGCGGCCACTTAACAACTTACAAAGGATCAGGCGACGTTGCCAACATACTTTTATTCGAATTCTTTTATTTAAACTGATACGAAATAAAAAGTTTGAAGAGGAGAAAGGTAAACGATCATAGTATTTTATTACTAAATAGTTTATACTTCTACAGTTTTTTTGTGTTCACGAATATATATTGAAAACCCGTCGGGTATCTAGTTCATAGTAAAAGTTAGAAGGATTAGACGGACTACAGAGCCAAACTTACAAATAAAAAGGAATGAGAGGCCAAAACTTGGGAATATATAGGTGTTGTTGAAATATTGCCAGACCTTCTTATAACTTTTTTGCACAGACCTCCTTTGTTGAGTTATATGGCTTTAAAGTTTGAAATTAAAAATTAATTTTAATTCATAATTCCAAAACTTTAATTTAGAACTTGATAGTAATTTGGTGGATTGTCATTTATTTTGTCCATACCAGTAAGTATACAATTGTTGCAGAAAGTCAGGATCGGACTTGGCTTACCGCATAAAATGTTAAAGAGACGATCCAACAAACCTTAAAATAATGTCAGTTTATTTTCCAACTATTTTTCTGAAAGATAGACCCTTTGTCCAAATCGATTACATCAGTGGTTGGCGAGAAATATAGAAATTCTTAAGACACCGCAGAGTATAAGTATTCAGATTGTATCCATTATTTAGGAAATGGGTTATAACGAATCAGGCTGTCGTCAATTATTGGTCATATGCATTAACATCCTTTAAAAAATGTTATTTTAACAATTAGGAAGCTGTCAATGTATTTATCTAGTGCCATATTCTTTATGTAATGTTTAGCAGAACAGATTAACCCAAAATTTTTATAAAAACGTGTATTAAGAATGAGAATTATCCAGAGCAACTTAATAAAAAAATACGAATAACGATTTTAATCCAATAAATGTTTAAATGTGCAGCTCCTATATCTACACTTTAATATAATTTACTCTTTTAAGAACAGTAAACAACTAAACGGTTGAACTAAACTTCCACTATTTATTCGCAAAATACGTTTTTAAATGCAATGACAGCCGTTTCGCTAGAATCCTCAGATTGATAAATTGAAGTTACATTTTGTTTGTTTGTAGCTAGGTACCTGATGTTGGTTAGGTAGTATTAAGGCTAGACCAAGTATGGAAGTAGTAAGACATAACAATATTAAAGCCTAGATGTGATTAGTCCTATAAGGAATTATCCTGGATGTATTTCTCTCTAAGATCAGTATAACTGTGCAATTATATAGAGAAACCAGGAAAAAACTATATCATGCTGATTTTTACAATTACTTAATATATTTCTGTTACTGTTCGTTCACAAGATGAGAAAAACGAAACCAAGTGACAGCTGTTACCTGTCACGGATGTCACTGTCATTACGTCTATTTCAATTAATGAGCATACAATCGTTGTATTTAAATTTCATATTTTTTAATATAATAGTCAAAGTTAATACGAATTTAATTTATAAACGATCTTCTGGAGTTCGGCGTAATAATATGGTGACCCCGACGTGATCCGAAGAATACAGTAAATAAGTACGACGCAAGCTATCCACGTGGAGACGAAAGGCATACAAAGGGAGGCTATACTTTGACCTAAGGATTTCGCCAGTACGAAGTATTCTGCTGCAGCCATCTATCCAAGGGAAGTGAGCCCAATCCTTATCTATTTTTATCCTAAAATTCCTCCTTTACTTGAGTGGATTGCGTTGATAACCTCTGTGAAATAGGAAGTAAGTCGGCATTATTTTAAGAAAAATATCATCGGTGAGTAAAGTAGTCTGCTGTTTCGGCCTGGTATGTCCTATTGTTGATTTATTATTTACGTTTTAAGAGTGTTAATCAAGTTTTGCGTGTTCGTTGTTTTGCGTTAATTTAAGAAAAAATGACAGAATTAAAAGATCTCATTAAGCAAAGGGGTTCGATTAGACAACGTCTAACTTTATTTGAAAAATATTTAACTCCATTGTTAGAAGTTAAAACGACGAATGCCGTAAATATTAATGAGTTACGCTTGAGATTGAGCAATATTCGCGATCTTAGTCTTACTTTCGATAATCTACAATCACAAATAGAATTAATATCCGAAGACAGCGATGCTCAAATGAAGGAGCGTGAAATTACAGAAAATATTTTCTTTAAATTAATCGCTCAAGGTCAAGCGTTACTCGATTATTTTGAACGCAAGCAGGACGACAGTGATCATTCGTCAACTAAGTCGGTTTCATGTGTCAATTTAAAGTTACCGCCCATACAAATACAACCATTTGAAGGCCACCCCAATAACTGGCTTTCCTTTCGGGATACCTACTTGGCGTTAGTTCACAACAACGACCAAATCGACGACATAAATAAATTTCATTATTTAAAACAATACCTAAAAGGTTCAGCGAGTAAGGTAATTGACTCTGTAACAGTGTCGTCCAATAATTATGAAGTCGCATGGTCCTTGTTGTGCGAACGATTCGACAATAAGCGTTTATTAATCAATGAACATATTAAATGTCTTTTTTCATTGGAAGTCATACAAAGAGAATCTGAATCGGGATTACGGTATATTGTTGATACATTATCAAAAAATTTAAGTGCTTTAAAGTCTTTAGGTGAGCCTACCGATCAGTGGGACTCACTCATAATTTATATGGCAACGGCGAAGTTAGACAGCACTACAGCAAGGAAGTGGGAGGAAACTAGGAACGATAAGACTTCTCCTACCTTAGATGAGTTTTTATCATTTCTACGTCAGCGTGCAACTGTCTTAGAAACTATGAATGTAAGCAGGTCCTCTAACAATAAAAATGAAAGACGTCTATCTAAGTCCAAATCATTCCTCTCTTCGTCTAGTGAAACTTCACCTGGTGATAATTGTGTACATTGTAAACAAAATCACAAGTTACACGAATGTTCAGAATTTAAATTGCTTCCATTAGCTGCTCGTATTGCTATTGTTTCTGAGTTGAATTTATGTGTGAATTGTTTCCGTAGTGGCCACGCTTCTTATAAGTGTAGATTAAATGGGTGCCGCATCTGTAAAAGAAAACATAATACACTTTTACATAAGCCATACACACAACCACAACAGTCAAGCACACAACCGCCGCCAACTAATTCACAAGCACAGCCACAATTAAATGATCACAACATACCACATACCAACAACACTACTTCAATATCTAATAATAATGCACCTAACTCATCTAATCGTACCGCCAGTCCCTCGTCTACGGTTTCAATGTCCGCTACCACCGCCAATCAAGCTCTGTTGTCTACAGCGTTGGTCAAGGTGACTTATAACGACATCACGCACATTTTGAGGGCTATACTGGACAGCGGTAGCCAGTCATCTTTTATTACCGAAAAAGCACAAAAACTTATGGGTTATCCTAAAAGGAAAAACTTATCTCAAAGTGTGTCAGGCCTCGGTAGCTCAAGTTTTAATATAAATGAGCATTGTAACATACAAATTAATTCACTTCATAACAAATTTAATCTTTCTGTAAAATGTTATATTTTGCCATGCATTACAGATAATATTCCTCAAGTTCCAATACGTTTTCAGGACCTCGGTATTCCACAACATATTAATTTGGCTGATCCTCAGTTTTATCAACCCGGCGACATTGATCTATTGTTAGGTGCAGATGCGTTTTGGGATTTAATAGGATCAAATAAGTGGAAACTGGGTCCACAACGGCCTATTCTTCAAGAAACCCAACTTGGTTGGATAGTAGCCGGTCCTATGGGCTATAATTATACGGAAAGCAATTATAATAATAAGAAAATTAGTTGTAATTTTTCAGTCGAAATTCGAGAACAATTAGCTCGGTTTTGGGAAATAGAGGAAATTCCTAAAAATACTAACTTAAGCGTTGAATTAAAAGATAACTTTTGTGAACAACTTTTTATTAAAACAACCCACCAACAAATTAACGGTAGGTTTTGCGTACAAATTCCCTTAAAAGGGTCTTCAGATGAACTAGGTGACTCTTACCATATTGCTGAAAAACGGTTTTTACAATTAGAAAGAAAATTAAATAATAAACCGCAACTAAAGACTGATTACCGTAATTTCATTAATGAATACCAACGTTTAGGGCATATGACGGAGGTATGCAAACCGAATTTTGGATGTTTCCTACCTCACCATGCAGTTATTAGGGAGAGTAGTGAGACTACCAAACTGCGAGTAGTTTTTGACGCTTCCGCAAAAACGTCATCCGGCATTTCGTTTAATGATATTCAGGAGGTGGGCCCAGTTGTTCAAGATGACCTATTCTCAATCCTTTTAAGATATAGGCAGTATAAATTTGCGATTTCTGCTGACATAGAGAAAATGTATAGGCAAATCTTAGTAGAGCCAAAACAAAGACATTTACAAATGATATTGTGGCGTGACGAACCTAATTTACCCTTTAAGTTTTTTGAATTAAATACCGTCACTTATGGGACGGCATCAGCGCCATATTTAAGTACCAGGTGCCTTCTTCAGCTCTCACAACAATGTAGAGAGGAAAAAATATCTCGATTGATTAAAGAGAATTTTTACGTAGATGATTTTCTCTCGGGTGCTGACACTGAATTGGAATTGAGTCAAATGATAAATTCAGTCATAGCTGTACTTGATTCTGCTTGTTTACCACTTAGAAAATTCCGTACAAATGCTAGCTCTATCTTTGAAAATGATCGAAACATTTCTACCTCAAAAATTTAGATCTTTCATCTCAATCGAGTGTGTTAGGGCTGAAGTGGGATCCACCTTCAGATACATTACAATTTCCTGTTAAGATAAAATGTGAAAATCAGGCAACAAAGCGGACCATACTTTCTAATTCAGCTAAGCTATTTGACCCATTAGGTTTGCTTAGTTTAACCACTATCATTCCAAAAATTATGCTACAAAAACTGTGGCTTTCCAAGTTAGATTGGGATGATCCAGTAGACGCAAACATTGAAAGAGAGTGGTCTAAATTTGCAAAAGAGTTAGATGAATTGGCCAATATTAAAATTCCTAGATGCGTTCTTATACCTAATATGATTCGAATAGAGATGCATGCATTTTCAGACGCATCTCAATCGGCTTACGCGGCCGCAATTTATCTGCGAACAATAGATAGCTCAGGAAATATATTAGTTAGCTTACTTTGTGCCAAAACCAAGGTAGCTCCGGTGAAACCTATCACTATACCTAGACTTGAGCTCTGCGGAGCTCTATTATCAGCACGACTCAGTAGTAAGGTGTTGAAGGCTCTGCGATGTAAAATAGATGGTATCTTTCACTGGACAGACTCTACAATAGTACTAGGTTGGCTAACATCAGAGCCTCGTGAACTAAAACCCTTTATTGCAAACCGCGTCTCTGATATCCATGGGTTAACTCCTCAGTCTTCTTGGAGGCATGTTCCAGGTGAGCTTAATCCTGCTGACTTAGCCTCGCGAGGCATGAGTCCAAGTCGTATTCAATCTTGCACACTCTGGTGGAACGGACCGTCATTTTTATTAAAGGATCAGTTTGATTGGCCTGAAAACATTGCTATAAAAAATGTGTTCGAACTTCCTGAAAGAAAAGCTAACTCTACAACTATCTCTATAACTACCCTACAAACTACAAATAATACTACCTTACACACTGAACCTACATCTACAAGTGACACGGCTTCCAGCGATGTGGTTAATTTCGAAAAATATTCCAAATTCGCCGCATTGCGGAGATCCATGGCCTATGTTCTACGATTTATTTATAATCTACGTAATAAAAATAATAAAGGTACAGGTCATTTAACTACAGATGAACTAAATTCATCTCTAAAGGTTTTAATTAAGTTACATCAAACCGAATGTTTTTCTAAAGAAATAAATATTTTATTAAAAAACCAAAACTTACCGTCAAATTCACACATATTGTCCCTCAGTCCCTTTATCAATGAAAATAAATTGCTTTGTGTAGGTGGACGTATTCAAAACTCATCTGAAACATACAGTAAGAAGCATCCTATCTTATTAGATTGTAATCATAATTTTACCAGATTATTATTTACATATTTCCATAAAAAGTACTTACACTGTGGGCCCCAGTTATTATTATGTAATATTCGAAATGAATATTGGCCCTTGAGAGGTAGAATACTCGCTAGAACTACTGTTAATAATTGCAAAATATGTAAAATAATGAAGGCAAGGGTGATTAATCCTATAATGGGCAACTTACCTGCTCCTAGGGTAACACCTAGCTTACCATTCGAAACTAGTGGTGTCGACTTCGCTGGTCCATATTATATTGTAGATCGCAAGGGTCGAGGTGGTAAAACATCCAAGTGTTATTTGTGTTTGTTTGTATGTTTTGCCACCAAGGCTCTACATTTAGAAGTGGCTACCGACCTCACTACTGATAATTTTATTATATGTTTAAAACGTTTCATATCCCGACGAGGAAAGCCGGTAACTCTATATTGTGATAATGGAACCAATTTTGTAGGTGCAAATAACGAACTTGCAAATTTTATTAAATTGCACAATGGAGACATGTCTGCCTTTGCAGCTGAGGAAAACATTAAATTTAAATTCTCGCCGGCGTACTCTCCACATTTTGGTGGAATTTGGGAATCAGCTGTAAAGTCTGCCAAATTTCACACAAGTCGAATGTTAGGAAATCAACATTTAACTTATGAGGAGTTATCAACTCTTTTACTCAAGTTGAGGCTATCCTTAATTCCCGACCTTTAACTCCTCTTTCTTCTAATCCCAACGACCTTGAACCCCTTACCCCAGGCCACTTCCTGATTGGAAGAAGCTTCACCTCGCTGCCGTCACCAAACCTCATCGATGTCAATGAACACAGGCTTGACAGATACCAACGCTTAGAGCGACTACGACAACAGTTTTGGCAGCGCTGGCGCAATGAATATTTAAGCGAGCTTCAGCATAAAACAAAGTGGAAAGTCAAGCAAGAGGGACTTCAGGAAGGCGATTTAGTTGTCCTCAAACAAGAAAATATGCCTCCATTAAAATGGCGCATGGGGCGAATCATCAAACTCTACCCTGGTCTAGATGGCGTATCTAGAGTTGCAGACGTCAAAACCTCTAAAGGAATCGTTCGACGGGCTGTACACAGACTATGTTGTCTACCTAATGCTACAACCACAACCATGGCCTGAGACTCTACATGTATCTACACTCGAAAATCTTCCAGTTTTTCGAGGGGGGGAAGAATGTTCGTTCACAAGATGAGAAAAACGAAACCAAGTGACAGCTGTTACCTGTCACGGATGTCACTGTTATTACGTCTATTTCAATTAATGAGCATACAATCGTTGTATTTAAATTTCATATTTTTTAATATAATAGTCAAAGTTAATACGAATTTAATTTATAAACGATCTTCTGGAGTTCGGCGTAATCAGTTACAATTACGTCTTATCTATGTATAAAATCAAAGTAAATAGTTTATAGTGGAGAACATCCGTAAGATTTATTTGTTCATTTACTACTTTATATTGTTGATCTGCTAGATGTCTTTTTATTTCAAGTTCTTCAAGGAAATCTAAATTCTGTTTTTATCACAAATATGTAATGTCATTGGTGTGTATGAGTGAGTGTGGATGTTCAAGAACGTGTTTTGTATAGTAAGACTTATCTGGTTGTTGTAATCTATATGTAATTTATATCTTTTTGTGTTTGACTTTATTTTGAATTTAATGTAATGGTTAGCCATTACATGTAGCAATTTGTTTTATTATCTCAGTTTCTTTATTAAAATTATTTTTGTTCATTGGAATTGAAAATGCTCTGTGTATCATAGAATTATAAGCTGCTCAAAAATTTTACAACCAAATAAGAGTACATTTATATAATTTAAATTATCTATTTAATGACTATGATAAAAAATACCTATTTAATAGAAATCATCAATGTCCAGAATTATATGGAACTATTAAATTACATAAATAATCATGTTCATCGATCGATATTCCATCCCCTAATAATCGCTTCATTATCTTTTATTTTTGTATGACCCCACCCTACCTACTACTACTACCCCAACCCACCTCGTTACCAAGTATAAAACTTATTTTGTACTCTATGCGGACTTTTGCAATCTACTACTTTGCTGCCTAGTTAAACAATTAACTATTCCAAAAAGTCTACATACGTAGGCACCCGAGGGCTAGGTGCCTACTGGGCGAGTCCCCAGAGGAGTCGCTGAACTGCTTATGCAGTTAACACTGCAAACTAGCGGAGAAGTGACAAATCTGGGGGTGTGCGTCTATACGGGTGCTGCGTCTGATATGAGCAGCTGATAACTACAAGATTTTCAGATTGGTCATTCCTTAGGACCCCCAAGGTGTAAGTAACGTGCCGAAGAATATATACCTCAGTCTCCAGAGTGAAAATACACCATAAAAGAGAATCTGAAAGAAAGAAAACCCTCCAGAGGCTCTCAACCTCGAAACTACCTCCACTTCCCAATTTGGGAGCATTTGGAGGTTGAGATCACTGAGACGTGGGCTGAGTGAAGCAGGCTATAAATGGTGCCTTAGGTACCTTTGTCAGGGAATTTCACCTAAAACAGCCAGGAGGCAGGCCTTGGAGTATAAGTCCCAAGAGCCTTCGATCCAGAAACGAAAGCAGGCGAAGGTAGAGGTGGGAAAGAAAATCACCTCTACGACGGAAAAGCAGGCAATCGTGGAAGAAATGTTCGCCGGATGGGAGCACAAGCTTCAATTCGGTGGCATTCACTTTAAGTCGGGCCACATAGTCGTTAACTCTGAAACACTACAGTCAGCGGAGTGGCTTAGGTTGAAAGTGCCACGAATAAAGAACTGGGAAGGTAAGCTGGTAACATGTGGGGGAGACGACATTCTCAAACCACATGTAGTGACAGTCTTCCTTTCCAGGAGTAAGGGGATATAAGCTGAGAAACTACTTCAGTGATAGAAGCCCAAAATGAGGGCTTAAGTACAGAAAGGTGGAAGGTTCTGAGCCTGAAGGAGGAGGCAATAGAGCAACTCCTGAGGTCAGCGGCAACTCCAGGGAGCAGCGGTGAAGTAAAAACCACTGAAGCTGAAGTTTCTCCGATGGCATCTGCATCGGAGAGTACGGAGGATGAATCAAGCTGTCCTCTACAGAGGACTAGAAAATCAAAAGATCCGATATGGTGGAAGTCTCTAACGGGAATATTAACTGGACATTGCCGGTTAAGAAGCCACATGAAGAAAATAGGCTTAGCAGATGAAGCAAAGTGCAGATTCAGAAGAGGATAAAAACTCAATACACATACTCTCAGAATGCCTTGCATTGCAGAATTCTAGGGCCGGATACCTAGGAGCACATGAAATAGAAGAGGGGAATCTACCTGATTTGAAGCCCGACGATGTCCTAAACTTTCTTAGGAAAATAGGACTTGAAGAGCTGCTATAAATCTGAGGAAACATCAGAACATAGCAAGTAAGGGAGGACACAATAGATCCTATAGGTCGCAGTGTACTTATCCCCCCTAATTTAAACATACATACATACATACATACATGGTGGAAAAGTCATCTGTCAAACCTAAGATCTCCACACAGCTCTCCAATAGGGCCAAACGTAACGAAGACTGGTAGAGCTACACCGACAAACTCACATTATATAATAATAAGATCAGGAAAGCTAAAAGAAACAGATTCAGAAAATTGACGCTACACCCTCTGCAGCAAGACTACACAAAGTCTTGGCAAAAGGAAAAGTAGACACAGTAATGGCTTTACAAAAGCCAGACGAAAGCTTCACAGAAAATAATAAAGAACGAGCTCTGCACTTGTTATAAACTAACTTCCCTGGAGAAACATTCACTTCAGGAAAACTGAGGAAGCATACAAGAAGGCCTACCAGGGAAGACACTGCAATGGCAAAACACATATGCAGTGAAGAACGGCTGAGATGGGCTATGCACACTTTCCAGCTGTTCAAAACTCTTGGTACGGATGGAATATTTCCTACCCTACTTCAACAGGGCCCGGAGGCAATTATTCCTTACTTGATCCGAATCAGTCGGAACTGGGATACATACCAGGGAAAGTTACGTTAAAACGAAGAGTTTTTTGGGCCTTTGACAATACGCCACATGAGGCTGTCAAAACAGCACTAGAAATATGTAATGTTTGAGCAAGTAAAAAAATAAATTGTCCCGTCTCCTCTTATATTAGGTCTATAGTGTAAATGTACCTAAGAATAAAATATATTACCCTTTAAAATTCATTGCAATATTTCATAAAATCAAACCTTTTCCCGTAAACTTTTCTCGTAAATTTCTGTCAACACGAAGAAAAGTTTTCCTGTCTGGTAACATTTTATTAGGAAAATAGTTAAAACATAGTCTCCTTGCTTACCTACAAACGAGAACTATACTAACTAGCTTTTCCTTATTTGGAAAATCATAAAAAATAAGCAGGCCTCTTTCCCTAAATGCATCCTTTTACACACTTTACACAAGGGTAAAATGTCAAACATACAGAAAAAACGTTTTCCAATCTTTATTGCTTTGAATTCTGATTTAACAATAAACCAAAAAAAAATTAAATGAATGAGTTATTATGACTTAAAAGCAACAGATAAAAATAATTAAGAAATTGAAATTCTCCTCTCAGTCTTTCGAAAACATAAGCTTTTGTAAAAACTTTGTTAAATTTTAAAATTAGTATTAAGTCGGTGGTGAAAATTTAATTTTAAAAGTTATACCAAAAGGTTATACGCCCCCTGAAATAAATTAAGATTATATTAACAAGGTGAGTTAAAAGTAGCTGTGAACAATAAAAGCAATAATTACTATTAAGTAAATTTAACTACCAACCACATTATTAATATACAAATTATTATTATATTTACTATAACTAATAATAATAAACAAGTAATCGTTTAAAATTCTAAAACGTGATTTCTTAATTAAACTTTAAAACCATTAATTGTCTATTATTCTTAATAAGATGGGCTTCCATAGAGTAAGCGTTAGTACAATAAATCATAACTATTCACGTTATGGTTTGAGAAATGTTGATAATGTCTGAAAATTAAGTAAACATTTGATGTTATGAAAAAATACTTACTTTATTACGTTTATACATGTATGTACATATAGATGCATTTTTTGGCTACTTGAAAAAAACTGGATTTATTTAAATATAAAATATATTATTGAGCCTAATAAAAAAATATTATGGACTGGGAATAGCAAGCATTTAAAAGTTTTTTATCATTGTAATTAGATAAGATTGTTTTGGGTCATGTAAGCCATTTAAATTTCTCTGCACTTCGACCTACGAAGATCTTTTGTGTCTACTTTAATCTACAAAAACTCTAGTATGCCAATACTTCTAGCGAGGTTAAGCAGCTTTCTAGATAGCATATTCCTTATTTGATAGGTAGTTTGTAGAACAATGGTACGCATTCGTATAGTATATGTTCCGCCGTTGCTTTGGCGCTTTCGCAGAAACGTTTTCACTTTCGGATTTGCCCATTATTTAAGGGCAATATTTAATTTTGTATCTTTTTTGCTCATTTCTAGAAGGAATTTTGCTTTTCCAGGTGATATGTCTATAAATCTTTTAGCTTGCTCAGTCCTGCCGTATTCCTCCAGTGAGATAGTAGTCGATCGAATGAATGCGGCTTTTTGTAAAAACAAGGGATTATTTGAATTCTCAGACTAGCTTTGACTGATAAGTAAAACAACTCAGAGCCTTTAAAGCTGCTTCACTGTCTTCCAACGCTATCATCTATCTTGGACCCATCTATATACCACACCAGTGATTCCTCTTCCAGCTCTGGTTCAACTTCTTTAACCGTATGACGGTTTCTTATAACCACTTCAAACGGTGTCTCAAAGTCAAACTTAACTGGCATGGTGTCTAATGTTTGGTTTAAGGAAGCCAGTAGATTTTTTCCCAAGATCCTTATATGACCAACCAAATTACCAGGTTTTTGTCTGTTGCAGTCGTAAGCACTAGCTGCAGCTGTCTATGACCTGGCACCCATATTAAGGTGACCTTGCTATTTCTTGCCAATTTCTTAAGGGATTGTTTGCATTCCTAGACTAGCTTTGACTCATAAGTAAAAGATCTCAGAGTCCTTCAAGCTGTCTGACTGTCTGTAAGAATATAGATAATTGCCCTTCGGGTGTCTCTACGGAGACACTCCTCACTCCAAACGAATATCTATAGCATATGTCTTTGCCTGAAATATAGTTGGGGCGTTACCAAGGGATTCAGTTTTGAAGTCAAACTTGACTGGCGTGGTGTCTAATGGTTGGTTTAAGGAAGCCAGTGGAATTTTGTCCAAGAACCTTAGATGACCAATGAAATCATCAGGTTTTAAGTTTTTTTGACTATTACAGTCGTAAGGCACCAACTGCAGCTTCCCCCATAATGCAATATTGCAGCGGAGGTAGACCCAGCAATACCTCTAGGGCTGCTGGGGGGCACGTTGTCATTACCCCTGTGATTTCCAGCCAGCCGTTGCACTTTCTGGAACTTAGCACATGCCGTTAATTGCTTAATTTTTGGCCACCACACTAATGAAGCATAGGTGACCATGGTCTTGATAATCGTTTGATACAACCAGATTATTTTCGGTTTCAAACCCCAAGTCTTCACAAATGTCCTACGGCAAGTCCAGCTTGCCACTAAGGCTTTTGAAAAGATTTTTTCCATATGATTGTTCCAAGTTAGTTTTTGATCCAAGATCACTCCTAGATATTTTACCTAGTGGGAAAATTTTACTTCGATATTGTTCATGGTTGGAGCGGTGAGAGTATCTGCGTCTCCTGGTTAACGGTATTAAAATTGTTTTGCCTGTATTAACCTTAAGACCCTCCTTCCGTCATTATTTTACCTCAAAGGCCAAACTGCATCTACGCCGAATAGAATTTAAGAGATTTGGGGTGATATTAAAGACTGGATACCATTTTGGAGCCAATTCAACAGAATTGACGGTGACGAAGATCTTGCAAATGAAGATAAGTTTCAATATCTATTTCAGGCTACAATTCCAAAATCCCTTGCCCGACAGTTAGTTGAAAGCTTTCCTCCTAGTGCGAAAAACTATTCTAAGGTGTTTGAAAGTTTGAAGTCGTTTGGAAAGGAAGAATTACTAATAGAATTCTATGTTCGAGAACTTTTGAAACTTGTATTGAACAATCTAAAAGAGAAATCTAGTATAGGTGCACTTCAGACAAACTTGAATGTCAGTTGCAGTCTTTAGAAGCTTTGGGTGTAACTTCCGACAAGTACGTTGCAATGCTGTTTCCACTATTTGAATCTTGTTTACCTGAAGAACTTTTGAGACTTTGGCAGCGGAGTCAGACTAGTACTGATCCGATTGAAAGCCCTGGTAGAATTAAATAATGCCGGTTGAAGAATTTAATGGAGTTTCTCAACAAAGAAGTGGAGAATGAAGAGAAAATTAGCCTAACCACATCATTTGAACCGCAAATGAGAAGGAATGAGCCATGAAAAGACTCAGTGTTAACCACCGCTTCTAGTCTGATAAATAACCATAGAACTCCTAAGTGCGTATTCTGTAAAGACACCCATTCCAGTGAAAACTGCACAGAAGCTGGTACTATGAACATCCAAGAAAAAAAGAATATTTTGTCATCTAAGGGGTGTTGTCATATATGCCTGAGATTTGGACAGCAACAAGATGCAAAGTGAAAATTGAATGTCAATAATGTAAAAATCGACATGTTACACTGATGTGTTCAGAGTCCAAGACGCCAGTTGTTGATAAAAAACCAGAAAAATCATCAAAGATAGAAGAATATTCAAAAGTTGAAAATCTTGCTAATTTAACAAGGAATCTGGTTTTTTGCAAACCCTCCTTGTCGAACTAAGAGCGATAGTAGTTGTAGAAAAGTTAGTGCTATAATTGATACAGGGACTTATCAATCTTATATTAATAAATTCACCGCATCCAAAATGGATTATGAACAACTGGGGAAGAAGTCTATGATTCACGAACTTCTTGAAGGAGATCAGTTTGAGATGATTAATTATATTGTTTATAATATCAGACTGGAAAATTTGAACAAACAATATGCATGCAATTTCTAAGCCCTTGATCAGCCTATAATTTGTAGCAATCTTACGTCTATCGAAGAAGGTCCTTGGACGACAGAACTAAAAGAACTCGGTATATGTCAGATACTCAAGCGGATCTTATTGAAGTTGCTGGTACTTTTCGCAGGAAAAAAGTATACTTTGAAATGTGGTTTAGTTGCTATAGAAACATTTCTTGGATGGACTCTTTTGGGAAAAGTTAGGACATCTTGTTTGGTTAACACCTCAACGGCGATGATGACTACCTCATTGTTCTGTAGATCTAATAAATTATCCGATCTTTGGAGCCTTGATATTCTTGGAATATCTGATCCTGCAGAAGAACGGTCAAGATAGGAAGTGGAATTTGCAGTATTGGAACATTTCCAAAAAACTGTTCATATCAATGAGTAAGGTAGATAGGAAATTGTTATGCCTTGGATCGAAGGTTATCCACCTCTACCCAGAAATTTAAATTAATCCAAACGAAGACTGAATAATTTAATATTGAAGCTAAAAAAGGAATTTTATTATAACAATTATCATCAAGTTTTCATTGAATGGCTGAAAGAAGGTGTCATAGAATATGTTCCTCAAAATGAGGTGATTAATGATGGCCACTACGTTCCGCATCGCCGTGTCGTAAAACTGAACAGTTCCACGACGAAAATCAGACCAGTTTTTGACGCTTCAGTGAATAAAAAAGGACACCCTTCTATGAATCAATGTTTAGAAAAAGGCATTAACTTGATAGTATTCATCCTTCTATTCTACTAGGATTTAGACTTACCATAGTTGGGATAATTGCTGATATTAGGAAACATTTCCTCCAGATTAGTCTAGCTCATTCTGATAGAGATGTACTTCGTTTTCTTTGGATCGATGAAAATGGCGTTCTTACCCATTTTCGACATACAAGGGTAGTGTTTGGAGTTAACTGCAGCCCATTTCTTCTTGGTGCTGTTTCAGAAAATTGTCAGACTTCCTATGACAAAATAATCATCAAAATATTAAAGAAAAGTTTTTATGTCGACAATTGTGTCACGAGTCTCGAAGATTTCTATCATCTGTTTTACAAATTATTGAGATTAATATTGAAATGAAAAACATTTGTGTAGAACAGAAATGAAGAAATCCAACCCCTGACGAGAAAAGAAGACTGTAATTTCATTCTTGGTACATTTAAATCCTGCAGATTTACTATCAAGAGGTTGTTCCTCGAAGCAGTTATTGGAGTCTAAAATGTGGGAGGGAGCTTCTTAGTTATTGCAGGAGAATAGCCAATGGTCTAGAGAACAATTTACTTCTGACTGTTCAATATTTATGAAAGAGGCAAAAAATACGATATTTGGTTATTTTAATACGGAAATAGTAATTTATGCAACAAGTGCATAAAGTGGTACTTTTTTTCACGATTGGGAAATTTGCGCGCACGAACCGAAGGTGAGTGCCGCAATCCCAAGAGTGAAAAAGGCACTTTATGCATGTGTTGCATACAATATTTTTTCGACGATCGTAAGAAATTTTGTCCCATACTTACTTTATTTTCCGTTTTGTTGCAGAATTAGTAACAGAATGTAGCCTATTAATTTGTAGATAAATAAACAGAGAGAACAAATATAACAAATATATGTTTCTTCCTCGAAATTCGAATTATTTTCTTCCATTTTACTCAGTACACGAAATACTAACTGTCAAATCACAAACAAATTACTTAGCGTTTCTAAAATGTCAACTCTTATTTGGTTTTCCATAGGTGACGTGATTGGCCGATTCTATGTGTTTTATAATGAAATTTTCTATAATTTGGTTAACAGGAATAATTTTAAATACTTCCCAGTTTTGATAACCTATCCCTGGATAGGTATAAGTATTTAATAAATAAAAAAAATAGTTCCGACGCGGGATTCGAACCGACGACCTCTTGCTTAGTAGAACCTTGTGCTTGCTCATACGCTATCGTGACAGACCACTAAATTGATGACAAAACTTCTTATAACTAGACTGTAAGCTGTCATTTTACTTTTTTTAACATGTTAAAAAAAGTAACTTTTTTTAACACGTGAAAAAAAGTGGTACTTTATGAACTAATAACTGTGAAAAAAAGTGGACTTTTTTTAACGATCGTCGAAAAAGGATTATTCTTGGTATTATCATTACTTTTCTAAATACCAAAAAATTGTGAAATTAGTAGGATGGGTTCGAAGATTTGTTAATAATTGTCGCAAACAAGAGAACTTTTTAAGTCCCAACCTTTCATTCGAAGAAATTCAAAATGCCAAAAATTTAGTGATTAAATTCATTCAGCAAGAATATTTTAGTGGAATTAAAGATACGAGCCTCTCTTCTGTCCATACGAAGACGAAGATGGAATAATTCGTTTAAAAACAGAAATTTCAGAAAGAGACGATATTCCTAAATTTAGATATCCTTCGATTACCTTCGAAACACATAGATGTGTCCAGAATGATTTATGATTTTCACTGGGCCACTATTTGTACAAAAAAACTCCAAAGTGTGGATTTGTATTTTTACGTGTGCAGTTTATAGAGCGATGCACTTAGATTTAGCTTCGACTTTATCCACAGATAGCTTCCTCCAAGCATTCAGGAAATTCATCAGTAGAAGAGGTAGGCCTATTGTTGTTTATAGCGACAATGGGACAAATTTTGTGGGAGCGGATAACGCATTTGAAAAAATCGATTAGGATAAAATTTCCGAATATGGTAAAGCCAAAGGTTTCACTTAGAAATTTTCTCCCCCCCACCTGTGTATGGTGGGGTGGCTGGTGAGAGAGGTTGATAAGACTTTTGAAAGACCTCTTGAGAAAAACACTATGCAGAACATCGCTTACTTATGACGAACTATCAGCTACACTCTGTGAATGTGAGGCATTGATGAACTTCAGACCACTGACTTACGTCTCTGATGATATTTCAGATCTAACTCCACTAATACCATCAATGTTCTTACATACAGATATTGACAACATTGATACAGTAGGTTTGAACAAACGTCGATATAGATTAAAACTAAAACAAGAGTTGTTAAGGAGATTCCATAAAGAATACTTAGGACAATTGATACTGAAACCAAAGAAATATTCTTCTGGTGACATAAGAGTCGGAGATGTTGTTATATAGGAAGTGATTTCACAAAACAAATAGACTGGCTTTTAGCATTAGTAGTTGATACATATCTAGGAAAGGATGGAAAAACTCGAGTTGTTCGATTAAAAACTTCATCAGGATTGCTAAACAGACCAATCCAAAGATTATATCCTCTAGAAATAACTTCTTGCGAACAGATGCAAGATTACAAAACAAAGCTGCAAAAAGAAGATGAAGCAAAAGAAAATGTTATAGGAAGAAATAAAGAGCTTGGTGGATTATCGTCTGATTTTGACTGAGATCCAGGAAAGTGAGTCTGTAATAGCATTCAAAGACTTTCTGCTTGGTCTTCAGTATATTCTCCGTTCGACTTTTTAAATAAGCCGAACTTGTTAGTGTGATCTTTTATGAGTAATACTTGTAGACGCTGTGCTTGGGCTAATTTCGTTTTCCATTCGCGCAATTTTCACCAAGATTTTCTCTTAGACCTTCGGAGTTCTTTATTGTACGCAATCAGAGCTTTTTTGTAATCCTCCCAGAAACCTTTATTTTTTGCTCTGTTGAGGAGCTGCCTAGCTGCTTTTCTGAGTTTGGCTAGCTCTTTGTTCCACCAAGGCACATCCCTTCTGGTTGCCTTTTGTTTTAAGGGGAAGCTAATTACATATGCCGTAATGATAACATTCATTCTCAAGATCCTCTTCGTTGTCGAGTAGTAATTCTATTCCTTCAAGGATGTTCCTTATAAAACCCTATACTCCTCGATGACTGACTCCAATGAGCCTTCATCCAAATCAGCATGCATATACTCCGGGAAGGTCCACCGATTCGGCCCTACACCAAGTGGTTGGCAGAATCGAGAGATCATTGGATAATAAAGA
Source organism: Ophraella communa (assembly GCA_035357415.1). Lineage (NCBI taxonomy): Eukaryota > Metazoa > Arthropoda > Insecta > Coleoptera > Chrysomelidae > Ophraella > Ophraella communa. The sequence goes on from CM068984.1 coordinate 17,745,228, forward strand.
ATCCACACTGGGTATATTTATAGATATCGAAGGAGCGTTCGATAAAACGACTTTCCCAACAATCACCCAGCAACTTAACTCCAGGAATATATCCCTGGTGGTAGGAGAATGGATACTCAAGATGCTCTCTAGTAGAGCAATAAGTATAAATGTAGAAGACATTGCTGTGAGGGGACTGGTCATGAGGGGATGTCCGCAGGGAGGGGTCTTATCACCCCTTCTTTGGAACATAGTCCTGGATACCCTGATTAGTCACCTCAACAGTAATGGTTTCTACACAATTGCATATGCAGATGACATAGTTATCTAGCAGACCAGCAAATTTGTGAACACACTGTGCGATAGAGCGCAGGATGGCCTCAAATTAATAGAAACATGGTGTAAGGAACACTCACTGTCGATCAATCCCAAGAAGACAGGGATGGTCCTTTTCACTAGGAAAAGAAGCTTATCGGGCTTGAAACCCCCCGAAATTTTCAAAAGCAAACTAAACTTCGCTGAAGAGGTGAAATACCTCGGTATTACCCGAACAGAGCAAAAAGAGCATATGTGGCCTATGAGCAGTGTCGGAGGACAGTGGGACGCACATGGGGTCTCTCGCCCCGTGTAGTCACCTGGATCTACACAGCAATAATAAGACCTATGCTAATGTACGGAGCTATTGCATGGACACCTAAAACTCTACAAGCAACGGCTATCCAAAACTGTATCAAATACAACGAATGGCTTGTCTGAACATGACAGGAGCCATGAGAACAACACCAACCGCGGCAATGGAATTGGTTACTGGTCTGACACCTCTCGACCTGCACGTCAAGGAGGTTGCGCTAATGGCCATGCTACGATTGCGCACGGCTGGTGTAAACCCCGAGGTAGGAATGGGTCAACTGAGGCTGGGCCTGTGGAGGGAGGCACTTACTGCGGTGCCTCTGCTACAGGTGGCCGGTGACGCAATTGAACCCAAGTTTGTGTTTAATAAACCCTACAAAATACAAATAAAACAGAACACTGAGGCGGATGCTGCAAATGCAATACGCATATACACAGACGGCTCAAAAATCAAGGAAGATGTCCCCTGGTGACCTGTCTTCCTTCCTGGATAAGGCAGGATGGACAATGTCCTAGGAGGGTGGCTCCTTGAGAGGATGTACAATAGGCCATATTGTGGCCTAAGTACTTTGGGTCTATACTCACCCTTCCTACTCTACAGATACAGATACAGATACAGATAAATAATTAAGAAAAAAAGGATATAAGTTTAAATTTTTTTCTTTTATATGATGAATTTACCATAAAACTTCTTTATTGGAACTACACAATAAATCTTAATAAACACACACACAAAACTAACTTGATAAAAGATGAGTCCTTATAAAGAAACACTAACATCAGGAGTCGATTCAATAATTAAGTCCATTATTCTATGATGTACAAGCTAAAACTAAAAATAAAAATAAACATTAGTATATGACAATACTGAATAATATTAATTTAATATTAGCTACATGAGACAAATTCTAATAGTTAGCTTAATTAAAATATCAATAAGATAAAACTAAAGTTAATATAATGATAAGTATGATAATATTTTAATAATTAGTTATAAGATAAAAACAAATAAGTATAGTTGATTATAAACCACTATTTAGAGTAGAAAAATATACAAACATATTTAATTAATTTTATGATTAGTATAATTTAAACTTAATAAACAAACATTGGTAATAAAAAACAAAATAAGCATTATTATAGATTAAAATTATAACCAAATAAATAATGTTACTTACCAAAACAATATGAGACTTCATTTTAAGCATCTATGAAGAAGAAAAATAATTTGAAAAAGAGGAGAATGCAGAAACAAATAATAAAAATTTAGAAGAAACTGACAGAAACAGAGATAAAGATGTTGAAACTAAGGAAATTAAGATAAATAAATTAATGGAAATTGATATCAAATATGACATGGATGAAAGCAAGAATAAGATTAATTCAAGTATAATTATAGATGTAGAAGAAACCAAGTAAATTGAAGTGTTACCCGAACAATTAAATAAAAGGAAATTTATGGAAACAAAGAATAAAGATGAAGAAATAAATATGAATACCGATGCTGGAAAATTTAAAAGAATGAGAGAACAAAACAATGCTAAAAAGCTACAGATGATGATGAAAGTTACAAAAACCATGAGGAGTCTTATAGAAAGAAATTGGAAGAAGGTGAAGAAGAAATTGAATATTTTATTGAGCAGGGGGAAGGTAGTACCAAGGTATAGATAATATTGATAATTGTATTTGTAGGTAGTCAGTAAGTTTTTTGTTGTTTGAATTTTAAAATGTTGTATTCTATATTAAAATTTTATATTATACCACCCCAATCAATATATTAATTTAAATGAAAGTTAGATCAATTCAGGGTTAAATTAATGACAAAACGTTACAAATTTTAATTGATACAGGAAGCGAAACCTCATTAATAGATTCAAAATTAATTTCAAAATTAAATAATATAAAAGAAAAAGAAATTAAAATTCAAAAAGTAGTATTAACTGGTATTAACAGTAAATAAACTATATGATATTAAAATAAATTTAAATAAAATTGTTATAAATTGTCAACTACTAGCAGTACCAAACTTAGATAGTGATATAATAATTGGAAATGATATATTAGAAAAATTAGAAGCTATAATCAATTATGAAGAGAAGAAGATAAGATTAAATGGTATATGGATATCAATGAATATGGTGGAAGAAATAGAAGATAATAAGAAGAACATTAATTATATTAAAAATGATTATGAAGATGATAAAGAAGAAAATTATGGGTATGAAGTAGGAAGAAGAGGTGAAGAAGATGTATTAGAAAATGATGAATTGGATTGTGATGAAAAATATTACAATACTGTGAAAGAGTTGTTGATGAAATATGGAAGACTTATGTCTAAGGAGCCAAGAGTAGCTACTAAATATGAACATAAGATGGAAGTGAGAAATATTGAAAATTTTAAAGTTAAAACATATCCTATACCATATAAATTGAAAGACAGAGTAAAGAAAGAATTGGAAATTTTAGAAAATGATGGAATAATTGAAAGAAGCAATACACCTTATATTAATCCACTAGTAGTTGAACCAAAGAAACAATTAAAATATGTAGAATATGTCAATTGAGTAAAGAAAAAAAATTTCATAATGAAAATATACCAAAATCAATAAAATCAGAAAAACCTTTGGAAGTAATATCAATAGATTTTATGTCAAATTTAGTAAAAAGTTATCAGGGAAATAAACACATATTAGTAATTGTAGATATTTTTTTCAAAATTCATTTATATTAAACCAACTAATAAAACAAACACTAAAGTCATTTGTGAAATCATGTTAAAATATTTTGAAAAGGTAGGCAAACCAAAAAGATGTATTTTAGATAATGCTACTTATTTTAATAATAAAAGATTTAAAAACTATGATTAAAAATAATAAAATTTTAACATTTACAAGTATTAGACACCCTGCATCTAATCCTACAGAAAGGTATATTAAAGAAATAATAAGGTATCTTGGAATTTTGACACATAATGAACATAGAAATTGGGAAAACAACATTAAAAACATAGAATATTTCATAAATAATACACCAAATACAGCAACACAAGAAACACCCATCAAACTTATGAAAAATATAGAACCAGATAGACCGTTTAATTGAAAAAGTTAATAATAAATTAAAAAGAAATGCAGACCGATATATAAAAAGGAGATATAAAAATATAAAGAATAGTATTTAAAGCAGGCGACCCGGTAATTGAAAGGTCACTACAGGTAGCTATTAAGAAACAAAATGAATGTGCAAAATTTAAATTACCATTTATAGGACCATTTATTATAGAAAAAGCATATGAAAATAGTTATATTTTAAAAAATCCATATAATAATTTGTTAAGGGGTAAGGCAAACGTAAAAAACTTGTATACTTATTACAAATAAACAACATTTTAAAGATCTTGCTCAATTTATAAAATAAGATAGTATTTAAGGTGTAGATAGTAGAATAAATATAAATATTTATATTGTATTTGAATTACCAATTAGAAATATAAGTCATGAATAAATAATTAGTGGTTATATGCAAATAAATAGATTGGAATTTATGTAGAAATGTTACGGATGATTGTTTGTAATGGACAATAAAAGTGTATGTTAAAATAAAAAGAAACCTAATAGAATTTGAATTGTAATAGATTTAGATAAAATAAAATGGAATTAAATTTTAAAAATTATTACCGAGTAATAATTTATTAAAATTAAATTGGGGGAAATTTGTAATGATTTAAAATAATAATAATAATAACTTATCAAAATATAATTAAGATTGTGATAAATAATTAAGAAAAAAAGGATATAAGTTTAAAATTTTTTCTTTTATATGATGAATTTACCATAGAATTTCTTTATTGGAACTACACAATAAATCTTAATAAACACACACACAAAATTAACTTGATAAAAGATGAGTCCTTATAAAGAAACACTAACATCAGGAGTCGATTCAATAATTAAGTCCATTATTCTATAATGTACAAGCTAAAAATAAAAAGAAAAATAAACATTAGTATATGACAATACTGAATAATATTAATTTAATATTAGCTACATGAGACAAATTCTAATAGTTATATAATGTAAAAATAGTTTAATTAAAATATCAATAAGATAAAACTAAAGTTAATATAATGATCAGTATGATAATATTTTAATAATTAGTTATAAGATAAAAACAAATGAGTATAGTTGACTATAAATCACTATTTAGAGTAGAAAAATATCCAAACATATTTAATTAATTTTATGATTAGTATAATTTAAACTCAATAAACAAACATTAGTAATAAGAAACAAAATAAGTATTATTATAGATTAACCAAATAAATAATGTTACTGTAATGATTCCATATATTTAATGTATCAGGTGATAGTGTAAACTTGATATAATTCATGATTTGATGCAGGATATTATCTTGAAAGAATCTTAAAAGATATTGAAATTTATCATATATAACATAGTAAAGAAAGTGATTAAAATTGTTTGTAAACAAAGACTGAACAATTATAAGTTTACAAATAACTTTGTGACCGATAAAACTAGTGAAAAGGCACTGTAAATAGTGATACGGTGACAAACTTGAAATAAAGACTAAAGAAAGTGATTATAATGTAAGGACATGAATTTAACATTAAGTGTTTAATTTAGTTTTATTGTGTGTAATTATGTATTATGTAAGATATTTAATTTTAAATTGTTAATTTATAATATTAAGTGTTGTTATATTGTTTATTTGATTAATTTTACATAAAAATTGTTACGACGCAATAAGTTTTAAATGCAAATATAAAACAAAATAAGTATATTTGTAAAAAGAAAAAGTTTGCTGGCCATATTTGACAATATAAATTTTTATTCTATGCTAAAATTAAATATGAAAAGGAAATATTTGCTCATAATTGTCATAATTTTATTATAAATTGTTAAAATGTCCGCCATTGTATAGCTCCAGTAAATTGTTAATTTAGTAAGGAAAACTGGGATTAAAAATTAAAAGAGGTTATTTTTGTAATACTATAAGTTATATAATTTCATTATGCATCAATTAGAAACATAGAAAATCTCAAATAAAAAATTTAATTTTTTAAAAAAATTCATTAAATTAAGGTTAAAAAAACAAGAGACATTCGAAAAATACGCCATTGTTATAACTTCCGGCGTGAGCATATAAAAACCCAAAAAAATTTTATAAAGAGGTCATTCTAATTTCACCTGTAAGCCGATCCACGCTTGATTGTTTTTAAAATTACTGTTAATTAATGGCTGACTTCCTGTAAAAATTAAAAATGGCCGCACAATAACTTATGTAAAAGTTATATGAATTTATAATTATTGGACAATTGGAAACTGGATATTTTAATAAAAATCTATCAGTAAGAATTAAAATAAGATTTATTTATACTAACCTGCTCCAATAAATTTGGATATCTGGAGAAGTGGTTAAAAAGTTTTCCATTTTTGAGAAGCCGAGAACGAGGTAATAATTTCTGGGACAATTCCATTTCAAAGCACAAACTCATCATTGGTTCTACGAAGAAAGATCCACCCAAGGAAGTGATTTATACGGTATGTGTTTACTATAACTTATTGTAACCATAATCACTTTCAAAATACTTATAAACTTATTGTGAATGGTAAATTTCAATATCCATTAAAAACTTTTCTAACACAGCTTGATTTGAATATAAAATTTCTTTACAATATTTTAACAACGGCTAACAACCACACGACAATAGAATCTGTTCTATGCGAGTATAACCGAAATAATTTCATAGTTCAAATCTACATGCGCATAACTAGGTTATTCAGAGTCGTAACGTAATATAGATAAAAGAGAGTTTTCGCAGCTACAACGACAATTTTAACGTTCACGTCTTTAATATTTTACGTACGTCTATTGCTTTGCGTACGTCAAATATTTAGCGTGTCACGACAAAGACGACGAAATTACGGATGTAAATGACGTCCGTTAAATGACTATTGGACCATAAAATTAAGGCCAAATTGAAGGAAAAGAAGCAAGCTGAATAATTTCTTCCATCGTCTATAATATTGCACTAATTAAAGTATGGGTGTAGGTTATGTTTTGTTGTTGTTTACCTTTTTTTAACGTCCACGACAAGTTATGGCTGCGAAATCTCTGCTGACATTTGTTACGACAACGTAAAATGTTGCGTACGTCAAATTTAACGGTTGCTTTACGTATGGAATGCGAAAACTCTCTAAAGTGTACGTTACTTCATAGTATAATAAATAAAATAAATATTTTTGTCATTGATTTATATTTGAACCGACTTCTGAGATTAAGAAAACAGCTCATGCTTAATAATACACATAAATAAGCTAAAAATAATAATAATAACAGATTAAAAATTTAATATATTGATTTAAATCTGATAATTTTAAAGTTTTGATAATATACAGTTTGTATAAAATAAAATAAGTGATGCTAAAGAAGTTTTAAGGTCTTTTGGATTACTAAAAGTGAAATATAAATTAAATAAACATCATCAATAAACTTTAGCCCCACAAATCTTTAATATAAAATAAAAAAAAAATAAAAACAATAAATATAATAACAATTACATTAATTAAAATAATTTTTATCAATTATTATCAATTGTAATTTATTACAATATTTATACATATATTGTAATGATTAAAAACTAAATTAAAATAATCTTACCTTATATGTCAGAACAGTCCATGTTTTGTAAAGAAAAAGGATATACAATAATAATAGTCTTCAATGAAATGAATTTCGATGCTTCTTTTATTTGAAAGTATACACATTTAACTAGGAACACTGAATAAACTATGAGTCCAACAATAATTTGAGTTTAAAAATACTATATTTCAGTAGTATGGTTGGATTATCTTTGTCTTAGATGTCGAATCCTGCATCAAGTTCAAATTACCTAAAAAAAGAAACAATAGAAACGTAAACCATATTAGTTAATCATTCTGATTAATAGCAGGTAGCCATAACTTCGCTCCGTTTAAAATTAAAAATTAACAAGGAAAAAGTAAAATTTAATTAATGCAAGTTAATTTATTATCAATTATAAATGTTAAAGTTTATTTATCACCTAATAAAAGAATCAATTAAGTAATATTAATTAAATAGATTTATCAGAAAGTTACGAAAAATTGCCTATATAAATAATTGAATTTCAACAATTTAAGTCAAATATGTCATTTTGGAAAAAAGAGTATAAATACTGCGGATTTATTTTTTTTGGTCAGTTACATTTCATCAATAGGCGAATTTATGCCGGAAAAACAAAAACATTTAATTAAATTTTAATGGCGGCTTGGTATGAAGTTATAACAAATTGCTACCCCCACCACATAACTGTCAATTGGAAAATTTATGTTTATATCATTATTATTGGAGATATTGGAATAAATTAGACTAATTTATTAAATGAAAATGGAATAAATAGTTACCCACCTGTATTTTATTGTATCCTTGAACATTAAACCAATAAGATTTCCACTAGCCATTTGATTCTGTTCACCGGGAGAGCCAACCGATGCCAAGATGTCAACGAATGAAGCTTAAAGCACACAAACATCTACAGAAGTGAACCAATGCGGTATGTTTTTAAAAAGTTAAATTACAGTAAACATTATTGTCTTTCGATTATAAAATTTTAAATCACATATGTTTCAATTCCTTTTTGTGAAATAAATTGAATGTTTTTACAACGATATATTCAAAATATTATAAATATAAAATCGAGTTATTAGAAAATAGATGTTCGAATCGATTAACGATTTCTTTTAAAGTATCGAAATCATAGATCTGTGATAAACAAATAGTTTTGATAGTAGCAATAAAACTGAAAGTCAACCCACAGTATGTAATTTAATGAAAATATTAAAACAGCGACATGTTTCGGTCACAAGGCCATCTTCAGGCTCTAAGAGAAGAACACAATATGTCAGAGAGAAGAAATACAAAGTTAAATATAATGAATTATCTTGGAGGTCTTTAGTAATAAATAAGTCTAAGAAAGGAAGTTCGTTATCAACCTCACTCAGCTATTGTTGATAAATCTCTTAATTGTTTAAACGAACATATTCAGTCTAATGAAAATTATTTGATTTTGAACATTCCACTCTGATTGATTATATTTATTGTAACTGTTTACTTCTGCTTTAGGTTAGTTTAATTGACTTTTTTTCTTTCTATGTCGGACTCTGTTTACTTGTCAACAAGTTCTGCAATGTTTATATCTCACTTAATGTGTTGTTTTTTATCCTTCAATTTTCATTACATTGATATTATACAATATATAGTTTAATACTATTTTCATGATTTTAACATTTAGTTCCTCTGTTTTAGATATCTATATGTTTCCAATGAACTTTCACTATAGTTGGCAACATTCCCTCAGTTGGTAACTTGTTTTCCGGTGTATTTCCGCACCTTTCCTTACATGTGCTGGTTACTTTGAACGTCCATTCTTTAGTAGAGTGATTTGTACCTCAGTCGATTCACTGTTAAGTGATATGGATTATGACGTTTTTCCACATTCTCTTTATACTCCTTTTCATGAGATTAATTCTTCTGATTATTTCCTCTTATAATCCGGTACCTTACGGTCACTGGTTTTGGAGATTGATCTCCCTGCTCCGGAGAACTCTCCATATTGGTTCTTTTGAACCTGCTAGTGATCCGTTCTCTATCGATTATTGGTTTTGAAGATTGAGCTCCTTGTCTCGGAGAACTTTCCAAAGCGTTTCTTCTTCTAACCCCGCTATTAATCCGGACCCGTTCCTAATTTGGTCTTGGAGATCAATCTCCTTGTTTTGGAGAACTCTCTATAAGCCTGTCTATAGAATGTTGATTCCCGGATTCATTCTAACATATCTACTGCTCTACGCCAAATTTTCTTATTTTCACACATCAACTTCTACATAGTTCATTTTAATAATTAAACTAGATTTGAAACTTTCCTTTTCAACCTCTTTTATTACTTTAACTTCCACTACACAAAATAATTTCCACTTTTCCAATTTCACATTAAAATACTCCCCTTTTTTAATCATAATTTTTACATTGATTTTGTTTGTTCTATAAATGTTAAAATACTTTATTGACTATTATACTAACTATCATTTTCTATTACATGTTAGATTTTATCCTATATGATTTGACTTTTGTACATGTTATATTTTGTCTTTTATATATTTGACTTTGTATTTCTTCTCTCTGACATATTGTGTTCTTCTCTTAGAGCCTGAAGATGGTCTTGTGACCGAAACATGTCGCTGTTGTAATATTTTCATTAAATTACATACTGTGGGTTGACTTTGAGTTTTATTGCTACTATTCGTATTATCCACATTTGAGTTATGGATAACCTCTAAAATTTGAATACTTTTGAATTAACCGATAAACAGTGTTGTATTAAAAAGTTTTTGGTATCATATTTACAAGGTGATTTAATATTGAATATAATATAATTGAACCGACCACTGAATTATAGAGTTCCCATGTGCTTACAAATTTATACCAGGTAATTTTCAATCAATTGAGGTAAAATTAAATTTAAACATATAATAAAATATTTATAGCCCCACAAATATTAAAACTTAATCATTATAAAAAAAATAAATTTATTTAAATAGAAACTTATAATAACTTAGAAAAATAATTTATACTCCATAAAATAATAAATTCAATTAAACTAAACTTAAAATAGATACTATATATACTTTTTAAAATTTGTATACATTACAATATATATATATATATATTATTTTATTAAATTAATTTAAATAAAATTTTAATTTGAGGCGGTGTATACATGTATTCCCATTTTTTAGTGCACTAGATGATTTTTTATTAGTGATTTGTAATACAAAAAATTTAGGTTTTTTATTTTTTTAAAGTTTATTTCAAGGTAGAGCCATAAACAAAAGTTGTTTTAAAAGTGTGCCAAATATTAAAAAAAAAATGCAGTAAAATGTATTAAATACAAAGCTAATATAATTTTTTTAACAAACTTGATATCAAAAATAAAATTATTAAAAAAAAGTTTAAATAATTTAGTTTCCAAGATATTGAAAGAAATTCATTTAGTGAAAACGTAATTAACTTTTAAATCCAATTGTATCGACAAATCATCCTTAAGCAAATCTTAAACCATTGATTTACTATAAAAGTTTTACTACACTACAATCTCTGACAAGTTTTCGTTACATTACTTTTGCGATGAACCTCTCGTAATAAATGAAAAAAGAACTTTGTGTGCACGTTAGTAATAAACCGCGTTTATTATTGAATAATTATTGCATAAAATATAAGGCGCCCAAGTGTCTCGTTTTGCAGTATCCTGGAAAAAATCATCATGGGTGGCTGATCTCCGCAACACCAGACACGGTCGCCGTACACTTACTATACAGCAGGAAGTGAAAATTGTGGGTCAGTAAGATGTTTCGCGGCACCTTTTACTGCAATGCAGTCGAGAAAGAATGTTGACCTTGACTTACTGACTACAATTTCGTTGATGGACCTACTACTAAGGCCGCGACCGCGACCACCTAACTGATCAATTAATGATTGAACGACACGATATCTTTAAATATTTTTGTATTAATAATATTAAAAATCAAGATTATTTACTTACTCTTTGATAAGAAACAATATTTTTCTACTTATAGGATATATAAATAAGAACGAAGCAAAAATGAGGATATAAATAAAGGAGGTGAGTTGGTAATTATGATTATACACAGTTGTCTACCTTTCACTTTATTCCTTTTTTTATATAGTATTATTTTTTTATTATTGTTAAAATACTTAAAATTTATTCCAATACAGACAGACAAAAATAAATACAAATCTTCTATAGGACCAAATATTATAGATGTACTGAAAAATGTAACATTTCGTATTTCGTATTTATTTCGTTGTATAGTGTATTATTCTTCAATATTTCTATATCTGCTTTGAAAAATTATATCCTTGGCTAATATTGGTTAAAACATTTAATTTAAACCCACTATAGTGACTTTTTGATTGCCAACTTATCTGAATGTTAAATATTAAACTCGTCCCCTTTTTATAGATATATTCATTGTTATGCTTTCTTAATTTGCAAGCTTGAATTTTAGTATTTCGAGAAAATGAAACATTTTTATTTGTACAAAATGTCTTTAGTGAAAGTGACTTTTATAGCAAAAAATAGACAGGTATTTTCAGTCCTTTACCCTTATATTTTAGCTGTTTTCAGATATCATTTAAAAAATTGACATTTAAATATAAGATTTGTTTGCAGCTAAATTCACGAAATAATTTGATTTTGTAAGTACTTGAAAAATGAATTTATAACGACATATTCATTAAATATGATGATGTAAAAAATCTCGGAATATTTGGTATCTCATAAGTATGGGTTATCAATTTAAAGCGAATGATTTCATAATGTCAAGTCATGTCAAAATAATAAAATTGGATTCAACTCAAAAAGGTTCCAATCAAGTGAGAGACCAGTTAATAAATTAGGCTGTCTGATTTTTTTTCTTGCAGTGGGTGCTAATTGACGAAGAGACCTATTTAGTTGTTCTTTATAAAAGATTTGAAGAAGTGAGTGAATTTAAATAAAATGTCTGATAAATACAGTGAATGACCAGTTCACCCATTAAAAACCGAATTTAAAAAGAGTGAACAGGCAAAAAAAAATCCTTTACAAGAATAAATGATGTGAATTGATCCTAACCTCAAATTATTTTAATAGAAAAGAACATTGGTGAATGAGTATTTTATTGGATGTTTATTAATAAGTAAACCAATGAAGTATTTCTTTATATTTTCAGATTGGAAGCATACGACGTAATAATAATTTTATTAAGAACAAATTTTTTCTACACCTATGGAATAATATGTCTATTATTTACGGTTTTTCTTTAAATAATAGTAGTAGTTATATTTACCTGTTGGCTTATGATCCATAAGCCAACGGTATTTTGACCAATCACAGGCCACGAATTTCATAAGCCAACAGATATTCTAATGTTATCTAAGGTTTTATTAGCTATCCATGGTAACGGAAAAGGTTCAAAGATGTACAATGATTGTACTAAATCTAATACTTTTTGATTGTAAAGGCATATTTAGTACCTCTTTAAAACATATGGATGAAATTTTGATAAAATGAAATTGATAAATAATCTTTGTATTACATAATTACACAAATTATTAAATTTTAACGCAAATTAATGTCAAATGGTATATTTAAATAAATTTAATTTAATCTGGTTTTTAATTATTTCATGTGTAGAAAAAGTATATTATTATACTCGCGATTATGGCCATTATTAACTCGGCTAACAATCTTCACCCTCGTCAATAATGGCCTACATAATCGCTAGTGTAATAATAATCAAACAGGTTGACAGGTCTACTTTGACAATAGCGTCACCATTCCTGCCAATTGTCAAGAAAATTGTTATTATGTTTTCTTGAGACCGTGTCTCTACTATATGGTTCTCCACTTATGTAGACAATAAAAACGATTTTTTCTACCTTTTTGACGTTTATTAATTTTTATGACATCTACAAAACTGTTATTATACAAATTTACTGTTGTCTTGACAACATATTTGACACTCCCATCTGCAATGATTTCACTAGCTTTAAATTCAACAAAATTCCAACAACCAATCAATTAACGTAGGTACCAAAATCATTGCATAACAATATTTATTACCCAAAACAACATAAACAAGAACTTTTGCAGACAAACAATGTAACAATTGTATTTAGATCTCTGTACTTACTTAACATATGATCGTTTGTTACACAAATCTATGAAACAAAACTCTAAATGTATGAAACTACTATATAGGTACTAAAATAATATAAGAACAACACGCATATAAACTCATACTATTAATCAAAAGAGCATAGTAAACTTCTGTTTACTAGCTATGCCAAAAAATATTATCTAATCAAAATTAAACTTTTTGGGCTTTTTGATCTCACGACCAGCCCTTGTAGTCAACTTAGGGGTGAGTTCTAAGTTGTTGTGAGACTTAGTTAACGATTCAGGAGAGTTAGTCATCTGGGGCTTATTATCGTTTTCACTTACCGAAATCTTAATCAAGTCATTTTCTATAGGTGTTTCTGTGATATTTGCTTCGAGTGGGAATAACTTCTGAAAGGGGCGAATGAGTTCACCGCTTTGAATTTTTACTCGGGCTACCCTACATTTACCATCTTGCCCGGGAATGATTTATAAGACTCGTCCGAGTAGCCAAAGTTGTATTTTTCTTATTCTCCGTCTCTACTAATACTATATCACCAACCTTAATTGTCGTTTTACCTGTATGACCATTCATCTGTATTAGTAGGCTCAAGTATTCTCGCACAAAGCGTTCTCTTAGCTGATCTCGTACACTTCGCACATATTGAACTCGTTTAATCAGATTCTGCCTATCTAATACATCAAGTTCTTGTGGTACAACTCCAGGTGTCTCTTGCAGAAAATGAGCAGGCGTTATTGCTTGTAAATCTTGCGCATCATTAGAAACATAGGTTAGTGGTCTAGAGTTTACAACGTTTTCACACTCTAGGAATACAGTCAGCAATTCGTCACGAGTTAGCGATGCTGCTCCTACCTGTTTCCTTAAGGATTGTTTAACTACACCAAACAGTCGCTCCCAAAACCCACCTATCCATGGGCTCACTGGATGCGTCATCTTCAGTCATTGTGTACTGGCAAAGTCTGCAACAATGTTCCAGTCAACATCCTGCAACTGGTTAGATAAACCTTTAAAATTAGAACCATGATCGGATATTAGCTGATTACAGTTGTTTCTCGCAAGGAATCTTCTTAGTGCACGTACAAATGATTCAGTGGACAGAGATTCTACAAGATGCAGACGAACACAGCGGTAGACAGCACACGTGAAAAGGATTCCCCATACTTTTACACCATCTCTTAAGTATAAAGGTCCAAAGAGGTCCATTCCGGAACATTGAAATGGTGATGCTTGCATAGTCGTACGCTCAATGGGTAGTACTGAAGGTTCCGGCTGGCACTTCTTTGCTTGTAGCTTACGGCAAATCACGCAGTTAGCTAATACTTTTTTCACCGTATTTCTGTCCTTAATCAACCAGAATTTTTCCCTCAGCTTATTCAAGGTGGTACCCACGCCTGCATGTTGTAGCTCTTTGTGCACGTGACGAATCAAACGAGTTACTAAACAATGCTTAGACGGTAATATCATAAGAGACGTTTCTCGTCCTTGGTCCACTATCCGTAAAGTCACTCTTAGCAGGCCTTCGTCATCTCGATGCTCCTGGGAGTTCCATTCTTGGGATCGTCGTGGTTTTAAGAGGTGCTACCCGTGACTTAGCGGTTACTAGGCTAACGGTAACCGTGCCTCTTACTTCGTGTCTTAGGTACAAACAACAGCCATATCCCTTTTGTGAGGCGTCAGAAAAAACATGCAGACTTACTATACCTCGAGTGAAGTTTTCACTGCAGATATGTCTTGGAATTTCATAGTTTTCTATGTCCGATAGTGAACGAGCCCACGCGTTGTAATTTTTCTGCATTTGTTGTGGCAGTGGTTCCGATCGCTTCTAGATCCCACATATTTTCCGGAATACAAATAGCATTTAAACACATAGACACAACTGACCTTGCTTTACGTGACGACGTGTCTAGTACACTCCATCCAAGCTTCGTATGCACGGCCGTAATACCATCCTTAAGTACATGCATAGAGCCAGTAAGTATCTTACCAAGCGGCACCTAAAAGTAGTTAAACTGGAGGTGGATTTTCACCTATGTCGCTTAAACACACCCCTTTCTCTGTAAGAGCTGCAAAAAGACCCGGGTCTCTAAGAGGTGATGGTCTAGCTAATTCGTGACATATTTGCTACTGTCCTTCTACAGTAATATTTTGCTTTCCATTGCCGTTTAAACTCTCTTCATCAATTTCATAGACATTATATTCTTTAGACGGTCCGGTTAGTCCTCCAAAGAGTCCGTGTGATATAAACTCTTGCCGTTCTGGCTTCAACTGTAATTTATCGATAACTTCTTGGGTGCAGTAACTCTTATGCGCGCCGTCATCCAACACTGCACGTACAATCATATATCTCCCTGTAGATGAGACTATTTTATTTAGGAGAGTCTTAAGGTACGTTGACGTGTTATTTCCTGCAAAGTTGGAGTGACTTTTTTCTTTTTCGTCGTTTTTCCCTTTCTTACCTTCTTTGGTCCCTCTATGCTGCTTTTCTTTACCTTGTTTCTCCCGGCACATGAGTACAAAATGGCTTTTGTTACATAAAATACACTTAACTGAAGCCTTGCAACTAAAACTCATGTGGATCTGTTTAAGGCAGCGAAAACAGGCCCTATGTTTGTTTACTGCAGCGACCCGCTCTGATTCTGTCATCTTTTGAGCTTTAATACAATCTTGCGATGAATGAGAGTCTTGTTTTTTACAAAATATACAAAATTTACTTCTAGATTTACCTTGATCTGTTGCTGTTAAAGCTGCAGAAGTTTGTCGAGGGGCTAAAGAAGTTACTGAAGATAGGCTGTCATCTATTGGTTGAACTGCTAATTTAATTCGCTCCACACTTATCACCTCATCTTCAAGAAATTTCATGAGTTCATCAAGGGGATTGTAATTATCTTCATCATATAAACTTAGTCTGCTACCTCTGATATTTCCTTCAACGTCGCGACCACGGTGCTGTCGCTTACAGACCTTTAACAAATCGGTGGATAAACAACTTTCAACTAGTGGGTAAAAAATAAAGGCACACTTTTCAGTTGTCATACCGAGCCCTTCAAGGGCACGCAATTGAGTAGACAATTGATCATACAACTTGCTGACAGTCTTTGTTTCCTTGGATAGAACTATAGATATCAATTCTCGTGTGTAAACCTCGATAAGAACAGTTTCTCGACCATAACGTTGTTGAAGTGCTTCAATGGCCTTATCTAGGTTGGCTTGGTCTCGAGGGTGTGACAATACCATATCCTTTACTTGACCCTCCTTAAGAGACATTAATAGATACTGGAATTTATCAGAAAAATCTAACTCAGGGTCCTCATAAATTATTTTACACTGTGCCCAAAAGGGAATCCACGTTTTAGCTTTTAATTCAAAGGATTCAAACTGCAACTTGGGCAAGCGATAGACTTTTACTTGCGGTTGTGAGGGTGTTGGTACTTGGTTCAAACCTGTAGCGGCCTCTTCTGTGATCCTCTTCCACTTTTCGAAGTCATACGTTGCGCCGGACATCTTGTCGTGATATTCCTCACAGTGCTTGATCTCCTCAGCGATTTGAGTTTCGTCCATCGTGGATCTTCTTTTTTGTTGAAGCTCAATATCTTTTAAGCATAGTCTACGGTTCTTGTCTTCTTATTGCACATAGTGACGGACCAGTTCTGGATCTTTTTCTTTCAGCGCTGTATTGAACTTGGTAAGACTGGTAGTAAAAGCTGTTCTTACTCCTTTTCTTTCAGCTTTTAGTCCAATGATTATACTATCTTCTTCTTGATCAGCTTTACTTGTTGTCAGAGTCATCGACGTATAGTAATATTTCAAAAAGCAAATGCAATCAACAGTAATATCTTAATAATGTCGTCAAAACCTACAGGTAAGTCCTGTCACTGTCAAGAAAATTGTTATTATGTTTTCTTGAGACCGTGTATCTACTATATGGTTCTCCACTTATGTAGACAATAAAAACGATTTTTTTTTACCTTTTTGACGTTTATTAATTTTTATGACATCTACAAAACTGTTATTATACAAATTTACTGTTGTTTTGACAACATATTTGACACCAATATCTAAAAAAATATCTAGAAAACAATTATCCTTAATGTCCAAAACTATATGGAACAAGTAAATTTAATAGAGTCAAAATCAATTAGACCTACTGTAGGTTAATACGTTAACGCTCCTTATAGTAAAGGAGTTAAAAAATAAAATTTCTACTAATCTAAGTAATTATTGTTACACATCTAAATAGGATCTAGGATAATTTAGGAAATAAAATATTTAATTCTAGTTATAAAAACAATATTTTATATAGATACAGATACAAAAGCTTGACAGAGAACAGTAAAAAGCGAGAAAGATGGATGGGCATATCCATTTAAATTATATATTTAATACTCCTATATGGGCAGTTGATACGGCAAATAACATCACTACACTACGGTGCCCACCATATTTCTTTCTCCCTCGTGTCCGTAGATATTATCAATACTGCACATGGTTGAGAAATCCCTAAAATATATTAACCCCATTAAACTTCTCTGCGAGAGAGCAAACGATATATTATCTCTTTTACCATCTCGGAACACCTTCCACTGATAGAAACTGTTCACATAGGAGTATTAAATATACGATTTAAATAACCATCGAAGTATGTCAATTTCATTCGAGCTGCTTCGATAAATACACTGCTCAACAATTGAAAAGGGTTACAATATATTCAAAAAATAAAATAATAAAATTTTTCATAAAACCGACAACCCCCATTTTTTTTGTAAAACTCCCAGCCATCTCGGAAAAAACCACCTTTTTCCCAAAAAAATTGAATTTGCACACCCCTTTTTTCCAAAATCCAACTACAACAGAAGTTTGCCGGATCCTGTATGTTTGATTTATTATATTAGTTTAACTGTGCAGTTATTTATTGTTCTTAGTAAGATGAACTTCCAAAAAGTAGAGGTTAACACAATCAATTTCATATTATTATTTGTTTTGTTATACATATTATATGTATTTAAATTTTTTTTTGTTTACCGTTTTTGTACATACCTACCTACTTTATAACTTAAACAACAAAAATATTAGTTTTTTTTTAATTCTCTTTATAATGGAATCTTAATTGGGTCTATTTCCACCCAAAGTTTATTTCCAGGCTTCGCCACTGCTGTTGTTAATATGAGCTTGTGATCAACCAAATTACATTTTTTGACGTACGCAAAATATCTTCTGCATACAATTTTACAAAAAGTTAATACGTACCAATCTAATACTGACTCTGGAATGCAGTGGGTACATTCAGTACATTTGATAAATAAATTAATTAGTAAGAAAGAAAAGAAAATGTTTCTAGAACTAATATATCCTAAATAAATTAAAAATTATGAAAATATTACAAGTGGAAATATTTCCAATATAATTTCAATAAATACTTAGCAACATCATAATTAATATTATTAAATACACATAATAATATTGGTACAAAATGTTAAATTTAAAAACAAAATTAGGTACCTTCTTCAATTTAACGTTTACAAAATTAAATGTCCAAAAATGGGTCAAACAATGAAGAGAATTTAAAGCTTATTGTCAGACCCTTCGTATTCCTTAAATTTAATTTTGAAAGTAAAAGATTATAGCTTTATTTTGGATAAGAATAAAAAAAATGCATTTTTTTTCAAAATATAATGCTACGATTTTTCTTGATATGAATATGTTAAGACAAATAGATTGCTCGTAACTTGACTAGTGTGTATTGCATCTAATTATAGGATTTGCATTTGTGTCTCCGATGACAATCACTTATAATTCTAACTTGATATCCTTACCCTAATTTCCTGGAATGGGGAAAGTCATTATAATAAATATGTGACATGAGCGAATATATTTCTTATATATCTGTAAAAGTATTACCTAGTATGCTTGACATAAAATATTTCAAATAGCTAAAATTAAAATAACATAAAAAATACAAAATAGTAAAATCTTAGCACTTAATAATAAGGAATGGTGATTATTTTACAGCACAATACAAAAAAGTACAATTTTTTCTTGACAATAAACAATAATTATAGAATGTAGAATATATTTTTCTTTAAGCACGTGAAATGAAAATAATTTAAATATAAACTAATTTATTTCAGTATGAATATTTGTCAGCCATCTTGCTGTTTTTGACATTTGTACCGATTGCGTTGAAGATATCCAACACAGAATATTTAATAAATAATAATTGTTTATTCTATTTTGTTTCTTTTTTATCAACTACTTAAAGATGATGAGAATTTGCCAATCTGGCCAGTACTGATAAGAGAGGCGTTTCTAATTTGGTAAGACTGCCTGAATTTAGTGAAAAATCTGTGTATATTTTTTAATAAATATTATTTGTATCCACTTTGAAACTTTGGTGTGTTTCGTGGGCACAGGTGAACACATTTATTTTTTTAAGGATTTAATGTATCAATACCTATATAAAAAGAATAAAATAAAAAACATTATAGTAAAAACGATGTCTAAATATATTATATTTCACAAAGATACTATGTCTTAAACTTTTATACATTTTTAGTATGTATTTAGTTTTATACATATTCAATAAAAATATCTTTGAATGTTTCCACGACATACACGTACATTTGACCTTGAGTTCCACTTTGAAACTTTGTTGTATTTCGTAGGCGTAGGTGAACAAATTTATTTTCTAGGAATTTAAAATATCAATACATATACATAAAAAAAATAAAATTTCGGCCTAAAAAATAGTTAAAAAATAAGGTATTTATTATACCAGAAATATTACGGTTTCTAAATATATATTATATTCCACAAAGACAATATGTTTTAAAATTCTATACAATTTTAGGATGTATTTAGTTTTATTCATATTCAATAAAAATATATAATTATCTAAACATTGTAAAACATTCAACTGATTTGGGCACGTTGCCAGACTAGTAAAAGTAAGAATGAAAATAATGTAAAAGTAAATACATACAATATTATTTACCAATATTTTTTCCAAAAGAACTCAAGAATTAATTCTTGAAACGGCTAAGGAAAAATTAAAATAATGTGGAATGGTCAATGAATTTTTTATTTTAGACTTCAATATGTCTTCGAGTACTTTGCTAATTATTTACTGCCTAAATAAGTAAATATTATTTATGGAGTACCAAGTAAAGTATAATCTACAATAAAGCTCGCAGTTTATTTTTATTGCCATATTTGCAATAACCTATGATGATAACCAATCTAATATCTAATATCTATAGAAATACATTTTCAAGAAACTTTCAAGAAACCATCTGATTGAAGTGCTCGAGTAACACTCTGTAGTCTGTAGTCTTGCAAATGCTTGGTTCCGGTTGCTCGCGATTTCCATGTGTCCTTCAGTCCAAGGTAATTTGACTTGATATCTACCTTCATCTGATCGACAAACTGTATTTTTGAAAAACATAACTTTGGCTAGTTCAACTTCGGCCTTTGTTTTTGTTTTAGCTTCATCTAATATTGCTATTGATTCGAGACCACAAATCCTCAGGTGTAACTTGATTAATTAGAAATGAAGTTTAAGTCAACGAATACAATCCAGGCTGGGATATGGAGCTCGGTGCAACTCCCTGCAGGACCCAACCAAACATTGTTTCATTCTTGTAAGCTACCCATATATCAAATGTGGGTTGAAACACAAAAGGTTTAAAAGAAACTCAAAGTCTATCCCACAACTGTTTTATTAATTGTTGCAACTAGTTTTGGTCTTATAGGACCATCATCAGGCTGAAAGAATTACAAGAGAATAGAAAGAGGATCTTAAGAGTACAATATCAAGTTTCACAAGCATGGTTATAAGAGTAGTACTGCCGACATTTAAATTCGAAAATGAGGACCCTGTTTCTACATTCGTGGCTGCAACTCCGGATATCTTTTGTGACAATTGTCCGACAGGAACTTGAGCAACCGGATTTGTATTTTGTTGAGCAGAAAAATTACAATTATTTTGATATCCAGCTGGATAGAAACTCGGTTGATTAAAAACAGGATAGCTATTTCCATGAGATGAATAATCCACCGCCGTATTTACTCCTAACATTGTAGTCCTTTGGTTATTTGGATCAAAGATTACTGCAAAATGTCTTCTTTTACGTTTGTCACACGTAGCATTTGAGCTGCATTGATTCGAAATATGTCCATCCTTTAAGCACCGAAAACAAATCTTCAACTTTCGGATTACTTCTTGTTTTTCTTCCCAAGACATCCTCTCACTCGCTTTCACACACTTTTGAGACTTGTGACGAGAACTTTCGCAGAAAACACAGGTTTTCCCATTTTTATTCCTTCCGTCCACCACCATCAAGGAACTCGCTGTGGGAATATGTTGAGACTTTTTGAATCTTCTTTTCTTATCATCCGATGAAGAACCAAAATCCATTTTCGTCAAAGATCTGTCCAAGGACATCTGGACATGACTGAGGTACTTGAGAATCGGTTCAATATTTTCTTCATAGTCAGCTGATTTCTACCAATCTTTCAAAACCTCCTCCGTATCCTGTCCTTCGCAAGTATGAAGCCGAAGGATCTAGGTAAACTAAATAACAAGTTATTCATCAGTAATTAACTAGCAAAACTTCAAATTAAACTGACTTTATTTATCGTCTTAAAAAATTGATTGTGTTAACTTCTACTTTTTTGAAGTTCATCTTAATAAGAACAATAAACAACTGAACAGTTAAACTAAACTTCCACCATTTATCAGAAAAATTCGCTTTAAAATTCAATTACAGCTGTTTCGCTATAACTAGCATCGTCAGATTTACATATGGAAATTACAGTTTGTTTGTTTGTAACTAGGTACTTGATGTTGATAAGGAGATAAGACTAGACCAAGTAAGGAAGTTATAAGACATAACAATAACATCTAGGCTTTAATATTGTTATGTCTTATAACTTCCTTACTTGGTCTAGCCTTATCTCCTTATCAACATCAAGTACCTAGTTACCAACAAACAAACTGTAATTTCAATATGTCAATCTAAAGATGCTAGTTATGGCGAAACAGCTGTAATTGAATTTTAAAGCGAATTTTTCTAATAAATGGTGAAAGTTTAGTTTAACTGTTCAGTTGTTTATTGTTCTTATCGTCTTAAACCAATTACATATATAACTGGACAGCAAAAATTCTCCATTAACATTGACATTTTTTTTATAATAACCATTTTGCATAGTTCTTTTTACACATATTAATTTATATATTCTCTCTGTGATTGTCTTACATAACTAATTAAACATGGTTCGTGTTATATTATAACATTTTACATAATATGTGAATGAATTCTTAAATGTCTGTTTTATTATTTTAGAACATACAAGCATTAATTATATTTTAAAGTAAGTAGATACTTCTAATTTCTATAATACATAAAAACTTTAATAAATCCAATTGTTTAATTGTCTATTTCATTTATAATCCAATTCAATATATATATATATATATATATATATATATATATATATATATATATATATATATATATATTGAGACGAAGTTTTATTATCATAAAAAATTTATTCATTAAAGAAAATACTAATTTCAATAAGAATGTGTATTATGATGATTAAATCAAAAACAAAATCGTTAAGTCAATTAAAAGCAAAAATAAATAATAAAAAAGTAATCACATTACATAAAAATCATCAAAATCACCATTAAAAAAAAATAAATAATAATGAAAATATAATTCTAAATGTAAAATAAAACAAACGAACAAATTATAAATTTTTGTAAAATATTTTTCTGTTAAATATATAAAAGGATTTTCAAAGATCTACAATAGTGTATAAAAAGTTCTTCTACGAATAACACTTGTGCATATGTGTGACGTAAAATTATCAGAACTACGACTGCTCGTACGCAACATCGCGTGTTTGAAATGTTTAGTTTCCATGAACTCCAAAACCTTAGAAACGCACCTGTGCCTGTGTGACGTCAAATTATCAGAACTACGAGTGCTCGTACACAACACATCGCGTGTTTGAAATGTTTAGTTTTCTCGAACTCCAAGAGCTTAGAATAGCAGCTGCACGTTGTGACGTAAGAGTTACTCGGAAATGTATCAGTCGAATTTATGACTTCAAGCCTCAGTGTAAATATAATTTGAGAGCTTTTCCGACCATAATAAATTATATAAAAATTATTGAACATTAAAAATGATTATTGTATATATTATGTAAAAAAATTGTTTGTAAAATATAAGTAGTTAGTTAGAAATAAGCAAATTAAGAAATAGTTCCTTCTGATTGGTATTCGTGGACTTTTTACATGAAGCATTTTTATTG
Organism: Ophraella communa; assembly: GCA_035357415.1. Taxonomy (NCBI): domain Eukaryota; kingdom Metazoa; phylum Arthropoda; class Insecta; order Coleoptera; family Chrysomelidae; genus Ophraella; species Ophraella communa. Next base: position 17,768,928 of record CM068984.1, read on the forward strand.
GTCAGAGAATAATGAGAGAGGGATCTCAGTTTTACGTAAAAGAACCAGTCAGAAAGAATAAAAGAGATTCAAGCCTAATTTTAAGAGAGTCAAGACCCTTTATACAAACATTAAAGCTTCGTTTAAAAAAATTTTCAACAAACATTTAAGATTTAATTTTAAAACCAACCAAAATAGACAAAATTCTGAGGAAATAACGAGAAAATTGAATGAAATAACGGAAAAATTGGACAAGAAAGTAGAAAATCAAGAGAAAAAGATTAAAGTAATTGAGGAAAAACAAGAATTGTTAAATAAACAAGTACAAAATATAGACAAAAGAACAAGCGAAAACAATCTGAAATTAAGCTCAAGAATATCATAAATGGAAGATAACGTGAAAAGAGGAATACAAATAAATTTGGACATAGCCGAACAGGAAAACAGAAAAACAGAGAGACAATTAAGAAAAGAAATAGAAGAAAAATTAAATACAAATATAAACGTGGGAAACAGTGAAGAAATCAAGAAATTAAAGGAGGAACTCGAAAATAAAATAAAACAAGTGAATCAAAATATTTCTGAATTATCAGACAATCGCGTAACACCTGACTTGGGTTTTCAAATTTTAAATATAGGGGGGAAGTTTGAAGAAAGTTCGAAATTTTGTGGGGATTATAGGAAGATACATCCTATAAATTATTTACAAACGATTAAAAACAAATACTATAAAATTAAAAATTTACAAGACTTTAAAGAATTTATCAGATCAAGTTTAACAGGCAATGCACTATTGTGGTGGAATTGCAAAGAAATGTTTGTAGATTCATTTGAAACCTTTGAAAAGGTATTTCTAGATACTTTCTGGTCAGAATTACAACAGAGTAAAGTCAGGGAAAGATTGTATTTTGGCAAATTTGATAATACAAAGAATAATCTATCCAACTATGTTTTACAACTCTATGCTACTTGTCAATATTTAACTCCTCCTATACCAGAAGCAGAAATTGTAATGTTTTTATCAAGACATTTCAAACCTGAAATATCTGAGATAATTGCAGTACAAAATATTAATAAATTTGATCATTTAATAACATATCTACAGAGAATTGAAAGAAATTTAAGTAATAGTATCAACAATCAGAATAAAAGTAATGTAAGAAACTTTAATAACAATGATATAAGTTTTAATAGGCAAAGTAACAATAACAATTCTAACAGACAAAATAATAATAATAATAATTTTAACAATAACTACAATAATCAAAACAGAAATCAAAATAATGAAAATAGGAACAATTACAATAATAATAGAAATTACAATAATAATCAGAACACTAGAAATTTTAACAATAATTATAATAATAGAAATTTTAATAGATTTGAACAAAATAACAATAATCGAGCAAATACAAACAATAATAATAGACAAGTAAACGCAATTAATACGAGTAACAGTAATGAGGGAATAAATGAGACAAATAATACACCAAGAGACATTGCACGTTCAGGTAATAGAACTCCTAGGGCCAGATCTCCAGTAGATGATGCCCAAACCACAAGTTTTCAATAGGGGTGCACAATGTAAATAGCGCTAGATGTGACTTTGTACACCCACGTGAATTTCTAATGGACAAGGATAATCTGCATCTAGAAAATAAAGAAATAGAATTAGTATTAATTAAAGCAAATATTGATAACAATTTATTAAGCATTATAATAGATACAGGGTCTACAGTTTCTTTAATATCAGAAAATACAGTAAATAAAATCTCAATGTTCAAAAACAATATAATCAATATTCCAAAAGTAAATTTTACAGGGATAAATGATAAAAGTTTAGGATATTCTAATAAAACAGTTTTTGCTTCTTTGAATATAAATAATGTAAAATTAAATGTTCAGTTATTGATAGTCAATAAATTAAAATATGATATATTATTGGGTAACGATGAATTATCAAAGAATAAAATTATAATAAATTATATCAAAAATGCAGTAATATTTGGGGATAATGAAATAAAATTTGAGGTAAAAAATGATTTAAAATTAACTAGTAATTATAATATAATTAGTATATTTGACGAGTCATTAGAAAATAGTAATAAAAATTTCTGCCAAGAAAAAATAAGTGAAATTTGTGAATCTAGTTGCAATTTAATGGTACAAGGGTGCCGAAATATATTTAATAATGTGGCCATAGATGAATTAAATTTAAATAAAAATGGAAATGATAATCATTTAGAAAGGGTCTTAGATACCAAAAATAAATTAAATTATGATTATGATGAAAGGGCAATTGATGCCGATGATAGGGTTAATGAAAAGAATTTAGAGGTGGTGATAAATTGCAATAAAGGATGGAAAAAGTTATAAAATTGGTAGAAAGATATAAAAGTTTAATTAATGATGAATCTAGAGTAGCTAAAAATTATTCACATAGTATTAAAGAAAATATAGAGAGTTTTCAGTCAAAAAGTTATCCAATTCCCTATAAATATCAAGAAGCGGTAGACAAACATTTAAAGAAACTGTTGGCAGATGGACCATAATAAATTATATAAAAATTATTGAACATTAAAAATGATTATTGTATATATTATGTAAAAAAATTGTTTGTAAAATATAAGTAGTTAGTTAGAAATAAGCAAATTAAGAAATAGCTCCTTCTGATTGGTTCTCGTGGAGTTTTTAAATGAAGCATTTTTATTGGTCAGAGAATAATGAGAGAGGGATCTCAGTTTTTACGTAAAAGAACCAGTCAGAAAGAATAACAGAGATTCAAGCCTAATTTTAAGAGAGTCAAGACCCTTTATACAAATATTCAAGCCTCGTTTTAAAACTTTCAACAAACATTTAATATTTAATTAAAAAAAAAAAACTTTCACGACTCAATACTCAAGTTTAATTTTAAAAAAGATTCAAGACTCATTTTCAAAACATTCAATTCAATTATATATATATTATGATTTTATTATTTTATTGTTGTTGGGTTCTTATGTTTACTTTTTTGTTTTATTATTTTAATTTTTTCTGATGATTGAATGTTATTTTAGTAAATTCACGTTAATTGTGGCATGATATTATTAGTGGTTTGTTTTTATTTGATTTGACGTAATTGTTGAAGTTTTTTACTACAATAATAACGTTTTTTAGCCCCTTAAATAATATGTTGTATAATGATGACTAGCTCAAATAAAATTAAATGTTTCTTGAAAATAGACACTATCGTTAATCAAAAAATTATATCTCAGGTCGCACAGGTTTCACCACAGATTTACGCTCAAACAAATTATAAATTTTCTATCAAAATGAAATTCAAAAATCTTTACAATAAAGTAGTATAAATGTTCTCTAGCGGCTAATAATTATTATCGCTTTAAAACAGTTTATACGCACACTTAATACAAATCAAATAACGGTACCTTTTTTAACTTTGTCTCTCGAGTGTTCGCCATTCACATGTAGGTGTCGCTGGAACTGGTGGTCTATCTTCTCTTCTGGTAGACACGTGGGATGTAGAACTTCCAATGGTTTAATTAAAGACAGAAACTCTTACGATGTAGAATTTATTATTGTTTAATTGTGGATTATTTTATTACAATTTACTGGTTGATAAGACTCCCTTTTTACAAGTGGTGTGTTACAAAGTTTTATACTAGGATTATTTCTGATATAAGGTAAGTCAAGCTTCTTATATTAATTTAATACTAACTTTTGTATCATTAAAATAACAGTTGAAACTGTTATATTATAAGATTACTCTGCTCGATTCAACAAACCGATTTTCGATTCAAAGTCGAATACTGTTAACTTATAAAGTTAATAAAATTTATGACTAATCAAAGTCTTTTTTAAAATGTAGATTACGAGTTGAATATTATAATAACTGTTGTTGAATGTTTTGAAAATGAGTCTTGAATCTTTTTTTTAAATTAAACTTGAGTATTGAGTCGTGAAAGTTTTTTAAAATTAAATCTTAAATGTTTGTTGAAAATTTTTTTTAAACGAAGCTTTAATGTTTGTATAAAGGGTCTTGACTCTCTTAAAATTAGGCTTGAATCTCGTTTTATTCTTTCTGACTGGTTCTTTTACGTAAAGACTGAGATCCCTCTCTCATTATTCTCTGACCAATAAAAATGCTTCATGTAAAAACTCCACGAGAACCAATCAGAAGGAACTATTTCTTAATTTGCTTATTTCTAACTAACTACTTATATTTAACAAACAATTTTTTTACATAATATATACAATAATCATTTTTAATGTTCAATAATTTTTATATAATTTATTATGGTCGGAAAAGCTCTCAAATTATATTTACACTGAGGCTTGAAGTCATAAATTCGACCGATATACTTCCGAGTAACTCATACGTCACAACGTGCAGCTGCTATTCTAAGCTCTTGGAGTTCGAGGAAACTAAACATTTCAAACACGCGATGGTGTGTACAAGCACTCGTAGTTCTGATAATTTGACGTCACACAGGCACAGGTGCACTTCTAAAGTTTTGGAGTTCATGGAAACTAAACATTTCAAACACGCGATGTTGTTGTTGTGTACGAGCAGTCGTAGTTCTGATAATTTAACGTCACACATATGCACAGGTGTTATTCGTAGAAGAACTTTTTATACACTTTTGTAGATCTTTGAAAATCCTTTTATATATTTAACAGAAAAATATTTTACAAAAATTTATAATTTGTTCGTTTGTTTTATTTTACATTTAGAATTATATTTTCATTATTATTTATTTTTTTAATGGTGATTTTGATTATTTTTATGTAATGTGATTACTTTTTTATTATTTATTTTTGCTTTTAATTGACTTAACGATTTAAATTTTTGATTTAATCATCATAATACATATTCTTATTAAAATTAAGCTTTTCTTTAATGAATAATTTTTTTATGATAATAAAACTTCGTCTCAACTTCCCCCCAAACTTGTAATAAATTTATCGACGGATAAATTTTTATAAGTTTCCATTTTCTATTTTAACTTCAACTACCTATATCCTATTTTATTTTATTTACATATTTATTTACACTTAACTACTAAATATATTTCTTGAGTGAACTTACATGAAACACACCACGTGGAGTTTTTGTGTTAGGAAACATTAGAATTTATTTTCTACCTTTTTTAAACATAAACGCATCGTATCATCTTTTTTCTTACCCACTACCATAGGATTAATATAGGGTGTAGCACTATAACCTATAATTCCATCTGCCAACAGTTTCTTTAAATGTTTGTCTACCGCTTCTTGATATTTATAGGGAATTGGATAACTTTTTGACTGAAAACTCTCTATTTTTTTAACTTTAATACTTTGGGAATAATTTTTAGCTACTCTAGATTCATAATTAATTAAACTTTTATATCTTTCTACCAATTTTATAACTTCATTTTTCCATCCTTTGTTGCAGTTTATCATCACCTCTAAATTCTTTTCATTAACCCTATCATCGGCATCAATTGCCCTTTCATCATAATCATAATTTAATTTAATTTTGGTATCTAAGACCCTTTCTAAATAATTATCATTTCCATTTTTATTTAAATTTAATTCGGCATCTATGGCCACATTATTAAATATATTTCGGCACCCTTGTACCATTAAATTGCAACTAGATTCACAAATTTCACTTATTTTTTCTTGGCAGAAATTTTTATTACTATTTTCTAATGACTCGTCGAATATACTAATTATATTATAATTACTAGTTAATTTTTAAATCATTTGTTACCTCAAATTTTATTTCATTATCCCCAAATATTACTGCATTTTTGATATAATTTATTATAATTTTATTCTTTGATAATTCATCGTTACCCAATAATATATCATATTTTAATTTATTGACTATCAATAACTGAACATTTAATTTTACATTATTTATATTCAAAGAAGCAAAAACTGTTTTATTAGAATATCCTAAACTTTTATCATTTATCCCTGTAAAATTTACTTTTGGAACATTGATTATATTGTTTTTTAACATTGAGATTTTATTTACTGTATTTTCTGATATTAAAGAAACTGTAGACCCTGTATCTATTATAATGCTTAATAAATTGTTATCAATATTTGCTTTAATTAATACTAATTCTATTTCTTTATTTTCTAGATGCAGATTATCCTTGTCCATTAAAAATTCACGTGGGTGTACAAAGTCACATCTAGCGCTATTTACATTGTGCACCCCTATTGAAAATTTGTGGTTGGGGCATCATCTACTGGAGATCTGGCCCTAGGAGTTCTACTACCTGAACGTGCAATGTCTCTCGGTGTATTATTTGTCTCATTTATACCCTCATTACTGTTAGTCGTATTAATTGCGTTTCCTTGCCTATTATTATTGTTTGTATTTGCTCGATTATTGTTATTTTGTTCAAATCTATTAAAATTTCTATTATTATAATTATTGTTAAAATTTCTAGTGTTCTGATTATTATTGTAATTTCTATTTTTATTGTAATTGTTCCTATTTTCATTATTTTGATTTCTGTTTTGATTATTGTAGTTATTGTTAAAATTATTATTATTATTATTTTGTCTGTTAAAATTGTTATTGTTACTTTGCCTATTAAAACTTCTATCATTGTTATTAACGTTTCTTACATTATCTCTATTCTGATTGTTGATACTATTACTTAAATTTCTTTCAATTCTCTGTAAATATGTTATTAAATGATCAAATTTATTAATATTTTGTACTGCAATTATCTCAGATATTTCAGGTTTGAAATGTCTTGATAAAAACATTACAATTTCCGCTTCTGGTATAGGAGGAGTTAAATATTGACAAGTAGCATAGAGTTGTAAAACATAGTTGGATAGATTATTCTTTGTATTATCAAATTTGCCAAAATACAATCTTTCCCTGACTTTACTCTGTTGTAATTCTGACCAGAAAGTATCTAGAAATACCTTTTCAAAGGTTTCAAATGAATCTACAAACATTTCTTTGCAATTCCACCACAATAGTGCATTGCCTGTTAAACTTGACCTGATAAATTCTTTAAAGTCTTGTAAATTTTTAATTTTATAGTATTTATTTTTAATTGAATGTAAATAATTTATAGGATGTATCTTCCTATAATCTCCACAAAATTTTGAAGTTTCTTCAAACTTCCCCCCTATATTTAAAATTTGAAAACCCAAGTCAGGTGTTACGCGATTGTCTGATAATTCAGAAATATTTTGATTCACTTGTTTTATTTTATTTTCGAGTTCCTCCTTTAATTTCTTGATTTCTTCACTGTTTCCCACGTTTACATTTGCATTTAATTTTTCTTCTATTTCTTTTCTTAATTGTCTCTCTGTTTTTCTGTTTTCCTGTTCGGCTATGTCCAAATTTATTTGTATTCCTCTTTTCACGTTATCTTCGATTTCTGATATTCTTGAGTTTAATTTCAGATTGTTTTCGCTTGTTCTTTTGTCTATATTTTGTACTTGTTTATTTAAAAATTCTTGTTTTTCCTCAATTACTTTAATCTTTTTCTCTTGATTTTCTACTTTCTTGTCCAATTTTTCCGTTATTTCATTCAATTTTCTCGTTATATCCTCAGAATTTTGTCTATTTTGTTTTTTCATTTCTTCAGAGTTGGCTTCTAATTTTCTTGTCATCTCTTCCGAGTTGGCTTCTAGTTTTTTCGCTATTTGTTCTGAATTGGCTAGGATGATGCTCATCAAATCTGCCAATGTGACATTTCCTCCAGTTTGTGAAGAAGTACCATCTTTTTGTTGAGGTTCATCTTCTTGTTCCCCCCTTTCTTCTGGCTCTTCTGTGTTAGCAAACATGTCTATTTGTTCTTGGCTTTTTAATCTGTTAATTAGAATTTGTTTGGTTCCTTTATCATCCAAATTCCTGTTTCTAAGTTCTTGCCTGAGTTCTTCAACTTTCCAGGTGTCAAAATTAACTTCCTCTTTATCAGACATTATGTTTCGACTTTTTATATTTATAATAAAATGTTAGAAATATTTATTTTATATGTTAATTACAGTTACAATAATCTATTAGTATTTTTATTTTTAAATAAATTTTAATGTAATGTTTATTGATTTATTTTTTTTTGTTATTTAAACTATTAAAATCTGTGATTTTAATCGAGCCCGATACGTTGGTCGCCAAGTTATTATGATTTTATTATTTTATTTGTTGTTGGGTTCTTATGTTTTCTTTTTTGTTTTATTATTTAAATTTTTCTGATGATTGAATGTTATTTTAGTAAATTCACGTTAATTGTGACATGATATTATTAGTGGTTTGTTTTTATTTGGTTTGACGTAATTGTTGAAGTTTTTTACTACAATAATAACGTTTTTTAGCCCCTTAAATAATATGTTGTATAATGATGACTAGCTCAAATAAAATTAAATGTTTCTTGAAAATAAATACTATCGTTAATCGAAAAATTATATCTCAGGTCGTACAGGTTTTACCACAGATTTACGCTCAAACAAATTATAAATTTTCTATCAAATGAAATTCAAAAATCTTTACAATAAAGTAGTATAAATGTTCTCTAGCGACTAATAATTATTATCGCTTTAAAACAGTTTATACGCACACTTAATACAATTCAAATAACGGTACCTTTTTAACTTTGTCTCTCGAGTGTTCGCCATTCACATGTAGGTGTCGCTGGAACTGGTGGTCTATCTTCTCTTCTGGTAGACACGTGGGATGTAGAACTTCCAATGGTTTAATTAAAGACAGAAACTCTTACGATGTAGAATTTATTATTGTTTAATTGTGGATTATTTTATTACAATTTACTGGTTGATAAGACTCCCTTTTTACAAGTGGTGTGTTACAAAGTTTTATACTAGGATTATTTCTGATATAAGGTAAGTCAAGCTTCTTATATTAATTTAATACTAACTTTTGTATCATTAAAATAACAGTTGAAACTGTTATATTATAAGATTACTCTGCTCGATTCAACAAACCGATTTTCGATTCAAAGTCGAATACTGTTAACTTATAAAGTTAATAAAATTTATGACTAATCAAAGTCTTTTTAAAAATGTAGATTACGAGTTGAATATTATAATAACTGTTGTTGAATGTTTTGAGAATGAGTCTTGAATCTTTTTTTAAATTAAACTTGAGTATTGAGTCGTGAAAGTTTTTTAAAATTAAATCTTAAATGTTTGTTGAAAATTTTTTTTAAACGAAGCTTTAATGTTTGTATAAAGGGTCTTGACTCTCTTAAAATTAGGCTTGAATCTCGTTTTATTCTTTCTGACTGGTTCTTTTACGTAAAGACTGAGATCCCTCTCTCATTATTCTCTGACCAATAAAAATGCTTCATGTAAAAACTCCACGAGAACCAATCAGAAGGAACTATTTCTTAATTTGCTTATTTCTAACTAACTACTTATATTTAACAAACAATTTTTTTACATAATATATACAATAATCATTTTTAATGTTCAATAATTTTTATATAATTTATTATGGTCGGAAAAGCTCTCAAATTATATTTACACTGAGGCTTGAAGTCATAAATTCGACCGATATACTTCCGAGTAACTCATACGTCACAACGTGCAGCTGCTATTCTAAGCTCTTGGAGTTCGAGGAAACTAAACATTTCAAACACGCGATGGTGTGTACAAGCACTCGTAGTTCTGATAATTTGACGTCACACAGGCACAGGTGCACTTCTAAAGTTTTGGAGTTCATGGAAACTAAACATTTCAAACACGCGATGTTGTTGTTGTGTACGAGCAGTCGTAGTTCTGATAATTTAACGTCACACATATGCACAGGTGTTATTCGTAGAAGAACTTTTTATACACTTTTGTAGATCTTTGAAAATCCTTTTATATATTTAACAGAAAAATATTTTACAAAAATTTATAATTTGTTCGTTTGTTTTATTTTACATTTAGAATTATATTTTCATTATTATTTTTTTTTTAATGGTGATTTTGATTATTTTTATGTAATGTGATTACTTTTTTATTATTTATTTTGCTTTTAATTGACTTAACGATTTAAATTTTTGATTTAATCATCATAATACATATTCTTATTAAAATTAAGCTTTTCTTTAATGAATAATTTTTTTATGATAATAAAACTTCGTCTCAATATATATATATATATATATATATATGTCTAATGTAAAGTATTTTACAAATACATTTATTGTATTAACCTTTACTTTTTGAAAGTGCGTCTTACTAAGAATAATAAAAAACTGACGAAAATCTGACGATGCTAATTCTAGCGAAACGGCTGTCATTGAGATTAAAAAACCAATTTTTCAAATAAATAGTGGAAGTTTTGTTAAAACTAAGACATTTTTATTATTCTTACTTTACAATTGCTTTTTTTTAAATTGATGTTTATTTCAATATATATATATAGAAATGTAATCATAAGTCCGGAAGAAAGACGATCGCCGACGCTTTCTGCAGAATAGACATTTAAAGTTTATAAATTGTTTTGTAACCATTTTTATTACGCTTTTTATAATCCGATCTTTACATTAAACATTGTTGTGTAAAATCATTATTTTTATAAAAGTCAAAAGTTAGTTGTTATAGTGTAATTTTAAAAATAAATCTTTTTTAAAATTTAAAAAGTGTGACAACAAACATTTCTGGCGCTGCGAACAGGATCCTCGTACAGAAACCACACGTTTCCTGGTCAATCTTACTTGTTTGACGAGAGTCCACCGAACCTGGGATCAGAAGGAAGAGCATGCTGAGGAAATCTACAGTGATCATCCTTTTGTAAGTTTTAATCCTTTTTATCCTTTATGAGCATTTTTAATGATATCTCGCTAGATAATTTACATTTACTTATTGAAAGAATTGATTTAAACGAATCCAATATTTCTAGTTCATCTATTTCTGATTTAAATATTAATAAAACAATCAAAATGCCAATGAGTAACAGTGATATCTCTAGCATTTGTGCTACTTTGCCTGAATTTTCTACTGGAGATAGTGTCTATTTTCAAGAAACATTTAATTTTATTTGAGCTAGTCATCATTATACAACATATTATTTAAGGGGCTAAAAAACATTATTATTGTAGTAAAAAACTTCAAAAATTACGTCAAACCAAATAAAAACAAACCACTAATAATATCATGTCACAATTAACGTGAATTTACTAAAATAACATTCAATCATCAGAAAAATTTAAATAATAAAACAAAAAAGAAAACATAAGAACCCAACAACAAATAAAATAATAAAATCATAATAATATATATATATATTTATATATATATTATTATGATTTTATTATTTTATTGTTGTTGGGTTCTTATTATTATTCTTTTTTCTGATGATTGAATGTTATTTTAGTAAATTCACGTTAATTGTGGCATGATATTATTAGTGGTTTGTTTTTATTTGATTTGACGTAATTGTTGAAGTTTTTTACTACAATAATAACGTTTTTTAGCCCGTTAAATAATATGTTGTATAATGATGACTAGCTCAAATAAAATTAAATGTTTCTTGAAAATAGACACTATCGTTAATCGAAAAATTATATCTCAGGTCGTACAGGTTTCACCACAGATTTACGCTCAAACAAATTATAAATTTTCTATCAAAATGAAATTCAAAAATCTTTACAATAAAGTAGTATAAATGTTCTCTAGCGGCTAATAATTATTATCGCTTTAAAACAGTTTATACGCACACTTAATACAAATCAAATAACGGTACCTTTTTTAACTTTGTTTCTCGAGTGTTCGCCATTCACATGTAGGTGTCGCTGGAACTGGTGGTCTATCTTCTCTTCTGGTAGACACGTGGGATGTAGAACTTCCAATGGTTTAATTAAAGACAGAAACTCTTACGATGTAGAATTTATTATTGTTTAATTGTGGATTATTTTATTACAATTTACTGGTTGATAAGACTCCCTTTTTACAAGTGGTGTGTTACAAAGTTTTATACTAGGATTATTTCTGATATAAGGTAAGTCAAGCTTCTTATATTAATTTAATACTAACTTTTGTATCATTAAAATAACAGTTGAAACTGTTATATTATAAGATTACTCTGCTCGATTCAACAAACCGATTTTCGATTCAAAGTCGAATACTGTTAACTTATAAAGTTAATAAAATTTATGACTAATCAAAGTCTTTTTTAAAAATGTAGATTACGAGTTGAATATTATAATAACTGTTGTTGAATGTTTTGAGAATGAGTCTTGAATCTTTTTTTTTTAAATTAAACTTGAGTATTGAGTCGTGAAAGTTTTTTAAAATTAAATCTTAAATGTTTGTTGAAAATTTTTTTTAAACGAAGCTTTAATGTTTGTATAAAGGGTCTTGACTCTCTTAAAATTAGGCTTGAATCTCGTTTTATTCTTTCTGACTGGTTCTTTTACGTAAAGACTGAGATCCCTCTCTCATTATTCTCTGACCAATAAAAATGCTTCATGTAAAAACTCCACGAGAACCAATCAGAAGGAACTATTTCTTAATTTGCTTATTTCTAACTAACTACTTATATTTAACAAACAATTTTTTTACATAATATATACAATAATCATTTTTAATGTTCAATAATTTTTATATAATTTATTATGGTCGGAAAAGCTCTCAAATTATATTTACACTGAGGCTTGAAGTCATAAATTCGACCGATATACTTCCGAGTAACTCATACGTCACAACGTGCAGCTGCTATTCTAAGCTCTTGGAGTTCGAGGAAACTAAACATTTCAAACACGCGATGGTGTGTACAAGCACTCGTAGTTCTGATAATTTGACGTCACACAGGCACAGGTGCACTTCTAAAGTTTTGGAGTTCATGGAAACTAAACATTTCAAACACGCGATGTTGTTGTTGTGTACGAGCAGTCGTAGTTCTGATAATTTAACGTCACACATATGCACAGGTGTTATTCGTAGAAGAACTTTTTATACACTTTTGTAGATCTTTGAAAATCCTTTTATATATTTAACAGAAAAATATTTTACAAAAATTTATAATTTGTTCGTTTGTTTTATTTTACATTTAGAATTATATTTTCATTATTATTTATTTTTTTAATGGTGATTTTGATTATTTTTATGTAATGTGATTACTTTTTTATTATTTATTTTTGCTTTTAATTGACTTAACGATTTAAATTTTTGATTTAATCATCATAATACATATTCTTATTAAAATTAAGCTTTTCTTTAATGAATAATTTTTTTATGATAATAAAACTTCGTCTCAATATATATATTATTGTGATATAATTATTTGTGAGAGAATGTTTATATTTAATTTAGATTATAATGTTTATATCAATTATTTCACGTTGGGCTAACCAGATTTATAATAAATGTTTATTATATGTGTAATTATTATCGTTTCATACCAATATCAGTATAAATGTTAATTAGAAATATTATAATTATTTATCTCATTAATGAATTGTTAAAATAAATGATTTAAATGAAATATTATTTATTAATATCGTTAAAACGTTTTATTTTTTATTTATCTCAATAGATGGCGCTGTATTACTTTTATTTTAAATAATTTTAATTTTATTTTATAATGGTTTAGAGTTTTATATACAAATAATATTATAAGTTTAGATATTATGATTTAGATTATAATGAGCATGAAACTTCTTTTCTCTAGAGTTAGGATTCAACTGTCAATTCTTGTTGATTATAATTATTAATTTGTTTGATGTAAATTTATTATATTTGTTAAATTTATCCTACCTGTATACTTTTCTAGCAGCCTATATTATTGAACAAAATATAATAAAACAACTTGTACAATATCGTGAATTTATTATTATTCAAACTTTTAATCGACCTTTAAAGTATATCAAAAGAAATTACCTTTACGCAAATATACAAATTTGTTCACAATCGTGAATACATATAAATTGTCACTTCAATTAAGAGAAATATTATAAATAGTTTATTTGAATTTTGAATTTTTGAATTTGCCTCGCAAAATAAAGTTAGTACTCACATTGACATTGTTCACGTGACTCGATGCATTCCTAAGCGTAGAGATCGTTTTTACAAAATGGCGAATCCAGCCGACCGCTGCTACAATCGTCCCAGAATGATTCCACTTTGTATCAATTTAACTGTGTTAGAATCTTTTACAAGTAAGTGATGGTTATAAAGTGTTGTTAAACTTGTATCAGATGTGAAAATTTACCATACTTTTAGGTATAACTGGAAATAACACCTTTATGACCAGTCAACCGGCACAATTTACAATAATTCCATACAGAAGCACGTATCTCAGAGATGACCAGGAGACAAGAGAGAGCTTTTTGATTGTGCACCGATTATTTATATCTTTTTCAAAACAATTGAATCCCTAACGACTGTTGTTATGCAAGGTAATAATTTTGGTCTACAATACAAACATAACCTATACTAAAATAATATTAACAATATAACCTTTTATAAATTAAGACATATTTTGAATAATATTTACTTAAATTATCATTCTTATTTATAAAAATCAATATTCACATGTATCCATAGTTGATATTTTGTGTATTTGTTTATTAATTTGCATAAATGTTTATGTTACAACTTTTTATTATTTTAGGGCTTTTAAATGTTATTCTGTGTTTATTTTATTGAAAACTTAATTAAGATCATTTAATAATCCTTTTAAATACTATTTTAGATACTCAAAATGTGAATTATTGAAAATACTTATTTCAAAATTAATCTGCACTTTGACATATAAATTTTGATAAATATTTTTTTAAAATTTTGATAATGCTGTAAATATTATTCTTATATACAATTTTTAATCAGAATACAGTATAAAATAAAAACAGTATGATACAACCTTTTGCTAATTAAAATAATACAATTTTAGATTTGACGTTTAGTCTTTACATGTACATTATTGTACTTTCTTTGGAGCACCACACAGATAAATTCCATGTCTTTTAATACCATAGGCACTCTGGGTTTTCAACACTGAAGTTGTCTTTTGTGCATTCACTAGCAATTATGATTTTGGAGCACATTTGTACTAACAAGAGGCATAATTCAAAGTCCTATCTTTGACCGTATACTTTAGTACACAACACTCAAAAAAAAGTAAGTAGTTTTTCCTTATGCTAATTTGAACAACCTAACTAAATTATACAATTGTTTGTTTTAAATTCACTATAAGTAATTTTATTATATTTTGTTGTTTTAGATTTGAGTTTAAGAGTTTAATGGAATATACTATGAAAATTTGTAATCACCTTTACATTATTGGAACGATTCATCAAAATCATAAAGAAAGAATGTCATATAGATTCCAACTCTAGATAATTATTTTTAAATTATAATATCTACACTAATTACTTGTCAAAATGTTTAAAAGATTAGTAAATCATTTAATAATATCCTTTTTAAATTGATAATGAAATTGGTGAGTTAAATTATATCATTGTTTGATTATATTTGAATTATTATTTTTTTTTTTTTTTAACAAACTATTATTATTTTTAACTAAATTATTATTGATTAATTCTCATATTTATTATTTCATTACAATATATATGTCTAATGTAAAGTACTTTACAAATACATTTATTGTATTAACCTTTACCTTTTGAAAGTGCGTCTTACTAAGAAAAGTAAAAAACTGACGAAAATCTGACGATGCTAATTCTAGCGAAGCGGCTGTCATTGAGATTAAAAAGCCAATTTTTCAAATAAATAGTGGAAGTTTTGTTAAAACTAAGACATTTTTATTATTCTTACTTTACAATTGCTTTTTTTTAAATTGATGTTTATTTCAATATATATATATATAGAAATGTAATCATAAGTCCGGAAGAAAGACGATCGCCGACGCTTTCTGCAGAATAGACATTTAAAGTTTATAAATTGTTTTGTAACCATTTTTATTACGCTTTTTATAATCCGATCTTTACATTAAACATTGTTGTGTAAAATCATTATTTTTATAAAAGTCAAAAGTTAGTTGTTATAGTGTAATTTTAAAAATAAATCTTTTTTAAAATTTAAAAAGTGTGACAACAAACATTTCTGGCGCTGCGAACAGGATCCTCGTACAGAAACCACACGTTTCCTGGTCAATCTTACTTGTTTGACGAGAGTCCACCGAACCTGGGATCAGAAGGAAGAGCATGCTGAGGAAATCTACAGTGATCATCCTTTTGTAAGTTTTAATCCTTTTTATCCTTTATGAGCATTTTTAATGATATCTCGCTAGATAATTTACATTTACTTATTGAAAGAATTGATTTAAACGAATCCAATATTTCTAGTTCATCTATTTCTGATTTAAATATTAATAAAACAATCAAAATGCCAATGAGTAACAGTGATATCTCTAGCATTTGTGCTACTTTGCCTGAATTTTCTACTGGAGACAATTTCTCCACATTCATTAAATCAGCCGATAATTTAGTTAACTTTTTGTCTAATCAAGGAATTACTCCTGCACAAGAATTTATAGTAAATTCAAATATTTTGTCTCGTATTAAGGGAGAACCCCGAGATTTTTTAAATTATTCTAATAAAACTATCTGGACAGACATCCGACCGGCCTTATTAGCTAAGTACGGTGATCGACGTTCAGAAGATATTTTAGTCACTCAATTATCGACCACGGTGCAAAAATTTAATGAAACTTATGATCAGTATCATCAGAGAATTTCAAATAATTTAAATGATTTACTTCAACACATAATATTAAATGATAACCAAGAAACTGTTAATTTTAAAACGCCTTACTTTAATAATATGGCACTAAAAACTTTTTGTTCCGGTATAAATGAACCCTATTGTGAATATTTGTCACATTTTCAAGTTACTTCTCTTGAAGAAGCCCTTCAAAAGTGTATAAGCTATGACAATCACAAAAGTCAACAGCAATACATGCAATTCTTAAAATCCCAACAAAACCGAGTAGCTTCATCATCCAGACAAAATTCAAACAATTTTTCTCAAAATAATCCTAAAAATTCATCAAATAAATTTTCGACACAATCTAATAATAATCAACCACGTAACTTTAATTCTCAGGATAATCGTCCACGAAACATTTCACAACCAATAAAATCTTCATGGTCCCCTCGTAATCAACCGCAACCAAATTATAATTTTAATAGAAATAATTTTCAAAATAGAAACGTTTTTCAACATACAAATTATCGTAATAACGCTCCTAATTTCAATAGAGCCCCTCATACTGAAAATGGACCAAATTTTCAACAACATAATTCTACTCCTATGAGCGGTGTACAGACAATTCGTACACAAACTCAACCCATGAGTGTTTCTACTAGAAGAACACATCATTTTAATATAAATTCTTTAAATGACGAAGACGCTGAAAACCTCAACGAAGAGAATTTTCAGGATTTTCACGAGAACCTTCCCGAAGAACCCCCTGTATAAATATTAATAATATTCGAGATTACCCTCAATTACCCTATTTTGTTATGCCCAATTCTAAGTTAAAAGTTTTAATTGATTCAGGTGGTTCAAATACCGTAATTTCTCCCAGTGCCGCAAATTATTTTGACAAATCTCATATTTATCGTAAACCTTTTATATTAACTTCTATGAAATTAACTCATAAATATAATTTGAATATAAACACACCCTTATTTAAAGAATATAACATAAATGAATTTTTTGATGCTCGAATTGCTGAATGGAGTAAAGATTTCGACATTTTACTTGGTAATTCTGACTTAGAACGATTTAACGCAATTTTAGATTACTCGACTAAGACATTGACCTTAAGAAATCTTGATATAACAATTCCTTTTGAAACTCTGTATAATAAAATTCCTGTAAGCATAAAGAGAGGTGAAATTTTATTCCCGGAAACAGTAATTAATAATATAAAAATTCCAGAGTCTATTCACACGGTAAAACACGGGTTTATAGATAATATTACATTACCGACACCTGTTAAGATAAAGCGCGTACAAGTTGATAACTTAGAGAATTATGAAATTAAAAACTCTTTAAATAATTTTGATGTTTCGCTGATTCGAACAGATCATTTAAATGTTGAAGAAAAAGATAAAATTATTTCGCTATGTAAAAAATATAAAGACATATTTTATGATGAAAAAAAAGCAAATTTGACCTCTACTTCTGCTATTAAACATGAAATTAAAACACGTGATGAAAATCCAATTTATGTTAGAAGTTATAGACACCCTAAAGCAATGCAAGAAGAAATTGCTAAACAGGTAAATAAACTATTAGATAATAATATTATTAGGCCATCTATGTCTCCATATTCCGCCCCAGTGTGGATTGTTCCCAAAAAGGCCGATGCTTCTGGTCAGAAAAAATTCCGAATGGTAATTGATTACCGAAAATTAAATGAAAATACTATAGATGACAAATATCCGATTCCGAAAATTGAGGAAATTTTAGATAATTTAGGTAAATTTCACAACTCTAGATTTAGCCCAAGGATTTCATCAAATTGAACTTCATCCGAATTCTATTGAGAAAACAGCTTTTTCTGTACCACAAGGCCATTTTGAATACGTAAAACTTCCTATGGGACTTAAAAATAGCCCAGCCACATTCGAGCGTTTAATGGATAACATTTTAAGACCTTTCTTATATAAATCTTGTTTTGTATACATGGATGATGTAATTATTTTTTCTAAATCTCTTCATGAACACCTTATTCATATTGCCGCTATTTTTGACGTTTTCAGGAAAAATAATCTTAAAATTCAACTAGACAAATCAGAGTTTCTAAAAAAGGAAGTCGCTTTTCTTGGCCACTTGGTGACCACTGAAGGAATCAAACCGAATCCGGCCAAAATTGAAGCTATTCAAAATTTCCCATTACCAAAAACTTTAAAGGAGATAAAATCATTTTTAGGACTTATAGGATACTATCGTAGATTTATTCCAAATTTCGCTAAAATCACATCCCCATTTTCTAGATGTACCCGAAAAGGAGCAATAATCGACCCTACTAATCCGAGTTATTTAGAATGTTTCGAAAAATGTAAAAATTTATTAAGTAATGCACCCGTCTTGCAATATCCTGATTTTTCAAAGTCTTTCGTTTTAACTACAGATGCTTCGAATATAGCTATCGGCTCTGTACTTTCACAAGAAAATCGTCCAATTGCTTTTTATTCTAGAACATTAAATTCTGCCGAACAAAACTATTCCACAATTGAAAAGGAACTATTAGCGATTGTAGATTCTTGTAAACATTTTCGTCCTTATTTATACGGCCAAAAATTCCTTATTGAAACAGACCATAACCCCCTTGTTTGGATTTATAGAATAAAAGATCCTACGTCCCGATTGGCACGCTGGAGACTTAAATTAGACGACTATAATTTTGAAGTAAAATATAAGTTAGGTAAAGAAAACCATGTAGCTGACGCTCTTTCCAGAGTGCAGATAAATGCACTAACAGATGTTTCAAATTGCGCTGAACCCCCTGACGTTAATAGTATTTTTGATGCTGATGAATTTTTAGAACAATTCGATCAAAATCAATCACTTGACAATACTCAACATACGTCCACAGAAAACCCTATTACAGGAATTTTTATTTCTGAAGAACCAATTAATTTATCCACAAATCAAATCATTTTTATTACAGATTCGGATAATTATAAGTTAGAGTATAAAAAAATATTTAATAAACATAGGTATATTGTTAATTTAACTCATAACTGGCAATCTGAAATAACAAATGTTTTTAAAGAAATATTACGACCAAATCAAAAGTTTGCAATAAAAATTGATCAAGAATTTAGACCATATATTTGTTAAAGCTATTTTTTGTACTGAATTATTACAAGACATTGAGGATGAACAGAAACAAATAGAATGTATTAAAAAATATCATATTGACAATCATAACGGAATAGTAGAAACTTATAAACATTTAAGATATAAATTTTACTGGCCATCTATGCAAACAACTATTTCCAATTTTATTAATAAGTGTGAAATTTGTTTAAAAAATAAGTATGAAAGACATCCTTATAAACTTCCACAGTTAGGACCGCTTCTTGGACAAAAACCTTTTGATATTTTACATATAGATTTATTCCATTGTAATAAAAATTTATATTTAATTTAGATTCATTTTCTAAGTATGGACAATGTTATAAAATACCGGATAAAACTTCAATCTCAATTTTAAGTAAATTGCGACACTATTTTTCTCATCACAATTATCCCAAGAAAATTGTATCTGACAGTGGTACCGAATTTAATTCTTCCGTAATTAAAGAATTTTTAAATCTGCATAAAATTGAAATTCATTTTACAACAGTAAACAATTCTTCGTCCAATTCTCCAGTTGAAAGGTTTCATTCAACTCTTTCCGAAAAAATTAGAACTTTAAAAGAACAAAATCCAAATGATTCAATTGACGACATTTTTACTCACGCTGTGCTTATTTACAATCAATCTATTCATTCTGCGACAAATTATTCCCCATTTTCAATTTTATACGGCCCATATGCCGAAGAAATACACTTCGATTTTGATCTTCCGTTATACGAAACCTATAATCAGAGACATAAAGATGAGTTACAACCTTTTATTAAAGACTTATATAATAAACAAAAAGAGAAAAGGGAAAAAGTTTTAAATGAACAAAATAAAAATGCGGAAATTATACCTGAAATAAACCTTACTCAAACTCTTTATGTATCCAAGAAAAAACATCGTCCCAAACTTCAAGCACCCTATTCAGTTATGCACCCTAAATCACAAGTAAAAACAAAAATTGTTGGCAAAACTAAAAATCAAAAAGACACTAGCACTCATTTAAAATTTGTAAAAAGAATTCGAAAACTGACTGACAAAAAGACTGACAAAACTTATTTACAGGATAACCCTATCCCTGGGACATCTTCTCAAGATCCAGGAAATTCCGAATAATGGTTATTATGCCGAGGAATTGGGAAAATCCAGAGAAATCTCCCATTATCATCGACATATTTTACACATAAATTTAGATTCACTAGCCGAAACTTTAAACACTAATCCCATAAATTTCTTTAAAATTTCTTTAAAAAATGGACCCCTCTCATCCCTACATACTCAATACAATCACTTACGCGAGCAAGCTATTGACGACCTTCATAAGATAACGCGAAAACAAAAGAAGGCGCTTTTTAATTTTCTAGGTACTGCTATAAAATACATTACAGGAAATCCTGATGATTCTGATTTAAATTTATTAAAAACACATATAACAGCAATTGAATTAAAACAAAATGAAATTATAAAAAAATTTAATAATCAAATCTCGTTTGGGCAATCTTTAAATACCAGATTTGATCAATTATTAACAAAATTAAATAGCAATAATTTAGTTCTTTTAGCTTCAATAAATAAACTATCAGCTGACTTTGATGGTTACACTGCTCTTCACAATGAAATAATCAATCTTCAAAATATTAACGAATTTATTATGAAATTAATTAGAACAATTACTCTTTCTCATTTAAATATAACTAATATTGAATTATTTACTTTAAAAGAACTAGAGACTTTAAAAGACAATCTTCTTCATATTTATTCTAGAGACTCTCTTTTTGTTAACGATGAACACCCTTATGAACTTGTTGAATCTTCTAAAACCATTATTTGTGTTACTTCCAAAACAATGCTCATAATAATTAAAATTCCAATCCTATATCCTAACTATTATCCTACATTTAGAATTTATCCTATCCCAAATAAAGATCACATCATGATGTTGCCACCTGCCCAGTTTTACGCCAACAACAGATGGTACGAAAACTGTTATGGTCGAGAAGAAAATATTATTTGCACAAACCATATATCATCCAAATGTTTAATACCCAATGTTAAAAATTCTACAAAATGTATCGTTACTGAAAACTTTGTTCAAGAGACTTCCCAAGTCATATTAATAGGGGTAGTTTACCCTATTAAAATTGGAGATCAATGGATTCAATCAACCAGCATCCTGCTCACTGAGGAACCCATTATGATCGAAGGCATACTTTATTCAAAAAAGACTGTTCAAGAAATTTCAATTCCAGAAGTTATACCTATGAAACTTATACCAGACCGACAAATTAAATTAGAAAAACTGAAAATTCCAGAGACACATGGACAGCTGCAACCAATTGAGCCACTAGAGATTCTACCAAAGATTTCAACAGGACTCAGCACCGCTGCCATTTTCTTAATATTATTTGTTTTAGCATTTTTACTAGTTATACTAATTAAGAAGAAAAAGAGAATTTCCAAAATTCTTTATGGACCCAAATTGCAACCAGCCCAAATCCAGTTATTAGAAGAATTATTACAAGATGTTTCAAAGACTTCGAGGACGAAGTCTGGACCAAAGGAGGGAGGAGAAATGTAATCATAAGTCCGGAAGAAAGACGATCGCCGACGCTTTCTGCAGAATAAACATTTAAAGTTTATAAATTGTTTTGTAACCATTTTTATTACGCTTTTTATAATCCGATCTTTACATTAAACATTGTTGTGTAAAATCATTATTTTTATAAAAGTCAAAAGTTAGTTGTTATAGTGTAATTTTAAAAATAAATCTTTTTAAAATTTAAAAAGTGTGACAACAAACATTTCTATATATATATATATATATATTTTATTATTTACTTTATTTAATTAGTCTATTATATTATACCCTTTTTCTGATTCTAACAATTGGTAATGATTTAATGTTCTCTATAATTTTATATCTATTTAATTGATTTATTTTATTGATTTAATATTATTTACTGATGTAAAGTTTACTTTTTCTTTTGTAATTTCTTTCTTTTGAATTTTTAATTATAAGTTGTGACAATTATTGATAGTTCTCTTCAGAATGTCTGTCTTTACAAATGGCGATCAGATCTAAAAGTTCAAATTTCTCCTAAACCCTTAATTTTATCGAGTTCAAACAAGAGTACATTTTCATTAGTAAATGGATTGGAAAATTTATTTTTGATATTTAGATATTATTCAGATGGTCCCTATTAAAATTACGGATTATTAACCAATGGGCACAAGCCGTCTCTGCTTATCTGTACTTAATTTAGATTCATTTATACCGTCAAACACAGGACATGGATGTATGCAATCCGTCACTGGAATTTTATAATATTCCAATGTATAGTTTAGAAATTATGACAAAACAAAGGTTTTATTTCGAAACTTTAGAGGTCTATAACTCGGAAACAAAGGCTCGTATGACAAACATTTATTTGAACTGCTAACATTATTTTGACCTCTTTTATTTGCACCCGAATTTTTGGCATTAAGTTCCTGGACACCCTGTATAGAACTACCAAAGCATCCCATTAAAGTTACATAATATTTTAATTGTTGTATGATACTTCAATCTATATTTCATCAACGATTTTTTTTATGCGTGTCACTAACGGTTAAACGTTACACTAGTTTTTCGTTTTAAAATGAAACTATTAATAAATTTCTTTTTAATTTAACTTAAACATTCGTTTAGTGAACAACACTAGGAATTATCTTCTGTATGTATTTTTTGTGGATTGTTCTCAAATCGTACTGCAAATAACAATATTATGTTAAGTAGCTAACTTAACGCATCCTCTACACATTTATTTATACAACAATTTCAATTAAAAACATAAAATAAATAAATATAACAAAAATAAATGTATTAATATTTGTCTATTATGTTTATTGTAAAATAAATTTACTTTTATATCTAAATTGTTATCAAAAAGAATGAGCACGTATAAATTAACTTAAATAGTAAATGTAATAAAAATTAATTTCCATGTTCTCGAAAAAAAACCTATTGTTTAAACAAGATCCAAGTAGGTAATTATGAGTAATTTATAATCAAAAAAACAAACAGAAAATGGAAGCGGTGCTTCGGAACATCCAATAAACAATGGAACTATTTAAACTTTTAACCTAATGCGGTTAGTCAAACGTTTTTGAAATGGAGAAAGAAGGCCAAGGTTCGAGCACACCCAAAGAGATGCGAAAGAATGTTTATGTAGTTCCAGTTGCAAAACATGGGCGGAAATGATTTCTGTTCAAATAAACGACAATTAGCCGGCACGTACAATTTTAACACATCTCTAGGTTTAGTTCCATCAAATTTATTGTATTGATTCTTACTTCGTAGAAATAGATCATAATATTAAGAACACGAATTTTATTTTAGAAATTGATTATGTTAATCTTTACTTTTTGGAAGTTCATCTTACTAAGAACAATAAATAAGTGAACAGTTAAACTAAACTTCCACTATTTATTCAAAAAATTTGCTTTAAAATTCAATTACAGCTGTTTCGCTAATAACTAGCATCGTCAGATTAACATATTGAAATTACATTTTGTTTGTTTGTAACTAGGTACTTGATGTTGATAAGGAGTTAAGGCTAGAGCAAGTAAGGAAGTAATAAGACATAACAATATTAAAGCCTAGATGTTATTAGTCCTAAGGGATTATCTTGGATGTATTTCCCTCTAAGATCAGTATAACTGTGCAATGATATAGAAAAACCAGGAAAAAACTATATCATGCTGATCTTTACAATAACTTAATATATTTATGTTACAATAATGTATTTATGTATAAAATGAAGACTCAATCAAAGTAAACAGTTTAATAGTGGAGAACTTCCAAGATTTATTTGCTAGATGTCTTTTAATTTCAAGTTCTTCTAGAAAATCTAAATTTTGTTTTTTATCACAAATGTGTGTATAAGTTAGATTGGATGTTCCAGTAGGTGTTTTGCATAGTTTGACTTATCTGGTTGTTGTAATCTATATGCTCTTAAGTGTTCATTAAATCTTACTTTAAAATTTCTTTGTGTTTGACATATATATAATGCATTATATTTTGGACAATTAATTTTGTAAACACCAGATTTTTTAATTTTGGTAATTTTGTTTTCACATTTAACAATTTTGTTCCTATACTATTTTGTGTTTTAAATGATATTAATGCTGATGTTGCCGAAAATATTATTTTTGAAATTGCATTGGAAATATTTCCACAATATGTAATACTTTTAAGGCTTTTAATTTCTTAAGTTTGTTTTGGAAATATTAGTTCCAGTGACACTGTTTGTTCTTTCTTATTAATTAATTTATTTTTCAAATGTATTGGATAGCATCGTCAGATTGACATATTGAACTTCAATATGTCAATCTGACATACCCAAAGTATTCATTCCTTGTTGCTCGCAATACCCGTCACTTTTGTACCCATGTTTGACAAAATTAAACAGAAAACGTGTACGTATTACGTACAATTAGTTCAAGCAATTTTAATTTTCTGCTTAAAATTTTGTTTCGTCTGATTATACTGCTGTTTTAGATTATTTGTTTCTTTTTTTTTATGAATAAAAGGAAGTTATGCTTTCGATTTATGTTTGTTGAATGTTTATATAAAAATAAAAATATATGAACGAAAATAAAATTTATATTTAAATATAGCTACTTTTCTAAATACCTACCTATTTTATCAATCTAAAAAATCTACTATCACCGAGTACGAGAAGAAAGTAAAAGTAAATGTATTCGATAATAAAAGTACCTCATTGGTTAAAGTTTTTAAAAGTAACAAAATTTTACATCAAAATACTTTGATGATCTGAAATGTGAAAATTAAAAGTACCCAATACCCATATTACCCAGTCCCAAGTAACGGGTATTGATGCTTAAAGTAACTAATGGGTACAAGTATTTAAAAGTAACGAAAGTTTATATCACTAGTGCAAATAAGGATGGATTGGAGAGGTGCGGAGGAGATCAAAAGGGATAGCAAAAAGTGAAGAAAGAAGATTATGGAAGACGTGGGACAATAACAACACTATTCTCTACACTGGCAGGCAGCCGGTAGATGGGAAACCTATTATGTGTGTATGTAAATAAAGGTCCCTTTGACAACTAAAATATCTAAGTGGCTTTAATAAAACAAAGACATTCTTAAATTAAAAAAAAGGCATTATCTGCCTTTTTGTTTAAACTCAATAGGATTGCCTCAGTTTGCGATGGGTTGTAAAAGATTGTTACATATATAATTGTCCAGTGGAACAAAAATTTTAATTTACACGTAACAGGAACAATGTAAATTCGATTTCTCTATTTCTATTTAAATTAGAAACACATTCATCAGCAAATCACCGAACGTTTCTATTGACCTTAATGCAAAATTTTAGTTACTTCAACAAACGCGTTAAACATATTGAGAATTTTAATGGTAATTACACTTATGTCAACGTAGACTGACGATAGAACACTAAATGCTTTATATACAAGCCATATGGTTTTCAATAATTTCATTTTTTCTCCGCTATTTCATTCGCCATAAATCTACTGACCTGATTGAGAAAACATACTTGATCATATACATGATAATTTAAAATAAAAGTTGTTAATACACACTTTTTTCTTTTATAATTCACCCCTTGTTTATTACCTAAAAAAAACAGATAATTTGTTTTCAGTGGCACCTTGTTAAAGTATCCACTTTTTAATAGAACATTTTGTTGTAATTTACCATGGCAACAACAATCTAATTGTTTCTATAATAGGTATAAGATAAAATAAATGTTTTTTTTTCCAAAAAATCGCTTAATTACTTTTAACTGTTTTATAAAAGATCAGTAAGAGTAAACATTTATGGTAGTAATCGGAAAATGTAAGATACACTTGTACAGTTTGTTGAAAATCGCCTACAAATATGACAGTTGACTTACCTGCGATTTGGATAGAGCTTCTAATATTTTTAAACTTAACTTTTTAATAATAAAAAGTAAAAAGAATATTCCGTAATTCTGATTAAAAAACTGTCAGTGTGGGCTGTTAATTTTATTTTAAAAATAAAAAATCAGTGAAAAGTGAATAAGACATGGATTTATTGGAATTTGATGATAATTCACCTTAGATTAAAACGTTAGGTTATTGATTGTTGCTAAGGAGTAATTAGAAAATTACTTTAGACTTTAGAATTACTTTAGATGGTATCCGCCAAAGTTGCGCACGCAAGTTGCTTTTATCATATTTGGTATACTTGTTATTAGTTTTCAACTTAACAGTACATTACATTGGTTCTGTCTACCAAAAAAAAGCCTTTTTGGTAGAACATTATTTCTGCTCATATGCAGTTGGACGGAATAATGGCCCACGTTAAAACAAAGTGTCAGAAAGATATCAACAACATAATGTGATATCTTTTGTCAGAGAATTGAAGACCTTTTTTGGGCGCGTAATTTAAGAAGCTATACAGCCGAACGCTCTATAAATTTATTCCGTAAGCATTTTGGTAACAAAATAATTTCTAGTCTCGCCGGTTTCGAAAATCCATCCCGGTCAATGGACCGGATTTAACACCACCTGATGTCTACAATTACCTGATGTCTAAAATTATTATTTTTTATTAGATAATGTTTATTTTGGCGGATACTGTATAATGTACAAAAATGCTTTAAAATTGAGCATGCAGCAACCCACATATATGTAAGGCAACATTCTTCCTACAAAAAAATTAATAACTGTTAAATAATTAGTTAATTAATTATTTAAAAACACTAAATATTCAAAACCGTTTTTTTCACGAAATTGGGAAATACTTTTTCATCGGCGTCCTCCTTTTGAATCGAGAAAAAGTCAGACTGATTTTTAGTGTAACAGGACTTAATGTTTGCAATAACTTTTACATGTGTAATAAGAAACCCAATTAACAGATTCCCTTAATAAGAAATAATTCAACAGCAAAAAAATCTGTTGCAACATTCATGACATATCATCTTGGTAAGCGACCTATACGACACATCAGAACCGGAAACGGATCGTATAGTAAACCAATCCACAATGGCGTATAGACTAGACGAACACAATTTAGAGACCCGGCCGGTAACTTTTAATGTTAGTTAAATAGTTTAATAGGCTAATTTTTCTTATAGTACGGTAGTTAGTGAAACATTTTTAAATTTTGCTAAGATATTTTATTATTATACACGGTTAGATGAAATTAAACATCGTAAAAGAAATTAAAACGGAATATAATTTTTATATTTAATGCACAATGGTTTTAATTAGTAAAATATAGCAGTTTGGTCCGGAATACATATAGCGATTGTCGAAGTGGAATTTATCCTACATAAAAATTGGCAGTTCCCTTTCAGAGCTAATAGTAAAGAAGAGAATAAGACAAGGCTGCGGTTTGTCATCCCTAGAGAAGCAGTCCTTCGTAACAGGAAGAACCATTGCCGAGGAATGGAAATCCCCATAAGATCTTTGAGATGGACTTCTTCAGAAGAAATGCCAGAACATCAAGGCTTGAGCGAAAAATGGAAAGGACAGTATAAAAAGTAGGGGACTTAATTGGTTTAGATATTTTATGAAGATGCCAGACGGACGTTGACCAAAGAAAACATTTAACTAGAAGCCCCCAGTAAAAATAAAAAGTGAAAGATCTTGACGCTCATGGAACGAGGCAGTAAGAAAACCGATGGGAGCTAAAATCTTAGAAGAGAAGTAGAAAAGTCACATTTATATAGGAATTATTTATATTGATGTATTCAAAAACAAACTGATGGATTATTATAAAGTTACATTGAGCCATCAGACATAAAGTAAAATTTGATAAATCTACAAATACATCACTAGGTGCTGAGTGTAGCGAGGTACGCACCAACAAATTAAATACAAATTTTATTTTATTAACACTATATTAAGTACTTAGTTTTCCATTTTCTTAATTTTTGTTAGTACATCTTTTTGATAAATATTTACTATTTGGTTTCGAAACAAAAATATTTAAATACCACACTGTGGGCTTTATCGCTTTTCGGGGCATGACCTAAAGTACACCTTAACCTTTTAACTACGTCTTGATTTTAAGGAGCTTCACGGTTATTATTTATTATTGCGTCAGTTTACTATCTTTTTTGAAAAGTGGATGAAATAAGCTTTTCTGTGCCGAATTATTTAACCAACGTTGTTATTTAATAAATGCCAGCCTTGCCAGACTTTTTCGCAACCCCTCACCACCTGTACTGTACTTAATTGATTTTAACAAGCTTCATCAGTGGCCGTTTTCAAAGCATCAAAAGCTTGCGCACGACGAATTACGATACGGTTATTATTTATTATTGCGTCAGTTTACTATCTTTTTTGAAAAGTGGATGAAATAAGCTTTTCTGTGCCGAATTATTTAACCAACGTTGCTATTTAATAAATGCCAGCCTTGCCAGACTTTTTCGCAACCCCTCACCACCTGTACTTAATAGACGAAAACTCTTATAATTGAAATTCCGGTTTATATTTTCTGGGCAAGTACAGTACATTTAAATTCATTGATTAACTTTTTATTTATTTGTACCTATATATTTGTGATAAAAAATAGTATGTGCAGCTCGTGCGATTACGTACTCAAGCTGTGACCGCAACTTCGCTTTCGTAGGCAATAGACAACTTTCTACACTAGATGCACAATATACCATTACCTAGCAAGTGCGGAAAAGTCACTTGTCACTTTACGCACGTGTTAGGTACACTTATTTTTCCGGAAAAATAACGTACTGGTACGGAAAAGTGAACTTCTCCGCACGCTAGTAGAAAATAGTATATTGTGCAACAAGGTGGAAAAGTTACACTTTTCTCACGAGTTTGAAAGTTTGTGGAACGAGCCTGAAAGGCGAGTGCCACAAACACTATACTTTTTCTACGGCTGCATATTAATAATAAAAATAAAGAAGTGAATACATAACATATTATTATTATTATTATTGGTTATAAAATAAACGGCATATACTTAATACAAAAAAAAACTAATTTAATTAATATTGTAAATAATTGTTACATTACTGCAATTTTGTATTGAGATTCCTGGTGTTTCATTTTTTTGTAACAGCAGCTATCAACTGTGGGAAAAAATCTACCTCACGGCTGAATTCCCATTTAAATGTACGTGGTGTGGGAAAATACCGGTGAGGTAGATTTTTTCCACAGTTGATAGCAATACGTTACTTTGTAGTTCTGTCAAATGTGTCAAAAGCACCACATTCCATAGCAGCCGTAGAAAAACAATATTTAAAGTTTATTTTTTTACAATATATCAATCTCTAATGACAATTCAGCATATCATCAAGCTCCGGACCTAAGTGTGAGCCTTGAGAAGCGTCATACTGTTCTTAGTGCAAAATAGTGACTATTTTGCGGAGCAACTGGTATTATCCTTGTAAATTGCTCAAACTCTTCTGATAATAATAAGGATGAATTTTTTCTCAATTTTACAGGGGACTAACTTCATGATTAGTCTACCCCAATACTAAACATATTTAAAATATTAACCGGAATTTCAATCATCAGAGATTCTTATGGTAGTTTCTGGAGCGTCTGCTCCATTTACCAAGAATAGGCGGTGAAGGAGAGGACTTTATTAGCAGCTGGTTAATATTTCTTTACGTAAGTGATGCAATCAAAGCAAGAGCAGGGAGTGGGTAAACGACTTCTTGTCAAACGGAATAACGTGCGTCAAAGGACTATTTTTCCATGATGAGTGATAAAAAGTTTAAAACCATTGGACGTAGTTACGCAGAAAGTAACCAAGCGACAAAAACCTGAAAACCGAGCTAAATGCAAGATAAGTTTCGTAAATATAGATAATTCATTTTGCAAAAAGGAACCATGTAATTTCTCTACCCTAGACATTTTTATCAACCAGAAGAACCATAGCAAAACATATAAAAGTCATAAAACGTGTTACAAAAAAGAACTAAGCGAAATAATTTTATTAGAATTAATATCACATGATTCGTTTTTGCATTATTGGTAACGGTCAAGTGAGTAAGTTTTGTTCAGTGCATTTGAAGACTTAGTATTGTAAACAAATCGAGACTTTTTTTGCACCATGAGTGAAAAAAAATCTAAATAACATGGTTTCACAGTGGATAAATAAACTACGTCCCATCAATATTAATATTTTAAAATAAATTTTGTTTTTAGAGCAATGCAATATTGTTTATTTATAAATCAAGTTTTGTTTTATATAATAAATATATTGTTTGACTGGCAAAAATGCTCGAGTTGTAAGGTCTTTTTTTTAAAACAAATTGTGAATGTTGAAAAAAAGCTGTTCTCTTAAAGGAATCTGAAACTGATTTTTATAAAAGTGTTTTTAAATAAACACCATCAACTCGTTTTATTAAAACCTTTTTAATTAATATTTTGGTAGAAATAAGCACTTTAAAAAGATGAAATAAAATTTAATAAAGTTAATTAGAGACTGAATAAATGAAACGAATTTCATAAAACTTACTTAAAATTTTATTTTTAAACATAAATTTTCACGATCAAAGAGAGTTGGTATTCTGACAATAGTAACTTTCCTTCTTCTTGTGAATGGCACCTTTCAGTTTAAAAGGGTTTTAACCACTCTTTTTGCATCGGTTTTCCACAATTTTCATTGCTCTGTGTATGAGTTCCAAGCAGATCCTCTTGTGCTTTCCAATGATTAGAATGAATATGTATCAACATATCCCTGAGTAAAAAATCCCTAGTCATTAAGTTCATCCACCACCAGGTTCCAAAGACTCGGTGTCAGAACGCTACCTCGTGGGCATTCTCGTTGTTTTTACCTATTTTACAGTTCCGTACAGGGTTGCTTGTACTCCTTTGCTGGTGGACATAGTTTCCACCCACCTCACGATGTTACTCTTGGCTCCCCTTGATACCAACGTTGACACTATTGAGTGAGTACTCATTTGATAAAGGGCTCCTTTTATATTAAGAAAAGCCGCCAACGCTATATCTTTATTTCTAGCAGCGTTCTCCACCAGAACTTCGCCGATTGTCAATTTTATGTCAAGATTAATTTTTTATTACTAAATCAATGATTTTAGAATACGTGTACTTTTTTCTTTTGTTGTACTCTAATTTTTAAATATTTTCTTGTTCCATTTTCTGCTTCCTAGGCATTTATACTGCTTACATTGTTTCACCCTTAGACCGGATCTCCAATGGGACTTCCCACCAGAAATTATTCCCTTTTTACTATATTCATATTAGGGCATAATAATTATATTTCGTCAATCAATTTTTTTAGCACATCATTTGCATCGTCCTTACCTCAGCAAACACTTGGTAGTCTAAAGATTAAAATAAATTTCTATTTTTGTGAGATGTAATAATTTTATTCTTAATAAACTTAATAAGCTATTCTAGAACTTACTAACTAGTTTATTGAAAAAATTTGTGTGTGTATTTATTGAAAAAATAGTTACTAAAATAATTTAATAAATGTCCAACAAATTTGGAGTTTATGAAGGACTGCCCAGTTTGTCTAACAACCGATTACAATAAGAAAATAATGATAAAAATCAATTTATCGTCCATACTATTAGTGCAATGTGATGCGCAAGATGTTATAACTGTTCAAGCCCCTGTCTGGGTCAGAAGGCGGTCATCTTCTTCGTCTTCTTCATACCTTATTTCTACTTCTTCTTCTTGTTTTGTTTGGTGGGGTCCCCGGAAGAGCAATCTTTGCGTTTTCTACACCTTTACTGGTAGTCATCTAGACAGGTGGAATCCACTTCTAAAAGAAACAAGATACGCGGTAGTCGGGTGTGTGGCGTGAGTGACACATATAAAGTTTTTAAAGTGACAATCCTTCAAGGACCTTGGATTACGGAGTCGCTTTTACATTAAACATATACTTTTTTTCAGGTAGGATAATAATAATATTTTTATGTATTTTAATAATCAGGTAACATTTAATAACAGTTTGCTTTTATTTAATTGATTTTATTTATAATTTAAAACATTATTATTAAAAAAATTTTTTTAGGCAGTTTTTTTTTTTCGGTAGATAATAAAATTTTCAAATGTGCGACACAATAATAAACAATATTGTTTTTTGTTATAAAAATAAGCAGGTTCATTCGACCTACAGTAAAGACGGTAGAATGTATAAAATTGTAGAAAAATGTTTTATCTCTATTAAAAGCAAGTTTTAGCCCCTTAGTCTTCTACATCTTATACTTTTCTGTGATTAATAGTAAACATTATATTTATCTACATTTTATCTAAATACACCAATTTAAAAGAATTAAAACTAATTGAAAACACTTTTAACAAGATAGGTAGATAAAAACATTAAGAGCATGGCTGGTTTTTATATTAGAAGTAGTAATTTATTAATATAAAAATCATTTTCTAGGGATAAGATCCTATGAAAAAATTTAAAAGCATTAAAATTGTGGTCAAATAGTCAATAAATTCATTTTATGATTATATATTGTGACCTTCTTAATGGGACAAATAAGTTAGAATCGATTTTGAGTATAACATCTTCAGATGACTGGTTTACTTAGAAAAATGTTGTTAGACTAGATAAACATTTACCGATACAAATTTCCTAATAGGGATCTTCTAGAAGAAGCAATAAGGTATTTCATGAAATTGATTGTAGTAACCATTACTTTGTGGAAGTCCATTTCACTAAGAACATTAAAATAGAACTTTCTAAACGAAACTTCCACTATTTATTTAAAAAATTTCTTTTTTAAATAGCTGTCTCGCAAAAAACTAGCATCGTCAGATTGACAAATGTTTTCGTTAGCTTATATGTGTAGTTAATATATAACGGACAAACATATATCAATGCATCATTATGTTCATCAGATGACATGAACATTTTGAAGATTATAAAATTAATATTAGTGACCAAGAAGAGAGTGAAGGTCTATTGGAAGAAGATGATTATGAATAAATATAAATAAAAAAAAAAATAAAAGCATATACCCTTTTTGATTAAAATAAGGATAAGATGAAAATAGATAATTCATGTTTGAGTTAAAAACGTGAAAAAAGGTGAAATTGTTCTTGCACTAATAGGTATTTACGGCTGAGCTCTCTATCTCAAGAACAATTTTATAACTTGGAATACCATACAAATATCGCTAGATTTTTTTACAAAAATCCTATCTACTTTCCCAATTACAGTGTTTCCATTTATTTTTTCAAAGCAACCAGCAACCAGTTGGTGCAGCATAGAGACGTCCTATAAAGCATGGAAAAGGCAAAAAGAATATTGGAAAGCTGATATAAAGACAGCATAGAAAACATTGAGCAAAGCTGAAAGAGCAGAGTGCTGTGAAATAAAGGATAAAACCTCTATACATCTATTCACAAATTGCTGTTCTCTAAACATTCTCAGAGAACGTCATTTGTGTGCAACTTCTGACCATTCTTAAAGAAATATTATTAAAGAAATACCTCCAAACATAAAATGTTAACATGAATAAAAGAAGCATACAATAGAAGAAGAGGTCGCAGTATATTGGAACCCTAAATCTCATATAAACTGTATTTTCCAATGTTGTAGTAAGGATCAAAATGTGAGACTGCCCAGTTCCAAAATTTCAATCTTAGGACCAATGGATGGATATGGAAGAAAATATAATTTTTCCTAAGTAGATTCGTTGTCAAAAGGGTCAGTTAAGGTTATTAAAAAAAATAACTATGAAAATTTTATATTTCTGCTTTTTAAGATGCCTCAATTTTGTGTAGTTACTAGTGGAACTAAAAAAAATCCTGAAAATTTTTTCGTGGCGTCACGATATTTAAGTGGAAATTTGTTGTTAGCTGAAACCATAGAATTTTTTTACGGTTTTTATTTCAAACAAAACGATTTTCATAGTTTTTTTGGGGGCTTATCAAGGGAAATCTTTCCAGCTTTCCAATAGTGAATAGGTTTTTTTATTAAATTTCCTAGATTTGGAAAATTGGATCAAACCAAGACACCATATCAAGTCCCTAAATAAAAATCTTCGTGCAAGACCATAATCTTATAATTTTTCCTGACATTAATCTCAGAATGTATAATAAGGGCGAAATTAGATAATAGTATATTAAACAACGCATTTCATATGGCTTTCTGTTATGACACGAGTTCAAGTTTAAAAAACGAATCGCGAAGCGATGAGTTATTTAAAGAACGAGTATCATAACAGACATATGAAATAAGTTTTTTATAATATTTTTTATATTTTGCCATTATATCATTTTTTAAATTAATTTATTATTTGTATGTAAATTACGGAAACTTGATTGATTTTAAAAAAGATGTTGGTAGCGCTATGTAATTTATAACATTTGACAGTTTTGAAATTTAAATGATTAAATGTTAATGTTTTAAAATATTTAAAAATTAATAATATACCAATAATAATATAATATATAAGTAAAAGGTGATATCCATATTCACAAATATTTTCTTAAAGAACAATATAAAATTAATAAATTTCTATTAGCCACAAATGTCATTGTCAATAGTCTTGTCATTAGATACTTCACTCATGTCGCCAACCATTTAAAACAAAAATTTGCTTACGTAAAAATTACATTACGATACGCAAATGCGTTTTATAAAGAAGAATGTTATAAAAGCAAAATATAAAAATGAAATTTACTGTACCAACTCTTAGTCTGTGAAAGTCCATCTAACTAAGAAAAATAAACAACAAAACTTCCACATTTTTTTTTATTTATTTCGTTAAAGTTTTATTCTATGTTCTTAAAATTAAAATGTTCAATCTGGAACCGTTGGCGAAACATACCGAAACCGTTTACACTAGCACTATACTACTTAAAATTAGATAAAAATAATACAATAGTATCAGATATAAATTAATGCAAATATTGCAATTATTACAACAGATGGAACAGTAAGAGATAAAAACAAAAAAAAATGAGCTTGATGAAGAAAATATTAAGGGGTTCCTTAAAATCATAAAGATTACATGCGCAGAGCATATAATGCGATGGAAACCATAGGAAATTATTATAAAAATCACACATAGGATCCCAATCGGGCAAGAGGACAACCCAGGAGAAGGTACCAATGAAGAGGAGATGTAAAATTAGGCTGGAATGGAAAAATATAAGATTAGCCAAAAACCATAGTAATTTGTAAAAATTGAAGGACTAATGTACAGTCGGCTTTAGAATAGCATATACATGTTAAATGTGAATTTCGTTTACCTACCGAAGTTATAAAAACGCCCTTCTTAAACAACAAAGGAATGGCAATTTTTAAAACGCCTACAAGGGTCGGTCATGTCCCGAATAAATAGGTTTTTTTCGCATTTTTACACTAATATAATAAAAAAAGGGATTTTAATCCCAAACAAACATTTATTATCGAGGGTTCCAAACTAAGTGAAGATGTGGGCGTGGACAACTGTTTAACTGATTTCAAATTTATTATTATTTAAACCGTGATTGGTTACACAAAATAAAGGCTGTCTATTCAATGTAAGCGATTTGAGTTTGAAAATGTATATGCAATTCTGAAGCCGATAGTACATACCTACCTCAATAAATGAATCAAAAAGCGTTAGCATCGGTCATAATTCATTAGGAATGAACGGGTTTATAATCATGATAATGAAAAAACATATACATTAAGGGCTAAAATTTTCATATATGCTACTATATTTTCTCAGCTTTCCAATGGTAAACCGAATTTTTTATAACATTTTCCAATGGTAGAATTTTTTACTTGGTTTCAAATGATGGCGCTGTTTTTAAAGTAGACCTGTCAACCTTTTTTTTGTATGAACACTTTTTCATAATAAAATTATTAATATGGTCGTATGCTTCTAATCTGAAAATATAAAGAAATACTAAATCGGATTATTTATTAACCAATCAATAAAATACTTATCTAATAATGTTCAATTCTAATAAAATAATTTGAGGATAGATTCATTTCATATCATCTACCTTTTTATAGGAACATCTGTTTTGTCTCTACACTCTTTTTGAGTATTATAATTAAATTCTCACCTGCTCAAATTCTTCTATAAAAACAACTAGATAGGTTTTCCCGTAACTAATACCCCCTAGCGTGAAAAAAATCAGGTAGCTTGCCATTTTAAAATATGGAACGAAATGTAATTTTACATTCCCAAATCCAGCTTCTAAAAAGCTATGTCGAATCAACTTAATTCGGATGTAGTTAATAAAGGCAAGCGAGCAAGCTTATGTTTAAGTTTAAATAGACAAAAAAATGTACCACACAAATCAACTAGGTACTTTTTAATTTTTTGCCTCCAAGACGGTTCTTTTGAATTGATTTTTCCAAATAAAATTTAAACAAAATACTGTTTCTCAATGAAGTAGGTTTAAGTTTTATGCTATTCGATACACATTTACAATTTAGATTTAATACACTTTACCAAACAGAATCTACAAGTTCATTTCAAATATTAAAAGTGGAACTCTCTAGATGTGTATCTGTCCATCGATTTATAACACATTGAGTATCTCGGTTAGTAAAATAATATATTGCTTGTTATCATCTGAATAATTTTTAGGTCAACAGATGATGCTCATAATATATTCCTTAATTTAACATTTTTCCGCTCATTAAATTTGAAAAAAAAACCGTTAACTGACTACTACTATGATACTTTCACTTCACTATTCCAATCGTTATATTTGAAATAAATCCTTATTAATTAACCGATCACCATGTTAAAAAATATTCACCTGCCATAAAACAAATAAAATTAATCTAGTTCATTATCTTTCTCTAATTGGCCGAAATATATTCGACTGAAGTGACCCACTGAATAAATTGTTTATTCATTAAATGTTCAAATAAACAACCAAAAACTAAGGAGCAACTAAGAACGCCTTGAGATAAAATAGGTAGGTCACCGTCGTAAGAGGCTAGCCTTGACATTGACTTACTTGTTAAAACCGAAGATGAAGACGAAGAAAGAAGAGAAAGATTTTATTGCCTACCAATTGAACAGAGTTGAAGCTAGTTTATTTAAGAGACTAAAAATATACAGTACTATTTGATTTTATGTAAATTCGTTATGATAAGTTTTTTGCTATTGGCATTGTCAAAACAGATTTTATTTTGTGCTCCTGTTACGTTAACAAAACTTTAATTTTAAAAGTTTTAAAGTTGCAATGGTTTTACAGAAACTTTATTATTTTTAATGGTGGATATAAATTAACCAGTGGAATAAATTGATTGTACTAACCCTTATTTTTTGGAAGTCCATCTTATTAAGAATAATAAAAAACTCTTCCTTTTAACAAAACTTCCTAAACAACATAAGGCACCTAGCTACAAACAAACAAAATGTAACTTAAATGTCAATCTGACGATGCTAATCAGCGAATCTGCCACAGTTTTCAGACAAGAAAGCATGTGTCATAAAAGGGAACCAGGGAACAAATATTAACTATCAGACAACTTGTTAAATTGAATATTTCACTATATCTTTGCTTAATTGCCAAAAATCATTTGATAAAGTAAACTGGAGTTACGTTTGGACCTAAAATTTAGATAATTATAGACAAGACAAAAATTCCCTACATATACTAGAATTTCCAGCTATGAAATGTTAAAGCAAAATACGCCGTCGTGCAACTATGGCAAGTTTAGCTAATACAAAACTTTATAAAATTTGAAAAGACAAATCTATCACCAATGTCACTACTATGTCTCTGCGATTACTGCAATTATTCGTTCTCATTTGCAAAAGGTGAAATCTTTACGATTAAAAAGCTCAAAACATTTTATGACCGAGAAGCGTTGCAGACAGGACATTAATACATTTTTCTACCGTGGCTCGTATAACATTTTTGTTGAGGTAGTTAAGTAGTTCATTATTAACCAAGTTAGAAAAATACAGGGACTACTTGAATCCAGAAAAAATATTTTTCCATTTTGTCCTTGCATCAGTTAACTTCACATTATGTTAAATGGATTGAGATTTAGTTCTAATCAAGTATACTCTGTATTTTTCAACCTTTGTTAATAATGAAGAACTTTACTAATTCAACAAAGTCCAAAAAGCTAGGTTCAAAAGCTAATAGTAAAAAATCAATTTGTCTAACCTTTTTCGATCGGAGATCGAGTTTGCGGTGTGGTGAAACAGTTCAAGGGCTTAATCGCAATTAAAATTGTAGGTTATTTTTAAATCTTAGATACTGTTTGGTGAAACTTGGCCTTAGCAAAGGATCTTTTTGGGATGAAACTACCCAACAAAGCCTTTGTTTTGGTTATCTCTGGTATGTTTTTTCAATTTTCGATTTTTTTCGTATTTTCAATGCTGCTAAGTAAATTAAGGCTATGTGCTATGTCACAGATTGGTTCAAGTTTCATTAGTAGAATATTTACTATCCTTTCAACTAGAATAAGTGCTTTTTTATTCCCTTTTATTCTTGAGTGTTCAGGTTGTCAAAGAAAATCAACTGTGTTATTCTTGCCCAATTATTTTAGTACTACTACATACTCCCAGACCAACTTGTATGTTATTATGTTCGAATTTAGCGCTTTGATCACCGCTTGATTGTCATACATAATAATTATGATCTCTCTGCAATATTTCCTTTTAATATTGAATTGTACACATTTCCCAAATGACATATATTTCACCTGAAAAATCATAGAATAAGAACCTGTGCCTCTTTCTGATTTTGACCGATCAGTATACCATATAAAAGTAAGCTTTACCTAGCGGATTGAACTCCGGTTGTTTGCCTATTTACTTCTAACTATTCTTTACTAAACGAACTACGCTGTTTGCCTCTATATTAGCATTTTACGAAGCAATGTCTTAAGCGATTTTTC
Organism: Ophraella communa; assembly: GCA_035357415.1. NCBI lineage: Eukaryota > Metazoa > Arthropoda > Insecta > Coleoptera > Chrysomelidae > Ophraella > Ophraella communa. The sequence goes on from CM068984.1 coordinate 17,808,526, forward strand.
ATAGAAGGTTTTGATATCCAATTAAAAATTTGTTGTGGTTCTGATTGTGCACCATCCCAGTCATGTTAATAGTTATATTTAGTTGATGGTGCTTACCGAAAATTCCAGAAATATTATTTCAAAAAATAATCGAATAATGTATTAGGATTTGATATGCAGACCCTACAAAGGGTTAGTGAGGCAACGAAGCAAATGGAGAACATTTCGAGCATCTTATGCGAAAATTTAAGTTTTCTTTAGGATAATTTGCCAGTTTCTTTAATATTAAAGATATAATTTAATATTTTTTGGATAATTTTAAATATCGCCATTTACAAAATTTCAAAAATTTTTGGTTGTTTACCTTCCTGTCACTAATTTTCCAAAAACAGGTATTTTTATTATTTAAATAAAATAAGGCATTAGAAGGGTTAAATTAGCACAGTTTCCTGAATTTTTTTAATACATACCTTTAATTTTAAAACAGAATTATTTTCTATTGTATATCAATTTTAAAAAAACGCTTGTTGCGGATTTACTTCCTGAAATTATTCACTTAAAGGACCTTCTATTTACGTTAAGTATAATCTTTAACCCAATAGCATTATTTGAACCAGTACTAAATTTATTGCAGTAAATTTTTCTAAATTTCTTTAGTAACACTCGTTACTCAAAAAGATACAGACATTGTGTGGTGCGAGTAATTTAAGAATCCATAATCAATAGTTTCAACAGCATGGCGCAATAAGCCATACAGCCGAACGCTTCGTAAATTTTCTCCGTGAACATTTTGGTAATGGAATAATTTCTCGTCGCACAGATTTCGAGTATCCATCTCATTTACCTGATTTAACACTACCTAATATCTACATTTTCGCTCGAAAAATCTGCCAGAAACTGTTGAAAAACTACCAATAACGTTTGAAACAAGATTCTTATTGCGAATTCTCTCTTCAACGTAACCAGTCACTACAGTGGCCGATTTCCATTCTACTTGTCGTTGGATTTGATCTATTGTCATGCCGCACCATTTGACATAATGGTCGCGGACGTACGTCAAAATGCCGTGTATTTCTCAGGATCATCCAATTTAAGATAAGGTACAATTAGGAGTGAACAGGACCCAATTGTATTAATACCAACTACTTAAAAATATCGTAAGAAAACTCGGTCTGTACTTACATTTTGCGGACGCAATGATAAATACTTCTTCACGAAATGCATATAACTAATTGCATTATAATTGGCTACAGTAAAACGCCGAGACTTCATTGCCTTAAACAGTCGGATAGTAATAACCTATACGCTTTCTTCTTCTTCTTTGATTACATGTTAGCGTAAATTGCATAATTCACATCTTCTAGAAGATGTGCCGAAAATGGCTACTACCTCCAAAAATAAATAAGTAATGTCCAGCGCATCTATGGAAAACTTTCGCAAATCATCCTCTTTGAAAATATACGCCTTCTTGGCTACATAATTCTTGCTAATTGCCTTTATGAATGCGTGCACTTTTACAAATGATTTTATATCAACTCCTTTGTTTAACTTCAACAAACATTGCAATTTCTAATGGATAGTCCACATAGTCGACGCCTTGTTCTGAAGGTAAGCAAGCAAAACTCGTTCCTTTATATCTGTTTTTGATCTTCCATCCATCTGATAGACTTGCCGTATTCTTTTTCAAATGCGCCCTTAGATTTTTGCGGTATCAACCTCGATTCTGCCGTGTTACAATTTGTAACACGGGAAACGGCGCATTAGCCACTTCCAAACCATTAGGCTGCGGTTACAGTGGATGCGTACTCTGACGACCATCGAGTCGGACGTATTCGTGCGTAGTCGGACTACCGAAAGAAACACCTGCTGACAAATGGAATCGGTTATATTAGATGAGGAATAATCGTCAGTGTACGCGCGTATATGCACGAGCGATTTTAATATTCAAACTTGTTTGTTTTTTCCGGCGTCTTCCGTCCGTAAAAACTACGTACACTGAGTATTTCTAATAAGTATAATAGGTAGAAATGGATATTGAAAAATTGATTTTGAGAGTGTTTGAAAGAAAGGCACTATGGGACCAAACAAATAAAGATTACCATGTTGAATACACTTTCGAAAATTCGACTGCTTCTCAAGTCTTACAGAAATTTGAGATAAAATATAATTAAAACGTTTCAGGTATCATAGGGAATAATTTAAAAAAATTCCGTGGTTGGTGTAATAACTCTTCAAATAATATTTATGTATATATCGTTTACCCACATTGTTCTTATATTTTCTAACATCAAAAGACGTAAAAAATTGTTCTCCAATATATATTCGTCATCTTCGACCATATTGTTTGAACTGAAACTGGTCGCAATTAAACGTATGCAATGCGACCACCTAGATCGTACGACCATACACGTCCGTCTACGTCCGACTCGATGGTCGTCAGAGTACGCATCCACTGTAACCGCAGCCTTACCCTGAACGCGCACGCGGAAGACAGAGTCAAGCGACATGACGAGAGAGTTACCACGCTTCTCGGCCTGGCTTAAAAAAGTATAGAAAATACTGATTTGTATGTCGTTATATTATGTTAAGTTGATGTTATTAACTAGTTCTTCATATGTGCACAATATATGTGAAAGAAAATTCATTGGAGTTGTTATTTGAAGCAAAAACCCTTTTAAGTTCCAACGAGTGAAGTCGTATTGGTTCATATGGTCCTTCGAAGCCCGGATATAGCATCCACAAGCCCTAATTAGAAAGCAGTTAAGGTGATTAGCCCCAGTTTAGAATTCTAGCGAAGCCCTAAGGTCCAATTAGAAGTCTCTTCCCCCACCAATTACCATTGTTGGCGGTAAAGTCTCCGTTGGCGCCCTTTCAGATGGTGTATGTCATTAAGGTACGTTCAATTCACAGACTCTCTAGTTCTATGATCCTGCTCACTCTCTCAAGAATAAAATAATCGAATAATCATAGAACTTAACTACTCTGAACTACTCTTTACGAACACTGCATGACATTTGTGTTCCATGTGTATGACTTGTGACTGGACGGATGACATCATGTGTCGCTGAAGTAGGAAAAATAACATTATATCCAGGTACAATTTTGATATTTAACTTATGCCCATTATTTCTCTACGTGCCTATCAGAAGAAATAAAGAAAAACTCTCCCAGTGTTTAATTTATTGTAGTGACATTTTATATTTGTAAAATTGTAAATTTAACATTCAATTTAACCTCAAAAAGAACTCTTGCGTTGTTGACAATAACAACTAGGTATATTGTTGATTAATCCGACAAAGTTTTTGTATTGTAGACAATTTTGAACATCTAAATATGGCAGAGGAAGCCTCTTTAATTAAAGCTAGGGCATCTCAAAAATCAATAATAACCCGCATTGAAAAATGGTATAACGCTAATGAAAGCAAAGAAGTAAATAAATTTGAATATATAACTCGCGAACAAGCCCTTTGTAAAGCTTTCTCTACATATGAGGAGGTTCAAGATCAATTAGAAATTTTAAAACCACAACAAGAAACAGACCGAGAAGCCACAGAACTAAAATACTATTCTATTTTATCCAAGTTAAAGCAAAAAATTGAAGATTTAAACACACAAAATCAAACTCAATTACCAAATACACAACCAATTCTTATACAAACTTCTAATTCTACTCCTAAAACAAAACTACCTCTCATTAATGTACCAAAATTCTCTGGAGACATAACACAATACAATTCATTTCAACAAATATTTAAGGCTCTTATAATTGACAATGTAGAGTTAACTGAGGTACAAAAATTAATTTATCTCAAAAGTTATCTTTCAGGGGAACCATTACAACTTATAGATAACCTGCAATTAATTGGGGAAAACTTTGAAGTAGCTCTTAATACTCTTAAACAAAGGTATGATAATAATATTCAAAATATATTTGCACATATTAGAAAATTTTTAGATATCTCACATATAAGTAAAATAAATAGTCAATCACTTCGTGAATTTATTACTTTAGTTAAACAACATTTGGAAGCTCTTAAAAACTTAAAAGTACCTGTTGATCAATGGGACCTTATTTTAATATTCATTCTCTTACAGAAATTAGATGGAGCTACTAGGAAGGCATATGAAATAGATAGAACATCAACAGGTGGTAATACACTTCCTACTCTTAAAGACTTTTTAAAATTTATTGAAAATAGGTGTATAGCTTTAGAAAGTTTAGTAATACCAGAAATATCAACATCAGACATTCCGTTTCAGTCTAGACAGCAAAAATACAAAATGTCTCATGTTACACATAACTCAGCCAATTCCAGGTTCAATGTTCATTCACCTAATGCTAATAAAAAATGTATTTTATGTAATTTTAAAAATCATACCATTTATACATGTTTTCATTTTAAAAATTTGAATCATAATGAAAAGATGGCATTCATAAGAAATCAAAACTTATGTGTAAACTGTTTTAGTTACAGCCATCGTGTAATTGATTGTAGATCTCATAATTGTTCTAATTGTGGACAAAAACATAATAGCATACTTTGTAATCAGGTCAATTCAAACAACAAGAATAAAGTTTATCAAAATAATTCTCAAAATCCCAAGTCAAATTCTTTTAACCATAATAAATCAGTACAAAATACAAACTCAGAGGAAAATTGTCAAACGTACACTACTATAATAAACAAACAAAATCAAAATGCACCTCTTTCTGTTCACAGTCATAACAGTGGTAACAATTTAGGTAATCAGATGTCACAATCACACACATCCCTTACTACATATACTCCAACTGAGGAGATTTTGTTAGCAACAGCCAAGGTGACAGTCTACACACAAGATGGCAAACCTTTGCAAGTGAAGGCATTACTGGACTCTTGCAGCACAACCTCTCTGATAACTGAATCACTGGTAAGGAAACTTGGACTCACTCCGACAAAGCAAAATGTATGTATATCAGGAGTTCAAGGTATTGTAACTCATTCAAACAAGATTGTTTCTTTAAACATTCACTCAAACAATAAAAAATCATTTTATAGACATGTCAAGTGCTCAATTCTCAAAATGATTACCCATCAACTACCTCAAGTCTCTATCAACAAAAACAAATTACATGTACCCCCTTATGTTCAGTTGGCAGATCCTGACTTTGGCACACCTTCCCAAATAGATTTGTTGTTGGGGGCAGATTTTTATTATGCCATATTAAATGGGGGCATAATAAAACTTCCAGATACTTCTCTAACTCTAATTAATACTCAGTTAGGCTATTTAATAGGCGGTCCTATTTCTTCTCAATACGTTTCTAACCCTAAAGAAAATATAAATTTAGACTTAAATTCTACCACTAACTCTGAATGTTCATTATGACTAGACAAAGAAACGGTTGATCCCCTATGCAATTTAATGGAAAAATTTTGGTCTCTTGAAGAAATTTCTCCCTCGTCAGTAAAAATACTCTCTCTCGAAGAACAATTTGCTGAAAATAACTTCATAAAAAACACTAAAATTCTTAAAAATGGACAGTTTCAAGTAGACTTACCTCTTAAATCCCAAGAAGAGCATCTAAAATTAGGGCATTCCTTTTACTCTGCGGAAAAAAGATTCTATAGCCTAGAGAAAAAATTTATCAAAGATAGTAATTTGTTCCTTCAATATAAAGATTTTATAGATGAATATTTACAGTTGGGCCATGCTCAAAAAATTCCTCTCTCAATGTACAATCAAAAAAATGAACTCAAATATTTTCTACCTCATCATTGTATTGTTCGAGAAGAAAGTACTACTACAAAATTAAGAGTAGTATTTTCTGCCAATTCCAAATCATCTTCAGGCTTATCATTAAATGACATAATGCATAAAGGCTTTACGGTGCAACCCGAATTGTTTGATATTTTATGTAGATTTCGAAGTTTTAAATTCTCCCTTACCTGTGACATTCAAAAAATGTACAGACAAATTCGAGTGAATCCAGCTCAAACATTTTTACAGAATATACTGTGGAGGGATAATCCTAGTAAGCCCTTAGAATGCATAGAACTTCTCACATTAACATATGGTACAAACAATGCTCCATATTTAGCTACTCGTGTACTTAATGAATTAGCCTCGTTGAATTCACATCTCCCTTTAGCTGCCCAAGCTTTGTTGCAACAGACTTATGTTGATGACATCCTTAGTGGTGCAGATAGTGAAGAAGACTTAAAGTGTCTGTACTCTCAACTCTGTATGCTCTTAGAATCAGCACATTTCCCATTACATAAATGGAACTCCAATTCAAGTAAATTTCTCCAATCAATAAAGTGTTCTCAGCAAACTCCTCTTTCTCTAAATGAAACAGACGTTTCAGCCAAGGTGTTAGGTCTCTCCTGGAATCCAAATCCGGATCATTTCACAATTTCAATTCCCAAAAATAATAAAATAAAGATTCTCTCAAAACGAGAAGTTCTCTCAAAAATTGCCCAAATGTATGACCCCTTAGGATTCGTTGCTCCAGTAATCCTCACTGCTAAGTTGATTATGCAAAAACTCTGGTCCCAAAAATTAGATTGGGATGATATCCCCTCTGAGAGTATCCTCGAAGAATGGAATGCTTTCTACAATAACATATCAGCTCTAAAAAACGTAAAAATTCCAAGATACCTACTAAACTCCCCATCTTTCAAGAAAATCCAATTATTTGGTTACTCAGATGCCAGTCTTAAGGCATTTAGCGCTTGTGTCTACCTAAGGGCAATTTACACTGATAACTCCGTCTCCTCTCGCTTAATAGCTGCAAAGAGCCGTGTAGCACCTCTTAAAACAACTACACTCCCTCGACTCGAACTCTGTGGCGCATTACTTGTCTCTAAATTGGTTGAAAAAATCCTACACGTCTTCCAAAATAAATTCGTATTTGACAGTATCAATCTCTTCTCAGACTCTCAGATAACACTGTCCTGGTTAAACTCTCAGCCTTCTAGATGGAACACATTTGTAGCCAACAGGGTGTCAGAAATTCAACAACTCACCAAAATAGCTAATTGGAATTATGTAAAATCATCCGAAAACCCGGCAGATTGTCTCAGTAGAGGATTAGCTCCTCAAGACATTGTAGATTTTCCATTGTGGTGGAATGGCCCTCTTTATTTGCAAGATCCAGACTATGTTGTACCTCAACCCTCATCGTTTATTAACCATCAAGATCTCCCAGAACAGAGAAAGATTAAACAAACTTTTTATATACTAGAAGAAAACTTTTGGTACAATCAATTTCTGAAATTCTCTTCCTTTGGTAAGTTACAAAGAGTAATTGCTTATTGCCTCAGATTCAAAAATAACATCAATCCGACATGTCCCAAACATGAAGGTCCCTTATCAGTAAATGAATTGAAAGAAGCTCTACTTTTCATTATAAAAATTATTCAAGAAACATTCTTTAAAAATGAATTATCACAACTCAAGTCAAAAAAGATACTCCTCAATAAATCAATTTTACAATTAAGCCCATTTCTTGACGAATTGAATTTAATCCGAGTAGGAGGTAGATTGGGAAATTCAGACTTGTCATTCGACCAAAAACATCCTCTATTACTTCCCTCTCACAATGAGATAGTCAAACTCATGTTAAAAAATGAACATATTAGACTAGAGCATGCAGGACCACAAACAGTTCTCTCAAATTTTAGACTCAAGTTTTGGCCTTTGGGAGGACTCAAAGAAATTAAAAGAATTATTAATAATTGTCTCATTTGTTATCGACTCAAAGCTCAATCATGTCAGCAAATAATGTCAGACCTTCCCAAAAGCAGAATTACTCCCTCTCGACCGTTTTCTCAAACAGGCGTTGATTTTGGAGGCCCATATCTCATTAAATCATCAAATGTAAGAAAGGCTCCTTTGACTAAATGCTACATCGCAGTGTTCGTATGCATGGCAACAAAGGCAACCCACATAGAGCTGGTCTCAAATTTATCTACTGAAGCCTTCCTTCTGTGCTTAAAGAGATTTCTCTCGAAGAGGCTCTCCTAGTGTTATACACAGTGACAATGCTACTAACTTTATGGGAGCAAAAAATAAACTTCATGAATTGTATGTATTCTTTAAAAAAGCAGATAATCGGGAAATTATTCAAAACTTTTTGAGTCAAAAAGAAATTCAGTGGAAATTTATTCCACCCCTCTCTCCACACCATGGTGGTCTCTGGGAAGCCGCAATCAAAAGCTGCAAACATCATCTCATTCGAATAGTAGGAGAATCTCATTTTACGTTCGAGGAATTTTATACCATACTCACCCAAGTAGAGGCTATCTTAAATTCAAGACCTCTTTTGCCATTATCCTCTGACCCCAGCGAAGTAAATATACTCACTCCTGGCCACTTTTTAGTCGGATCTAACCTCCTCTCATACCCTGAGCATGACGTCTCCGAAGTCAAAGAAAATAGATTGTCACGTTGGCAACGTTGTTCAAAGGTCCAACAGCTCTTTTGGAAAAGATGGACTACTGATTACCTTAATTTGTTGCAAAACCGGCCTAAATGGTGTGTTCCTATTCCCAATTTAAAACTGAACGATATTGTCTTAGTAAAAGATGAACCTACCAAACCCTTACTCTGGCCTTTAGCTAGAGTAATTGAGTTAATACCTGGAAAAGATGGAAAGGTAAGAGTAGTAAAATTAGTCACAAAAGATGACACATATATTAGAAATATAACCAAAATTTGTCCACTCCTGAGTACTACCGATTTGAGTTTTAACACAACAGATTAAATGTTTGTGTTCCATGCAATATTTCTTTTCTCGCATTCAATCATTTTATTTTTGAAGATTGTGAATCTTCAAGGGGGCCCAGTATGTTACAATTTGTAACACGGGAAACGGCGCATTAGCCACTTCCAAACCATTACCCTGAACGCGCACGCGGAAGACAGAGTCAAGCGACATGACGAGAGAGTTACCACGCTTCTCGGCCTGGCTTAAAAAAGTATAGAAAATACTGATTTGTATGTCGTTATATTATGTTAAGTTGATGTTATTAACTAGTTCTTCATATGTGCACAATATATGTGAAAGAAAATTCATTGGAGTTGTTATTTGAAGCAAAAACCCTTTTAAGTTCCAACGAGTGAAGTCGTATTGGTTCATGCCGTACTAGTTAAAAAATCGATATTAGAATTCATTTTTAAGCACTACGGTGACAACAATTAATCTTTGACGGCAGATTGCATTTAAGTAATTTTTGATTTTCTCATTTCCAAAGGTATATTGATTTCACATCACGAATTCGCCCGTTTTTAAATCCCATTTTTTTAGTAATAATAATACCAGTATTTATGATTTAAAAGTGCACCAATTGAAATTGAAAAATCGCACGTGTATTAATTTACTTTAATATACTATTAAACATAGATTCGTTAATTATTTTATAAAATTATCCATTTACTTTACATACCACCGAACAATTATTAAAGAAATTTCATCTTTATTCTGCAGGATCGTGTCGTTTACTTTGTAATTTACTTGACACCTCGGGTGCTTTAATATTGTCGATGACCCCAAAATGCTGCTTTTTTTTAAACTTTACCAAATATTAATTGGCTTTTAACCTAGATTAGTGTTTAAAGTTTACTCTGTCGGTTTTTAAACGCAGCACGACATTTTCATGCAAAAGAGTTGTTAACAAAATATTGTCATCAATTTAGTATTAGTAACGATTTTAGTTACAACTGACTTGGTTTCTGCATAAATATTTGATGTTAAAGCAATGTTTGTAAAACAAAGGTATTTTTTTGCTATTTTAAAATAAAATGTATACACTACGTTGGTACAAAAAGAGTAACCCTTTGTGTATTTCCGTTGAGCAAAAATAGTAATTTTTTTTAAAGTAAACATACCAAAAGCATTTAAAGGGAACAAAAATGTTGGTTTTAACTATTGAACAAAACTGTTATGCCTTTTATAACCAAATTACGCGAGTGACTTTGAATTTTACTGATCCAAATGGAAAATAAAGCATACTTGTAGCCTTGTAACGATGCAAAACAATTCTCTAGCTTTTTTTATTTTTTTAAAAATTAAAATTCCACGATTAAATATTCTGCAATACGGACATGTATTTTGTACATTTTTTCTATAATATTGATTTTTTTGCAAAAAAAAATAGTTTTTATACTATAAACAATACTAGATATTACTCTGCAACGTTTTACCTTAAATAAAAAATGATTTCGTGGAAAATTATGTTAGTACCAAAAATATAACATTTAACGAAGAATAATAAACAATTGAACGTTTGAACTTCCACCTAATATTTAAAAAATAGATAAGAAACAGATTGACGACGGTAATTTTAGCGAAACAGCTGTCATTGCATTTATAAATCTATTTTTTAAATAAAAGGTTTAGTTCAAACGTTTAGTTGTTTAATATTCTTAGTGAGATGGACTTCCACAGAGTGAGGGTTAATACAATAAATTTACACTTAACAAAGATAACACTATAAGATTTTATATTTATATCTTATTTTTTTCCATGCGTGTCAGAATTATGCATTAATTTACAAAAATACAAAGTCAAGCTACAGTAAACTTACAGTTAAAGAAAGATTTATTTTTAGCAATCTATCAAAAGCAATAGAGAAGATGTAATATTTATAAAAATGTGATGGCTAAAATTGGATAAATACATAAAAGGCCACTGCATCGGTTTTTCATTTAAGTAAAAATGGATTTTTAACAATGGAGATAAAGCATTAACCAGTAACTATAGACCAATAACTTTAACCTCGACAATAAGCAAAATTATACAAAAGGTATTTAAAAAGCGCCTTGTAAAATTTTTGGAGAAACATAATCTAAAGACGCAATCTGTTCACTTTTGAAGGATGTATATAATGCTATGGATAGAAAATCGCCCTCACTATGTATTTTTGTAGATCTTTAGAAATATTTGATACTGTAGATCATCAAAAATTACTAGAAAAATGCTGGTCCTATGGTATTAGAGGTGTTCCTTATAACTTTATTAAAACTTATTTGAGTGGTAGATTACAGCATGTGAGTGTTAATGGTGTTAGTGAGTCAAGAAATGTTACTTGTGGTGTGCCCCAGGGTCACAATATTATTCAATTTATATGTAAACAGCTTATATAAATTAAACACCAAAGGAAAAATTTTTACTTTTGCTGATGACACCGTTATATGTTATACTGACAAAACATGAAAAGCACTAAAACAAACAGTTGAAAACTTTCAAAATGTAATACTTATGTTTAAACATAACATGTTAACATTAAATAAAGATAAAACAAAATATATGCCATTTACATCCTGTGTACCTGGACTTCCACATTTTGGACACCTTATAATAAATGCAAATTTAAAAATTCCTAAGACTGAGAGTATTAAGTATTTGGATATTGTCATTATTAGACATCTTAAGTGGGACTTACAAGTAAAAAATATAGTACAAAAATTACGGGGTTTCTGTCAAAATTTAAATACTTAAGAGACTCTTTGGACATACACCATCTAAGGATTTTATATCACTCATTAATCCAGTCCCAAATCAACTATGGAATTCTTGTATGGGGAGGAGTGAATGATAGGCATTTACAAAATTAAATGTTACACAAAAATGACTTAAAACAATTTATAGTAAAAATCTTATGTCCCCTAGCAACGAGATATATGACATAAGTGGTTTTATGGATACAAGGCAAATTTATTGCATGAGGCTTTTACTGCGTACTATAAAAAAATATAAGTAATCTTCTCAAGCCAGAACATCCACACCAAACTAGACACAAATCGAAGAAATATAGTATACCTAAAAAAGAGAAAACCATATGTCAACGAAGTTTTGATTACTTAGGACCAAAAATGTTTAATCACATACCAGTTGATTTAAAAAACACTAATAAATTTAATCAGTTTAAACTCAAAACAAAAAACTGGATTAAATGTCAAAATAGATTTTTTTATTTAAATTTAAAGTGCCTCGACAGCTCTGGCCATTGGCACTGGAACGACAAATTACATAATATGAACTAAAATGTTATTTTTATAAAATAGTAAGTAAGTTTAAAGTTCTGCACTTATCTAAACCAAACCCATGTGTATATCACTGGAGAACCTTACGGTTATATCCAGAAGATGTTGAATTTGTTGTTGATTAGAAGCAAAAATTTTTATATCATCCATATAAAGAAGATGGGAAACGGTGCAGATGGTGTTTCTATTAGTCTTAAGATTTAAACCATATTTTGTGTCCAGCATGGTAGAAAGTGATTCATTGCCAAACAGAAACACAGTGGACCAAGTGAGTCGCCTTGGAATATTCCCCTGCGAATAACAATTTCGTTAGTAAGAACAATAAAAAACTGAACGGTTAAACTAAACTTCCACTATTTATTCGAAAAATTCGCTTTAACATTCAATTACAGCTGTTTCGCTATAACTAGCATCGTCAGATTGACATATTGAAATTACATTTTTGTCAATCTGACGATGCTAGTTATAGCGAAACAGCTGTAATTGAATGTTAAAGCGAATTTTTCGAATAAATAGTGGAAGTTTAGTTTAACCGTTCAGTTTTTTATTGTTCTTAGTAAGATGAACTTTCACAAAGTAAAGGTTAACACAATCAATTTCGTTAGTCTTAATGTACTGACCATTAATGTTTACCTGAAGGCTTGTTCGCCATTGCTTCATTAAAGATTCAAGAAAAGTTACTATTATGGGATGTACTTTGTAGATGTTTAAAACACTTATGAGCCAGGAATGTGGCACACTGTGAAATGCCTTGCGGTGGTCTACAAAAGCACTCGTGATATTGCGAGATTGCTTTTGTACTTGCTTTAGGATCACAGAGTCAATGATAAGTTGTCCTTTACATTCCTGGTGACTACGTTTACATCCCTTTTGCTCCTCTGCCAAGATGTTATTTTGGTCGACATGTCTATAAATTCGGTTAGTGATGCAAGATGTTAATATTTTGTAAAGCGTTGGAATACATGTGATTGGTCTATCCTGAGTGTTAGCTGTTTTGGGAAGCATATGGGTCAAACCATGAGTAAAAAAGGTTGGAATGGCTTCTGGATGTTGAAGGATATGTGTAAATTTCGATGCCAGTACTTCGTGTAAGCTGCTAAATTTTTTTGTACCAGAAATTTTGGATATTATCAATTCCCGGAGCTTTCCAATTATAAGTCTGTCCTAACTTGGTTTACATCAGCTGTTGTAATGTTATCAAACATCATTGTAGTAATGTTTGACTTGTCCTTCTCTGATTCTATCCATGCTGCACCCTCGTTGTGTTTTTGAGGATTGGACCATATTAAAGACCAATAGTCAGTAAGTTCATCCTTTCTTAGAAGATTATGGTTGTTGTTTGTTCCGGCGCTGTTAAGTTGTTTATAGAACAGCTTTTCATTGTTAAATAAATGATTTTGTTGCTTTTTCTGTGTACATTTAACGTATCGAGAGAATCGCTTGGATTTCGCCTTTAGCTTTTGCTTAAGAAGGTCCATATATGAGCATAAGTGTTCCTTATACCTTGGATGTCCTGCGTTGGTATTAATTTTTTTAAAGATTTTCTGACTCTATTAGTTAGTCGTATGTATGGTTTCGTGTTGTTGTTAAACTCTGTAAGTTGTCCCAACTCCTTCCTTATGTTATTAATGGACTTCTCCAGTCGCTGTTGCCACCAAGGTTTATGTTGCTTCTTCTTCTCGGAACAATTTTTGTTCGGAAACCGGACCTGTTGGTTGTGACTTCGTAGCACTGCAACTGCACCACAGTAGATAAAGGTGTGGATTTCTTCTAGTGTTCGGCAGTCCTTGGCACGATCATTTACAAGTAGATTTAAAAGTGCAAGAATCCTATTTCTAATTGCAAAAATGTATTATTTTTTCGAACAATAATGTGATTTGGATTCAAAAAAGAAGACTTAACTGTATGCTATACAAAATGTATCCTTTTCTTGGCGCATAGAAAATATCGCACAAAATTGTTTTAGCGGATTTTCGAAAACATTATGAAAATTATGTAGGGAGAAAAAACCTATCTGAGATCTTCTAGTACGATGCCGATGATAAAAGTCTGCACATACACTTCATCATATTTATATGTATTTTGCTCAGACTTTAAGTCTGTATAAACAATAATCTGGATCCACCTTTATTTATAATGAGGATGTGTAGTAACTGGTCATCCTAACACTTCTAGCTCTGGAGTTATTTTTTAAAACAGAATTGGTATTAATGATTTTCGTAGGTATGGATACATACTAAAAAACTTCTCCATATGTTGGGAATTCTAAAAGATAATATTCATTCTATATAATATGGCAAGAGTAAAAGCTGGACTTGTTTCTTCACAAAATTTTTACATATTTATGCTTGAATTAGTTAATTTTGTTTTATCAAAATATTTCGTCGATATTAAAACTTCATATGGCTTTGATGAAAAATATTTTAAGAAATTCTTTTAAACTCGTTTTTATTAAGTGTTTGTGCTTTAACTATTATAGTTTTATTGGTACAATAATTAAAGCCAAACCATTTACCTAATAGTTCAAAGAAAGTTCTCATAAATGAACGACTCAGTAGATTATATAATGTTCCAAAATTAGCTAAAGTTAAATCTATATCTTTGCAAAATAAATACAATAATAATAGAGGAGAAACATTTTTAATTTAATAAATGTTGATGATAAAACGTTTTCTTGTTCTACAATAAATTTAAGTTACCAAAAGTAATAAGCCACTAAACGTTTGAATTAACCACCTGTTCTTTAAAAAATAGCTTTTTAAATGCATTTTCAAAGATTAGTTCAAACGTTTAGTTTTTTATTATTCTTAGTAAGATGTACCTGCACAGTGTAAGGGTTAGTATAATAAATTTAATTATAATTCCAATTTTTTAAACGTGTATAATTTTATCGTGTTTAAGTTAATTCTTTGTAAATCCTCCAGTTCAAGATTTTAATGAAATTTAGTGAATGACTTTACAGTGCATCTAAGTTACTATAATTTTAATGTAAATAATTTTAAATTGTCATTATTTTAACAATGCTAATTTTTAACAAAAAATGGGTACTTATATATGCTCGTGAAAATGTATACTTCTTAAGCATCATTAAAAAATAGTTTTTAATTACATGCAAATAATTAGTTACAACAAAATAATAATAATTTAAGAATAGTAAATAATATACATCAAAATATTTAATTTAAACCGTAATATAATTTATTAGCATATATATGATCAGCACTTGCATAAAACTAAAACACGTGTTGTGAATGTAGAACCGCAGGCAAACTGTTTACTTCACATATAAATAATATCTTACTTAAATCCATATTCAATTAATAATATAATCAATGGATAAAATATAGCTACAAACTTAGATAATCAGCCCACTTAGCTTATCAAACGCTCAAAATTCTGAAAATATAAAAGAAAATTCATGAAAAAAACCAAATTTATATTTACACATTTAAATATGATGAATATAAATGGGGCTTGATCTTGGTGCAATATTTCGTGAACAATATGAATGTAACACAAAGTTGAAGTTTGCCACCTCAGAGTAATAAGTAAACATAGAGTAGGCATATTCCCTACTACTTGTCGTCGAGACAGATTTGTTTACCAGCAGAGCATTACCAGACGTTGTGTTTTGTAAGTACAAAGTAGGAAACAAAAACGTAATAGTATAATTTACAACAATTTTATTTTAATATCAAGAGGAGACTTTTATTCAGAGAAAATTTTATTTTCTTTACTACACTTTAATATTCACTTTCTTACCTTTCGATAATACTGATAAAAAAAGCTCTGCACCAATTGTATCAAATACTCACACCGAAAATTTGACATCAGTGCCTTTGTTTGTTATTGTCTAGAGGTGATTAGCGCTTTGTTCGATTTTTTCTGATTTTTTGTGTATTTAAGTGAACTTTATAAACTGTTTTTATTTATTTTCAATATTGAAAATGGTGAAAACCCGAAAAGCGTGTATAATTTGGTTGCGTTCTGTTAAGTGTTTTGTTTCAGGTGCGTTCAATTGAAAGTGTCTCGTATGAGAGCGCATTCGATAAGTAAAGTGACTAAAATAGTGGTGAGCCGGGGTTGATTTTAAGGTTAGTAGCGACTGTAATCTAAAGTAAGGTAGCATGGTGATAAACATGTTATATTCTCCTTCCTTGGTCAATCTATGGAACACGGTACACCAACGAACTGATATTAAATCAGTTGGATGTAAGTTGTACAAATTTCTGGCATTGTAAAATAATGAGTTTTTAATTATTTTCGAAGAAAGTTACATTAGCTAGACATTCAAATCCATATCTATTTCTTGTAGACTATCTATAATTTGGGTTATCCATCTGTATCAGCTGATGTAGACACACTGCTGTTAACAAATTTACTGATAAACAACATTTCACTGATGTTATGTTTACAAAATTAAATCAATTACTACAAATGCTTTTAATATATAAATTGGGCATATTATGTTTAAGCAACATTAAACAAAAACAATAAAAAATGTTTGGCTAATATTCACGAGCTATCTAATACTTTACTTACCTATATCTGGCATACATTTTCTTTTTCGTATCTTATTAAGTTTGGGTGTTACCAGTAAATCTTCCGTTGATTTAATTTTATGAGCTGAAAGAATTTCCGTATTTAAATCCTCTCGCATATACTTTCTCATCGTACTTTTGTTCTTCGTATAGTTAAAAATCTCTGCCCATCTTTAAATCCACCGTACACACCCGAACCTGAAAGTTAAATCCTTGAACGAGTTTGACCTGTATGGTTAAAGATATTATTAAGTCTGAGAAAGGCCCTGACATTGATATTACCTCCTTTTCTTGGTAAATAATATGAGCAGGATCGTACAACTTTAAAAACTTTTATAAAGTAATTTAAACAAATTGTTTGAAAGACAGGTTATATTCTTATGAAAGAGGAATAAATTACTCGAGGAAAATGAGCGATTTTTTAAAACCGAGATAAAATCTACTGGAAATTGCATAGAAAAACAGTTTGAGTATTTAATTTGCCATAGATAATAATTTATATAAATAAAGATTAGTATATTGAAACTCTTGTGGTTGAATTGTAATTTTGCATCTTAGTTCTTTAAGTTTAGTTCATCAAAAATAAATGCAAGAGGCACAAACTCTTCTCTGTGCATGTAAGGAATATAAACTCTTCACAAATAACATAAGGGGCACAGTACAGCAAAATAATACTAAACTCTCAAACTCTCCATAATACCAAGTTTATGAGTTAAATTGCAAGTGGCTCAAACTCTCCACAATAGTGGCTCAAATTCCGTGCAGCAGAAGCAAACAAACCATAAGTTGCTCAAACTCCCAACAATACAGCAAAAATAAGGTTACACAAATTCTCGACCATGTAGAAGTGTACCAGGAAACATGGGTGTCGTGAATAATCACTCTGTAGCAGGAACGGAAATACCATCAGTGGCTCAATGGATGAACAGGAAATACAGCAACAAATTAATGTCCTCAAAATATTCAATAATTTTTAAAATCAATAAATAAATAAAAGGTAATATTAAATTACTCTGTGAGATAGATTCACCTATTCAACTCCTAATAACTTATACACGATACCACAATTCACAAAAACTTTCAATTAATAAAATTTAATACTTTAGGTACTTACTAAGAACTTTAGGTTCTTCAAGACGATACCAACTTTCACACAGACTGCTATAGTCTACACATACATTTTGTCATTATTTATAAATACTAGCTGACCTGACAGTCTTTGACCTGTATTAACGATGATTCGAATTGGTATAATTAATAAAAAAGTGTGTTTATTATTTTAAAGCTTTATGGTCTACAATATTCTTTTTTTGGTATATATAAATAGTTTTGTTGGTATTCCGATACGGGAATAGGCGACATATAACTGTCCATGTGACAAAAATGGATTTTTAAGATTTACCCTCGTATTATATTTTTTGTTAAATAGTATCCTTTCACTAGGTATCTACCAGCTCAATAAAGCACACCGTAACACGCTTTTTTTTATAATTTTTATCTGAAATATTAGTATATGCTTATAATTGAATTTAGTAAACTCGAAATAACAATAAACTATTTTTAAAAATAACAAGGCGAGAGAAAAAATGTCTTACACTTATGCTGGGGCTACATTAGCTGCCGAAGATTCGTATCGTGGCGCGGCAGAAAATTCGTGTTCGGGTCTAGGGGATATTCTTGTCTACATTAAGGTGGGCGAAGATTCGTGTCGAGTTGACCCGAATTCATCTTCGCCCGAATACTACACGATGTACCCGGTACATTCATGGCGTTAACACGAATATTCGCCGTAGCACGCTAATGTAGCCCTAGCATTATTGACTTGGTTTTACTGTCTAGGCGAATAATATCAACATCTCCAATTTTAACCTTTTGATTTAAAGTGTAATACTTCATAAAATCTGAAGTAAATTATCTAATAAAATTTCCCATACACCAACGCTTCATTTTGAAGTGGTTTGCGTGGGTTGTTTCAGGAATAAATCAAAATTCCTGTATGTTCAACCCAATCTCGTATCGTCAACAAATTGTTATTGATTCCATATTACCCTTTTAATTGATTGGTCATATAAATAGTTTGCAAACGCTTAAAATTAAATGAAAGTTTGTAACATTACGTCCCTGTGGTAATAAAAGGAAATATTATACAGCAGTAAATCAAATAAACCCAATTATACACGCCGCGCGATGTTATATAAAAGTAACACAGACTGACAACGCGTTAGGTAACTCTCACAGGTTGTGTGTGTACATCTTTTAGTTGGCCATCAGGTCAGCTGTGTACCAGGTCAGTCATTTACAGTGTTGTCGATTTCTCGAAATATCAGTAAACTTTCTTCCAGAATAATACCTCCATGTGATATTTAATATTTCTACTAATTATATTTTAGGGTACAATAAATCAGTAAATGTATATTATGTTTGCGACGTGGCATACTTATCTAAATTTTATGGCAGCTTCATTTAGGTATATAAATTTCTTTCTCTAATAGTTTACTAAAAGTTTATTGCTCAACGGTAAACGTTTTTGACCATATTTGTGGGTCATGTCTATGTTAACTAATAGTTAGCTTCGTTTTAACATTGTTTTTAAATAATAAAAAAATGCATACAAACAGGTATAATAAAGTTAATAATTTGGATAGGTAAGTTCAAAATCTTATAGAAACGTATTTACTCCAAATCAATGAAATCAATCATAAATAAATAATAATAATAATATACAAGGTGGTCCAGAATTATGTACATTAATTTTTAGAGATCATAGTACGTCAAAAAATAAGGGTACTTCTTTATATACACTTTTTTATAAAACCGAATAATAAGGTACAACCCTTTAAAGGGGCGAATTAAAATTCTTATTTTTTCTTATATCTTCCAAACGGCTTTGACTACGGAGTTCATATGTCGGAAGGGATTATAAGACATTAGGATAATTGATTTCTACCTACCACCTACCACATCCCATATGAATACAGGATAGTTTTGGAGGGTAAGTGAGGGTTATTGCGTCACATTTTTTTAATTTTTAATTACATTAAAAAAATATTTTAAAAATCCTTCCCTTACACTTTTTTATGTAAAAAGGTGCTCCTGTAATAATTCGATAGATATCACTGTTTTCGATTTATTTATTTATTTTACTTAAATATTATTTTCGCCATGTATACCTTCTAGTGTAAATAAATCGAAACAGTGATATTTGTCGAATTATTACAAGAGCACCTTTTTTGCATAAAAAGTGTAAAGAAAGTCTTTTTAAAATATTCTTTTTAAAAAGTTAGGAGTGAATATGTAGACTAAATTGGAAAGACGAAATTTGTGTGTTTTGTAATTTAAATTTACGTTTTGTTACTGAATTAACTAGATCCTTGATATTATATTTAAAGAAATATTTTAATTTTTTTTTGCTACTGAAGCATTTTTGTTCGAACAATTCTGTTTTTGAACTTATTTTGACAATTTTTATACTAAGCCTAATACTAAGCCCGAGACTAGTCGCTATTAAATTAAATAAAAATCTGTGACATTGAGTATGTGTTTGATGTCAATTAAAACAAAAATGTGACGCAATAAGCGTCACAACCTCCAAAACAACCCTATATTCATATGGGATGTGGTAGGTGGTGACATGAAATCAATTATCCTAAGGTCTGATAATTCCATCCGAAATATGAACTCCCTAGTCAAAGCGGTTTGGAAGATATTAGAAAAAATAAAAATTTCAATTCGCCCCTTTAAAGGGTTGTATTTCCCTTATTATTCGGTTTTATAAAAAAGTGTACATAAAGAAGTACTCTTATTTTTTGACGTACTATGACCTCTAAAAATTAATGTACATAATTCTGTACCACCCTGTATATATATAAATCTATATATTATAATATGTATAATATATTGTAATGAATATTATGTTTTGAGAGATTGTTTATTGATTTATTTATTTATTTGAATGATTAATTCTTATTTAAAAGTAGCAAGATCTTCTTTTTCTCAGGGGTTTTGGTTACGCAAGTTTCCAGTTGGATTATTAGGTATATGTGAATGAAAAATTTGATTAAATTATAATTAATCAATTTTATTCAAATACCTTCTACCTAATAATCCAATAGAAACTTGTATAACCAAAACCCCTGAGAAAAAGATCTTGTTGCAATATTACATTTAAATAATAATCAAATATATTAATCAATTAAGTTTATAAATAAATAAATCAATAAATAATCTCTCAAATCATAATATTCATTACAAAATGGCGTCCCAACTATAGGGCTCGTTTCTGTTGGAAAATTAGGTATTCATTCAAACAATTTCTGTTGAAAAATAGTAGACAATTTAATATTAAACTATAGGAAGGTTTTTTTTATTAAAAGACAACATAATAAGATATGTTATTAAGATTAACATACATTTTGCATTTTATTTTATCATAAGTGCAATTTTATTTTATCATAATAACACAACCAAATATCTAATAAAATAAATTATTTTACTAAATATTTAAACAATAAATAACCAAAATGGAATCCAGTAAGACATTAAAAGACCCAAGTCTATCAGAATTTAAAAATGAGTTAGAAATCAGAAATCTAAATACTGAAGGATCTAGAGAAACATTAATAGAAAGACTTCAGGAAGTACTAGAAGAAGAGGGAATAAATCCTGAAGAATACATATTTCAAACAGAAGAACAGTTAACTACTACTCAAGCAGAACAAACCATGGAAAGAGGTGGTTTTGTCTGCAAGAGATATGATAGTGTAGAAAAACCTAAAGAAACAAAAGACAACAGTGAACAATTGATGGATATGATGAAACATTTACTTGAACAGATGAATAGTCAAAAATATGAAAATAAGGAAATATTTCAAAAAATCAACACAGACATGCACAAAATGAACTCAAAATTGGAAAAGATAGATAATAAGATAGAAAGTCAAAAGAAGGAACTACAAGAAGAGATAAAATATCAAAACAAAGAATTAAATAGAAGTTTAGAAAACAAAATTGAGTATACACAGAAACAAATAAAAAAGGATATGGAACAATTTAATCAAACTATGATAGAAGAAATAAAGGAAGACATTAAAAACCAGTTCCAAAATGAAGAGGAAACTTTAAAAAATGATATTATAGAAATCCAGACAAACAATAATAATGAACAAGACAGAATAATAGAAGACATAATAATAGTAGAAGAAAAGGATGTAAATAATAATGAAAACATTGATTTGAAGAAAACATTGGAAGATAATAAAATTGAAACAATAGTAGAAGCAGAAATTATACACAATGAACTTACTGAACAAACCAAAAACAAAATTGAAATAAAAACAGGAACTAATTTGACTGAAACAAATGATAGTAATATTAAACTTACAAGAAAGTTCAACCTACATGAAAAAGTTTTACGAAATATAAATACTAAGAATATACATAAAAATATATTAATTAAAGAATTCATATACAAGAAAAGTTTAATATATAAAGAATATTTAAATCTTAACTTAATAAAGGATAAGACAACAGAAAATACACAAGAAGAAATTAGGACAAAGAAACTACATTATAATTTAAGAAGCTACATCAATGTGACAAACATACAACAAAAATATAACATGAGATTAGATAAATAACACAATGAAACTACAAACAAATTATGAAACAAAACTAAACTACTATAACTTAATGAATATAACAGAGGAAACACAAATGAGAAGAAGTAAACAAGAATATAATTCAAGAATTAACAGTAATAATAGACTTATAGGATTTTTACAATACAACACAATCTCATATAATTATGACAACAAAAACTACATAATAAATAAAAAGGTATACCAAAAGATAATTACAACATCAATTAAAGATAATAAACGAAATTGGAAAGTAAGAAAAAAAAGAAACTAGATAAAGAGTTTTCACAAGTGTATATAGTAGTATAGGAAATAGATATAAGATATAGAATTAAGATTATTAGTACAGTATCTATAATAGTGAGCAATATCAATGTAGCAACTACAACGAAATAAGCAAAACAACATTAACAATAAGTTTATAAATTAAAACAATAATAACAACTCATAAGACAACAATTTGGACTTCATGATTTTGAGGAAAATCTGCATCGGTGACAAATTCAACATCTTTCATATATGGTACATCTAAGTTTATAGATTTATCTAAAATATTACCTGAAAAAAGGAAAATAAAACCAATTAATAAATAACTCTAAATCATACTAAGTAAAAGAACAACTAATTATCTATCGGATATATGAAAACAAAAATATTCAACAAAAGTGAGTACAATAATTGTTCGAGTAACAGAAATTAACAATAATTATAAAACTAAATTAATCTGTTTCAGAAGAAGAATTAATCTGTAAAGAAAAATTTGACAAATAAAATAATATTAAAGAAAAATATGATATATTTCAGTTCATTTCTAGAGAATATAGAATTTAGAAAGAAAGATACATAAAAAAATGTAGAAAACAAATTTAATAATGGAAAGACGGTTTACAAAAAATGACAAATTAATGAAAGGTGGAAAAATATGAAAGTTACAATAGATAAAAAATTATTAGTTGGATGATGAATGCAAGAACGGAGGTTTTGACACAAAAAAGGCTAGACAAAAATTTAAAGTAAAAAAAGTAAAAAGTGAAAACAAAAAGAATACTTTAGGTTGCTAAATCTTACAAAAGGAATAAAAAGAAATCATAGATAAAAATAGAAATAGGAAAAAAGACAATTTAAATCCTATCCACAAATAGGAATAGAGAAAGTTTAAGGAAAATTCGTAAAAGGGTCAATGAAAATCATAATTTTCAGATTTTTTTATAATATTGAATCATAAACTTTTTACCAGGGCGTACATAGCCTTCTAAGTTATCAAAAAAATTTAATAAAATTAGGGTAGGCAATCACTTATAGCTGAGGTAGACAATTACAAAAATATTCCGACAGCTCCAGTAAAATTCGGCAATGTGGGGATATTCGCCGACGATCTCGGATCGGCGCGCGAAATTACTTAAAATTTTACTAAAACTATGTAACAAATAGTTAAATTACGTAATATTTGGGATTGGCTTTAATGCAATTTATTCTTCCTTATTAGCGATCAGTCTTACAACTGTTAAAGCGCTAACTCCATACCATTAGTGGAGATTTATTATCCAAGATATTGTTTTGCTGTCAAGGGCTACGCCCTTTTGTTTATTTCATTTTTAAATTTCCTTGAATTACTGTAGTTCAATTCCACTTCAATTTAAGGTTTCACAACCTCTTTGTCTAGATGCAGCAATACTGCTTGATTCCCAACCCTGTCCATGCCAGATATTTTTAACTTTGTTAACAGTTTAATATATTTTTTAATGTCTTAATGTCATTCCTTTTATTCCATAGAATAGAATACTGAAAACATAACAGCGTAATAAACGTACTCTTAAGAGATTCTGTTGCTTCTTCTGTTGCAATTGTAGTTTTTCTTGTCTTGAAGTTAGTAAAAATATCTCGTTCACTGAATGAAAATAATATACAACTTTATAATTTTTAGTTACTACTAACCTTCAAAAGATAGGTGTAAAAATTTGACAGCTGTCCATTAGTTTGTGAGATATGGGGTTACATTTCCCTGAAGCGCATGCGCCTATTTAAATGTTTAAGAATAATTTGATTAGTCGAAGAGGAATGTAAAAATGGATTCTTAGATTTCTCAGAGTGAATAAGTAGACTAGACTTTGGAAAGACGAAAACTTTATGTTTCGTACTTTATACAGACTTCGTCACATGTGTTTTGTTACTGAATTAACATAATTGACATAATGATATTTATAGAGATATTTTTAGTTATTGTAACGGTTTATTAGTTTGATCTTATGGGTAAATGACAGTTAGTTCATCAAAATTACAGATTACCATTAAAACAAAATATTTTATTATTTACTAAATATATAATTTGAATATCGACAAAAATCCTCTTTTATTTCTAGTTAAAGACAAATCTTACTACAGAAATGATATCCAAAAAGTTGGAGGATCGCTATAATCGTTGTATCACCCTCGAAAGCAATTATCTTATATAATAAAATAGGATTTTTCCAAACAAAATTTTTTTACGACAAACATTTTAAAATAAAATTAAAAAAATTAAATCAATTAAGATTACCAGAGAGTGAAGTAAGGCCCAATTCACCATGGCAGAGTCAAAAAAGAAAACATAATACAATCTAATAAAATTAAAATGAAAACTAAAGCTTACAACATAAAATAACCTCTGCAATAAAAGTAGTGTAATAGATATTTACTTTACTAGTTCGGTAAGTACACTTTTACAGTACGAGTGACTTTATTAAAATTCTATTTTCCGGATTTACAATAATTTCAATTTTTAATAGTTACTTGCATCTGAACATATTTATTTTAATTTCTTTACTCTACCTTTCTTAGCAAAAGATTTTTTTATTAAATTTTGTTTTATCAGCAATTTTTCCTTTTATTGTGTCTGTGAATATATTTTTTCTGGATTTTGTGTAATAACTTTACTTATTTTCTACCACTCGTCTGCAAATGTTTTTTTTTGTTTGTATACTTGTTTATATACTTTATGACAAGTACATGGGATTCTGTAAACTACTGCTAATTTTAGGTTATCTCTTTAATCATTTGCTTATTTATGCTATTTTGTCTATTGGTTTAAAAATAGATTTGACTTTTATTTTCGTAACCAATACCCATCGCAAAGTAAAGTTTGACGTCTGTCAAAAAAATTATTGTAGTTGCATTGAGCAACCACTAGTGGTTGAAATTTTGTGTTAAATCTTTCTTTTACTTCTAAACTCAACTGAGTTGCATAAAGGAAAGACTACTCGTCCTATGGACTTTTCAAGCAATTCAGTTTCGTTTGAAAGTAAGTCGACAGACTTACTAGTATTGATAACACCAGCTTTGGATTGGTCAGATTGCGTACAAGTTTTAAGATAAGTGATATAGTCAGATTGAGGTTGAAGTTTACATACACTACCTACAACCAATTAAACAACAAATTGTTTTTTTAAATAAAAATAGTGAAATAATTTAAAAAACTGTTTTTAATTTTATAATTCAAATATTAGACATACTTATGTAATCACCCAATAAACAATATGGTCCCATGGTCCTATATGGTATAGCTTACGTTTAATTGTTTCTTTAAATGTGCTACTTTATTTCTTTTCTTTAAAATACATCTGTTCCTATCTGAACTTTACTTCGTGAGAAAATGTCAAATAAATAGTACTTTTTCAAGAATCTTAAATTTATTAACTTGACATAGTCAATGAATAGGAAGTAGCACGTATTCGTCACGGTAGTTTACTCTATAAAACCGAAAATTTCACTTTAACAATTTGTTTTACAACGTAACTACACAACATTATCGATTCATTTAACTTTTAGCAACGTAACAGTTACAAAAAGCTTGTTAATCTTTTCATCCATGTTTGGTTAAAAAAGGTATTTTTTAAACATACATATCCTTTCTACAAATATTTATCCAATAAAATGTAGAAATACTATAAACAAAAGAGAGGTCCTACTTAAGAATTCTCGGGCTCTCTGAACAGGTTTCTATACATATCATTATCAAATTACTTAGTTCGACTATAAACTGGTTATGTATAGTATCAGTAATTGAATCAAATATCGTTATCTGAATAAACATGACCCACCTTCAAATAATACTACCGTTATATGTCAGTCTAGGCCTTTGTGACCTCTTTTTCTTTCAAATTAATATTATATAGGTCTACAAAGTTAAACTGTAAAATATTTAATCCAAAGAGTAAAAGTAATATTTAATGTATAATAAAGAAGGTCAATGAAAGTAACTTGATTCAGTTTGGGTTCCTTGCCACACAGACATTAGTGGCGCTGGTAGCATGATTACAATTATTAAAAAATAGTCTTAGAGACTGGAGTCACAATAATTTTCACATTTTAGTCTTTTAATGAGTGAAAAATTTCTAATGTAATCTACCAACAGTTTTAAATTTAGATACTTAGTAACTTTTATACACTGCTCAACAAGTGAAAAAGGATATTTTATTAATATCAGAAAATTGCATACAAAAATAATATTTAAAATATCCGTTTCCTGCTATCAGTAAACTCTGTTTATAGCAAATTGTTTTTGTAGTTTTTATTTTCTTTTTATACGCTGTTATATTTTAACCAGAATTGTAAGAATTTGATTTCAAAATAATAGAATTTTAGTCGCGTAGAAGTGCTTGCAGTGACTTTAATATTGTTATTGTAGTCCATAAATCTGTTTTTATGAAAAAAAACGCTACGGCGACGATTAGAAACAGTGCAACTCGATCAATAAGTACGTTAGATACACGAAGGCTAAAGTCAAGAAGAATTTGCTACACGGTTAAATGTGTCCCAAAGTGCATGGAATCGATATTTGGAAACTGGGTCTGTAGCGTACAGGCATGAAGGAGGACGAGAACGAGCTACAATTTCTGCTCAAGACCGCTTTATAGCTATAACTGCAAGAAGAAACCAAACATATACTGCTTCGAGAATTAACAGCTTATTTAGGCATGCGACCAGAAAAGTGATATCTAGTCAAACTGGTAGAAGAAGGTTGCACGCATGTAATGTAAGAGCCAGAAGGCGTAGTTCACATCCACGGTTGAGTGCGGATCAGCGTGCATGCAGATGTCGGTGGGCGAGAGAACATAGTCGTTGGAATTTTCAGAACTGGAGGTACTGTGTGTTTACGGATGAGTCCAGATTTCGGCTGAATATGTGTGATAGTCGAATATTGGTGTGGAGAGGAAGAGGGCAGCGAAACAAAGAACGTTTGACGGCGCCAACCAATATTTTGGTAGTGGATCAGTTTGCGTGTGGGGAGGCATATGTTATGATGGCCGCACTGATTCAATAGTGTTAATGAATATGACAATGACGGCTGTACGATATAGGGACATGGTTTTAGAGCCAATAATTGTACCATCTTTTGGTGAAATAGGCGAACAACAACAACAACCAGATGTCAAACTGTCCACCTACTTGAACATCCAGACTCACTCATACACACCAATGATATTCAAATACAACAAATTTGTGATAAAAAACAAAATTTAGGTTTCCTTGAAGAACTGTAAATAAAAAGACATCTTGCAGATCAACAATTTAATGTTATTAATGGACAAATATATCTTAGAAGCTCCACTATTATACTGTTCACTTTGATTAAGTCTTTATTTTTAATACATAAATAAGACGTAAATAAAACCCAAATATATTAAGTTATTGTAAAGATCAGCATAATATGGTTTCTCTCCGATTGGCAGCAAATATTAATTTTGCTGACATATCAATCAGCAAAGTATTACTTTTCTTGTCTAGGCAGCAAAGTGGTTACTTTGCTGCCTATATAGGCAATAATCCATAAATCGTTTATAATTTCCTTCACATTTTATTCGAGACTTCTCCGGCAACATATCCAACTCTATATGTTTTTGCCACCTCCTTTGTTTCTGGAGGAGTAAGTATTTCCACTGTCCATTATATAATAATTGAAATATACCAATATTTTTTCGCACAACTTTTAGAAATTTCATGAATTGTCAAACTATAATTATTATGGACATTTCCATAGCAATCAACCAACTGCGATTTCTATCAAATTTTATTTTAATTGAACATTACAGGAAAAATAAAGAGATTGTGGGAATTGTAATAATTTGCAAATACAATATCCTCCTATATCATTAGCTGAATTCCTAGCCTCGTTACGCTCGGCTATGAATTCAGCCTTGGCAGTCAATCTACTACTTTGCTGCCTAGTTAAACTATTAATTTATCCTAGTTTTTCTATATCATTCAGGCTAATTTCATAGGGCTAATATCATCTAGGTTTTAATATTGTTATGTCTTATTACTTCCTTAATTGGTCTAGCCCTTACTAATTTATCAATATCAGGTATCTAGCTACAAACAAACAAAATGTAACTTCAATATGTGAATCTGACGATGCTAGTTGTTAGCGAAACAGCTGTCATTGAGTTTAAACCAGCTTTTTTTAAATAAAAAGTGGAAATTTTGTTAAAGAAGTTCTATTTTTACTGTCCTTAGTAACATGGACTTCCACAAAGTAAAGGTTACCACAATCAGTTTCAGCTTTCATTACGTTTAAAAGAGCTTTTTTAAATAAAAGCGGAAGTTTTGTTAAAAAGTTTTATTATTCTCAGTAAGATGGACTTCCACAAAGTAAATGATAATACAATAAATTTCATTAGTTACCCTGCTCTCTTACTTGTCTTAAACCTATATTAAGTGCTATAATATCACCAGCTTGAGTTA
This sequence comes from Ophraella communa, assembly GCA_035357415.1. Classification (NCBI taxonomy): domain Eukaryota; kingdom Metazoa; phylum Arthropoda; class Insecta; order Coleoptera; family Chrysomelidae; genus Ophraella; species Ophraella communa. The sequence goes on from CM068984.1 coordinate 17,837,432, forward strand.
GTTTTTGATAAATGGAATAGTAATTTACCTAACAAGTGCGGAAAGTACTTACTGGCCAAACTCCGCTAACCCATGCAAAAAAGTCATTTCACTCACGTGCTAGGTACACTATTTTTTCTGAAAACGTTTTCAGAAAAACCACTGAAGCGAAGCATTGACTAAGGTATGTATGTGTGTGGAAAGTTTGTCAAGACTGACCTAAATTTATAGATTTGTAACATATTTAAAAGTTTTTCTTCAAAAATCCAATTCACATTGAAAGTGGACAGAAAATATACTAGAAAACAAGAAATCCATTTTCTTTTCTTAACCACAAGGTAGTTCCTACAGATTTTTTATAGGAAGCTGGTTGTTTAACAAACTCAGTTTTCACAATTCTGTTACCTAATTTATACTGTATAAATAAAAATATTCCTGCTTATAAATAAAATAAATGAATCAATATTACATTTTTTATTGATATTTATATTTAATTATATAAGAATATTTTGTTTTTAGTGATTGGTCTTGGAGTTTCATCAAAGAAATGATTTTGCGCACTTTCTTCATTGTTTGTTTCCTATTTTGTGGGGTAAGTAAAATTTAACAATAAAATAAAAAAAACTTTCATAATAAAAAATATTTTTATGCAGCTAAAATAACCAACCAGTATCCATTTTTGCATTAATATTAAAAAATCAAACAAATAACCTTGTGACAACTCAAAAAACATAATAAAAAAGAAATAATAAACATTAGTTATTAAAAAACATAACTTTTTTGTTAATGACAGCTGTCTCGAAAACTAATTTTTTCATCAGAATAAATAAAATGTTAAGATATTGATAAAGAAACATCTGTTGTTTCGTGTTCTTAATTTGTTCAATTTCTACAAAGTGTAAGTGTAATGGGTTCTCCGTATGGATGAACTATTAAGAGTAGACAGCGTTAGTACACAGCAATCACTTTTCAAGAGACAGCTTACTATTTTCGTTTGATAGAAAATTATTTTAACCTTAACATACTTCTCTATTAATTGCTTTACAGATTTAATCTGTTGCATATCGAGTACTCTTTTCATTACATGCACTTTAATTGTTACCCAAAATGTAGTTTTTACAGAAACCACTACAAAAAACACCCATATGCTCTGATGCTGGTATGTATGGGCGCAGACCTAGCACAGAGATTTTAACCTTCAACCATATTTCAGGCGGAAACTTACGCCATTGTTTCATGTGTGGAGATATTGGAGCAAACCCCATGGTAGCCGGTAAATTTTTCGAAAACAATTATTCGAAAAAAATTATCCGAAAATAGTATTGGTGAGTTTGGGTTAGGTTTGGTTGGTATAATATTAGCAATATTATTCAGACAAATATTGGTGAGTTTGGGTTAGGTTTGGTTGGTATAATATTAGCAATATTATTTAGACAAATATTGATGAGTTTGGGTTAGGTTTGGTTGGTACAAAAAAAGGCATTCTGCCTATAATCCGAGCTTTAATAATGATATATGAACTCTCGAAACATGTTTTAATAAAATACAATTTTTGACTGAAATATAACATAACAATGATAAACTAATATACAATTTAAAATTTGTTTTCGAATTCGAGTGATTGCTTTCGAATAATTGTTATCTTCGAAGAATTGTTTTTCGAATAATTGTATTCTGATAATTGTTCTTCGAAAAACTTTAGTCGAATAATTTACCTAGACCCAAACCCCATACATGGAACAATATATTTTTTTCGGCATTGCTCTCACCGTGTAACGTCAAAATTGGTTTTAGGCTGCCAAAAAAGCCTCCTCAATAGGAGAACTCAATAAAGAATTGCTGGTCTAGATTCCTTCCATCCTGACATGCAAAAGAGGGTGCCGCAAGTATTTCTATCGGACCGGAACCTGCAATTGGCATTGCGATAAGTTTTTTCAAACAAACAATAAATACCTGGACAGCAGAAAGAGCATTAGACTTCTGGCATAATTTACCAGATTGGTTCATTTAAAGGCTTTTGTACTGACATTCTTCGAAAAATGTCTCCAAACATATGTTAGTGTACAGCAGCCAGAAGAACACTGTTACCCTTCTATGGGTCCCGGGACATATAGGAATAGAGGGGAACGAAACAGCAGATAAGCTGGCAAAAAAAAAGAGCTGAAACCCCACATTTGGGACCAGAACCATCTTGTGGAATCAGCAGTGGGGTAATCTTAGGAAAACTAAGGGAAGAAATGGAGAAGGAAAAATCCAAGTACTGGAATCAGCTGGAAGGAACGAGGCAATCTAAGATACTACTGGGAAACTATGACCAGAAGAGATCTTTTAGCTGCCTCAACCTCAGTAAAAAAAGCTCCGAATTCCAACGGGGATATTAATCAGGCATTGCCGGTTAAGAAGCGACATGAAGAAACTAGGGTTAGCAGATGAAGCAAAGTGCAGATTCTGTGAGGAAGAGGATGAAACCTCAATACATATACTCTAAGAATGCCCTGTCCTGCAGAATTCTAGGGCCAGATACCTAGGAGCACATGAAATAGAAGAGGGGGATCTACCTGATTTGAAACCCGACGATGTCCTAAACTTCCCCAGGAAAACAGGACTCGAAGAGCTGCTATAAATCTGAGAAAACATCAGAACATGGCAAGTAAGGGGGGACACAATAGATCCTATAGGTCGCAGTGTACTTCCCTAATTTATACATACATACATACATACATACATACATACATACCTTGTCTAACCAATCTTTTAACAGACCGCTGTCATCTGAATCATCATATGGAAAAACTTGGACTGCCGCCAGATCCGATTTTCGTCTTTGTCTGGAAGATGATGAAACGGCAGAGTATATAACCTGTGGCTGCACCGCCGCGGCTCGAATCAGGTATTTGATGTATAACAGGGTCTCTTTCTCTCGCCCTCGGATCTGAAATATCATTCAACAAAAAAACTAATCGGCTTTGTTAAGAAGTTAAGAGTTTGGTGAAATCTGAATAGGTGTGAGAGACAAGAGACTCTTGCGAGTCGCACTGGCAGGTCTAATAGACCCACTCATCACAAACCTAACCTAACCAAGTTCAATAAATTGCAAGTCGCCTTCATGTTAAACTGCATCCCATCCGGGATCCTCTAATTGACTTCATTTCGTTGATAAAATATTATTTTAAACTTATAAAATAGGTAATTCCAACCAAAGAAAAGAGCTGGTTTTTTAGGTGCTGAAGAGTTAAATATGATACACAGAGCATTTTTATTCATATAAACCAAAATACCTTTGATAAAGAAACTAACAGCTACATCCATTAAATTTCATTAATAAATTAATCACTGTCTTTTTATGATGGCACTTGTATTACTTTTCGATGATCATCTAATCTACCCCCAATGATTATCTGTCATTTATTTATTTTTAATTTCCTTTGTCCAATAAAATGTTCAACAAAATTACTATACTCCCCATATAACGCAGTCAGCACCAAACGACGTAAATTTCACTTATGTATATAAAATATGTTTTTAATGTAAATTGAAATTATTATATGCCAAAGATCATTACTAAACATTTTAAATTTTTTAATAAGTATCCCTAAACAAATTTATTTTGATTAAATTTAGTGTACTAACCCTTATTTTTTGGAAGTTCATCTTACGAAGAATAGTAAAAAACTCTTGTTTTAACTTAACTTCCAAGTTTAATTGAACAAATTCAATTAAACTTGGAAGTTAAGTTAAAACAAGAGTTTTTTACTATTCTTCGTAAAATTGATTTTGATTTACATTTTCTAGAAAATGGGCTAGAAAATAAAAGACCCCTAAAAAATGTTAACGTTATAAAAAACCTAACGTAACCTAACCTAACTTAATAAGGGGATAAATTGAACTCCCTAAAAAAGTTTACCTACGCCACTGACCTAAACTCCCCCTACCCCCCAAGTACCTCCTCAAATATCAAACAATGCAGTTGACGATGATGACAAATCTGAATTCTGAAGGAGTTTCATACAAACTTTTATCCCTTATTTTACCAACTTTGGGAAAATCTTTTCTTAGTGCAAACCTATACCTCCAAGAATGGTGTCTCTACATTCAGCCTTTAGGGCTATAGTCTTATACCAACAATCGGTCAGTGAATCATCAGTTTTATATGTATATATAATAACATTACTTATTGTAAAAATATTTCTAATTCAAATTAATCTGCATTAAATTTATTTAAAACACAACTGCCACGTTTATTATATTTTTATTAATAACATAATTTAAATAAAATCCTGTTTATATATAAACCATATTCCTTGACCCGCCTTATCTGTTTTAAGCTATTATTTATTTGTATTAAAACCATTACTGCATATTGACTGGAAATCTAAATAAAACAACTTTGTTAATGCGTTGTAATAACGTAAAATCAGTCCAACCATTAATTGATTCTCTCTCACGACGGGATTTCGCTATCACCAGAATGTGCTTGTGCTTTTCAATTATGACTTAGTAACATACTTCTTCGTGAACTCTTTCAAGCGTGTAATTTTGACCGTTTCACTTTCGTCGTTATTGAATCAGTTATGATTACAATAATGGTTTTATGTAAATACATCCAAGTCCTACTCATCTCGTTTACACGAGCGTTACTTGCCAAACAACAAATTTAAGGCAATTTCATTCATTAATTTACAATTGATAATAGATATAAATGTTAATCAGATGAACATAAGCTAAACATAAAAAAAGGTTCTGAAGTGGAAAAGCGCAATTTTTGCAGCTCTTTACTTTATGTAAACGTTTAAAAAATATTTATGGTCATTCATTATTATTATTATCATTATCAATATTAAAATATACCAGATTATTTGTCAAACTTTTTTTTTCTATTTTCCTTCCAAAGACTTTATTCACTACCACTTGAAGACGGGAGATTTTTCGTGACTACAAAATTGTAATGAAGTTAGAATGGCAACCAACGAACAGGTGAATCCTCTGAAAAATATAAATAGGTAATGTATTTAACAAATCACGCATTAGTTGGGCCATCTTTGTTTTCTGTATCTGTAAACTAAGGAAGGGAAAGCCCAAAAGCTTTATCAGCACTTAGATCTCATTAGGTTGTGCTTTCTACTGAGCATGCCTCTTTAGTTCTTCTTTTAAACTATTAATTTAAATTAGTCGACAACGGCCTTTAGGGGCGTCTCTCTTATGTTGGCAAGTATTGTCCAGTACTCTTTAAAGTAGGATTTTCTTTGGTTGAGAGAGCCGAGCAGTAACACACAATGTGTACGACTATTTTCTCTTCTTGCTCATAATCTCTACATACAGTGTTACTTAATTTCATCTTGTATAGATGATTTTGGAGACCTCAGTGACAGGTTAGGATCCCCGTTTTTGGTTATTTCCAGGAATCTGGCTGTATACTCGTTTGGGTTGCTAAGTAATATTTTGTTGGTATACCTAACGTCAATAGAAATATTTTACATCTAAATGTCACTTGATGATGTTATGCTTTATATGCAGTATCCGCCAAAATAAACAGTACCAAAGAAGTACATTTATAAATTAATTTTTTTTGGGTGTACCAACCTTACGACAAAGTTAGGTATATGGGTTAACTCTGTTTTCATAAACTTTGGGTGTAGGGAATGCTTAACAAAAATTAAAGTTACATAATCGGGTATTCTATTTATGATATAAAATACCTACGGGGTGTTCCATTTGAAAAAAGAGAGAAAATGAAAGGTTCGAGTTATCGTCTACCCCGTATAAAAAGGGAAAATAATTAATATTTAATAGAATACGATAATATTGTATCATATTACAAAACTCTGTTAGGCAATAGTATATTAAGAGGGGCGTCAAAAATGTGACAGCTGAAAACGGGTGGCAAGCCTGAATTGTACCCAAAATTTCAATCATTTTGTAAACAACAAATCTAAAGAACGCCTTTAAATTACGTATTCAAATTTTAACAGGATATAGCTTAGACCTTTATCTAGGAGATAAGGTTTTTTAGTTAAGTTTTATATTGTAATAAAAGAGATATTGGTGTTTAAGTGATGGTATGTTTTTAAAAAGTTTGATAATTTGTGATCACGAATTTTAACGCCAGAAGCTTAACTCCTAAAGAAAGCATAGAGAATGCGACTAGCAAAATATGAAGTTAAAGAAAGGTGTATTTTTTGAGATTTGTTGCACGCAAAATTTGAACATTGTACTAATCTGTCAAATTAGTTCAACAGTTTTGGTGGCGCTTTTTTTAAAGACGTATGTCTATTCTAATTCTCCAAATCCAAACTTCACTTAACATAACCAACCTAACCTTATTTCTCGTTTATAACGTTAAAATATATTAATTTTAGTGTTTTGCTTTTAAATATGTAATTGTCTATATTAATATTCGTTTATAATTTACCAGAAGTTAAAAAAATTAATTTTAAAGTATATTTTCACAATTTGCGTTGGTTTTTACATCGTTTATAGGATTATCCAACTGTGATATGTGCAAGGAATTTAGTGTTATGAACCGTTGTTATTTCATAAATTACTTTTTACTTAAACACAGTTGTCTTATTTTAGTCGAATTGGTAAAAATGTGAGTTTTGAGAGACCTGATTTGTGTTTATAATTTTTTTTTCTTTTAAGTTACCTAATCATTATCTTATATCTTTATTTGTTAAATAACTAAACCCAACCTAATGGATTTACATTTATAAATTTAAACCACATATGTAAATATTAACAGCTAAGTGTTAAACTGTTTTTCTAAGGCATGATAATAATGTCCACAAAGTAAGGGTTTCTACAATATTTATTTACAAGTTCAATATGCATAAATATAATAGCCTTCTCTTTAGATAATGTGAAGAATTAAAATTTACAGTCAAATATGTAATATTTTTACAAATTTGGGTTGGATACTGGATACGTCTGTTATCTTTATATATATATATATCCCCTTCACCATTGAAAGTTTGTTGGTAAATGATAAAACAGACCAAAGGGTTCCATAATCATGTCAGAATGAAGTTCATATATTTCCATAATATGGTGAACTGGTACATATAATTGAGAAAATGAGTCCTAAAAAAGAAAAACAAAACATTTACTTGTTATTTACTAATAATATGCAGATGTTATTTGGTAATGTTTAAAATGTAATATGTAATTGAACCCTAAAATAAACATGGGTTCTATAAGGGTCCAGATTCAATGTTTTTGAAGAAAGAGTTCTAAAAAATAAAAGATTGGAATTAACAGTAAAAATTATTTAATATAAATAGAATAAAACCTGTGTAGGCAGTTACTTCAGGTCCAAAGTTTTTGAGGAAACAGTTCTATGATTAGAAATAAAATATAAAATAATTCATAACATTAATAACACAGTTACACATTTTGTCAATCTTCTTACTATCAACAGAATACAACCAGTGTAGGCAGTTACTTGAGGTCCAAAGTTTTTGAGGAAACAGTAGCATATATTTTGAAAACCATTGATTTATTTCTTCAACAATTTAATTATCTAAACATAGATGAAACAACATATATGGTTGCCAGAAAAAGTATATTGCTAAAAATAGTATTTTCAGTGCATTTTTTATATACTTTAAAAAAGTAGTAACCTATTAAATCTTATAGAAATATTTTGTTTACCTTACTCTACCTAATAAAATAATCAAAAAGTTTTGCAGATACTTTTTAAATTTTGTAGGTACCCGTTATCCGTATCCGTGACCAAATTTTAAAGTATCCGGTATTCGGATACTGTTTTTGATATTCGGATACTTTTAAATATCGCCCTCCGATAATGCACCTAACGTAGGCACAACACCGCCCTTCCTTTAATTCAGATGTGTCTAACATGTTAAATCCCATTTTTCGTACTGGTCACCGTTATAATATATTATTATATTCTAATGGGCTTTGTTTTTACCTATAAATCAGTTACCTATAAAGTTTCATAAGTACGTTATTTATTTTTTATATTTTCTATATCTCTCTTTTCAAGAACCCCTTTGTACCCTGTATTTATAATTATTAGAAGAAATTATTTTTCGGATTATAATAAAGGACATCCTAATATTTATATTTTTATTTTAGTGTAGGTACCTACAAGTACAAATAAGTACACACCCTAAAAAGTTTGAAAACTCGGCTGGTCCGACGCTGGCCAAATTCAATATCAAAAGCTCAGGCAGTTTTTCATTAGCTCGATCATCATTAAATGTATTTTTATTATTATATATTACATCAAAAATACATGCACATCACATAGTTTTAATACTAATAATTTATGTGCTTTTTAAAAAAATATCCTTCAAAGTATCCTAGGAAGTATCCGGATACTTGTATCCGAATACATTTTTAAATGAAAGTATTCGAACTTTTTAAAAAAGTATCCGCGGATACTTTTTTTCAATATCCGACCCAACTCTGGTTGGTACAATAAATTTAATTTGTTAGGAATGCCGAAATCTTATTTTATTTTATTTTTTTATATATTGATATTTTAAATCCTAAAAACAATTAATTTGTTACGCCTATGACACAACAATATCACAACAAGCTTCCAAAATATATCCAAATAGGATATTTAATAAAAAATATATAGGTATTTTATCTGTTTATGGTCTCAAGGTCAAATGTTTGTGTATGTCGTGGAAACATTCAAAGATTTACGAAGCAAAATTCATATTTTCATCTCTGTCTTAGATAAAGAATGTCAACAAGCTCTAAAAATATTCAAATTTATAATAAAAATACTAATTTGAAACCACTATCGCCATCTACTCTACATTATTGTAATTTAAAAATAACCAGATTTTTCACTAAATTCAGGCAGTCTTACCAAATTAGAAACGCCCCTCTTAAACAACGCGTTTCATATGGAATTCTGTATGTCGGTAGCACTGTGTATTTATAACATTTGACAGTTTTGACATTTTAATTATGAAATGTTAATGTTTTAATAGTATAATAAACAACGCATTTCATATGGAATTCTGTTATGACACGAGTTCTAGTTTAAAAAACGAATCGCGAAGCGATGAGTTTTTTAAAGAACAAGTGTCACAACAGCCATATGAAATAAGTTGTTTATAATATTTTTTATATTTCGCCATTTTATCATTTTTAAATTAATTTATTATTTTTATCTAATTACGAAGATTATGATTTTAAAAAGTATGTCGGTAGCACTGTGTAATTTATAACATTTGACAGTTTTGACATTTAAATTATGAAATGTTAATGTTTGCGTGCCTAAAAGTTACATTACGATACGCAAATGCGTTTTATAATGATTTTTATAAGTGCAAAATATAAAAAATATTTTAAAATGACTAATACACCAATAATAATATATAAGTAAAAGATGATATTCATATTCACTAATACTTTCTTAAAAAACAATATACAATTAATAAATTGCTACTAGCCACAAATGTAATTGTCAATAGTCTTATCATTAGATACTTCACTCATGTTGTTTATAATATTTTTTATATTTTGCCCTTTTTACCATTTTTTAAATTAATTTTTTATTTTTATGTAATTACGAAAATTTTTATTTTAAAAAGTATGTCGGCAGCACTGTGTAATTTATAAAATTTGACAGTTGTGACATTTAAATTATCAAATGTAAATGTTTTAAAATATTTTAAAAAGAATAATATACCAATAATAATATATTATATAAGTAAAATATTATATTCATATTCACAGATACTTTCTTAAAGAACAGTATAAAAAATGAATAAAATGCTATTAGCCACAAATGTCAATGTCAATAGTCTTGCCTTTAGATACTTCACTCATGTCGCCAACCATTTAAAACAAAAATTTGCGTGCGTAAAAGTTACATTACGATACGCAAATGCGTTTTATAATGAAGATTTTTATAAGTGCGAAATATAAAAAGTTACATTACGATACGCAAATGCGTTTTATAATAAAGATTTTTATAAGTGCAAAATATAAAAAAATACTTTTTTTCCCTTCAACGGACAATAAGATACAGAGCGTTGATTTAACAACGATTTTCACACAAACATGTCCATAACTTCTGAAGGACTCTGTATAATGTATCAAAACCCTATATCAAAATCTTCAAAAAATGTAAGCAGTCCTAATTCGTTATAATATACTAGGGTTTCCACTTAAAAAAATCACATGTTTGGTTTCTAACGGAGCTATGCAACACTCTGTATAGTTTAAGGTAATTTCAAAATATGGACCCTAAAGACATCTACTATTTTTTTGATATCCTCTTAAACAACCCATTTACCGAACTTTGTCGTAAGGTTGGTAAAAAAATGTGGCGATATACACAATCTTCGTTATGTTTCTAAAGAATATTTAACAACAAATTTAAGAAAAATGTTGGCATCGGGTTGTGTTAAATCGGGTAAAAGAGTAGAATGCCCAAAATCTGAACGATCAGAAATTATTAAGTTATCAAAATGTTTAGGGAGTAAATTTATGGAGCTGTATGACTTGTTGCACCATCCTGTTGAAACTGTTGCTTACGAATTCTTAAATTAGGCGCAGGGCAAAAGGTCTTTAAATATCTGACATAATCTGTCACAATATTATATTTCCCATGTATGTATTTATTTACATAAAATTGTGAAGCCAAAATTATTAGAATAGATCAGTGCAATAGTCGTTCTCAATACATTCAAATGTTGCCGTGTTTTATTTTTAAAATTCCGTGCCCCATTTGCAGAAAACTAAATTATTACACCCCAATCTCTTATTTCAGTTGTAAGTACCTATTATGTTTACACTCTAGAAGATGAGGAAATTGTTTGATTACATTTAAAAATGGTCATTTATAGCTGTACCTATTGTTTTTTTTTAATTATGTAACAAACGAATAAAAAACCTTTTAGATGTTTTGATTAATAAAACGGTGCAATACATCCCAATATATTATTTTGGTGATTAAATCTATTATGTTAATGCAATCAATGGTTATTCTATACAACTTCTTAAACTATGAATTCTTATTCCAAAAAATAAAATTCAAGCACGCCTTTGCTCATTGAAGAAATGTCACATTCCATATCCTTGCACCCGCTTGCCTAGCTAGCTTCGTAGCTCCAAAAAACAATACGTGTTTAAGGTATCTTGTTGCCAGGTCCATGATCTCTTAACTTTTGATTACGAGTAACTGCCTGCTCATTCTCATCTTAAAGAAAAGAAGATTAAATCATCTCATGATCAGACACAGCAACCCAAATGGTTACACGAGCTCTTTGGAAATGCTTTCCTGCAATGGCATCAGGACGTTTAAACACAGTAAATTTTTCTTTCAGGTTTATCCGCAAAATTTCGTTTTTGTTTTATTTGAATTCGATTTGGAAAGCTACCAATAGATTTAACCTTGTAGATGTTTCACTTATATTCAGTTTACGTAATGTTCGTACACAAGACTTCTTTGCGGAGATAGGTTAAGCACGCGTCCTTCATTAGAATTGGTACAAACTCTTCTTCATCGATCTGAAGAGACCCACCACTGACTTAATGTACTACCAGTGTTACCAAATTTCTCAACCACCCCGAGAAATACAACTGTACTTAGGGAAGCCTTTGGAAAATGTTGTGATATTTTTCTGACACTTGTTTTAAACATGAGCTGTTATACCGTCCAACTCTTAAGAGCAGAAATAATATTCTACAAAAAGAACTTTTTCTTCGCTGGAAAGGACTATAGTGGCAAATATTTTAACATTGATGTAATATCAAGTTGACAAGTATACCAAATTTGATAAAAGCAACATCCATGCGCAATTTTACAGCCCAATTAACTACTGTTAATTTAGGTGGATACCGTATTATACCGGTATTTTTTTTTTAATTATTTGGAACTATTTGATTCTACAATGTAATTTAATTTTCCCATATATATTGCTTACTTAAATAATTTAATGGGGCTTTTAATAATAAACCGCTGTTACATGTTACTCTAGAAACAAGGAAATTAAATTAAATTAACATTTTTAAAAATTAAGAACAGTAAACAACTAAACGGTTAAATGAAACTTCCACTATTTATTCGTAAAATACGTTTTAAATTCAATTACAGCTGTTGCGCTAAACACATCAAGTACCTAGCTACAATCAAACAAAATGTAACTTTAATATGTAAATCTTACGGTGCTGGTTTTTAGCGAAACATCTGTAATTGAATTTAAAACCTATTTTACGAATAAATATTGGAAGTTTTATTCAACCGTTTAGTTCTTTACTGTTCTTAATAAGATGGACTTTCACAGAGTAAGGGTTAGTACAATAAATTTCATTTTTATTAAATTTGATATTCATACAAAGTAAACCATTCATATTTGAAATGTGACTGATGGGAAAACCAAATAAAAAAACTCAAATTTAATGTCACAGAATTTGAAATTATTTAAAAATTAATGTATTAAAACACCAACAATTAGGTATTTTTTTTGTTTTTACTAAGCTTATAGAAAACTTATTTTTTATATTTTTTATGTTTAAAATTACGTCTACCGCTACCATTTCACTGTCTTCTCGGTGCTGCTAAATCTTTACTTTAAAAGAAATAATAGAATAAAATAATAGAATAATTTGATTAAACTGAAAAACATCATTTATGATATATTTGTTGTATAGATTAAAATATTATAATGTTTAATTTAAAATTTTTATTTTTGTTTTACGATTAGAATCCGTTTTTTACACTTTGTAGGTTAATTCTACAATTAGATGTGTACCCAAATAATGAACTTTATCAATGTGAAAATATAGTATATTTTGTCACAAGGGTGAAAAGTGGGCATTAGCAGCCGGCGGCTCTATTTGCTACCCGAGTTTGACGAGTAACGAGTGTAACGACTTATTAGCTGTGACCTAATTATTATTGAACGTCCCATTATGTACAAAAGTATTTTTTTCATTATTAGGAATGGACTGGATACTAATTCATTGATTAATTGTATCCAAAAAACATTAAGGGTTATATGTGTTTTATTATCTACTAATAAATTTAATTTAAACATAAGAGCACTTTTGGAAGAAAATTTCACACTCTACTTTTTAACCAATAAGGTGCCTTAATTTTTTCTAATTACAATGCCAACTAAAAAAATTTCCGGAAAAGCTTTAAAACTATTGAATCTTTGTGTATTTACATAATCCTTAATCCTTGCCTATTTATTGTATTTGATTCTGTTCCCAGCAAAGGAGTTCCTTTTTGGTGCGGCTTTTTTGAGCCACAAAAGATTACCGAACCAATAAAAGATGTATTCGGTTGGTTAAAATTATTTAACCTACTTTTAATAAAATAGTTTGTTTATTGTCCATATCGCTGGTTAGATTGCTTATTCATATTGTAAAAGAAAATTTTACACTCCAAGTTCCTAATTAAAAAAATTGATATATTGCTATTATTATTCTTGACAGGTTCTGTATCTAACATAAATTTAAATGCTTAAAGGTTGTGTGATTTACAAACCAATCTATTAGAGTTTGGTCAACTGGGCTAAAATAATATCACAATAAACTAAATCGATATCTTGGATTTATCAATTGATTTTTAATTACCGGTAAAATGTGGAGCATGGACCCTTGGGCGGGTCCGGACTCTTAACGGTTCTTTATCCGGTCGCTTATGGCGAAAGCTGACCCACACACGTGGATATTATAAAATGTAAACATTATCGTAATGATGCCAACTTCATAAAGGATTGATTTCTCTGCATCTAAACCCTTCCAAAGAAGAAAACAATGAGTTTGTTTTTTTACAAAACTTTAATTAAGCAAAAATTAAACTAGCTCTGTAAAATCAAATCATTGCTTTTAAACATTGGGTTGCTCAAATTCATTTATTATTATTTGATATTTGATTATTTATTAAATGAAATGTATTATTCGGAAATTTATAATAAACAACCCTCAGTTTTCAATTCAATACGGAAGATTATTTTACCGTTGACAACAGATTTAATTAATTATAAAATATGCGGGAATTTACGTTTAAAAATAAAATTATTTATTTTTTACAATATTAATGTTCTTGCTTTCAAAATGTCAACTATATTTGTAAGACGACAGCCCTTTAAGCTCTTATTTATGTTTGAGTAGTATTAACACTACCACAGAATACTCAAATTATACAGAAGCAAAAGCTTCGTCGGTTTGTTTTTGGAGATTAAATATATAATATAAAAATAATCAAAGGTAATACCACGAGTCCTTAAAATTTATCTTGTAAAATTTTACAGGACGAGTGGTATTTGAGAACCTTATTTTTTAAACCATTCTGTACAATAACAATTTTATTAAATAATTCATTAATATATTTGCCTGCCTATAGTCTAAGACCCCGTGAACCCCACACCTTCGTTATTTTATAAAAGCTGAAAGTTTGTCAGTGCATGCTCCCAAAAGAGGTAAGAACGATGGACTATTATGAAGTTTGGGTCACCGTGGCTTTGGCAGGTAAACGGTAATAAAGGTGTGTAAAATATCGATCTAAATTCATCAAATAATAAAGTGTGATTTTCTGGTATTACCTTCAGAATATTATTAAAAATCACGTTATTGATTGCCAGACACTTAACATCGTGGCAACCCCTTGCCAGACACCCCTAATGTTCATGAAATTATAATTCTACTTATGTTATAGTATAAAAGCTGATTTTTATATTTAATACTTAGGTAATAATTAGATGATGTTTCCTCATCAGTCAGACATTTTTGATAGTTCCAACCCCTTGCCAGACAATGATGTAGGGTCGCTGTAGGAGCGAGCGCGAGACAGTATATGTACGGTGGGTGCGAGTGAGATAGCGAGATATCAAGAAAGAAAACTCGCATTATTTTAAAAGGATTTCTTTTTTCTTTTCATGATCTCATTCTTTATTGGTAATGAATACCGTTACCCCTCCTATTAATTTAACTTATATACTAGATAGTATTGACAGTTGTCAGTTGTGAGTACCGCAAAAATATAGTTATAATTCAAATAAATATTTTTATTATACCTACTTTCATAATTATATTAGGAGAAAATGGCCAAAATAAAAATTATTTGGCATATCTATTTGAAGTTTACCTTCAAGACCACATTTATCTGTAGGTATACATCTAAATGTTATAATTGCATACAGAACCAAACTTATTTTCGTTTAGATGAATTTAATTGTGATAATATATACAAAATATATTTTAGAATATTTAGAATATGTTGATTTATAGTTAGGTACTTATAGACAAGAAAATTAATGGTTCAATATTGTTATTGCATTTTTGACAGTTCTATGTTTTTATCAATACCTATAAAACGACTCGTGGTTTTATCATTATAAAACGGAATGATTGGGTAGCATTCAGCACAAAACATTAAAGATTAAGCGTTTTCATTGGACGAAATCACAAAACTGGGATATTTTGAAGGGTGAAAAAAATAATTGTAGGTAAAGTAAATAAAACAGTATATAAATGATATTTTTTATTCTATGACAAAAAGTTTTAAAGCATCAAATGTGGGAATTCGAAACAGGAATGATTAAAATGAACATCTTTCATAATAATAAAAAAACTACGAGAACTTTCTTCATATAAACATATAGAGGGTAATTCGCATAAGAACCGACATAGAGCAAGGACATGTAGGGGAACTTAAATTAGGGCGATTTAACTTAATTTTATGCCAAGCTGCTTCTCTAAAAAGTTATAAGCTTTAAATGAGAAGAAAAGAAAATAATCAATATCTCCCTTATACTTTAGAAGAACCAAATTTGGTACATTTTGTAGGTGTACCAAGAGCAGCAAATGACGGTAATTAAAGTTCAATCATAGTATTTTACAGGGTGGATGAGGAATAATGCGACATTAAAATGACGGATATTATTTTAACTCTTTGACGCATTTAAAAAATGTTTACTTTGTTTTGCGGGCAATTTAATTCGAAAACATTTCTTTACTCCAGTTTTTTAAAAATCCTCTTTGTTTAAAAAAATAACTAAAAACGCGTGCTATATGAATGTTTTTCAAATTATCGAAAATTCAAAAGTTGGCTATGTCAGACTTATTTAATTGTATTAATTATTGGTTTAGTGTTCTTAAAATGACCGAAACGTTTTCATTTACGAGCAAGTTGACATGATGTTAGTGCTAGTGCTAGTGACAAGTTTTGTACTAATAGACCGCAGGTTGATGTAGCTATTTTAGATACTATAGCAAATAATTCACATATATCTCGGCAAACTGGTATATCGCAAACTTCTGTGCATAGACTTATCCGTCCCAATCTACTGCACCCTTTTTTTCGGGCTGAGATGGAAAAAATCATGTTCGAACAGTGTTGGACTCATCATCGCTAGCATGACGCCTACCAACAAAAACCACCTCAAAACTCGCCGTTGTTCCCGTTCCGGAATCACTAACCTAGCATACTTCAAGACGGGCGGCGGACCCTCACACACTCTCCATTTATTCTACAACTCATAAACGTTCTCTTCTCCTAACCATACTCTTCACTGCCTCATTCACCTCTATCCATTCCTCCCCACCTCTCAACATAAATTGGAAAAAAATATTTGTGATAAAGTTCGAATATACAGGGTGATTCGCATGAGAACCAACATAGAGCAAGGACATGTAGGGGAACTCAAGTTAGAATGAAAATTCGATGAGAGCGGAAAACCACGAGAATAGTGAATTTTTATTCTAACCGATCAGCAGACTACACTTTCTCTACGATCAAGGATGTTAAATCCATGAGCAGTTGATGTTACTTTTCATATTCATTCTTTGAAATTTAATGAGAGTTAGATAGTCACTTAGTAAAAATCGATCTTTAGATAAGTAACAAAATTCCTTATTTAATGCTTTTGAGTAGTAAATTTTTCAGTATAGTTTTTATACTCTTTGTAATATCTGGTGTATTTTTACACTCTAATTCTGAATCACTGGAAAAATTCCCGACCTTTTTATATTTGCGAATCAAAACGCAACAACAATAATTTTTACAGTTACTCAAATCTTGCACTACAATGACAATCAATTGCGTCAAAGCTAATTGGTAACCTGTGTGAGAATATTATTCTACTACAAGAAAGAATGTAAATATAGCATGAGGCAGAGGTGTTACAGAATATTTTTTCAATCTAGAGACAGAATTTCAGCATTCTGTAATCAAATTTGATTTCAGAATTGGCAAATTAATTCTTTACCAGGCGTTCTTACACCTACATACATGCTATTTTCTATATCAAATGCTTTAAAGTCTGTTTGTTGCCGAGTTGAATCCACACCAGTTTTTAATAATGTTAATGTTAATAATCTTTTACATTGATGACCATAAATAGATTTTTTATTAAAAATCCCCTTATACATATTTAAAAGGGTTCACAAAGATTGGTTTAAGTCTATATAATCTGTATAATAGTTTTTGTGTTATTCTGCTTTTTTTTATAGAACAACAATCCCTGTGTCTGTAGTTATTATGAGCTTAACAAATTTCCAGTGATCAAGGTCAAAAATTGGAAGCAACAAGATCAAACCTTTCGCTTCTGTTTGATTTGAGTATTCTCTTATAATAATCAAAATTTAAGTAACTTTAATATGTCAATCTAACGATCGCGATGATAACATACCGAAACAGCTGTCATTGAGCTTAAAAATTATTATTTTTTAGTAAACCGTTGAACTTCTTTGAATGTATGTAAATGGTATCGGACAGCGTGTATAAACCACAGAGAAGTTGTTTAAACGGTGTTAATAGGTATAACTATATTTCTACTTTAAATCGCGCAAAAATTTAAAAAGCAAATCCAAAAATGATCTACTCATCCTTCGATAAAATTGTAGTAATATTAGTGGGCATAAAAAAATAATAAATTATATGAGAGTTAGTAAAAATCGATCTTTAGATAAGTAAAAAACTTCCTTATTTAATGTTTTGAATGCGATGGACTTTCACAGAGTAGGTAAGGGTTGGTACAATAAATTTCAATAGGTTCTTTTATTATTTTATTAAAATATTTGTGTAAAAACAAATTCAAACAGATATATTTCAGACTGCTTGCTCACTTTTACTTCTCTCTCTTTTAATCTTTGTTTAAGTGAAATTATTAATATTTACATTTTATTACAAATAGTTTTAATGTCGAAACGTAAAAATTTCTGTAAATTATTATTATAAACATTTAATTTGCATAAGTGCCGAACGTGATAAGTACCTATTCGTTGCTGCATAAATAGCAAGAATTTGAAAATGTGGGTCGTTACATACCTACATTTTGCGAAAAAATTTTCTAACAAAAACCACAATCACGTTAATAATAGGAATCTAACAATTACTGGCAAAGTTTTCCCACAACGATTTCAAATACATCGTCATTATAATTTCACTTTGAATATTGGTATTGCACGTATAAGGAATGACCAGTTTTCTTTTGTCGTAAAAGATTTTTGTACTTTCTACAAGAAAAACACGGAATATTAACAATTTACTTACTCTATTCTATTTGCTATAGGTACCGCAGTGGTTTAATGGAAACACGTTTCAAAGTTGTAAGCTACTTATTGTTAATGAAATTCAACAGAAAAATCCATTAACCTGAAGTCACCTTGAACAATATTGTAATACTTTTTACTGTTTGTGAAATAATTTGTTGGCTTCTTAAACTTCTATTTTGTATACACTGGAAGTACAGATTTGTTCTTGCATTTTATTTATTTCAGTAACACGAATCCTGTTCTTATTTTACCAGTAACGTATAACATTACAAAATCGCACTCGCTTTAAAGCATCAGCTATGAAATAAGTAATTCAATAAAACGAGTTGTGTTCAGAAATGCCGAGAATTTTTTACGATAATATTTTTATCTGTTCGCACTGTTTAATCTATTTTATTGTTCACCTGACTATAATTAGGTATTTTCAGGGATAATACTGGATTTGTAATGTAGGTATTTACACTTGCGGGGCATACAAAGTGGGTCTTTATGGCCCGCAACACAATTGCAAAAGGAACCATTAAATACAAGCTCTCTTCCTCCCAATTTTCCTGAACCCATCCAGTAATTTATAATAATCAAAACTGTGTAAGTAACAGGTCTCATTGACAGATACAAAACAAAGGAACTTCGACTTTTGATCGTGTTAAAAGTGAATAATAAAACGACCGACCGACAATTAATTCCTTAATATCGCTTCATCATCATCTCTTATTTTCTTATGACCCAACCATACTTACTACTACCCCACCTCGTTACCAAGTATAAAACTTTTGGACTGTTTGCTGACACTTACAATTAATAACGGTTTTACAACTATATAGTGGTATAATCAAATTTTGTAAAAAGAGATGGGGGACTTTCTTTGTAGCTGCATCAATTACTTTACTTTGATGTAATTGTGTTTGATAATGGTGACAAACGCTTTTAAAGTTTTAAAGTACAAGGCAATCAGTGTCATTGACGTTACTGCATTAATATTTATTTTTGAAGAGGATTATAAATTTTCTTTCGATTAAGTCATTTACCTGTCTTGTTAAAAAACACACTTTGACGTAAACAAATTTAGTTTATCATGAGATCAATGTCTAAAGTTAAATTGGAAAATGTCACTGAAAAACGATTTTTTGATAAAAATTCAGCAAGCTCAATTTATATTTCAATTTAAAACCAAATTATCTATACCCAATCAAAATTGTATCAAAACAAAATTAAGCAAAAATAAGATATTGACTTCCAGAAAATATATATACGGCTACTTTAATTATAAATAACCTTTTTCTAACCAGCCGTTCGGATTGGTTTATATTAAGAGTTCTATTTTTATTTTTGATATAAATTTGTAACTTGTATTAAATACTTATGATTTAGCTAATGGTATTTTTATTTATGTAAGGTTGTATAGTGCTTTTGTTATGATACGGCATATAGGATTTGATATCTTAAATTTTCGGTGCACCCGAATAGCAGCAGGATATGCGGATAATTAAAACTAAATGCTTGAAAGATATTTCCACTTCTTCTTCTTCTGTTTTTTACGGCTTCACTTCAAGGTGATTCGCTAGAGCTTTCCACTTTTTATTCGAAAAATGGGATTTTAAAATATGTCAATCTGGCGATGCTAATTTTAGCGAAACAGCTGTCATTGCATTTTAAAAATCTATTTTTCGAATAAAAAGTGGAAGTATCTTCAAACGTTAAGTTGTTTATTATTTTTAAAAGTTGATTTGAAACAATAATTTTATTATCAAAATATTAGTACACTTACAATTACTTTTCGACATGATCACCGAAAAGATTGAGGCATTTCTCATATCTGTGGACAAATTTTGCAATACCCTCTTAAAGAAAGTTGCTGCCAATGAAATTAAAAATTTGAAATTTTCCTGACCGTACATTAAATAAAAATTTAAAGTTTTTTTCCTGGGTATCGGTCAAATAAAAAAAAATAAATAAAAAAAAAATATTTTTTTTATATTAAAATTGGCATAACAACGTTTCGGCCATGGGCCATCATCAGGTGTATATAGATAAAACCAAAAAATTATTAATTAAATCACACACAATAATATTCTTTTTAAAAACTTACAAAATCGCCACTAAGTCTACATTTAAAATTATATACGTTTAAAATATTTGAAGAAATGAAATAAAATTGTGAAAACATAGAAAACAGTACAAAACACTAAAAAAGTAAAAAAAAAAATTTTTTAATATAAATGTAAAACTATCACATAGGCGGTTAATAAATATTATATATAAATCTAGATCGAAATACAGACAGGTGTAAGAGACGACAAGACCACACAAATTACTTTATTAAAGGAAAATAAATTGGTGATAAACACTCCAAATCAGTGTGACTGTTAACACTATGTAAATCTCTCTTTATTTCCACCATTTCTAGAAAGTTTCGTTTGGTTAAATCACTTTCCTTAGAGACTATTTTAACATTTTCGAAATCAAAGTGGTGAAAATTATTGATGGAATGTTTGGATAAGGCAGTTGCATTTTTGTTTTTTGTCTTAACATCATATTTATGTCTGTAAATATGTTTGCCCAAATATTGTTTGGTTTGTCCTGTATAGGTAGATGGACAGTCTTTGCAAGAGATTTTATATACTACATTGGTTTGATTTAAGGAGTCGATTTTTGGTTTGAGATTGGTAAAGAATCGTTTATTTAAATTGTTTATTGATTTATGTGCAACATTTTTATTATATTTTTTGAGAAATTTAGAAATATTTTCAGATACACCTTGTACATAAGGAAGTGTTATATAATGTTTGGGTTGGTTTATTTTGGATACATTTTTTTATTAAATATCCACTTACAGAACACTGAGAAGTAATATTTATTTTAATGTCATTTAATGTAAGTAACATTTATTCCGCATCTCTTTCACAGTTTTTTGTACTTGAATTAGTTTAATTCACTATTCCACACAATCCACTGATTTATTCACATACAACCAACTGCCTACCTTAACCAAAACTAATGGCGACGGCTATGGATACTCCCAAAGTGTCATGGCGATACCTGCAAATGTATGCTTACCCCCTCCATCTAGAGTCGATACTCTGGTTTGTATTATATACTCTGTGCCCATACTTCCCATTTAAAGAATTGGGAGTTTTAACTGTCACGCAAAGGAGATTGAAGGTAGGGACCAAATTTAAAATTTAAAGAATGTCAATTTGTTATTTAAATTTGACGTGTTTCGGGATTTTTTATAAATATGTACAGTAATCGAAATAATGATCTGATTTCAATTGGCTTTTCCACACTGTATGTATAATTCGTATTCTAAAACAAAATAATTTTTAAGGAGATAATCCAGCTTCTAATTTATTATACATTATCATTGTGTTTTAATTAAATTAGTAACTGATATTAAAGTTTTAACTATAGTAGGTATGTTTGGCTGTATATGTGTATTTATGTGTGTGTGTGAATTTGGATTTTTTGACTGCAGACATTGTCCATTAGCCTATTTTAATTTATGTTTATACCTATGTAATATTGGATGCTCAATAATTTAATGAGAGATTTCGATTAGCTAAAATATAGTCTATATTTACAATTTTTCCACTTACACAATACTTGGACATTTTATGTTTATATTTATATAGATTTTTTTTTACCTTAGATTTATATATATATATTTTTATTTTTTTTTTATTTTTTTTTATATATATATGTATTTTTATTTTTTGGCATTATTTAAGTATTTTTTTTGTTTTTTTGTTTTTAAATATTTAACTAATTTTACCTTTTTTTTTATTATTTTTTTTTTTATTTATTTTTTATTCTTTATTTTTTTGTTTTTTTTTTATAATTTTTTTACATAAAATTTGTGATATAAAAATATACATAAACATATTACAAATGAAGTTCTAATTCCTGAATGTAGCGAAAAAGCATCTCGTATATACTAAGATCTTGAATTTTAATTAAAGATACTAAATTAAAAGGTCTGTCTATTACAATATTTTTATTATCAAGATATGTATTTATTATATCCATCCACTTAATTATAATATTTCTTTTTTGAATAATTTAATATTACGTGTTCTAATGTACCTTCCTCGCCACATTCACATAAATTATTATCTTCAAATTTTATTTTAAATTTATAAACTGGGAACAGAGCGTGATTATTCCTAAGTCTACATATTACTCTTATCATATTTTTAGTAAATTTGGAATTTTTAAACCAAGTCGATGTTGGAATTTTCGGTTGAATTTCTTTATAATATAGACCTTTGTTGCTAGCATTATAATAATTTTGCCACGAGTTTATCATTTTACTTCTTATGATTGAAAACATATCGTATACTAAATATTTGTAAGTTGATTCTCTCGTTGGTACATGGTATTTCGCTATTTTATCAACTACTTCATTATTTTTTATTCCACAATGAGCTTTTATCCAACAAAAGTGTATATTAACTTCTCTTAAGAGTAAATTATTTATAATTTTTACAATTTCGCACAATATATAATTAAATTCTATATTACAATTTTTAGAAATATTCTCAATGTTTTGTATTGAACTTTTACTATCAGAAAAAATAGCACAATTTGTTTTGATTATTTTCTGATTTTGAATATATTTTAAAGCCTCCAATATTGCTATCAACTCAGCCGTAAATATGGAAGTATTATTTAATTCCATAACGTCTCTGTAATTTAATTTCGGGTTATAAAATGCTGATGAGACTTTCTTATCACTTTTGGAAGCGTCAGTGAATATATACATATGCTTTGGAAACAACTGATGAATATCGGCTTGAAACATTGGATTTCTAATTGATGCTGGAAATTTTGAATAATCTCTTAAATATGAAACATTAATATTTTCAAAATTGTTAATTGTTAATTCAAATTGTGGTATTTTTTTTTGATATGAAAATGTTATCTTGAAAGTTATTTAGAATATAAGCATAGGATTCAATAAAAGGTATGGTTGATTTCTTTTTCCAATAATCTTTAGTTAGATCGAATAATCTTAATTAATAACATTTTGATAAAATATTACTCTCCTTTGAGACCATTTTCAGTAAAAATTTATCCGTTAAATATTCTCTTCTAAGTCTTAAGGGTGGCTCCAAACATTCTACTTGCATATTTGTTATTGGGGTACTTTTTAGAGCTCCGATACTAATTCTTAAGCATTTGTTTACAATTTGATCTAATTTTTGTAGATGAGTTTTGTATGTAGTATTTATGTATGTAGTTAAATGGTTTTTTTATTAAGCTAGTAAATGAGAAACATTAATTGGAAAATTGACTAATTTGAAACATTAATTGGAAACTTTACTAATTATGTAATTTCTAAGTTTGTAAATAGTTTTTTTATATTTTGCACTTATAAAAATCTTCATTATAAAACGCATTTGCGTATCGTAATGTAACTTTTACGCACGCAAATTTTTGTTTTAAATGGTTGGCGACATGAGTGAAGTATCTAAAGGCAAGACTATTGACAATGACATTTGTGGCTAATAGCAATTTATTAATTTTATATTGTTCTTTAAGAAAGTATCTGTAAATATGAATATAATATTTTACTTATATAATATATTATTATTGGTATATTATTCATTTTAAAATATTTTAAAACATTAACATTTGATAATTTAAATGTCACAACTGTCAAATTTTATAAATTACACAGTGCTGCCGACATACTTTTTAAAATAAAAATTTTCGTAATTACATAAAAATAAAAAATTAATTTAAAAAATGGTAAAAAGGGCAAAATATAAAAAATATTATAAACAACTTATTTCATATGGCTGTTGTGAAACTCGTTCTTTAAAAAACTCATCGCTTCGCGATTCGTTTTTTAAACTTGAACTCGTGTCATAACAGAATTCCATATGAAATGCGTTGTTTAATATACTATTGCTGCATTCTAAAAATATATGGTTTATATTATATGGTTTCAGTTTCATCGACTTACAATGAAGAAAGATTATTTTATTACAATTTCAAACAAATATAATAGAGAAGTTTTGAAAACATGTTTCTTGGAAGTCTTGGTACCGTATTGAAAGGTCCATTTGCACGTTACATGTTTAATAATATTGATAGTTACTTGAACGATTTGTTCTATGTCATACAATAACTACTTCTATATTGGATTGGATGCCCTTTCATCATATTAACTTTATTTTGCTTTAATTCATTTAGTGTGGTACCTTTGTTCTGTTCTAGTCGTTTTTCATGAAGGTCAACCATGCCAATTTCACTATTCAGAATCTTTGTCTTAAATTGGATATATTTCCTTTATTTTCACTACATATTTATTATGATATCAAGATTTGTGCTTTACGTCTGAGTAATGATTTTAATACTAAAAATACTTCTTCAAGGAATACTACTTTAGATTTCCATTTCTCCATTGCTCCCTACAACAAGGAGTCTTTCCCTTTATGTTTGATATTTTTCTATTAAATCTCTAACCTTTTATCAATTTTTTACTTTACTTATCTTTCTATTTGCATTGTATTGTATTTTTAAACCCTGATGATGGTCTGATGAGACCGAGACTAGTTGCAACGTTTCAAAAACTTTAAACATTATGTGTTTTTCTTTGATAATTTTTTATATAATTATTAGCCAAGAAAAATTGTATTCAATGTGTAACTTTTTTTATCTTAACTTTAAATGTAGTGAAAATAATTAATGTTTGCTTAGCATTCATTTCTATAAACGTGAAAATAAATTATTTCACTAACGCGCTCATTAATTTCATTAAAACCGTGTTCTGATTTTATTAAAGTTGTAAATAATTCAGAAGTTCATAACCTATAAATATTTAATATATTTTTAACAGGTGCATAGCCTACATTACACGTTTTTAGTTTTGAATTTAAAACATTTAAACTAAGAATGAAAGAATTCGTGTTCAGATTATTTATTCTTGTTTTTGGTTCATTTAAAAACATTCTAATAATCACGACATTAGTAAACAGATGTTGACAGAGAGAATATATTTGTGAACTCATTTTTATAATACGAATATTCAAAATGTGCACTATGGCGTTGTAAACAAGCTTTATAAAAGAGATGGCTGCAAATGTTGAAAATAAGTTATTATTGCTTGCTGTGGTTCTTTAACAGTTTCGGGCTGATTTTCCAAGTCAAATATAATATTCTTTATCATACCCCAAATTTATATATCAGGTGGAGTTAAATCCGGTAAATGAGGTGAATACTCGAAATCTGTACGATTGAAATTATTCTGTTACCAAAATGTTCATGGAGAAAATTTATGGAGCATTCGGCTGTATGGCTTGTTGCACCATCCTGTTGAAACCATTGCTTCTTAAACTACACGCACGACAAAAGTTCTTTAAATTCCTGAAAAAAGGTGTCATAATATTATATCTATACTGCTGTAGATTGACAGTAACTGGCTGCTCTGCTCTGCTTCAATAAAATAAGGATTAATTATCTCATGATCAAACACAACAGCTCAAATGGTTACTCGGGCATTCAGAAGAGGATTTACTGCAATGAAATTAGGACGTTCAAATCCTAGGAATCGATTTGTCTGTTGGTTAACGTAACCTTTGAGGTGAATGTAACTTAAACTGTACATAACGCGTTGGACACAATTTGCGTAATATTTCACGTTCCACACTTGTTATGTAGTATATTATTACAGTTGTAATATTTTTCCAAAATTCCAAAGTTATTGAGGTTAACTATTGATATAAATTAAAATATTATTATTTAATATAATGAGCACTAAATATTATTAATTTAAATAAATATTATTAATATTAATTATTAGTTATTTATTTAACTTTATTGCCTATGTTTGACTATCTTCATTCAGTCCTATGATTCTAATGTAAATAATCATTTGCAATTAAGTAAAAACGTTAGTACATACACCCATTTTTTATTTGTTTCAAATACTGGAATTAAAAATTTTCCTTTATACTACATGGAAAATTTATTTGGCGGCTGGTGAAAAATGAATGTATGGTTGTTTGATAAAATAGGCACATAATTTTGATGTGTGTCTGTGGTTAGTTTCTATCCTTTCCGTGGCCTAATTTTGTAAATTTAAAAAAATTAAATATCCCTATAGGTTCCAGACCAAGAAGCTAGTGTGCCTGTCATTCTTTATTTTTGTATTTAGCAAGTAGAGTCTGGCTAAAAAGCCGAGTGGTTAAACCACAAAAAAATATTAAAAAAATAACATATTAATTTTCTAATTTAACAAAGAATAAAACATGAGAACCCCAAAAAAATATTACCCATTTCCCATGCTTTTTTAAAATACTCAAAACTAAACTTATATTTCTTTGTTTTAGCTTACGGCCTTGGCAGAAGAAGTAGAGGTTGTTGAAGCCGTCCAAGGTTCTGAAGAGGTAAAAGAACTGAATCAAAACGAACAAGAATTGAATCCAGACCAACTAGCTTTGGAATCTTTGGAAGAGAAATCGGATCCTCCTCAGAAACTAGCCTACAACAGCGGACCTCCTCCTAGAAACCCAAGCCAACCGTCAAGAAATAACGGAGGGCATTTTAGTAATCACAAACCTTTCCCAGGACAAAAAACCAATAATAACAATCCCTTCGATAATAAACTAAATTATAATGGACCACCTCCTCCAAAGCAAGCTATGGATAAATACGGGACTGAAGGGGGTGACATTTGGCCAGCGCCGGTACCCGATATGCCGAAAATATTATCCCTGGACGTTAAGTGCGAGAAGAACTTGATGAAAGTTTATATAGGATTCGACAAACCTTTCTATGGTATCGTTTTCAGTAAGGGACATTATAGCAACGTCCACTGTGTCCATTTACCGGCTGGATTGGGACGAACATCGGCTCATTTTGAAATTGGAATACACGCTTGTGGTACTTCAGGCAACACTGAAAACGGTTTGTACGGATATGGTGCAGAATCTGGTTCCGGAACTTATTTCGAAAACATTATCGTAATACAATACGATCCCCAAGTACAAGAGGTATGGGATCAGGCTAGAAAACTGAGATGCACATGGCATGATAATTACGAAAAATCCGTGACTTTTCGACCCTTCCCTGTAGATATGCTAGATGTTGTTAGAACAGATTTTGCCGGCGACAATGTCGGTTGCTGGATGCAAATCCAAGTTGGAAAAGGACCTTGGGCTTCCGAAGTCTCCGGTCTGGTTAAAATTGGACAAACTATGACTATGGTATTGGCTATCAAAGATGATGATAACAAATTTGATATGTTGGTAAGAAATTGCATGGCGCACGATGGAAAGCGAGCTCCTATTCAATTGGTCGATCAGAGAGGTTGTGTTACCAGACCCAAATTAATGTCGAGATTTACTAAAATTAAAAACTTCGGTACCAGTGCATCTGTCTTATCGTATGCGCACTTCCAAGCGTTCAAATTCCCCGATTCTATGGAAGTGCACTTCCAATGTACAATACAGATCTGCAGATATCAATGTCCTAACCAGTGCTCGGACTCTTCAGGACAGCATCTCCACGGATTACTTGATTTGCTGCATGGCCCTGCAGATACTAGCTATGGAGCACCACCTCTTCCTATCGAGGCTTACATACATCCAGGACGACCAAGGGATGAAAGAAGATCTAAGAGAGCCGTCGCAACGGATCCGGAAAAAGAAGTTGGGGTAAACAGGATTATTAGGGTAGTTTCTACCGGAGATTTAACGTTCTCTTTAGATGAAAATACAAACACTACCACTCCGCCAACTATGGTATTTCCAGCCAAAGAAGAACTAACCAATGGAGGTCTTATATGTATGACAACGCCCGGTTTTGCCGCTACACTTGTAGTTTTATTAGCCATTTTAGTAATATCTTGCCTAATGTCGGCGTTTTTATGCGTAAAATTGAGACCTTTTGCTGAAAATAAACTAGCAGGAGTTATGGGATACGCCAATTCACAGAAAGGAAAATCTCGAAGCTGTTTTTATTCATAATCAAAACGCTATTCCTTAAGGTTACATTCGTAATATAATGGCTACATGCTTGGTCATATCGAGAAAAATTTCTTAACAACAAATATGTTAACAAATTTTTAATCTTTGTTCTTGGAGAGTGGGATGACTTGATTTTTGTAGAGTCCTTCTTTATGTTCATATTACAATACATATTGAATCAGTTTAGAGAACTAAATAATAACATTTTCTATATTATTTTACTCTTTAATGATCCACTCTCCAGAGACTTTTAGAATATGATCATGCATAGTATCCAAATTCTAATTTATCGAAATTATTTTCTATATTAGTTGGTTAGGTTACCTTTAATTAGAAATAAAAATTGAATTTTTTATTTATAAAATTTAGAGACTCGTGTAAATATACCAAAAATGAATTTTTCGATTAGGACTTTCATATGGTCATATTTATATTTATTTTGTATAGTTTATTAATTTATTTATTTATTATTAATTTTATTTATAATTAAAGAACACTCGATACGTACCTGTTAAAAAAATTGTTAAATATTTTACGAAAAACCGACATATACCCTAGGGTATTTGCACTTTTTGATTAAATCACAGATATTGTTTGGTTTTTAGAGGGTTAGCATAACCCAATATTTATTTTTTAAATATATATTTCTACAGTATACTGTACCATTTGAAAACTTCTTTGGGTAGGTAAAGAAAATTAAGTAAACAAAAGAAGTTAAACATTTTATCCATACATTAGAGTGGTCTACAAATATTTTACTAAATACCTACATGTCACCGTTAGTTATTAATTCTCGAAACTCTCGAACTATATCACACCATTTAAAATTTAACGCACTATTTTTCTTTAGTTTATAATCTTTTCTCAGCAACCCGTCATATTGTTTAACTGGAGCAACTTGTTTATTTTGATTTTAATTCACTTACCACATAAAATTTAAGTATTAAAAGATAAAAGAATTACGTACTTATCTCAAGTTCTCTTATTCAACTCCTCTATTTAGTTCCTAGCTCTATGCTACAGCACGAACCAATGCAATACGAACCAATCAGCAACAAATTTGAACTTTTTATGACAAGCTAATCAAGCATTTTACATAAATGTATAATGTTTAGATAAGCAGTGATAAAAATTATATATATTTAACAGATGTGTGAAATTCATTATTTAAAATAATAATAATGATAATAAAAACACAACGATAAAAAAGATAATAAAAATAATAGCGACGGTAATGGCATCGAGTATTCAATATATAGAAAAACATTACTTGAATTGTAAATGGTTTACTACAGTTCAAAATTTTTCCACAGTTAAAAATCTCGAGAGATATATTGTAAACTAATAATGTTTATAATCTTATTATAACATTATAGCAGAAAGGATAATAAAAAACTCTTCGTTTTAACAAAACTTCCAATATTTATTTAAAAATTGCTTTTTTAAGACTCAATGACAGCCGTTTCGCTATTAAGCATCGCTTAATATCTTTCGCTGGCGCAGTTTCCTGCTTGCAAAATGCTTGGGTTTGTGCCCCTTCAGATTTATTACTCAATTTTGTTAACCTTTTTCTGATAAAGTTGCATTTCTTTGGCATATCATCTTTTGGCATTTCCCAAGTTTGATCAAATAGAAGTGATCGAGGTTTTTCTCTGATAATTCCTTCTTTGATTATCCTGTATATTGTTTTACTTCTTAAATTTTACTTGGATAAAGTTATTTTTATTTTGGTACATTGGTTATTCTTTCCAAGGTAATATTTTTAAATATTCATTGTGGCATAGAATTGATCATGTTTAAAATGTCTCTTTAGAGAAAAATGTCCCATTCCTCAATAAGGTCTATTCGAAGCTCTTCACATGTTGTTGCAGTAGATATAGAACATCTTACACGACGTTTTAGCAGGCTCCATATATGATCAATCAGGATTCAGGTCAGGACTTTGAGCAGGCCAGTCCAATTTTGGAATATTAATCTCTTTAAGGTACTCTGTAACTCTTTTTGTTGTATGTGGTTTAGCATTATCCTGCATTAGTAGCAATGCAACAAATCCAGTATATGGCATCACATGAGGTTGTAGGATCTCCACAACGTATCTTTCTGCGGTTAACGCACCTATGTCGATCACCTCTGCCCAAAACATTACTGAACCACCACCAAAGGCAACCCAAGTGCAGTTAGCAAATCGTTCTTCAATACATTTACACACTTTATTTTTGTCGTATTTGCCATAAATGAACATTCTCTACTCATCTGTAAACCATACTTTTCCAATCATATACTGTCCAATTGATGTGCTCTGGAGCAAAATCAAGTACAATCAAGTAAATCAGTACAAATACTTATTGATGGCCCTTGAGCGTGCTGGTCCTTAGAGTATTCTGGTTTGAGCCCAGTCCTGTAATACAGCAACTGTGAGGAACGGATCGTCCTTTGCTGTTGTTTTTTTGGACCCGTACCGAGGTGATGAGATCCACTTAAAATAAATTGTTGATGGGTCCCTTGTACAATCGAACGACTAATATTTAATTGCCTTACCAGTTGTCTCTGACAAACCATTTTCCAGCAATGTTATAATTTCAACTGAATTCCGAAAATTTTTCATCTTTTTTACCGTGAATAAGTTTATACATTCCTTAAAGCCATTGATTAGCAAAAAATTATCTGGTTATAAAAACCTGTTATTAAAATTTTTTGTGCGAATTTGCTTATTCCAGTTACACGGTTGGTATCGGCCTTATTTGTTATTTATACAAAAGTTTTCAAAACATTCACAATTGTTAGGGTGGCCCGTTTTCTATGACGCGCAGTGTATATGATTATTGATTGTAACGTATTTGAATGGTGAGTAGGATATTGCGTGGGAAAATTCTTTTTATTTTCATACATTTTGCAGTCCCTACAGATATATTCGTAATCGAAATTACTTCCAGCATCAAACAAACTACTATAGTATTTTATTTAA
Source organism: Ophraella communa (assembly GCA_035357415.1). NCBI lineage: Eukaryota > Metazoa > Arthropoda > Insecta > Coleoptera > Chrysomelidae > Ophraella > Ophraella communa. Next base: position 17,868,842 of record CM068984.1, read on the forward strand.
AATTAGTATACATTAAATAATAAAAATATTATATCTGTATGGGTTTTATGTATCATTTTTAATTTGGATTGAATTTTTAACATTTAACATTTTTAACATAATAAAATTGGAATTTTTTAAGTTTTGGAAATTTTGTTAATCTGGTAAGAACATCTTTGGCAAACAACTAGCAATTATCTTTATTCTATTTTACTGTATTTATCTAATAAACACTTTATTATTTTCTATGGTATCTTCTTTAATAGAATCGTTTTATGTTTTTTAAGGAAAATCGTATTTTCAATAACAATAACTGAAGTGTTTTCTGGAAAAATGTTACTGTAAATAGAAATAAACCGAAGGTAAAGTGAGCGACCAAAAAGATTTCGTTGATCCATCCATTTTCAGATAATAAATCTAGTGAAATTTCTCGTAGCTTTGCGGAAAACCTTTATCTCAAGGTGGATTTTAAAATTCCGAAACTATTTAAATCAAATACAAACAAATCATCTTTGATTTGTATTTAGGTACGATAAAAATGTTTTTTAATAGTATATTAAACAACGCATTTCATATGGAATTCTGTTATGACACGAGTTCAAGTTTAAAAAACGAATCGCGAAGCGATGAGTTTTTTAAAGAACGAGTGTCACAACAGCCATATGAAATAAGTTGTTTATAATATTTTTTATATTTTGCTATTTTATCATTTTTTAAATTAATTTATTAATTTTACGTAATACCGAAAATTTTGATTTTAAAAAGTATGTCGGTAGCACTGTGTTATTTATAACATTTGACAGATCTTGACAGTTTTGACATTTAAATTATGAAATGTTAATGTTTTAAAATATTTTAAAATGAATAATATACCAATAATAATATATTATATAAGTAAAAAATGATATTCATATTCACAAATACTTTCTTAAAGAACAATATAAAATTAATAAATTGCTATTAGCCACAAATGTCAATGTCAATAGTCTTGCCTTTAGATACTTCACTCATGTCGCCAACCATTTAAAACAAAAATTTGCGTGCGCAAAAGTTACATTACGATACGCAAATGCGTTTTATAATGAAGATTTTTATAAGTGCAAAATATAAAAAGTTCTTTAAGAAACTAAAACAATAAATGTTCCAATACTATTGGCTTAATTATAAAGTACTTTTTATAAAGTTTTAACAAAAATTCATCACTTGCATTTTACGGCAAAAAACAATTATCTGTGATTTATATTAATTATTTAACTTTCATTAATTCAAACATTTATTATGTTTCGTAAAATGTTTTCAATGTATTACTGCAGATAAGTATTAAGAACATTCTGCTGTTTTGTAGGACATATTGTTCAAATAAATAATATAAAACTAGTTTTTTTTTTATTTTTCTGTTCTTTAATGATTCTATATATTAGTAGTTTACCATAAAAGTGCGGTAAAATAAAAGAGTAAAATCTCTCTTATTCTAGGGCTGTATGCCACAGTGTTCTAGAGAGAGATAGCTATTATTCACTGCCCTTGAAATAAACAGGCAAAAGGTAAAAAGTAGCTATATTTTCAGACAGACAATCAGCCATAAAGGCGTTAAACGCAACGAAGGTCAATTCAAGGTTGGTTTGGGACTGCACATCTACTTTTTAACCAATAAAATGTCTTAATTTTGACTAGTTACCATGAGAATTTAAAAAGTTTCTGGAAATTTTTTCGTGGTGCCACGATATTTAAGTGGAAATTTTTTGACAGCTGAAACGACATAGAACGCTGAAACCTCAGACCATTGTTAAATAAAAATATGTTATATTTCTCTATGGTGCAGACGTTTAAACTAGTAATTATGAGGATTTGTGACAGACGTCAGATTGGATTAATAAATATTTTCCCAACATTCTTAACAAATACCACGCAAGCTTAAATCATTCCGTTAAGCTCTTATAAGTAAAAATTTCACACTTCCACTTTTTAACCAATGAGATGCCTTATTTATGTCTAGTTACCATGTTAACTAAAAAAATTCCGTAAATTATTTCTAGTACCTCAATATTTAAATGGAAATTTTTTGGATCCACAGAGAACGCTGAAATAGTTTTTCCAATTTTTGGTGTGAAATTTTTTAACTGAATACCAACCACTCAAGCTTAAATTATTCCAGGAAATTTTCGCACGGACACGAATATTTTAAGAAAATTATACCTCGTCGTTTCGCGAAGGGATAATTTTCAAAATATTCTTTCCCTGACACAAATTTCGGGAAGTTACTTAAGAAGCATCGTCAGATTGACATTTAAGTTACATTTGATGTTTACAAAATTAATTGTCCAAAATTTAATGCATTCAATGAACGCTTAAGAGCATATAGATTACAAAAAAAAGGATAAGTCAAATTATGCAAAACACCTACTTGAACATCCAACCTCATTCTTACACATTAATGACATCCAAATATTACACACTTGTCATAAAAAACAAAATTTAGATTTCATTGAAGAACTTGAAATAAAAAGAGATCCAACAGATCCACAATTTAAAGTTGTTAATGAACAAATAAATCTTGGAAGTTTTTCACTATTAAACTGTTTACTTTGATTGAGTTTACATTTTATACATAGATAAGACGTAATTGTAGAACGCAAATATATTAAGTTATTGTAAAGATCAGCATGATATAGTTGTTTATATCCAGGATAATCCCTTAGGGCTATTAACATCTAGGCTTTAATATTGTTATATCTTTTTACTTCCACACTTGGTCTAGCCTTAATATTACCCAAAAAACATCAGGTACCTAGCTACAAACAAACAAAATGTAACTTAAATGTCAATCTGACGATGCTTCTTAGTGAAACGGTCGTCATTGTATTTTAAGACATAAATTTTTTCAACTTGGAAGTTATGTTCAAACGAAGATTTTTTATTATTCTTAATATGTAAAAATTGCTAAATAAACACAAAAAATTAAACGGTAAAAGCTTTTTGATTGTATCCTCCTTAATTTACAGACACACTTGCAGTTGAATCTGCTAGTGATTTTTTTAAATTATATCTTTTATATGACATTCTAAATTACCTGATATATAACTAAATGCAAAATATACATGTACCAAAATAATGTTAAAGAAATGTTACATAATATTCACATGAACGGCACAAATGTATCCGATTTAAGAAAATACATTAAAATATATTTTAATATCTTGGTACTTTAATTATTGTTGTTTGCATAAAAATTAATTAAAATAATTTTAAGGCCACTTTTTAGAGTAACTATTATAATACTTTGCTCTTTAATGTTTGCTGGATTATCTCTTGAAAAAATAAACGAAACAATTGTTTAAATCTAAATAATATTTATTTAAAAAGTAAAAAATGTACTATTTTTTAAATTACAGTATTATATAACAAGTATTCAGGTTTTGAAGATGATTTTTAAAAAGTTATACGTTATTTTTAATCATAAAATTATTCTTTTTATTCTTTCACTGGCAGTATTACTGGTTATCCAGATCAGTATGTACAATGGGTTTATAACGAAAATGGTCCTAAGAATATTTAAAAATAAACGATAAACTATATGAAAGGAATTAATACTGTACAACAAAGTAATGTTAGTTTTATATTTCTTGAAATAAAAATAGGAAAATATGCGGACTAAAACAGTGATCTTTGAATTCGACAGTAATAAGATTAAAAAAATTCTTTATTTTAAATTAAAATACAAAATATAAAGCATTAAATAGAAATAGGTATCTAGACATTTTAGATATTACGAACCAAAGGTGGAAAAATATGGTTCCAAACACTTAATTATTATTCTAATATGACCTCAATGATGTACTAGAGTACAACAGACAATAGAATCATGTCAGATAAAAGAAAAAAGAACCTTTTACATAATTTAGCCAAAAACAAAATTATAAGAACATATTAAACTTAACACAACTATGGACGATATAACAACGAGGAGTTTAGTTAAGATGTCCAGCATCAATTAACCTTTGAACGTACCTATTACTTCCTGATGATAGCCACAAGCGTAAATTGAAATATCCAAATTCTGACTGTATTTTTTTCAAGGATATTCCAGAACTTCCAGGTCCTCTTCTGGCAAATACTTTTCCATGAGAAATGAAGGGTAGACCATATCTTCTTTGGGATCTCATTATGTGCCTAAGATATTTTGGACTGCGTTTCTTAATTATATTCATTATTTCAATCTCTTGAAGTATTTTTATTGGGTACATGATCTTATACAGTCACATTTTGAAGGCCGCCTCGAACCATGAGGTTCCATAACAGATGTTTCTAATTTAAATAAACGTAGTAATTTTTCCTCAGATTTATCTTCAGACATACTTTAAGGAGGTAAAGGAATTAATATGGATTACCATAGGTAGATATTAATTAAAACTAGCAATCTAGAGAAACGTTCAAGTTATTTTACAGAATAAGAAAGGACTTAAAAACGCTGAAAAATCATACATAAACAAAGGTCACGTCAAGAAATATGTGCTATGGAGAACGTATTTTAAGGATCTGGGCATTAGCAAATTTAACAAACCACTGTTTTGATCCAACAAATTTTCCAACAATAATTACTTTTGCACTTAAGCACTACATATTGAAATAGCGTTTCCTCTAAATAATATTTTAATATTAATTTATTAATTTTATTACAGTGACTGAACATCTGCAAAAATGTATGTAATAACAACAGAAACAAAAAAAATGTTTATCTACCAATACTTATTAATAAGTAATAAGTTATTACTTTGAGCAAAGTTATAACAACAAATTTGCAGAGTTCTTAAAAACACTCATAATATACAAGTAAGTAGTTATCTTACAAATAAAAATACAAAAACTTATCATATCAAGCCAAGCATTTATAAACGGAATTTATCCATTAAACAGCAAGTATTAACATGACACACATAGACGATGCACTGTTGTAATATTAGTATGTACAAATATACTCGTAATTCAATATTAATTTTAAGTGTAATTTAAAAATAGTAATAATAATAATGCTGTTTAGTATTGTAAATAAAGAGTCTAATAAATAATGAACTTTAGTTATCTAATAAACTGTGGTAAATTATATTTTGGGTCAAAAGCCATATACTTATTTTAAATGCTAAAACATAAAAACAAGTGAAGCCATTGTTCTTAAAAATGGCCATTCAAAATTTGCAAAAAAAGCATCGACAATAAAATGGATAATAAATTACCGTATTTGTTTGAATTTAAGCTTTTTAAAACTTTGTAACAATCTTATTAGAAAGTTTAAGTAAAATGTTAATTGATTTATTTAGCAACTTAATATTAAAAACTCTCTCTTTCCCTTCTTCAAATCTTCTTTATTTTATCCCTTTTCATTGTTTTAATATATTTTTAATTATTGCTAGATTATAGTATTCTTACTTTTGCCTATCTACGTCTACATTTTGCTCTATCCAGGTATTTTTGGTCTGTCATTATTTCTTTTTGTTAAAATATATGTTTCATGTACTAGTTTAGCTACTATGTCTTTGTTCATTATATGTTCCCAATTTGTCATTTCTTTTATTTCTCGTTTCTAATTCCATTCCTTTTAGCTCTTCCAATTATCCTTCTGTAATATCTTACCATTGTGTTTTATCTATATTTTGTTCAGTTCAGCATATAAAAATGTTTTTGGTGTCCTTGGGCTGTTTATTATTTCTAATATATATTTCTTTTTGGTGATTATGTTTCTTAGATATATTTCCCTTTATTGTACTCTCAATGTTCTCGATTTGAAGTTTTTGCATTTTATGTCAAATTATTTATTTTAATTGCTATTGATAATTTATTTCTTCTGTTCATATACTAACTTTCTACTCTTGTCTTTATACCAAATAAATTTATTACCAACAATAGTACTATTTTTATTACCTTTTTCCTAAATAAATTCTTTCAACGTTTTGTTATGTCTATGCTTATACTAAAAACCAAAAATAAATATAATTGAAATTACTTTTAAAGGCCAATTTGGGCTATTAAAAAAAGAGGTTAGTTCTGTGGTGAGCAAACAAATAGGCTTGTTGCGAATAGCATAAGATATTTTTAAAATTGTAAAAGACTGGAGCAATATTCCAAAGTAGGTATCTAGAGTGGGTATTCTGAGTACAAGTAAAAGACGAAAAATATTTCTAAGATGCTATCTTCGCACCAAATAAGCATTCACAAGTAATTTTATAATATAATTATTAAATGATATTATTATATAATTATTAAAGTGAAATGTTCTTAAGATGTTTTTTTCCATTTTCGTTTTAAGGAATGTAAATAATAAAAACAAACTTAAGTCGACGTTACTTCTTGAATATAAGTACCATTAATGTTGTTGTAGTTGTAAATTGTTTCGACATAATTTGCCGATCCCTGATTTTCAATAATAAGCTTTGAAATTGAACTTCACCTATTGCAGTTTACAAGTCGGTTGATCCGAAACGGTAATTGGATTTACTGTTTACAGAGTAGAGAAGAAAGCGCTATTACATTATATATTGTAAGTCCAATTACAAGTACTTTAACAAATATTTGGACTACAGCGAATAAGAGGCCCAATAAAACAATTTAACGGGATTGTATTATACGATGAGTTGGCAATACTAAGCTTATTAAACTTGGTAAAGCACAAGAGTTTCGAATAAAGTTGCTAACTTAAACATAAAAGTATTTGTAGAAATAGAAAAATAATAAAAATACATTTTTCTGGACTTTCTAAAAAGATTGTTCTGTTTTTAAACATTAATTTTAAAATTACAACTAGAAAACCAAAATAATTAAACATTTATTTCTAAATAACTTAAACAAATATATTTACAGACAAAAATGTTAATATCTACACATACTGTATTATATATATATATATTGCAAATGCGCCCTTTTATTGCGATTATGAAGTAAGTTTAAATTTTTAACTTGAGCACCTGTTAATGTCATTAATTACTTCCAAAATATTTTAACAAAATAAAACTTCATAATTGTTTTTTTCAATGAAAAAATGTATGTTATATTGAGTGTGTAGGTATATCCAAAACGAAAGCATTAGTGGATATATGAAAAAATGTTGATATGACGGAGGATTACTAGTGAATTTAATATTTTCCATGCTGAATATTTCCGCTCATACGTACGTGTTTATTCGTACCACAATTTGAACCAGCGGAATGATCAAAACGTTTATCTACTAAGCCCTACTAATGCAAAATAGTTTGCATATTTATAATTTGTGGAATTAGGTTAAACCCCAGATGTTAAATTCTTATTTATTTCTTTGAAGCATTTTTCAAATGTTTTGGAAGTAAAATTAATCTTACTTTACTACAAATACTATAAATATTTTATTAACTACACGTACCTTTTTAATGCTTTACTCAAATTAGGTCTGTTGAGTAGGTACTCTTTTTATGTAAAAATATCTTACAGAGAAAAATTAACATGTACTTAAAACATTTTACAGATATATATTTTACTTTTTGTTGTTTTTCTTAATCTGTTTATTAAATAGTTTTACTTGATTTTAGACAAACAAAAATATTATAAACTAATTCAAAAAACCGTCTTACTTACTTACCATAATAATTTTATGTCTCTCAAAGTAAAATTTTTTAACGCCATTTTATTAAATTATTTAGGTGCAATATTTATAAAAACAAACGAATAGAACATATTGAGTAAACATTTTCGACAGTGTTTGTTCCCATTAAAAAACATTATTTTTGCTCCATTTTTTTTGATAATATTGTATTATTTTGGTAATTAATGCATTTAATCAAAATTATTCAATAACTTTTAATGGATATTTTTCTAAACACGTAAATACTCCTTCAGGGTTCATTTTCAGAAATCGGTTAACTTCCTTTATACAAGATAATACCAATGGTAAGAGAGCTAATTCTCTATCTCATAGACTGCCTATGTAGGTACTAAACAATGATGATTCAAATGCCACAAATGATTGTGGTAGGTGGAATCAGTTAATATTTCAAAACTATCAGGGATTAGTCCAATATCTGTCATTATATCAAATCGAATCATCAACATCATTAATAAATACGAATTTTTTACTGTAGAATAATATGTATTTAAACAATAATTAAGATAATTTTGTCCAAATTGTATACCACTACATGCAGGACTAGACAAATGTCTTTAAGAGAACTTCTAGGTGTTTATTAATATCTATTTTATTTTTTATTTTATATTATAAGTTTTTCTGATAATGTTCATAACAAACTTTATTATTTTACAATTTTTTTTAAATTACTTTTTTAATTATATAGTTTTTGGTAATTATTGTGAATAGTATACGAAATATAATAGGAAAGGAATAAAACAAGGATACATACTTTCTCCAGTCTAATTCAAAATATACTTTGAAATAGTAGTGCGTAAATGGAAACACAAGGGTGCCAATATAGACATAAAGATATACAACAGAACATTATTTACTTTATGCTTCGCAGATTATCAAGTAATGGTAGCACAACAGTATAAACACCTAATTTGCAAGGCAAGGAAGCTTATCGAAGAATATGGGGAATGGGGTTCGGAAGTGAATGTTGATAAGAGTGAATATTTGTGCATTGGTGGTACACAACAAAAGTTGATACTAGAGGACAATCATCCATAAATAAAAGCCTGCAGGGAATACAAATACCTTGGTCGGGTCACGTGCAGAGAATGTGTGAAGATATAATTCCAAAACAATTACAACCAGAAGGAAAAATAAGTGAAACAGAACAAAAACTTATATTTAAATATTATTCTTATTATTAAAAAATATTGTTTTTTTATTACAAATTACAATAAACATGTTATGATGCGATGATAACCTTTTCAAATGTTACTGATTTTGGTAGAGGTCAGATTTAAATAAAATGTTTTATTTTAAATGTCTTAAAATCTTATTATAAATAATAATTATAATTATATAGTAATATATTATTATATTAAGTCTGTTTGGTGGATCTTTTCCCATGAACAAAACTATTTACGAATTACTTTTTGTATTTTATCTCTTTCTTATTCACAGAAACCAAACCCCCGAAACTAGATCGTTTTTCCTTGGACAATAGAATACATTGAAAAAGGACAAAAATAAGGAATGACTCTTATTAATACAACCTACATAATACGATTTTCCAAAAGTGTAACCACACATAGAAATAAGAAATGTTTCTTTGTTTTTCGTTTTGTGCTCAGACTGTCAGTTTCGTAAATATTTTTTTGTAAAACAACATTCGTATGTAAGGTGAAGTTGCCAGTACTCGGACAGTTAAGAGAAACCTGGACTTTAAAATTGTAGCATAAATATATTTTTCAAGGAAAGAATATAAATGAATATTTATTAATCAACTTTAAAGTTTCTTCAATTGGCTGAATTAACACAAAAGTTTTGATTTTTAACGGTCATTTAAAAATAATTTTTTTGTTTTAAATAAGCACTTTTCCTAGTGGCCGGACGTCGGTTTCCAGTAGTCGACCGAGCTTACACTAGTTGACGGACAGTGGTTATTTCAATCAGAACCATAATAAAAATAAAGCCCACACTGCCAAAATTACGTAGTTTATATGTTTTTTCTAGTCCTTTACTATAAGTTGTTATTTATTTGCCCATTTTCAGTTTCATAATTTGGGCCAAAAATTTATATATTTATTTAAAAACAGTTATTTTAGGTTAATTTTAATGTGGGTTTAAATATTGTTTTAGTTAATTAAAAATTATCATTATCATTGTAACAATATGAACCAAACGCTCATGTTAGTTATTTTCTTATATTGACATCTCGACCTACGTTTTTGATTTAATTCGAGGGCACATGCATAGTGACGCATGAGAAAAGATCAGCCGAACAGACTATAATAATTTTTAAGTGTCGGATAATATTTGTATCTCCATTTACTACGTTTTTTTTTATTTTTCCATACCAATAATTATCTTGATGTATCTGAAAAAGAAATGTTTTATTGAATACTTAAATTCTGTAAATTTTGCTGTCAAACTTTTACTCAATTTAATTTTTTTCTCTATTCATCCAAAAAAATTTTTTAAAGTAAATAATTTGTGTTATTTTTTATATTGAAGCAGATATATTTATTCAATTTTTTTCATAATACGGAATAATTTTGTAGATGTAAAAATATCTTGGATCAATTGAGCTATATTTGACTTAGTGTTTGACTCGCTCTACTGCATTTTGTGAACGATTGACATTACCCAAGGTTGCCAGACTGTGAATAACGTTTAACCAAAAAATTCAATTAAACATAATTGAATATTAGGTACAAGCAGTTAAGGGTGAAAATTGGAACCGCTGTGAGAAATTGTTTACTGGTCTCCAATTTGTCTGCAATAATTTCCCTATTTATTTAAAAACTTGTAATTTAATATAAAAGAACTTATATTTTTGGCAATTAAAAAAGTACGTTTTTACAAACACCTAAATCTATTATAAAGAATGCTCATAAATAAATAAGTAGAACGTACTGAACCAATAGATTTTGTTTGAGCAAAAATTTTAATTCTACAAAAATAGCTTTGTTTCAAAATATTTTAATGGGAATTAAATGCATAATTAATCTACAATATTCTAGATATAATCCTGAGTCTGTATATAAAGGTAGTCCAAATATAAAAAATAAGAAAATAATTATTTCAAGTCTTTATAAGGAGTTTGTATTTTGTTTACAACAGGCTATTTCGTATATTTAACTAAATAATTACTATAAAAAGTATTCTTATGTAATATTATATAAATAAATTTATATATTGACATTTACAGTCTTAAATACTTATATCTAAAGTCATAAAAGGGATTGCTTACATTTTCAGGTAGAATGAAATTTTAAAAGTTGATTACTAAACAAATACTAAAACTTTAACGCCCCCTGTTACTAATTCAAACTTGCAAAGAGATAAATATTCTTGCAAATAGTGGTGTTAAAATGTTTCCAAAAATATAGAAATATTTAAGAAAAAATACTCATTTTTAACAAAACTTGTCAACATTTGCTGTCAACCAGTTGACTAAAAAAGTTGACTTTTACAGTCTGCGGTTGTTGACAACATTTTAAAAAAATAAAAAATCACTAATCTTACCATGCGAAACAAAATAGGAGACGCCGTTAAGACTGTTCAACATCAGAATTGGAACTGGGCAGGCCACGTTGCCAGAATGAATGATGGCAGATAGCCGAAAAAGATTATACAATGGCAACGAAGATCCGAAGCCTTAAGAAATAGAGACAGATAACCGTTGTGCTGAACAGATATCATAAAATGGATTGCAGGAAACTGGACCCCAACTTCACAAGATCGCAAGAGCATTTTGTTCAACAGTAGGCATTATAAGCTCAAGATGATGATGATGAATTTATTTACTGGTACTAAAACCAGACACTTGCGCGGAACAGAAGGGGAAGTGTTGCCAACATTGTTGAGCTTTTTTGGTGCCCCGTCAACAGTGCTGATAACATTGATGAAAAAATATTTCTGACTTTTGCAAAAGTCGTTAACCTATCTTAACAGCAACCTTACAAGGTGGCTTATAATATAGGCTAGTATATTTACAATAAACTTTATTTAATGTAAGCAAACCATTTCTGTCGGGACTATATTAAAGTATTTCAAAAAAATTCCAAAACATTTTAAACAGCTTCCTCCACATCATATCAAACTCAATAATAATGCTGAGAAAAAAATAAATATTTCTAATTTCCTTAACCTACAAAAAATCTTGGAACTTTTTTAAATTTTTATTTCAATAGAAATAGATAACGATCGATCTATTGGCTTAATGCTCAATATAGTTTGGAAAATAAATACTGTAAATTAGCAAATTTATTTTGCAAACGAAAAATGTTATGCAGATCACCGTATTTTTGAAATTTTCTTCAGGTTGTAGAACGTGCCGACGTTTTCCCATTAATCCTAATTTCTCCATTCTGTTTGGAAGTTGTGCGAGCTGGTGAACGACTGCATTTATTCCTAAGTATTCTTAATCCCATCCAGTTAGTAAATGTATTTAAAGGAATCGTTCCGTTTTGATTTTGAGCTTGTTCTGCCAGATGTTCTTTCTGAAGTTGATACCTAAACCAGAATTCAAAAGTTACTCATTAAATTATTATCGAACGTACATCAACGAGAGCGACAACATAGCAAGTATATTAGTATGAAATGCGAAATTCAGACAATGCAATTTATTTTATAAATATGTAAATTTAATTACCAAATGATTTTATTTGATTACCTTGTAGATGAAATTTTACAATTTCTAATGAAATTACTTCCAGTTGTCATTTAAATTATATTTAGTTTATTCTAATTTGTAATGAATAATTTAATTTTACTTGACAGTAATAATTTATTGGGAAGTACTTACGAATAATAATAAAATTAAACTTGCATACAAAGTTAAATTAAATTACGAGTTGTAACCATAAAAAAGAATACAGAACGGCAAGAAGGATAATTCTTTCTTCATAACAATAAGAATTAGTAAAAATAGTCAGAATTTAAAGGATTATTAAAATTTGCTTAAGAGTTATGTCTTGTTATAAAACTAATTAATGAATTTAGGAGTTTTAACACTTTTCAACTTTTTAAGGCGTCAATCCATTTCAATCACTGTTCGAGGTATCGATTGATGGCGTCGGACATTTTTGTATAGTTCAAACCAAACCCTCCTTTCAGTGTGATTAATTTTGACGCCATACAGGATTTTAAGAATAAAAATTATTACATTATAAAATTTTTATCTAATAAAAAAGTCAATGTTGTTTATACTCTGTTTCAAAAACGTATAAAGTAACAAATTTCAGGTATTTCAAATGACTACAGGGTAAACCGTCAATAAATTCTGGCACTTCCATAATTTGCATTGCAAAATTATTTCCTTATGTGCATTACAAAAATAATACAGTATGCGCCAAAACAACATTTCAAATAATGAGAATGATATGTTTTGCTTCTATACAAAATGTGTTCAAATAGGCTACTGCATTCTTCTGAAAAAGGTCAACATTTTTTCAGGGATTTAATCAATAGTTGCCGGTAGGTAAATGTAAAAATGGCTTGTTTTAGCATACCCCATAGCTAAGCATCCAGAGTTGTTAGAATAATATGTATAAACAATGTTTAAAAATACCATGTTACTAGTTTCATATGACACGATTACATTTCACAGGCTTCCTGATTTTAGTCTCCTTTGTTTTGGTCTATACCTTATAAAAAGTTAATACAAACATGCGTAACAGTTTTATAAAAAATGAAAACGGTAATAATAATATATATATATATGTATATATATATATATATATATATATATATATATATATATATATATATATATATATATATATATATATATATATCTTTTCTGTGTTCCTTGTATATTCACTTTTATTTTCTGGATTTCCCAAACAAATTAACAAAATAATAAAATATACCTAAATTTACATTACAATTAATTTGTTCTAGATTAGATTATGTTCTTTGTCATCCAAAGTAATGTCATCATAACCTGGCGTCATAATTAAATGGTCAACCACCTAAACGACACACATTTTTTCCTCCTGTTTTATTATATCTGGACCGCTTTTCGCTAGTTCTCTGCTGTTATTTCTTAAACGGTTTGATCAAATATTCGCATATGTTTGATTTTAAAAGTAGTATGTTATATCGCTACAAATCCTTTTCTTGTGCTCACGTAAGTGCTATTAGATTTAGTTCGTAATGGCAGTAGGTACCTATTGCACAGTTACATTGTACTTTTCTACTATATCTTCAACGGCATATTTTATTAAGCGTGTTTTATATTACCGATACCGTTTACACTACCACAACACCAACACACACTTTTACCTGCCTGACGCGCGTTTCGATAACCAAGTTATCTTCTTCAGAGACCGAAGGTAAACTGAGTTAAAACTGTGTGTTGGTGAAGTGGTAATAGCGATTTCGCTATTAGTTTCGCCAACGCTTCCAGATTCAACATTTTACTGTTTTATTTTCATTTACTATGACTAGTAGGTTCTTCTTTATTAAATTAGTATCAAACTGAATTCCTTTATTTGATAGCCAATTAATCATTTTCTGCTTTCTCCGAGGTAAAGTTGATATCTCTATGTGACTTGAATGGTAATAATTATTCATAACCATTACCAAATCAGTTGAAAAAAATTTTAACATTTCAGCAAAGTAGTCTTAAAACACATCCAAATTAATGTCCTCATGATGATCTCCAATCCGACACGACTCAAAGATTGACAAACCTTCTTTCAAAACTCTTCTTTCCCTCCAATATGAGCCAATATAACTCTCTCCTTTTTTCTAGTTATATTTTTACCTTTCACACACATTTTGTACTATATAACCTTCGTTTATCCCCTTCTCATCAAGATAAAAAATCTCTTTTGCTCTCTGCGGTATTGCTTTAAATATTTTCAGCTCCAGCCGCTCCATGTCGTAGTAGTAGCCGTAACCTTGAGAAGATATTATTGTTGTTATTGAAAAAGATTATATGTATTTTCTCTTAAAAAACAATGTAATTATTAAATAGTGTAAACCCACTTCGTTTCTGTTTCTTGATTATTTATGTTTTAATAAATTAGATCATAGGTAGGCAACATAAAATACATGCAATTTGAATTTAAATCTGTCATTGTTGATCGAATCTTAACTTTTTATAATAAAAATGCAGCATAACATCGAAAATATAATTAGTGAATAGAAATGGATGAATTATTAAATAAAGTCGTTTTTATACAGAATGGATCAAAAAATAGTTTTCTCAAATAGCACTCGTCCTGTAAAATTTTACTAGTTAAATTTATATCTTTCAAACTCAAACTTTTGTATTTTAGGCAAAAATACTCAAACAAACTGAATATAATCAAATAACTGTTGTTTTCGTATTTTTGCCAAATAAAAAAGTTTTCCTTGAAACTAAAAATGTAGGTATCACTTATAATATCACAATATTAAGGAAATATTCGTGACCTCAAAAAAATTTCCGGAAATTATTTAAGCTTGCCTGGTATTCGGCAAGAAAATTTCACATCACAATTTGGAAAAAAATATTAATACAATCTGACATCTGTCACAAAGCTTAATAATTACTAGTTTAAAGGTTTATACCATAGAGAAATACAATATATTTTTATTTGTCTATGGTCTTGTTGAGTTATCAGCGTTCTCTATGGTTTCAGCTGTCAACAAATTTCCACTTAATTATCGAGGCACCACGAAAAAATTTCCGGAAATTTTTTTAGTTGCCATGGTAACTAGAGGCATTTTATTGTTTAAAAAGTAGAGGTTTGAAATTTTTAAAAAAAATTTAAGAAAACGTGCTATAACCTTAGATTAATTATTTTACAACATAGACATTTGGCGAGAACAAACTGGCTGATAAAAATGCTAGTTTTTTTGTTGTTGTCAGATTGACAAAAAGCAATATTTGTTAAAAAAATAAAAATTTAGCCTCTTCATAAAAAAAGATCGTTGTCAGCGACAAACAAATTAATTTTAATTACACCAAGGAGTGAATTTGTCAATAGTAAGATAACTTCTACTTAATTTTGAATTGAAAATTATATTATTTTTAAATTCGCATTTCATACTTGTATATAATTAGTATAATTGGATATATTCATATAAATAATAAATTATTTATCTGCCACACTGTTTCTTTGTTATTTCTTAGAAAATATACCAACCTATACAGAAGAGTTCCTGCGACAAGGGCAGAAACGACAGCGGAAACTGCGACCAACACGAACAAAACGCTAAATCCCGGAACGGGCATACATATTCCGTAAACAACTTCCTCTCTGATGCGTCCTTGAAATACTGTTACGGCCTCGGCTCGATTGTCTGGACTAAATGCTAGATCGGCCTCAGAAATCACCTCGTAAAGACTGCTCACACCCACGTCCGTACTTCGGGCTTTCCTGCAATATTACAAAAAAAGAAAACAAGGTTACAATAAAATCTTTATTATATTACTGATACATCTGTAAGCGGCTATATACTAGTAAATTTAATCATGTACGGGTGGTTTATTACACAAACAATAATAAATTTCTTGCAGAAATAAATAATAAATTACTCTAGTCACTAAAAGGGAAAACTATAACTTTTAAACAATTCAATAAACCAAATTAATGTTGTGATACCTTTTGTTTTATCCATGATTGTAGTGTAAAATTTCATTAAAACATAAAATTCCATAGTAGCAATAAAAGTCGAAGTCAACTCAATTTAATGGTAGAAGTTACATCACAGCGACATGTTTACACTATTATGTTGTTTTCGTAGAGCCTAATGGTGGTCTGTTGACAGATTGTAGGTTGACTTCAAGTTTTATTGCTACATGCATCGACATCCCCTTTGCAAAAAAATTAGCAGACCAAATTTATTGATCCTTAGTCTCTGGAGTTCTCGGCAGTTATAAAAAATTATGTTTCGAGGTTTAATTCTCACCCTGGCAGTATCTACAGTTTGCTCTCTCTGTCAGCGAAATTAATTCTCCTGGCTAGTGGAATTTATTTTTATAGTTTAGTTCCTATAGTCAAGCTTAAGCAGCTCCTGCAGACACATCTCTATTACAAAAGCGTCTGCTTGTAAAATTGTAGTTATACCCAAGTTAAGGTTCACATTCACCCTTGGTTTGCTCCTTTCTCGGAATAGGAAGATAAATGACGTTTGGCAGTTGGTTAATATTTAGTTATTTTTTAAAGAATATATTTGTGAATAGTTAATACTCAGTTGTTCACTTACAAAATTTTCGTACAAATAAAATGTAATGTATATTAAAATTTATTTTTTAAACTCTTTATTAATAGATATTATATAACCAAAAGGAAAATATTAAAATATAATACTCAGGGTTTCGTGACTCTGATTTCTCCATTGGATTAAATTTGCGATGTATAAAATAGTTGAGGGATATACAGAATGTTTCATAAAAGGTGAAGTAGATTTTAAAATAACTTTATTAAGGTTGAACTAAAAGTCATTCAATTTTTCAGCAAAAAGGCAAAAATGAGCCAATCCAATGATATTATTTTAATTTTTCTGATATTTATCAAAGAATGTTCAGCAAGGAAACTTACCTGTTAGATATGAACTAAAATGTTGAATGGCTTGGTAGTGGATTTGTACCTACCTTTAAGTATTTTAACCATTCCTATTAGTTATAATATCAGTTGCATTAAAATGATAGAAACATACATAAATAATAACTAAAATTTATTGATTTCATATGGAAAGTGGAGAAACCAAAGTATAAAAGTTGGTATTTTTTATCCTTTTTTATCATATCCAGGGTAATTTTTGCGTTGGTTGTTCGTTTTACGACTCAAAATACTTAGGAGCAACAAGATTTGAAAAAATTCTAGATTGCCAACTAGCCGAATAATGACCAAACCTGTTTAGTTTGATATTGAAATCTTCATCGCTACTCAAATGAATTAAATTATTGTAAGCAAACAAATATTTTAATTTACTTGTGAAAAGAAACATTGAAGCTTAAGCAGTAAGGTTTTTTACACACTTGACAATGACGAACCATTCCTTTCACTAAATTTCAGTTCATATTACTGCTATTTTGCCAAAGACACCAATATTACCACAAAATATCGTTGAATTTGCTTTGTTAACAATGCTTAAAATAATTAAAGAGGCTGTGTCAAATTTCATTGTATTACCACTTCTGGGCGTGGTATCATTTAGACAAGCTATGCGTCGTTTTCGCTTATTGAGCAACTAAATTCTCTGATCTTACCGACTGAACCAGTTCAATGGTTAAACATACCGTAAGATTTGCTATAGAATGTAGGTGGTATGATTAGTAAAATACTATAGATGATTCAATAACAATCACAAATCACCTTACATGGAGAGCAGGCAACATCACAGCACTACAAATTCCATTTCAAGATGACACAGTCGACCAGAAATCGGTAATACTGGAGCAAGTAAAAAAATAATTAGTTAAGTCTCCTCTGATATTAGGTCTATGTATATACTACTCACATCGCCTTAAGTCAAGAAGTGTATTACAAAACACATGTTTAAGTATTCAATGGAAAATGGCTAAATTAAATTTTAACTGAACAAGAAAAAAATACAAATGAGAAATACTGTATACTAAAATAATTATCAGAATTTGGAATATAGAAAAAAAACCAGCGATTTAATGTATTCGTGCTGTATTAAATATTGAAATAGTATTGCCAGGCTAAATGGACATGAACCACTTTTTAAAAATGTGTATCTAAAATGGTTTTTGTAAACTTTTTTTAGATGCACAGCACTGGTGAAACAAATAAAAATTACATGTTCAAAAAAACAATAAGCCATGATAAAAATTTTCCTTTAAAATGCTGACTTAATGGTTTAATTGTATGTCTTTTGCTTTTACATCGTTCTCAGATTGGTCAAGATTTCGGTTTCGATTTACAAATTGAGAATTTGCATTTCTGTTTTACTAGTTATATTATAGCAGAGTGGTATTTTTCATGGGAAAATGCGATTAATATTAACCTGGCATTGCGGTCTTTGGGCAGACGTAATTCAAAAGTAGACTTTTGCAATTTTAGCAATTAAAATGACATATTTACCTATCGGAAACAACTACTGATCTTTTTCTTCTACCTTCGATCGATTGTGATTTTTCTTGTGCGGTTGATGAATTTTCCTTTCCATCTTCAAGATTATTTGATGTTTTTGTTTGTACATCATCGAATATATCAACGTCCAAGCTTCTTGGGCCAACTAAAGGTTCATTAATATTTCTTGGTCCGTGAGGGAATTTGTCCTTAGCCGGCATTGGATAAATTTCCTAAAAAGAAGAAAAAAATAATTATTAAAAGAAAAAAAAGGTAAATAATTGAACAACACATCTAAACTTTAATATTGTTTGGTCTATATAATAAAAACTACTGAATCACTTATCTCTTAAAAACAAAAAAAATATATTTTCAATATGTTCATCTGACGATGAAATTAATTTTCGAAACAACTGTCATTGACACAGACTAACTTAAAACAAAAAATGAGTAAATGTCAAATTAGTATATTAAACAATGCATTTCATATGGCTTTCTGTTACGACATGAGTTCAAGTTTATAAAATGAATCGCGAAGAGATAAGTTTGTTAAAGGACGAGTGTCACAACAGCCATATTAAATAAGTTGTTTATAATTTTTTTTATATTTGGCCATTGCATCATTTTTTAAATTCATTTAATATTTGTATGTAAAATACGAAAATTTTGATTTTAAAAAGTATGTAATTGTGTATGTGTAATTTATAACATTTGAAAATTTTGAAATTTAAATGATCAAATGTTAATATTTATATTTTAAAATGAATAATATACCAATATTAATATATTTCATAAGTAAAAGATGATATTCATACTCACGAATACTTTTTTAAAGAAGAATATAAAATTAATAAATTGCTATTAGCCACAAATTTCATTGTCAACAAAAAGGATATTACATAACAAGTGTGTAATCTGAAATATTACGCACGAAAAGAACGAATGCAAGAAATACACTTTCTACCGAGTTATATCTACGATTTTTCCTTTGGCCCCAATATGTTTTATAATTATGAATTTTTTAACTTTATTTATAAAAATTTATTATAATTATTAGACCTGTTAAAAATTAGGATTTAAACAAGTTTAAATTTTGCATGGAAATATAATTAATTAAAATCAATTAACCACCTTTCTCAGGAATTAACATAAAAATCCTAGTATGAATGTATGAATGCTATTTATTTAGTGTTCTTAATAAGTTAACAATTGGTAAATAGTAAAGGTTTTATCTCTTAATTACTTTTTAACAGGCAAAGTTTAAAATTATCTTGACGCACCCTCTGTATTTAAAATCAATAATAGAATTATAATAATTTATTCAGGAATAATAATAGTCTCGTTCGCGATGCGACATTCCATAATAAACAACTAATTAAATAAATCCAAATTACCCCACATTTCCATATTTAACAAATAAAACAGTGATTAATGCGACATTAATAATAAATATTTTCATTTTATTTGAAGTTGACTAAAAATATTGAAATATTAATACGAAAACTGCATCGATCTTTAATTAAATTAATTTAAATAACTAATTTATAGGTAAAATATTTTAATAAAGTTTCTATACCTACAGCTGCAGTAGCGGGCAGGATAATTTAACATTAAAGTCGATAATTCTGATGGATTTGGAGTTACATTGTTCATTTTGACACGTTCTTTCCGCCCACTACAAATGAAACTAACAAATCCAAAAGTGAAGTTTAAATTTAGCTATTTGAATTGATTTTAATTAAATTTCTAGTACCAGCATTTGAAGTTCTGTTGGTTCTCTTGGAAGTAATGTGGGTTTTTTCACAAAGTAATATTCAAATAAAAACAGTTCAAACATTTACATTTTACAGTAATTTCTATGCTTTTAGCAAACATTTATTAAATGCTTAATCTAATTTACAGTGATGAGATACCCAATTAAATTTTGTAGGCAAGTATGATTACGCTCCAAAAATAAAAATATAGATTTTGTTTATTAACACAGTTTATTTTTATGTTCTCTCAGAGTGTCATTGTGTACTTATTTTAAGTAAAACTATGTTTTTAAATCATGTATACATATTAGTTTATTTATTTGTATGAACTGTTATACAGGAAATTTAATGTACTGAATAAATACTCGTAAAATGAAAAGCCACAATCCGGTTCCTAAGCGCAGAGAAAATAAAGTAAAATATTAAAAGGATAAAAGTATTAAGAATACAGAATAAACATTAATGTAGTTTCAATACTCTGTTGAAAATATTAACATATTTAATTAAGATAATAAATAGTGAATGAATGTGTTAAACTTTTGTTTATTCTGTATATTTTCCCGATGGGCCTTTACCAAGTAAGGGTGTTATAAATTTTACGGTAAAAGAACTTTTATGGCATAATGTATTAGAACAATTAAAATAATGGAATACTCATTTGGAGGATATTTGCAACAATGCAAAGCACATGAACATGTAGAATATCCAATAAGTCATGGTGAATGAAACCCAAACAAATGTATTGGCTATATCTTATGGTAATAAAGCCTATGATTACGTATGGTGCTGCGGTCTGGTTGGCTAAATGGCACTAGAAAACTACCAGAGAGACGCTTATCATTCCATTCCCAGGAAAAGGCTAATGGGAGACGAATAAATTGAATCTTATAATGACCAAAATTGGTACACGGACGGCTGTAAGAACGAGCGCTGGGGTTTATGGAGGGACACCAAGCGTGAATCTGAACCATAACTTGGGTAACCTATTCACAATTTTCGAAGCAGGGGTTTTTGTAATAGAGATATGTTTGCAGGAGAAAAAAGTAGAGAAAAAAAAATCTTTTCTGATAGCCAGGCGCCGCTAGAGTTACTGGAATCAAATAGGAACGACTCCAAATTAGCTTTAGAAACTAATACTACTTGTACAATTCATCAGGTATAAAACAGAAAAAAATAACGAAGGCCTACCACAAAACCTATGGGTGGAAATGGGCGAAACTATAGCTTACATTTTAAATCGTTTTGGAAAATCTGGTAGTAATGGAAAATCTCCATATGGGGTTTGATTTACAGAAAAATCTAAGGTGAACTATTTCTTGACCAAGGTACTCACTGGACATGGTAGGATATCTACTTAAAATTGGAAAGAGAGACACTGGAATGTGCTACATGTGTGAGGTGGAAGCTGATGAGGGACACGTGTTTAGATGTTGGAAGAACGAGGAAGTGTTAAGTTAGAGAGAAAGCTTGGAGAAAACATGTCCGAGAAAATGTTAAGAGGGGAGAAATAATGGGTATAAGTAGCCAGAGCAGTGGAGAGTATGGGAAGAGACTATTCTCGATAGCGTGAGCAGCATGAATGGAGGTAAGAGAAGCAGTGAAGAGTATGATTAGGGGAAGGGAATTTTCTTGATGACGTGAGTAGCGCCCATCTTGAAGTATGCTAGGTTGATTCCGAGGTGGGGGTAGCGGCGAGTTTTGAGGTGGGTTTTGGTTAGTAGGCATCCTCTCGGGGGAGTTCAACACGGTTGGCTTCTGGATAACGACTCATCAAAAATGAGTTTCCCATCTCAGCCCGAAAAAAATATGTTTGCAGTTCTAGTAATGATTTATTCAAGTTATTTTACTTAATTAATCTTATTAATCAATTTTTACTAATAAAATTACAGCGATTAATTCTAATTCAGGAATACTTCGTGGTTTCAGTTCAGAAATTGCACATTTCCACTTGGAGCAGTTTTAATACCAAAAAATAGTCTTTTAGCTAAATATGTTCCCTTGTGAGTAGAAATTGCTTGGATTTAAGAACTTTTAATTCAAATATGTTCTTAAATTCTTCAAATATTGGATTTAAATTAGGAATTACATTTTTAATTTCAACATCAAAATTTTGTATTTCTGGTAAAATATTTAATTTCCGAATCCATCTTCTCCCTACAATTGCATTACCATATTGTGGTACAATATAAATTTTACCTATATATTTTTGATTTTTGAAAGAGACTGGAACCTTGACATATCCAATTGACTTGAAAATATGTTTCGTATAGGAACGGAAATGAATTTCTGATTTTCTTATCGAAATATTTTGTAGATTTAAAGCATTGAAATCTTGCTGGGACATAATGGTGATTGGACTACCTTCATCGCATTCAAAACTCATTTTTGGTTCATATATATCAGAATTTTGATGAAATATGTCAATAATTTGATTAACAAGAAAATTTTTACCTTCACCATCAGAATCATCAGAGCTTATATTTTGTATTTTATTTTGTTTTTCTTTTCATCGGGCTAGTAATACACACCTTACTGATATGACCCCTTTTGAAACAATTTTGACATTTTAATCTATTAACACTATAACATTTTTCTGTAGAACGATTATTATGTCCACAATGTAAACATAGCCCAGCTAAACTTATTTTTTTAAGTCCACTTTAGATCCATTTAAGATTTTATTATTATTTTTCTTCTTAATAAATATGTTGGTAGATGGACCTGCTTTTAGATCTTGAATTCTGTTAATATCATTATTTGTATAATTTGTTTTGTAAACCTCTTTGTTCTGAATTTTGGGAGCTTCAATTCGTTCTTGAGTCTTCTTAAAAGAAATATCAGGTTGTTGAAGAATTTTTTCACGCATTTCAGCATCATAAAATCCTCTTATAAATTAAGCTTTTAATAGTTGATCAATTATATTTGTCAAACATTCATTTTGTTTACATTTAACTGTAAAATCACAAATCCTAATCATATCTTTAAGAGAAGCTATATAATTTGCAATAGATTCCGTTGGTGATTGAACTCTGTTAAAAAATTTATGTTGTTCAGATATAATATTAATTTTCGGTGACAAATGGTTTGTCAATAATTCTATAATTTCCTGATAGGTTCTAGATGCAGGCGTTACAGGAGCAGTTAGACTAACTAATAATTTATAAAGCTTCGCTCTTAGACATTTAATAAGAATCATCTTTTTAACTTCATTTGAATCTGCATCATCTTTATCTAAACCTTTAAGTTTGAAAAAATTGTCTAACCTTTGTAGGTAGTTTTTAAAACATTTCACATTTTCATCAAATACCTCAAAATGTAATTTGATTTGGATTTGCTCTTTAATACCTCTGCTGTGCTTGAATATTAGAAAAAAATTCAGTTAAAATTTGAATTAATTCTTCTTGAGTGGCCATTAAATTTTTCTTCTTTTTTTATACTCTTGTCAATTTATTATGTATTTTGTTAATGTTTCAATAAATTGAAATACTTTATCATCGAACATTTTAATATAATTCACAATGACAAAAATATATTAATGACAAATGTATGATACTCGATTACTTTCTACAAACAATATAATAAACTAAATTAAAGCATTAGTACATAACAACAGTGGAAGGCGAAAACTTTGATGATTTAAAAACCCAAAGCGGTAGAGAAGCATGACTACATAACATAATCCTCAAACCAAATATAAAATAATAGGGAAAGCGGAAGAAATTCCAGAGAAACTACTGGTTGCATGCGAAGGGAACCTGTATCGGATACCATGAAGTTGCAGAACGTGATCTACCATCTCTGGAAGTCACAGTTACTAGCCTTTATTATAGGCCTGTACTAGATATAATTTAAAACTTGCATTAATTAATAGCAATAGATCTTACAGATAGTAGTGCAGGTTCAATCTTTTCTAATCTTATAAAAAGTAGGCATGAAAGATTTTAGTGGGGAAAAAACAGAAATACCTAAAGGACGGAAATGTGCGCAACCACTGAGATTAATCCGCGAAGATTTTTTCCAGAGGATGTTCTTATAGAAGTAAATAAACAAGAACAGTTTTCATTTCTTTACAACTTGGGCAACAAGACAAATGGAGACAACGAGACAAAATTTGAGATGAGACAGTAGTAGAATTAAATTGTATCGTTAATATCTTTACTGAAAAATGGTTTTCGTCTCGAAATAAGTCTAAGATTAATGTATTACATTTTCGGAATCTCTCCTTCCTAAGTTAGTTTTATGACACAATTTTCTTCGCTTCCTGTCTTTTTTTAACATAGATATTGCAAAAAATACATGCATCTACTCCTTTCTTCCTTTTTCAAAGCAAGAAATAGAATTGCTTCTTCTTTATCTAAAGAGTACATCTTTAAATATAGTATACCTACAATTTAAATTTTTACACCATCTGTTCTTAATTCAATGCAATTTTTTGGTTTGATATAAGAGATAGTATATCACCAGCAGATCAATCGCGTTAGTCTTGGGTATCCTTCAGTCTGCATAGGAAGCAGTCAGCCAACCCGACCAGACCAAACCTGAGGCTCCTACACTGTATGTAGTTTCGTTCAGTACCGTGCTAGCTCTATTCGAGGGAACAGAACCTCGTTTAAAATTTCGAAGAGATTAGAAGAAAAACAAAGTAGTTTGATTTTTGGTATATTAATTCAGACTCGTTCTTCCTTCTGGCACTTCAACAGGCGCCAGGAGGAAGCACGGTGCGTTACCTCTTTGTTTTCGTCATATTGGTTCGGACGGTTGTCACTCTGAAACATTTTGACCAATTTGTAATTTTTTTAAGAAAAAAAGACAAATTAATCCTTCCAGGAAATGTTTTTATATTGATGCATAAAAGTAATTTTTAAATTTAAAGCCCTTAAAGAAATTTCTTAATGAAACGGTCGTGTGACAATATTTCGACAAGTTTTAAAAATAACATTTTTATGGTTTTTGTTAAAATGTTGAAACAAAAGTAGTATGAATACACAAACAGGTTTAACAGTTATCGAAAAAAGTGTTAGTTTGAAGGTCGCAGGTCAAAAAAGGATGTTATACCAAACGGTAAAAATATCTTAATAATTATATCTTAAATCTTATCAAACTATTTAACATTTCGTTTAAATGTTTAAAAAGGTAAAATTAAAACTGTTTGTGGTCAAGTCTAGTAACTTTTGCATTTATTTGGAACAAATTACTTGTTTACTTATATTGTTTACCGTTAATAGTCAGTATAATCGGTGTGGTACATTGGACTGACTATAATTTCGTGGTTTTTCTGTAACCACAATATTGTTTACTAAATACTTCACAATTTGTAAATGACAGTATTTGAAAAAAATTACAGTTTACCCGTTTAATATTCTACTAATATTCTAGAACTTTCTACTTCCATTTAAATTTTTTCAAACCGCTTGAGAGATTTTTACTTCTGCCGAAATTTAATAATCTGCATTTTTTAGTCTATCTATTATCTCAACCATGTAAATTTAAATTCCTGGTGCTCAACGGATTATGGAACGTCGGAAAAAGGCATCTAGATTGATAAAACTAATTGGCCGAAGAAAGTTTCACAGCTTATTATCTTATTAATATGTATTCGCAAGAACTATTTATAAAAGCTGATCAATATTATTACAAAAAAATAAAACGGTTCTGAAAAGTATAGGAAATGATATTATAACTAGGGATTTTAGCACATTAAGAATAATAATTAATTACTTATATATGAGTGTTTTTAAGAAATCTGTAAATTTGTTGTTATAACTTTGCTGAAAGTATTAACTTATTACTTATTGATAATAAGTATTGGTAGATAAACATTTTTTTTGTTTCTGTTGTTATTACATACATTTTTGCAGATGTTCAGTCACTGTAATAAAATTAATAAATTAATATTAAAATATTATTTAGAGGAAAGGCTATTTCAATATATAGTGCTTGAGTACAAAAGTAATTATTGTTGTAAAATTTGTTGGATCAAAACTGTGGTTAGTCCTTTCTTATTCTGTAAAATAACTTGAACGCTTCTCTAGATTGCTAGTTTTAATTAATATCTTCCTATTAATTCCTTCACCTCCTTAAAGTATGTCTGAAGATAAATCTGAAGAAAAATTACTACGTTTATTTAAATTAGAAACATGTCATATATAGTATTTGAATGTCATTGGTGTGTGTGAGTGAGTGTGGATGTGTGTGGATAAGTCAAACTATGCAAAATACGTTTTTGAACATCCGCAGTCACTCATACACACCAATGACATTCAAATATTATATATTTGTGATAAAAAACAAAATTTAGATTTCCTCGAGAACTTGAAATAAAAAGACATCTAGCAGATCAACAATATAAAGTAGTTAATAAACAAATAAATCTTGGAAGTTCACCACTATTAGACTGTTAACTGATTGAATTTTCATTTTATACATAGATAAGACGTAATTGTAACACAAACATATTAAGTTATTGTAAAGATCAGCATGATATAGTTTTTTCCTTGTTTTTCTATATCATTTCTCAGTTATACTGATCTTAGAGGGAAATACATCCAGGATAATCTCTTGGGGCTAATAACATCTAGGCTTTAATATTGTTATGTCTTATTACTTCCATACTTGGTCTAGCCTTAATACTACCTAATTAACATCAGGTACCTAGCTACAAACAAATAACATGTAACTTCAATATGTCATATCTGACGATGCTAATTCTATAGCGAAACGGCCGTCAATACATTTAAAAACGTATTTGCGAATAAATAGTGAAAGTACCTATAATTCAACCGTTTAGTTATTTATTTTTCTTAAAGAGACCAAAATAATGAATTTATTACATTTGGCTTTTACAAAACTGTATAGTCAACCAAAATCATGTTGTTTTTTATATGTATGTAACACTCCTTTTTAATTAAAAGATTTTTATTAATTTTGTGGCAATATATTTGGGTTATTTTTGTCAGTGAAAAAATGTATTATTATGATTTATTTGTTATTTGTTGCAGAAACAGTAAATATTATCGACGTATCTAAGTATACTGGCCTATTTCGTTGAAGATACGTTGATTATAATTAAATCGAGAATACTGGTTGTCATTTGTGCTAGTAGATTTCATATTCAATCGCATAATTTGTTCTTCTTGTTGATATTCTCACTGTTGGTGTAGGTACCTCGTTTTACCTTAATCTTGTTAATTAAACAAGAATTTGTAATATGCGAAATCATTTTCCCTGTCAGTAATAATAATATTAATTACTAAGAGGTAATGAGTTATGAGACATCATCAACAAGTTTTCCTTAAAAAAGTA
Source organism: Ophraella communa (assembly GCA_035357415.1). Classification (NCBI taxonomy): domain Eukaryota; kingdom Metazoa; phylum Arthropoda; class Insecta; order Coleoptera; family Chrysomelidae; genus Ophraella; species Ophraella communa. The sequence goes on from CM068984.1 coordinate 17,896,519, forward strand.
AATATTTGAATATTGGAAGTGTTTGGGGTTATTTGCTTTGAAAGTGCAAATAAAGAAATAAAGAGATAAAATGAGAATTGAAACAACTTTTTTAAGAATGAGATCTTTCTTCTACAACGATAACTTAAACTTAAAACTACGTCAAAGAATGATTAAATGTTACATTGGTTCTGTGTTGATGTATTGAGCTGAGACCTGGACTCTAGAGTCTGATAGGATTAATTGCCCAGAAGCATTCGAGATGTGATTGCATGCAAGAATGTTTAGAATGTCTTGGACAGCTATGCAAACCAACAAAGAAGTGTTAAATAGAGCAAATGCCGTTCGTGATTTATTTACAAACTCCTCTAACTGATGATTATTTGTTGTACCATAATTACACGTGTGATTGTATATACTCGAAAAGACAGGAATATGTTAGCAGTGTTGTAGCATTTTTATTTACCACTTATCACTGCTTATTACATAGACTCTCGCTTCTCGCCCAGATAAATCCGCGAGTGACTTATTACTTCGGTACAAATAGTCAGTATAACAGAGATTTAGACAAGGGGTTAAGCAAGAAAAAAAATTCTCTTCTCTCTCTCTCTTCTTAAAGGATGAACGTGCACTATTTAGATGGTATCTTTTTTATTCATTGTTATAGATAAGGAAATAAAAATATGAGGAGTTTGATATCCGAAGATTTCGCTTTTTTTAACCTGAGAACTGTCGTTAATAGATTTATTATATTCCTAATTTTCAGAAATGATCAAAAACACTAAAATAGAAATTTTTTATTAATAAACTATTTTCCAAAAATGTATCGGAAGATAACTAAAAATATTTAACAATGAATCTCTCTCCAATATAAAAGGGAAGCTACTTACTAAATGAGAGTAGGAACATTATTATTCAAGATAATACAACAATAAATGTTATAAAAATATTTCGAAGTTACCACCACTATTTTCAATACATAAGTTGCAACTATGTACAACTACGATACTAGATTGACATATTGAAATTACATTTTGTTTGTAGCTACAAACAAACAAAATGTAACAACAACGATGATAGTTTATCGAAACAGCTGTCATTGAGTTAAAAAAGCTAGTTTTTTTAAATAACAGTGAAAATGATAATAAGTTTATTTACCGAGTAATAGGTATTAAACCAGAGTTTTTGGGCTAAACGGCAATGTTTTTAAGAAAACTCTTTTACTTGTTTTCTAAGCTTTCAAATATATTTATTTTATTTTCAAGGAAAAAGTGTAAGTATAAACTAAATTGGTGTTAACAAATTGGTAAATATAACATAAAAAAACTATTGTAACTTTAATTTAGAATTTAAAAAGATTTTTTAAGTCGTATTAATTTAAATAAGTAAAATATAAATTAAAAATTTAATTTTCCCTCATTTCTTCTTCTTTTGGATTAAAATTTTTAAATTCTGATAATTTATGTCATCATGACATAAACATCAAATTTTGAAGTTTTTTTAAACATTTATTCTAAATTAATATTTCTTTTAATTTAATTTATTATTTTTTGTATTTTAGTAGATAAAATTTTTGATAATGTGCCATTTATGAAGTCAAAAATTATTTAACCTCACGATAGTAAGTTTTTAATTGGACTATTATAATAGTAAGTTTATTTATTATAATTTTATTTTGTGCCGAAGAAAAAAAAAAAAAAATTTTCGAAAGCTCCACAAATATAAATAGATTTCATTAATTGCCCTTTTATATTTGACTGCTCACCTCAAAAAAACTTTTAATTTCATATATATCAGTCAAGACTACCCTCCTATTTATTTATATATATATATATATATATATATATATATATATATATATATATATATATATATATATATATATATATATATATATATATATATATATTTTATATATATATATATATTAAACCAGAATTTTTTGAGTGTAGGTTTTCTTTTCATATATATATATGTATATTGTAGTGAATATTATGATTTATTTATTGTTTAATTTATTTATTTATAAATTTTAATTGATTAATATTTGATCGATATTATTTGATATTATTTAAATGTAATATAGCAGGGTGGTTATGCAAGCTTCTAGTTGGACTATTATGAATGAAAAATCGATAAGTTAAAATTAAAAATTTATTATAAAAGAGTCAAATTAAAACAGTAATATGTTGAATGTCTAATAATGAAAATAATTAGTAGAAAAAATAAGATAAAGGAAAGGCCGTTTATTAACTAGGAAACAACTTACTTTATGTTGAAATTGTGCTAAATTAATTATTGTTATTTATGCAATTATAAATAAACTTATTATTGAAATTCATTTATTATTAAGTATCAAATAAATTCTTTTGTTTAAAATTATATAACTTAAATAACTACTTCAAAAATTCAAAATGTTTTACAAAGTCATCTGACCTTAATATGTAGAGTCCTGCTGTCTGGTTCGTAAAAAAATTCCTTTGTTTTTAAATTATAAAGCTTAACTAACTACTACAAAAATTTTCAAAAGGTTACAATTTTATCTGACCTTGATGTAAAGTCCTGCTTCCTGATTGGTGGAAAAAGTCTGTAGTCGCTCTATGAAAAACGGATACCAACGAAGGTATACGTGGAATCTCCGACTTTGGCAAATATCGTGGTTGTTAGACGTTTGTTTTCTTGTGTAATATTATTGTTCCTCCAAATCGATTTATGAGTATAGTTCAATGTTTGTTGGAATAAAGTTAATTTAATTGCATTATAAATAGTAAGTACACTTAATTTCTTCTTATTTATACCCCGAAAATATTTTTACACTTTTGATTACTTTGGTGATAATTTTAAACTTATGTTCTTAATGTCACTATTTAGCACTTTATTTTACTTTTTGATTACTTTAGTAATACTTTTTTAACTTGTATTTCCAATGTCACTATTTAACATTTTATTTTAACTAAATTTAAAAACTGTTTGTTCACTCTGTTCGAACTGACTGTTCACACTGACGGATCTTCTATGGCTTATTTTCAATGATATTTTTTTTTCCTCAACCTCTACTCATGTTTCTAACCTTAAAGAAATTTCTTGAAGGTTTTATCAATTAATCATGTGCTAGAACACTATATACGTCTCTCTAGTATACATACTACATACATTACATAATAAAAATTATTTCTAAGTTAAAATTTAATAAATAAATAATAAATTTAATAAAATATTTAAATGTTACCTCTCATATATCTACCTTTGAATTTATTTCAATTGGATTTTCCAGGCTGTATAAATATTTTTCTGTAATAAGTAGAAATATAATTTTTATTACGTTACACAAATTTAACTCGGCTACGACTATGTTCTGATTCTTTATCACTACGAAACGTTATAATTGAAATAACACGGTATTGTTTCTAGGCTATGAATAAAACGGTTCAATTCACACCATCATTTGACTATTTGCTGAAATACAGTATGGCATTGTTTATTTTTTATTATGCACGATATTAAAAAATACCTAATAAATTGCAAAATATAATTTATGAAAAACTTGCACAAACCTAATTTGTAACAAATTACTATTACTACCATTTTTTTGCAGCCTTTATTCTTTCGATAATTAGATTTCCCTGTTAATTTGGCCAAAGTACACGTGCCACCACTGTTTAAATACAAACATCATACCTTATCTGCCGTTCCCGTTATATCAAGTTCTGCCTCTTCTAATCCGTCGGGCTGCTGTTTCTTGTTCGGTTGAATTCTGTTGTTTCCTAGTTGGTCACCGCTCAGTGACATCTTCACAGCATCAGGTAACTTACTATCGGGCAATGATGGGCCATTGTCGTCTTTTAAGATCACTTCTTCGTAGAGCAAGTCATCGTCGTCCACATTTTGACCGGGAGAATCGTGGATTCTGCAAACAATATTAACATTTTAGCTTGTAAACCTGTAAACCTAAAACAATTTGAAAAAACAATAATTGTACATTGTTTCATTTATTTACAGTGTTTCTCCGTAAATATTTGATAAAAATTGGTCAGCATTTTTATAACTGATTCCTTATATTACAAAGAACCTATTGATACATCTCCAAATTGCACACAGCGAAGATATTTTTTATACTATTTATTTTATACTATTAGACAATTTACAATATAAAAATTCTTGTAAACCCGTAAACCAAACATAATTAATATTAGATTCCATATCTCTTAGTTAGTCACTTTAACATGGCGTCTTTTTTTCATAAAAAATTTGGATTGGGATCTAACAATGTATTATGCTTAGACGTATTTTTTTGTTCAACCACTTGACAAAATTAGTATTATTCATTTCATCGTGGTAGTCTCCGGTTTGTTGGTGTTTTTACGAGGCGAAATAAATTTTTCGCCAGGAGATTGTTGTTCACTTAACAAGAATCCGTTTTATGGTGGCAATAAAAACACCACAAGCTTTGGCTACTCTTTCCTGCAAATGGTGCAGCGGAACATTTAGAGCCTCCTGTTCTTTTTTCATAAGTTCATATACACTGTATATAATTTGCCGACCTTGGATGTGAACAATTTTTTTGGAATTGCTCATGTTTTCAGAGTTATTCTAGAAAAAAGAGTTATAAAATTAATAGGCATACAAAAATACTTTAATTAAGCAATATAATAATATATTTTGTTAAATTGGTTGGCTTGGGCTCTCGCTATCTAGCCAGTTTCAACATGTAATTAAAATATTAAGTTAATTGAAGAACAGGGTCACACTCTTCTCGTCTAGGGGCCCGTCAAGACGGTAATATAATAATATGAAAAAATTTTTATTGTATAATATTGAGGATTACTAAATGAGAGATTGGTAACCAGATTTGTTATCATTTGAATGAAATAATAGTCATTATTTATAAGCAAAATAAACTATTTAATGTCGCTCATTATTAAAGTCTATCGGTATCTTTTAAAATACATAAGAAAAATAAATCGTGTCTTTAACAATCGTAGATCAATATATAGATATGAATTACAGTATTTTTTATTGTAAAAATTTATAACGGTCAAAAACAATGTTTATAATAATTTATTAAAATTGTAATAAAATACTTTACTATCAAGGAAATTAACTCACTAAACAAAATACACAAATTTTTGTCTTTACTACACTAACTAAACGATTAAAATAATATAATTAATAATATTATTAAGACTATAATTAACTAAAAAATAAAACTAAATTTACTGCACTACTAAAATATTGGGAGCCGATCTGATCTGAACGAGAGAAAGTCAAAGAATATAATTTTAGGGCTAACTTTATTAGGATAGTTAGTACATTCGTTTTCGAACGTAAACTAGATTTTTGCGACGTTCTCGTTAAAAGCTCATCTTAAAATCGATTACCCTTACCAATGCTAATGAACGGCGCGTGTTTAACATCTACAAGTCGAATGTTCAAATGTTTTCCATATCGAAACTAAATTGGACAACGATTAAATGTTGCGGTTAAACGTGTAAAAGAAATTTACTGTGGACACGTGCTGAGCTTATTGTATAGAGAGTTTTTTAAGTAACGTATGGTTTTTTGACGAAAGTCTCAATCACCTCAATCACAGTGTAATAATACAAATCAGAGTATCGACTCTATATGGAGGGGGTAAGCATCCATTTTCAGGTATCGCCATGACACTTTGGGAGTATCCATAGCCGTCGCCGTTAGTTTTGGTTAAGGTGGCATGGTAGCGTTTGTATTGTGTGGAATAGTGCATTAAACTATTTAATTCAGGTACAGAAAACTGCGAAAGAAATGCGGAACAAATGTTACTTACATTAAATGACATTAAAATAAATACTACTGATGCATGTACTCCTTCTCAGTGTTCTGTATCTCATAAAGATACAGATTGATGTGTTTTTTTTTTAATTATTGACATCCTTTCTTATTTATATGTATTTAACTTAAAAAACCAATTTTACTTTTTTTAAAAACAAATAAATCAACGTTTAGTTAATATTATTAATCTTGTTAAAAACAACAAAATTATTTTTCTAAAATAAAATAACAGTTATCTCAACAATTAAAAAAAATTTCAAGTACGGGTTTTATTAATAACAATTTTTTTTAATACTACCCTGAGCTTATACCACAAAACATAATATTGGTTAGCACAAAACAGACTGACCAATATTCTGTTTTGTGGTTTATACTCCCAAAAAATGGCTGCTCTTGTCTTATGAACATCAAAGGAGCCGACAACGAGTCGATACTCTGATTTGTATTATATACTCTGTGCCTCAATAGTTACATCAATCGACAAACACATTAATTAATGGAAGTAATGTTAAATCTCACAACTTTGGACATATTTTAGTTTTATTATGTTCATTTTAAGACCGGAAGTATAGTTTAAAGGTGAGGAGGGACTGTGTTGCTCCTAGATTTAAATTTAACAAACCCTACACTATATCTCTAAAGAAAGCAGAAGACACTAACGTAGCAGGTGTAATAAATATCCGAGTTTACGTAGAATCCTGGACATTCAAATTTAATAGACTATAGGAAAACATGCCAGTGTAGTTCAGATGGAACTGACTAACATATTTATAACTTCAAACGAAATATCCAACAGAAATCTTAAAGGTAAATTGATTGTCATTCATACAGACAGAAAATAAGCTCTACTACTTTAAAATTTTTAAAACAATTGGAATAAGGTCAGAATTTCTGCTAGAATATCAACGAGCCCTGAATAAGGTAACTTTCCGACTCTGGTCAGAGAGGGTATTCGATCCATGACCTTTGGACCCAAACCCTCCATAAGCCTAGCAAAGTCATATATAACTGATCTAATTAAGTCACATTTCAATTTATTATTTACAGTAAGCTGGAATGACACAGAGGGCTGTAAACTTTAAAAGAAGTTACTTAGCTACCAAAACGAATACATAGTCAAAAGATTCCTGGAAATGACCAGAAAACATCTCGATAACTGGGATTCTAGCTGAGCCCCAATTAAACGAAAGAGATTCTCTTCAATGACTACTTTAAATGAGTTTGGTTGGACGACGAAGGTTAGGCTCAGGATGAAACACAATAGACTTTACCCTCAGAACCTCAGATACAGAACCAACCTCCAATTTTCATTTAAATATGTAAGTGAAAGCTCGACGTGAAACATCCTGTATACATAAAAAAATAAATTATATTTACAATGTTTTCATTTATCTTAAATAAACATGTTTAATGTATTTATGCAGCAGAACTGCCACTTTTTAAAATAAATTCAAAATAATATAAAATATTATTCAATCGAATATTTTAGCTAAAAGTAAATAATAACACCATAACTTCAATCACAATGTACACCCGATTGTTTGTTTTGTAATCCATGATATAATTCATTTATTGGCATTTATTAATCAAAAAATTATATTAAATGTATAGACAAAGCTAACTTTTAAAAAGTAATTGTTTTTTGAAATTTGCTTTATTTACAATATACCTACTTTCATTTAACAGAGGATTAAGTTAATATAATGAGAGATTTGTATGTTAAAAGAAAACATCCAGCGATGTTTCACCTTATCCTACATTGTTGAATTATTGAGTAGAACTTTAGGCCAAATTCTAACAGTAAGTGTAAGTCTCCTTACAGTTAGTTCATTGTTATGTAGATTCTCCACTAGTTCAATATCGTGGTTGATGGTTCGTTGGTTGTATGAGGTTGATAGCCGGTTGATTTCATCTCTGATCAGGGAAATTTTTTAATTCCTCGTGATGTGTCCGGTTTCTTACATACCATGGTGCATTAGTTAGCGATTGTAGTACTTTGGATTGAAACCATTTGATTATATTCAATGATGTTGGCTTTGCACAGCCCCATAACTGGAGTCCATCATGAATCTAAATTGGTTGACTATAATGGCTTTGTAAATAACTACCATGTTTAAAAGAGACAGCTTTGATTTTAGACCTAAAAGCTAAAATTTCATATGAAATTGTTCTCTTTTGGTTTGGATACGTTTTTCCAAAGAAAAATAGGGGTTGTATGAGATGTGGTGTGAACACCCCTTATATTTTGTATACTTAATTAAATTATTAAATAGAAAATACCGATGTTTTAGACCACCGTAGTTTGTTTATAGTGTGGCACGTTCAATGTCGTACCGTGTCTTTAACTAGGGTCGAGTAAACAAAAGATAAACTATAAATACATAACAATCCTCGGACGACGGGTTCCATATATGATATTCACGATCAAGTTCGCTATGCTGCTGACATAGCATTATTTAATTTATTTATAGTAATTAAGTGTTGTACTCAGATTTAATTCATAGTAAATATAGTTATAATGTCTTTAGTGTAAAAAGTGTTTATTACATACTACCCCACATATTAAATACCAAATGGCGATCCTGCAAACTAATGGTAGGAAGTAATAGGATGTTCCTGTGAGAAATACTGGATGCCGAGAAGAAATAATGGGAGGCACAGCATCGAAACAGCAATTACAGGAAAATGGCGTAGTAATCAGCAATTTTATCGTACAAGAACAGGCATATAAATGCTGCTATATGTAATTGTATTATTACTACTTTGTCAATTCATATGGTCCATCTGGAAAACTTACCGTAGAAGTATGAAGAGAAACATTCTAAGGCCCCCTAGCCAGCAACAGTAGAGTCACTCAATCTACAGCAAGCGTTCAGGTTTAAGAAGAGATCTAGCCCTGACGTCTTAAACGTAAGTTTTTGTAAACATTCTATTCTTGTGAAATGATTTTTATTTCGAATTTTTATATATGTAAAACAGTTCACCTTATTAAATGTCTGTCTTGGGATCAGTTATATAATAGATTGAACATATGTTACGATGAAATTAATAAACAGAGTAAATGTGTACTAAAAAATGGAGGTTCCGAAAGCAAAGAAATTAAAATAGAAATAATAGACAGTTTAGTTTTACAATATAACACATTTGCTACCTTAGTTAATAAAAATTTTAAAAAACTTGCTGATAATTAACAATTATCGTGTGAGAAACTTTTTGATAGAATCAGAGACAAGGTTATCCGGTCGTTTCAGGTAATAAATTGTAAATATAGCATACCTAAATTTATGGGACAAATATTGAAGTGTTAGACGAGGGTAGTGATAGCGATAGAAATATGGCCCTCAGTATGAATGAGTTTTTTAATTTAGCCAGCAAAATCTTACCCAATGAGTTCAATGGTAAAGCGAGTAAATTGTAAGCATCTACAGATGCCCTAGAACTATTACAGATTAACGCAGCCAACCATGAGGATACGGCGGTACGTTACGTCAAAACCAGGTTGACAGGCCAGCCAAGGAATGTGATAACGACAGAAAACACCCTTCCTAGCATTATAGAGGCTTTAAAAAAAGGAATAACAGGCGAAAGTTCGAGTTTAGTCTTAGCCAAATTGGGGAAATTCAAGCAACTCAACAAGGATATGACTACGTATGCTACAGGTTTGGAGAAGCTCATGGAACAGTTTCAAGCAGCGTACATAGCTGAAGGAATGCCAGCCACCTTAGTCAACAAATATACCACTGAGGCTATAACCATGTTCGAGCCAATTAGCATCAGGGAAAAAGCAGATATAACTTATAACTTATACTTATAACTTATAACTAATATGCTCAAATACCGAACCAGCTGATATATCAGAAAATCATCCCTTGGGGTTTTAGATGATGATACTCAAGCGAGTATGAATGAGAAGTGTGCGAGTAAATTAAATTTCTATAAAAATACCAGTAATGAAGAGATAAAACTTAACTTTAACTTATTTTGTTCAAATTTTATACAAACGCAAACGCAAACGAATGTCTTAGGTAGAGTTGATACTTTCATATTAGATACTGGAGCTGATATTTTACTTATAAAATTAACAGACTTTCCCAGAAATTCATTGAGAACGAATGAAATACTAACTATTAGAGGCGTAACTCAGGGAGAAGTGCAAACATTAGGAAAAATACAGATATCAGTTTTAATAAAGGGTCAAATATTTAAGCATTTTTTCCATATTGTAGACGAAAATTTTCCAGTACCCGCTAATGGTATAATTGGTAGAGATTTTATTAGCAAATATAATTGTATGTTAGATTATGCCAATTGGAGATTTCACATTAATTGTCTATCAGATCAAAATTTTAAACACAACTGATGAAAATTTTTATAAACCTTTGCGAGCATTTTTCCGATATATTTGTACTAAAAAGTGATAAATTAACTCATAATATTTATAATATTAAAATATTAAAAAAATACTTATATAAAAGTTGTTGGACTGTTACAAATTTACATATTTGTGGTAAATTAAAATATGCAGGGTCGCCCACAAAGTTTTCTTATATGCTATATAAAAATACATACATATTAAAAATATATTGAATTTAAAAATAAAGAAAAAATATGCAGCTGCAATTTTTAACGTTTAAGATCATGAAAAAGATTTTGTCTAATCATATTCTTCTGCTTTTCTAAAGGGTTTCATCCTACTGGTATTTTATTTTCACATTTTATTATTTTTGAATGCTTCGACGCTGGTTTATTATTTTGTGCAAAATGAAAATATCAGAGCAGCACAAATAATGAATTAAGGTCAAGCATCTGATTACAGAAAAAATGTTATCAAGTAAATTTTTAATTCTATTTTAGAAAGACAGAAAATATAGATGAACCTACAAGTGGTGTTTGCAAAAGACGTTTTTCAGACTTACATGTTAAGTCAATTAGATTATACTTTTCAAGTTTTTAACATACCATAATAAATTTTTTATAAAAAACAATTCTGATATTGAAAATCTTGAAAACTACGATGTCATAAATTGAAAAGAAATATAAATCTGGAAAGTATGTTGGCACCGAGAACATAATATCTGGTTGGTATACACTTTTGTGAGATTCAGACAAATTTGAACTAATTTATTTTTTATTGTATTGCAGATTCATCTTCCGAAGAATTGGTAGTTCTATCTTCCATGAAAACATACAAACAAAAATCTTCCATCACACTATCCTCCCAACCTCTCCCAACCTAACCTAACCTAACAAAAATCTTCCATCACACTATCCTCCCATATTAAATTAGGAATTTCTTCATTAACATTAAGTTCTCCGACATCGGGACTTAGCGAGAGAGTTATCAACGTGCCTTCTCCATATAAGGTAGATAATTTAAATAAAAAATTAAGAGCCAAAACTTATCGTGTTAACCGGATTAAAAATAAATCCAAATTAGCGTCCCTCAACATTTTGCAGAATCTTTTGAAAGACAAAAGTTCTGCTGTGAGAACTTTAATTTTAATGCAAATTTATCATAAACCCAGGTCAAAATGGATGAAGCAGTTGGTATTATCACAAAATTATAAATCCCCTTCTTTGTACAAATTTATGCACGGCAAATTACACTTTATTTTACCATCGACTCGCACAATTCAAGAATGAATGACAGTGGTTAATATTGTTGATTGAAAAATAATATAGTAAGGTTTTGTTTACTTGTATTATTTGTAGTTTAATTATCATTAAAAATGAATTACAGCTTTGTTTAAAAAATAAAATTTTCAATGAACAGAAATATTAAGTTATTTGAAAAATAAAGAAAAAACTTTCTTTGGAAATACTGCACATAGTTGTTTTGATAATAAAATAAAGTATTTAAAAGAAATAAACAAAAAAAAATGAATGAATTTTTTTAATACAGAAGAACAGTAGAATTTATGATTTTACTTACTTTTATTTTGTTGCAAAAAAAGTGTTAATTATAATATTTTAGCAACAGATAAATCTTTTTAAAAAGCAAATCATAATTTGCAACAACCAATAAATAACGAAAAAAAAAATTTATTAGCTAGTAAACAATGCACGATTGAGGTTCTCTTGAAGTAAGAAACAATTATTTTTAGTAGAAATTTCTTAATAAAATTTTAGATTATCAGAAAACACTCATTTTTCAACGTGCAGAATATAAACAATATCATTGACAAAAAGGAGAAACCCCAACATACCCAAGACTGAGCTCTGTTGAACGCCGGTTGTTTGTTTAACCTAACCTAGGCACTGAACGTAAAGATAACAATCTTTTAAAGAAGAGCGCAAGAGATTCAGAAAACAATACTTATAGTACAATCTTTAAAGCTTTATACCTCAGAAAAATTTTACCGATTAACATGAAATAAGTATTTCATACTTAAGTAGGAATAGTTTATTGGATTCTAGTCAGTTGGCTGCTTTGGAATACTTTTTTCCATAAAATTTTAAAAATAATAAAAGATACTTAAAAAAATGGTTATGCTAAAAATGCAGGTCCCTTAAAAAAAAACTTGTTTCTTTTTCTCTGTCAGGCCACAAATGATGGAACGTTTAGAGCGCGATGTAATGCAATCACAGTCTCTCTCGAGCCCTTTGAGCTTTTACCGTCGAAATAGAGGGTTTAACACTACATATTATAATGAAAAAAGTTGTAGCTATTTTGATTACCTTTAAAAGGATTATTTTTAATTGTGATAACTTTAAAATTGAAGGAGTCATGGTACAAAAACTATTTAATAAAATAAAAATTTCGGAGCAGAAAAAAAGCATAATAAAAGTAAACTTTTAAAAATTATTTCAAGTACTTTAAATAAAGTTTCTCAGTGTCATATGGATATTTATTGTCATAGAGTGATTTGTAATTGTAAATGCATTGCAACAACAATTCATCATAGAATTGAAATTCCGAGTTGTCCATCATTACTAAACTCCGGTATATACCGCTATAAAAATAAATCCAAATTATAATCATTTAGGTACGAACGCGCATGGAAAATTTTATGCCGACTTGTGTGCCAAAGTGCCACTTGGCCAGTGAATTAATTGTGAATGTAGCCTCAGATAAGCCTAATATAATGTAAATCAGTTAACACTAAAGTTCTTAGAAGACGACAAGACCCTATTTTTCGCTTGAATGACTATGTTTCTATTATCTTGGGTAAAATTGGTAATAATGTATTTATTAATATAAAATTCTGCTCTAAAGGAACAAGATAAGTAAATTGGTACCGTGGTAGTGTACAGTTGGATTAATTATCAAATATAGTTTACAAATATTTCGTTAATTTTACTTCCCATTTCCAATAAAATCAATAGTCATTAAGCAGCAACAAATTAAATAAAACCCATTTTTTATATGAAAATTTTAAATCTTTTAAATTATCTATTTCAATATTACCAATTAGGCTATTAGGCAATTAGGTTATATTCTTTCAAAAACGAAAATCAGTATTAAAAACAATTTTTTTATCGCTGTGTGAAATGTGTTATTACAACGTGAAAAAAAATACAGTTAAACTTTTGTTTTTTGTTTGTTTTACTGCTTCATTCTATTTAGTAACCAATAAACACCTGCACCTTTCTTAAATTGATATTATATCTGTCGAAATGGTTTTAAAATAACTGTTAACACAAATCGTTATTTAAATCATATTCAAATTTGATTTTCTGTTGAGAGATTCATGTCTACAAAATTGTATTACTCATGATATAAACCAATTCTGGAATCATGTTAACAGTAAGCGAACTAAAACAAATTCACAAAGTTTTATATACAACGGGGATAGATTTGCAGATGAAAGCACAGCAAAAACGTTTACGAAGTATTTTTCTTCAGCGTACAATGCACAAAAATCCACATTTAAACTAGATTTTTCAAATACCAATTTTACTTATGACACATTCAAAATAAGTTTAATAAATGAAAATGATTACGATGAAGCCATTAAAAAACTTAAACCCAAAAAAGCTGCAGGGGTAGATGGTATTCCACCTTACATACTAAAAGGATGCCAATAATGGTTAAAAATTCACCTGTTGTATATTTTTAATTTAAGCATTATATCAAATATGTTACCTTCCCCGAACTTTAGAAAACATTAATTACCACTCCAATACATAAATCTGGAAATAAAATGGAAGTTGAGAACTACAGGGAACTACGGTTATGTGCAGCCCATCTAAATTACTAGAACAAATTATTTACTCTTTATTGTATAATTTCACTAATAAGTGTTCAGCACAAGAACAAACAGTATGGTTTTCATACTCAACGATCTGTAAACAGAAACTTATTTATTTCTGCTAATAATGCATTTAACATTATACAGTGCAAAAGGATATTATATTTACTGATCTTCGTAAGGCATTTGATCAAGTAAACCATTTTTTTGAAAAAAATGACAAGGTTTGGTCTGGCAAATGACCTAGAATTGTTAATATGCTATTTACAAAATAGATTCTTTATTGTCCGACATAACGGAAATGCTTCGGGAAAGTATCATGCCAATTTTGGGGTGCTATAAGGATCCAATCTGGGATCTCTTCTCTTTTGTTATTTATAAATGATCTCCCTACGGTATTGCAATGACTTAAAAATATTTAAGCGTATACAATCGGTGCGAGATTGTGTGTCTTTACGAAAAGACATAAATAATTTGAATATGTGGAGTTTTGATAATTTACTATTTTTTAATGTTAAAAATGCTGTAAATTGACAATAACAAGATTTAAAAAATATATTAATTTTTCGTATCAAATGGGGACTGAGGTCCTAGAGAAGAAAGCTGAGGTTAAGGATTTGGGCATTGTATATAATCGATTATTCTCTTTTACAAATCATATTGCAAATATTACCAGATCTGGGAACCGTCAACATGGATAATGAGACAAACTTTTGAATTCAATAATATTGACACAATTAAATTACTTTACTACAGCTTAGTTAGACCTAAACTTGAATTTGGATCAGTTATTTGGGGTGGGGAGTATATTACGATAAAATTTAAAATAAATTTCTACTTATATTACAAAAAATAAGCATAAATGGCATGATTATAAACTTGTAAAAACAATACAATTGAGGCAGGAATTTAAAATTCTAGCATTGGAACAAAGACGGGACTTATTAACTTTATTATTTCTTTATAAAGTTATCGATAACAAGATCGATTCTCCTGAAATTTTAAAACTATTTCCGTTCAATCCACCGCCTCGTAGTACTAGGAATAATCCATACCTATTCAAAATTAATCGTCAACTTATGGATGCACGAGATCCCCTTGCAGCTATGTTGCGACTGGCAAACAACTTCAATCAAGTGATAGATTTAGATTGGACTTTATCACAATCTAATTTCCATAAGATGATTTTCAATCATATTATTAATATAAACTGTTAGTATTGATTCCCTTCAGTTCTGATTTTGTTTTTGTACTTTTTTGTCTTAAATGTGAACTATGATAATTGTTTGTCATATTCATTAGATTAAACTAAACTACTGATATGGTTTGTTTCGAGTAAAAAAAAATTAAATATGAAATTTATGAAATTATTAATTTGGTGAATTCTATTTTATTAAAAAAAAAAATAATAATAATAATAATTTTTATGTGTCAAAATTTATTTTGAGTGAAGTTTTTTCGGAAACGTCAAAATTTGAAAGTTATGTCAAACATAGGATGTTAGTTTTTCGGAAACATCAGAATTTGAAGTTTATGTCAACCATAGAATGTTAGTTTTTCGGAAACGTCAAAATTTGAAAGTTATGTCAAACATAGGATGCTAGTTTTAATAAAATTTATGTAATGTTTTGAAAATTGTATTAGTTTTAAGTATAGACAAGAAGTGTCGGAGATAGTGATGAGGAAGATTCGTTGCGAGGTGATGAGAGTTTTTTTTTGAGAGAGAGAGTGAATTAAAAGAAAATTCAAAGATAAAAAGTTAATTTATACAAATAAAAAAAGGCAAAAAGCAAAGTTTATTGAAATTATAAATTAGAAGAAATCAGTTAAATTATTAAATACAAACAGCAACAAAAATTTATAAAGAAAAATTAATACATTTTACTGATTAGTTGTGCAACGGACGTAATAACATAAAATAAAAACCATTTAGAATAAACAACTGGAGGATTAAGGACGAGGACAACAACTGGACGACAAAGGAAAAAGGACAATAACTGCATTACAAGAGAAAGAACAAATATAAAGAAAACAAGAGTGAAGGACAATAAGTGTAGATAAGGTTAGTTAAGTTAATTAAGGTAGTTAAGATAATAGGGTTAGATAAGTAGTTAGGTATTTCTCTAGATAGAAATTTGTTTAAATAATTTTCCAGTACAAAAATTAAAATAAATTTGAGTTTAAATCCAGAACCCTAACATCCTGAGAAATAATTCAAATAAATTCGAAATTTAAAAGTTATCTAAAGAGCATACCATAACACTACATTAATGTTGTCACCTTTAATAACACCCTTTATATATTAAATCACCATATCAGCGTTCCTTCAATCCTAAAAACAATTCTCAAACTAAGCCTTCAGCGATGTTTTTTAAAGTCATCTGTGCTGCATTTATTATGTGCAAAAGATTCATACAGGCCTTACGAAGAAGTTCTTTTATGACCTGCCCAGTGATAAAATCATGGCCAAGACTTTTCTTCACACTTGGCACCTGCAAAGACCTACACGAAGTGAAGTCTTATATGTCTATATCTTTGCTACCGATTGGATTCAAGTTGTTTTTAATTATACGGCTGAAAACTTGGATGGATAAGATGGACCTAGTACAGCAATAGGCACTATACGTAGTTTATTGAAGCTAAATGCTTGTTTTTGTTTTATCGTAGTGTATGACAAAACACGCTATTTTCACTCAACAGACAACAGCTCACTTTTTTGCACACAAAAAACGTTCTAACTATTGTCCTAATATTAAAATAGCACTAAAAACAGTAGATGAAAACTTAAAAATAGCGTTATCCAAAAATCAACTAATATTAATTTTAAAATAAACTAGCAAATATTTTAAGCTAACAACTTATTAAAAGTATTTAATTCATATTATTATTTATTTTGGATAGTTTGAAGTTGTAATAATATTTTTGCTTTTTATTTTTTAGCAAGCGCCAAAAAAATATTTGAAATATGGCAACGCTTATAAATATTTTTGCTTATAAGGCTTCAAGTTAAATTTTGTTTTGCTCGGTCCATCTTATATTATTCGTCTAAGGCTGAAAATAATTCTCAACCACAAAGGCTACTACCCTTTTTGGATGTCTACCTAACCCTACCTTCCTTCGGAATTAATTAAAAATTCATTAATCTACAATGCTTTGGTCATATACTATATTTTATTGACCAAAGGAGTTTCTTCAGGAGTGGCCTGCGGTTTCTGAATTTTTCAGCGGTTCCATGGACATTTGAGAGGTACAGACTACTGTAATCTTTATAATGGTATCGGGTTTAATACTTATTTTGGATTTTTATATATTTTTATAATTAAATTTTGTAACTTTTTAGTAACAATAAAGCAAATGTTTTTTTTTTGTTTTGTGTTACGTTTTGTCTATGATGATTTTTTTACATATTAATACCAGAGACTAAGACCACCGGCAGCGGCTAAGCAATGAGTAAGATTTTAGAGACATTCAATTAGATACACTGGGATTTTTTAATGGTTAAAAACTGCGCCACACTGAAGGCACGATGGCATGGAGCCATATCGTGGCAAAGGATGGTAGACTATTTTAAAAGACAAAAACTCACTGTTTATTTCTTTCAATAATGAATGGTTTAAATACAAAATACTCACTTCTCCTCGGACGACAAACCGTCATCTTTTCTCTCCAGGTGATTGGCGTAATGTGACAGATCCGGATTTATTTCACTCTTGCCGTCCGGTTGTAGTTGGCAATGATCCAAACAACCGTGTCTACAAATTTCCACCTTGCATTTAATATGAACGCTAAGCGCATCCGGAAACTTGAAAGCGTGGAAAAAGGCATATGTGATTACCGATGCTCTGTCGTTTGCTCCTCGCGCTTTTAGGAAACGGCTTATCATTTTCGGCCTTAAGACGCATCCGAATTCGTCTGACAATTGAATTAAGTGACCGGTACCGTCAGATGCCACGCACGATTTCACTCGCATATCGAATTCTCCTGAAACAAAATAATAAGCATTATTAAAAATATTAAATTTAACTAAGAACAATAAATAACTAAACGGTTAAACCAAACTTCCACTATTTATTTGAAAAATACGTTTTAAAATTCAATCACAGCTGTTTCGCTAATAACTAGCATCGTCTGATTGACATATTGACATATTGAAGTTACATTGTGTTTGTTTGTAGCTAGGTACTTGATGTTGATAAGTAGTTAAGGCTAAACCAAGTAAGGAAGTAATAAGACATAACAATATTGAAGCCTAGATGTTATTAGCCCTAAGGGATTATCCTGGATGTATTTCCCTCTAAGATCAGTATAACTGTGGAATTATATAGAAAACCAGGAAAAAACTATATCATTCTGATCTTTACAATAACTTAATATATTTATGTTACAATAATGTCTTATTTATATATAAAATGAAGACTCAATCAAAGTAAACAGTTTAATAGTGGAGAACTTCCAAAATTTATTTGTTTATTAACTACATTAATCTGCTAGATGTCTTTTAGTTTCAAGTATTTTTAGAAAATCTAAATTTTGATTTTTATCGCAAATGTGTAGTATATGAATGTCATTGGAATGTATAAGTGAGTTTGGATGTTCAAGTAGGTGTTTTGTATAGTTCGACTTATCTGGTTGTTGTAATCTATATGTGTTCATTAAATCTTACTTTAAAATTACTTTGTGTTTGACCTATATATACTGCATTACATTTTGGACAATTAATTTTGTAAACGACAAATTTTTTAAATTCTAGTTAGGTATTTTGTTTTCACATTTAACAATTTTGTTCCAATATTATTTTGTGTTTTAAATGATATTAATGCTGATGTTGCCGAAGATGTTATTTTTGAAATTGCATTGAAATTTTATAGCTTTTAATTTTTTAGTTTGTTTTGGAAATATTAGTTCTAATGACCCTTTTTGTTCTTTCTTATTAATTAATTTATTTATCAAATGTATTGGATAGCCATTAGATGTAGCTACTTGTTTTAGAATCTTAATTTCTTTATTAAAATTATTTTTGTTAATTGGAATTGAAAATGCTCTATATGTCATGGAATTATAAGCTGCTAATTTATATGATAGTGGATGATTGAAATTATATGGTATGGTTACATCTGTTTGTGTAGGTTTTCTGTATATTGAATAATTTAATGAATTATTAACTTTTTTAATTCTAGAAAATTAATTGAATTATTTTCTTCAACTTCTAAAGTAAAATTAATTTTAGGATGCAAGGTATTAATATAATTAAAAAATATATCTAACTGCCGTTCGCTACCTACAAAACCTGCTAACACATCATCAACATATCTATACCAACTAAAAACTAGAATTAAAGATTATGTTTTCTAAATTATCCATAAAAAATTTGCAAAAATTGGAGAAATCGGACTTCCCATGGGGAGACCCTCATTTTGAATATAAACTTTATTATCAAAAGTAAAATAATTTTGACTAATGCATACATCAAATAGATCAATTGTGTCTGATATTATACCTGGATGGATATTTCTTTCATCTAATAGCTGTTTAACTAGAACTGTACATTCTTTAGGAGGTATTTTTGAAAACATATTAGTTACGTAAAACGATACTAATTTAGTAATATTTTTTAAATTATTTATTTATTTAATTTTTTGATCAAATCTAATGAATTTTGTACTAAATATTTAGATGTGTAACCATAATTGTTTAGAATACTATTTAATTTTTTAGCTACTTTAGTATTAGTGTAACCCCCAAAAATTGGCTTAGGACCAATTTCAATTTTACTTGAAAATAAATCGTGAAAATAATATAAAAAGTACTTGGTTACATTGATTAATATTTTCAAGATACTCGCGACTAACTGCAGTGAAGAAAGGTCGTGGATCTTCAAAAAAAATAATATTTAAGAGTATTATTCACTATAAATGGGCGCCAGGTAAATTTTCCCCAAGTATCTGAACTGTGCTATCAGATGAATCTTTTAATTTACCAAAAAGTCATCGAATTAATGAGTTCCAAAGTACCAACAATTAAATTCAAACAAAACAAGATTTATTAACACTTTATTCTATAATCACTGAACCTTTCATAAAAATTAAATATATTGTATTAACTGAAAGCGAATAAAGCATTTGAAAATAGCAATAAGCATAGAAAAAGCATCTACCTTAACATGCCACTCGACATGCCACAATTAACATATAATATTATATTAAAATCTACCAATGGCTTCTAAGGTGTAATAGATACGGACAAACTCAATGAAAAAATATATTAATGAGATTATGTCAATTTGACATAGCAAATTATCATACCGCTTGAGCTCAACCGACATGCGCCACAAAAGAAATAATTAGCAAATCTACTGATAAGTAACCGCTAACCTTAGTTACCCTTTTAACATTATAAGTAAAATTAAATAAGAAATTATCTATTTAATTTACTATAAAGAGAAAGAAATTTGAACTAATATGTTATAAGTTACTATAGTAAGCTCTAAAATAAGGTAAACCATAAACTGAAAAGCAAGTGCATTAATAAATCTTTTTTTTTTTGTATGAGCAGGTATATACTAGGCAGCACTATCATAAAAATAAAAAAAAAATAAAAATAAATCAGCACTACGATTCATGAAAAAGGTACTAAAATTAATAATTCAAGATGCAAAATAGATAAAACTTGCGTAAATCCAGCGAAGGCAGATGATCTGTTGTCCATTCATTCATTCAAGAACAGACATGAAGGGTACAGAGGGAACCAAATACTAATTCATTTATTTGCCAACCAAAATCCATTCAAAGTTGGCGGAATCTTCAAACCAAAGTGAAAAGGTAATAATGGAAACTAAATCCAAAACTAAAACCCCTAGAATAGGGGTTTTGTTTCTCTCTCCAAAATATTAAAGATGGTAACAGCAAACAACAAACAATACTTGTGTGAGTTAGGACAAATCTCCTCGATCTGTATATCGAAATGGGTGTCACAAATAAGGATAAATGACGATGCCTGGTGTGATAAAATCCTTAATAAAGAAAGTTATTTGGGGGTCTCACAAAATACTATTCCGAATCCAAACAAAACCTCACCAAATTTCAATTTGTTGCTAGAAAATTTTAACCCAGCTATGGATGACTTAAATATCATAAAAATATCTTCTAACAACTACACACCATTTAACAAGGTCTTCCTTTCGTGACTCTCCACCAAGATGTCCAGCAGGAAGTGAGGCAAAATAAATTTCAAAAGTTCGAAAGTAGATGGCGTTACAAGAATAATTTTTAAAATAAAACTAAAACGTTCTTTTACCTAAAAGTAGGATGTAGGGAAAAGGATTTTTTTTCCCGTTTATCTATTCCATAACGCAAGGTAATGAAGAGGGATAATTTCAGGAGAAAACTAACCAAATTCCCGTTTGGAGTACCAGGAAAATACCAATGAAGACTTGGCAACCTTGTACTACCTAGGACGTTAGCAGGAAATACATTTTGGTACCAAATTTAAAATAACCATCAAATAGAACGAAAGTAGTTAATACGGAAAAATATAAAATTTAAATACTGTCAAAAATTACTATAATTATCAATAGTAATATACTATTAAAGTTAAACCTAATATAATTTAATATATTCTATAAAATAAATTTTGAAAATTTCAACTAAAAAGATAGGCAACTCGACTTACGCTTTTGAAAAAAACTGGAACCTTTTCAATAAATCGAATGTAGAGGTGGGAATATTAAAATTAATTTAGAACGTTACAATTCCCCCCTTACTTTAAGAAAATTTACTCAGGTAAATTTTCATTTGCGCTAGCAGGTTTCAGATCTTTAATATTCCAAGTCCCTTTTTCGTTTCCATGGTCATCCATTAAAACATATGTCCAAGGAGAAATTTTTTCCTTGACCAGGAAAGGACCAACCCATTTAGGAGCTAACTTACTGGTATAGTATTTAGCTGCATCTGAGCAAACAAAATTCTTGCGCCATACGAGCTGATTGGGAAGTAGTTGTTCTGGGCGACGACGTAAATTATACACCTTCTCATTCCTTTTAGAAGCTTTAGCTATACGTTCCTTAACATCTTGAAACAATTTATCAAACTCCTTTCCCCTGTCTTCTACATTATTTCTACCCTTTTCCTCTGCTATCCCCCTCTGTAAACCTTCTTTTATACTATATTCCTTACCGTTTAAAACCATATGCCTACCAAAATTTACAAAATATGGATTCTGCTTTATGGTTTCATTAAAAGCAGTGCGAAGTGCACACGTGACCCTGGCTAAGTCTTTATCCCAAACACGGTGATTGTCCGACACGTACATTGACAACATGGTCTTTAAGGTCCTGTTATATCTCTCAGTTGGGTTAGCTTGAGGATGATAAAAAGCGTTATAGCGTACCTTTACCTCATACTCCTTAACCATATCCGAAAACACTTTCGAAGTATATTGGGGTCCATTGTCACACAACAATACACGAGGTACTCCAAACAACAGAAATACTCCCTCTTCCAATCGTTTAGTTAACGTTGGACCAGTAGACGATCTTAGTGGAAAAGTTAGAGTAAACTTACTAAAAAGATCAACGACTGCCAATATAAACCTATTACCATTAGTTGATCGCGGAAACGGACCCATTAAATCGGTGGAAATTATTTCCCAGGGACGACTGGCTTGAGGCTGAGAAGACATAAGACCTTTTGGACCACTTTGATCAGCTTTATGTGCCCCACATTTATGGCAACTCCTAACAAAACGAGCAACATCATATCTGAGTTTCGGCCAATAAAACTTGGCACTAATCCTCTTATAGGTCTTAAGAATACCCATATGACCTGCTAATGGTGGTTCATGCATCTGTTCCAATACCCGTCGTCTGTCAGCTTTTCGTACTAACTCCTTCCAGTTGTCACTCTCATCTCCCAATGACGAAAAACCAGTTTTGACATATTTAAAAAGTCTGCCCTCGTGTACCCTCCACTGAGGAAATTTTAAAGGCGATTTCAAAACTTTTTGCAACATATCGTCATACCAACGATCCTTGATTGCCGGGCTCCCTACTAAATCAATATCGACTGCAGCTCGAGACAGCATATCTGGGACAACGTGATCCTTGCCTTTGCGATGGATAATTTTGAAATCGTATTGTTGAAGGCGCACAGCCCAACGTGCTAGCCTTCCGGTGGGATCCTTTAAATTCTGAAGCCATACTAATGAGTAGTGGTCTGTGATGACGGTAAAAGGCACACCTTCCAGATAGGGTCTCAATTTTTCTATGGCCCACAACACCGCCAAACATTCCCTCTCGGTCGTAGAAAAATTGCGTTCCTGTTTTGTCAAGGACCTACTTAAATAACTGATTACCCTTTCACCATCAGGAAAAGTCTGAAGAAGAACAGCCCCTAGGCCATAACCAGAGGCGTCGCATTGTACAACAAAGGGAAAACTGTAATCGGGACAATTCAAGACTGGGGCTTTAACTAACAACTCCTTAATTTTCTGGAATGACACCTCGCA
Organism: Ophraella communa; assembly: GCA_035357415.1. NCBI lineage: Eukaryota > Metazoa > Arthropoda > Insecta > Coleoptera > Chrysomelidae > Ophraella > Ophraella communa. The sequence goes on from CM068984.1 coordinate 17,919,999, forward strand.
CTCTGGAGTCCACTCGAACTTCCTTCCCTTCCGTAAAAGAGCAGTAATGGGAGAAATTAGAGACGAAAACTCAGGTATAAATCGCCTATACCAAGAGAAAGTACCGATAATACCACGTACCTCTTTAACAGTCTTCGGCGAAGGCAACAACAACATTGCCTTTACTTTGTCGGGATCAACGTGAAGCCCATGACTGTCAACCATATAACCTAAATATTTTAACTGGGGCCGACAGAAATGACACTTGTCCCAGCTAACGCTAAGGTTAGCTTCACGAATCCTCCTAAAAACTTCCTCCAAAATGGTAAGATGTTGTTCAAAGGTTTCAGATATCACCACTACATCGTCCAAGTAGGCAAAGACATAAGGCTCTAATTCAGGGCCAAGAATTTGGTCGATAAGCCTTTGCCAGGTCGCTGGCGCATTATGAAGGCCGAATGGCATTCGTTTAAAGTGGAATAGCCCACGTCCAGGGACGGTAAAGGCTGTGAAATGTCTCGATGACTCGGCAACAGGGACCTGCCAATAAGCAGATTTTATGTCTAAAGTAGACAAATAGTGGGCGTTCCGTAATTTATCGAGCGTGTTGGATATGTAGGGAAGAGGATAGCTGTCCCGTTCGGTTACTGCATTCAATTTGCGGTAATCAACGCAAAATCTGTATGATCCATCCTTCTTTTTCACTAATAAGATGGGAGAGCTCCATGCACTCTTAGATTTCTCTATAACTCCAAGGCTAAGCATTTCATCCAGTTCCTTGTCGATATGAGCCTGCATCACTGGTGACACAGGGTAGTAACGCTGTTTGATTGGAGCAGCTTTGCAGATAATGGTATGCTCAGTCAAAGTTGTGCATCCCAAACTAGTGCCCATCAAATCCTTATTTCTACACACAACAGCGTCTAACCTTGCCTTCTGAAGATCACTCAGAATAGCCTCACCCCGCAAGTGATCTACGGAAGATATGGTAGCAGGTGCATTTGAAAAATACCATTCGTCATGTCTGAGATCAGGAACTACACCCATAAGTTTCCAAAAATCAGCACCTAAAATTAGAACATGAGGAATATCCAAAACAACCAAAACAGGCATAACTCTTAAACGATCTCTAACTGAAAATGGCACCAAACACTCACCAATACCTTCGCAGACATTTCCATTTGCAACCCTACAACTTGACTTTTTAGATGAATCGACAACAAACCCCAAACCTTGTAAATGTTTCCATCCAGCACTGCCCACGATGGTCCTTGAAGCACCAGAATCTAGGAGACCTAACAATTCCACGCCTAAAATCTGTACTTTAAGGTATGGCCTTTCGTCACCAACAGCATGATCAATAATGTAATCGAGGACGGGTTGGACTTTGGTCGAATGATGTCTAGCGCATCCCTGTCGACCAACTAGGAGCGCTTTACTTCGTTTCCCGAACTGCAACTGGGACAACTTTTTATAGTTACCCCCTCCCTCTTACACTTGAAACAGTACAAGGCCCTCGGGAGAGCACAACCGACAGCGCGGTGGCCTGGTTGCTTACATCTGAAACACACAATGGAATTCCTTTGAACGGAAGGCGAACGGTTAATTTCCAGTCTTTCCATAGATTCTACTGGATCCACCTCAATAAAAGCCAAATCCTTTTCTAATACGTTTCCTTTCCTTCCATTAGGTTCAACGTAACTGTTGATTATGTCACGCCTATCTTCCATGCGACGGCAAACATTTCTTAAATCTTCAATTGTACTGGGAAGAGGGTCAGGCAACCTATCTTGATAGAATGGGTGGAGATTTTTAGTAATAATGGCAATTTTTGAATCCTCCGGAATAAAACACCCTAACCTATTGAAGTAACTCGACATGACTGCTAAATAGACACCAATGGATTCAGAAGCATGCTGCGTTCTCTTTCTCAACTCATCAAAAAGCGCATCAGTATGGTGAGCTGTGAGGTATTCCCTTTTGAACTCTTCCTTTAACTCCTCCCAAGTTTGTACTCTCAGGCGAACATCCTTGTAGAACTGATATGCTTTGCCCATGAATAGATCCACTCCGGAGTCTAACAAAACATCATTCGGGACATGGCGAGCAAGGCGAAGCTCTTCAACCCTCTCGAAAAATGCAGAGACGGACCAGTTTTTATCCGTTCCAGAAAATTTCTCAAGTACCCACTTATGTGGTGCGATCATTTTACTTGAAGAAGCCTGTGGCGAATTTATTTGAGACACGTTACCTAAGACAGGAGAAGAAGCAGCAGCGTGCTGAACACCAGCTTGAAATTGTCCTGCTAAACCACTAGTAAGAGATAATGCTGCAGGTAGACTACTACAAGGAGACACTTTGCTAGACTTTTTGTGAAAATTCTCAAACAACTGTAGAAACTGAGCCAACAATGCAGACTTCCGTACAGCCTTATCTGGATCACCCTCATCATCCATCTGATCCAATCTATTGGCTGTATGTGTCAGCTTAGTTTGAAGTTTCTGCGTCTCACTCACATTTAAATTACCACCATATGCATCTAAAAGAGCTGTAATTTCTGTACACTTCTTTTTGATGGAGGCTTCATCATCATCAAAGCTAAAAGGATACTTTGGATAACGAAAGCTATCACCAGCTTTCTCCATTCTAAGTGCCGAAGAAAGACTTATCCGCATCTCATCCGTGGTTCCCGTCTGGATTCCCCTTAACTTAAGCTCCCACTCAAGCTCTTCCTTCTCCAGCCTATTTATTAACAATTTACGAGACATTTTGCAGACCAAGACTAACTACCTAGATACCTGTTACAAATATAATCCAACAAAATAACCAAGCAGATCAAAAGAGGTAGATAAATTTAAAAAAGGTAAATGTAATAACGAATAAAGTAAAAGTAATATTAATTATAAATCCAAATTCATAAATTTGTAGATATAACTTTGCTATTTTCAAATTTTTTTTGTTGTTTCAAATTTTCGCCCCACGTTGGGCGCCAAAAATGTAACCCCCAAAAATTGGCTTAGGACCAATTTCAATTTTACTTGAAAATAAATCGTGAAAATAATATAAAAAGTACTTGGTTACATTGATTAATATTTTCAAGATACTCGCGACTAACTGCAGTGAAGAAAGGTCGTGGATCTTCAAAAAAATAATATTTAAGAGTATTATTCACTATAAATGGGCGCCAGGTAAATTTTCCCCAAGTATCTGAACTGTGCTATCAGATGAATCTTTTAATTTACCAAAAAGTCATCGAATTAATGAGTTCCAAAGTACCAACAATTAAATTCAAACAAAACAAGATTTATTAACACTTTATTCTATAATCACTGAACCTTTCATAAAAATTAAATATATTGTATTAACTGAAAGCGAATAAAGCATTTGAAAATAGCAATAAGCATAGAAAAAGCATCTACCTTAACATGCCACTCGACATGCCACAATTAACATATAATATTATATTAAAATCTACCAATGGCTTCTAAGGTGTAATAGATACGGCCAAACGCAAGAAAAAAATAAATTAATGAGATTATGTCAATTTGACATAGCAAATTATCATACCGCTTGAGCTCAACCGACATGCGCCACAAAAGAAATAATTAGCAAATCTACTGATAAGTAACCGCTAACCTTAGTTACCCTTTTAACATTATAAGTAAAATTAAATAAGAAATTATCTATTTAATTTACTATAAAGAGAAAGAAATTTGAACTAATATGTTATAAGTTACTATAGTAAGCTCTAAAATAAGGTAAACCATAAACTGAAAAGCAAGTGCATTAATCAATCTTTTTTTTTTGTATGAGCAGGTATATACTAGGCAGCACTATCATAAAAATAAAAAAAAATAAAAATAAATCAGCACTACGATTCATGAAAAAGGTACTAAAATTAATAATTCAAGATGCAAAATAGATAAAACTTGCGTAAATCCAGCGAAGGCAGATGATCTGTTGTCCATTCATTCATTCAAGAACAGACATGAAGGGTACAGAGGGAACCAAATACTAATTCATTTATTTGCCAACCAAAATCCATTCAAAGTTGGCGGAATCTTCAAACCAAAGTGAAAAGGTAATAATGGAAACTAAATCCAAAACTAAAACCCCTAGAATAGGGGTTTTGTTTCTCTCTCCAAAATATTAAAGATGGTAACAGCAAACAACAAACAATACTTGTGTGAGTTAGGACAAATCTCCTCGATCTGTATATCGAAATGGGTGTCACAAATAAGGATAAATGACGATGCCTGGTGTGATAAAATCCTTAATAAAGAAAGTTATTTGGGGGTCTCACAAAATACTATTCCGAATCCAAACAAAACCTCACCAAATTTCAATTTGTTGCTAGAAAATTTTAACCCAGCTATGGATGACTTAAATATCATAAAAATATCTTCTAACAACTACACACCATTTAACAAGGTCTTCCTTTCGTGACTCTCCACCAAGATGTCCAGCAGGAAGTGAGGCAAAATAAATTTCAAAAGTTCGAAAGTAGATGGCGTTACAAGAATAATTTTTAAAATAAAACTAAAACGTTCTTTTACCTAAAAGTAGGATGTAGGGAAAAGGATTTTTTTTCCCGTTTATCTATTCCATAACGCAAGGTAATGAAGAGGGATAATTTCAGGAGAAAACTAACCAAATTCCCGTTTGGAGTACCAGGAAAATACCAATGAAGACTTGGCAACCTTGTACTACCTAGGACGTTAGCAGGAAATACATTTTGGTACCAAATTTAAAATAACCATCAAATAGAACGAAAGTAGTTAATACGGAAAAATATAAAATTTAAATACTGTCAAAAATTACTATAATTATCAATAGTAATATACTATTAAAGTTAAACCTAATATAATTTAATATATTCTATAAAATAAATTTTGAAAATTTCAACTAAAAAGATAGGCAACTCGACTTACGCTTTTGAAAAAAACTGGAACCTTTTCAATAAATCGAATGTAGAGGTGGGAATATTAAAATTAATTTAGAACGTTACATTAGGAGTGTTAACATACGAAACTACAGGTCTAATTGGTTTTGACTTTTTATGTAATTTAATTGTTCCACATAATTCTGGACATTGAGGATTTTTATTTACTAGCTATTTTTTTTCAAAGTCATTAAAGAGGTAATTTGAATTATTTAGATGTTCTCTTATTTGGTTAGAAAATTTTTGAGTAGGATCGTTTTTTAGAATTTTGACATTACTTGACATTATGAAAAAATTCACTTTAGATTTATAATCTTCTTTTTTTAAAATTACTGTAGAGTTACCCTTATCTGATTTTGCTATAATTAGTTTATTTTCATCTACTTTATTTTTGATTGATCTTAAAGCTAAAATGTCATTTTTAATACTTTTACTTTGACTTTTAAATTTGTTTGGTTTGATATCTCTAATAAGATTTGCATTTTTTCATAAATAAAATTATTTGATTTAGTTTTCAAAGCTATTTCAGAATCTGTGGCTAAAATTTCTTTTATATTATTAGTAAATTTAGGAGGTAGGCAATACTAACTCTCACCTAAAAATATATTTTCATTATTTGAAAAAATAGTGTCTGATAGATTTGCGAACCAAGGAGCAAAATGTACTAGTATGTGAGTATTTACTGTGTTATTGTGTTGTGTATAATGTGTTGTGTTGTATATTTATTAATTTTTCTAATTTACTTAACTGTTTTTGATGAATACATGGAATACGTTATTTATTATTCTTAGTAAGATGAACTTTCACAAAGTAAAGGTTACCACAATCAATTTCATATTAGATTTAACGTTTAAAGTTGTGGTTTAACTACTTGTTTCATATTTATTAAAATAATTTAAATATAGAACTGCGGAATGTAAGATTATTATATACAATTTTTCAAACTGAAAGCTACAACTAGCTATACTAGCAAGAGATTAAAGTCAAAACATACCCAATTTTGTTTAATTCAAAGGAAAACTACCAGTTTAAATGCAGAGTTCTACCAACACATACTCACTGCTCCTTTCTTCACCCCAACATTTGTGAATCAAGGTCACTTGCTCTCAATGGTCTTGTTTCTTTATGGTACTAAGGGTAGGTTTTAATGACCGATCAACTTTCCTTCCTCTGCAACCTAAAAGTTGGCTCACTCCTAGATTTTAGTAGTTTTATTATCCCTATGCTTCTAATGAAGCTCATTAGGATAGTTGGCAACACTTTCATGAAGTCCGTGTGCTGAATTTATTGATCTCTGGATATCTCGGCAGTTACACATAATGCTTCGCAGTTTTATCCACTCTCTGTCAGTCCATTTGTTATCATATGCCCATTAACTTCTATAACAATTCGTAGGTCCTGTCTGCTCATATTGAGCAGTTCTTGAGATCTCTTACAAATGCCTTTGGGGGTCTTAAACCCTCTAGCTCGAACCAGTAAAAACGTCACATCCAATCCACCAAGTTCGATATTGTTCTCTGGCTACGCTATGTCTACTATTCCCACCTCTGTAATCGAGGTTGTAATAGAACTTTCTTTACTTCAAATCTGATTGGAAAGGATAGCGATAGCTGGCTCATTTAGAATGATAGTGAAATGCCAGGATGTATGGCAGAGCATTGCCAGAATCAAGGCCGGATGGATAATAAACAATCATTCAGTACTGGATATGGTACCACAGGCCATTTACGGATGCCTTTGATTGCGGTTATGCTTTTCAATTGCAGACCGCAGGTAGGTAGTTTGCCACGGATATTTCACAGTACCGGTGTGTTTAACGTTATGGCAAATCTTGAAATGGATATTGAACATGAAATATTGAAGTAAAGCCGACGAAATTCGCTATTTGACAGGCGGTCCCAGTTGATAGGATGCCTTGACCATCGCAGCCTTCGCATCTTGACATGTGGAAAACATTTAAACTTCAAATGACTGTTTTCCGTTAGAAAGAGCAATCGCGTCTTCTTTGAGAGGATATTTTGACCTGACTGACCATCGGCATCACGTCGCATGCTGCGCTATGCACCCCACGCTGTACTGCCCCACTATGGTCAGTTGCGCGCTCATCTCACCGCTCTATTCCTCTTACCTCTTAGCTCACCGCTCCACTAAGGGTACAGACTAAGATCGAGAGCGATGTTGGAGCTGGGCCCTATGAAGGTACACCAAGAATCAATCTGAACTAGAACCTAGATAATCTACTCACAATATTCCAAGCAGAGGATTTTGCAATAGAAGGAGCTGCTTAAACATGACTACAGGAACATTTAAAGCAAATATTTTTCCTTAAAGCCATTATTTTAAAAAACTGAAAAAAAATAAAATTTCTCCTAGACGTCGTTGACTTAAAATCTTAATATAATTTTTAATGATACACAACTTTTTTAAATATAATTTCTTTATATATACTGAAATAAGAGCACTTTATCCCTGACTCAAAATACAAATTTTTGATTGCAACTCGTATGTTACGCTTATTTTGTTCGTGCATTTTAAGTTTTAGGGAATGCAAAAACTTTTATGAAGAATAACTTATCGAAAAAACGATAATAAATAAGTTTACCATTTGGTGTCGATTTACATATATGTGGGCAACATATTTTTTTACAATTTATTTCTAAGATTTTTAAATATTTTATAAACACGAGTATATCAAAAAGGTATAAAATCTAGGTATCTAGGTAAAATAAACCATTTTCTAAATGTAAAAGTATTGTTCTAGCGATTCTGCCTTTTAATGATTTGTTAAAATAATTGTTTATCAATTACGTTAACATAATTTAAAAAAATTTCATTAATTGCCCACATATATTTTTTCATTGTATTTCCATGCATCTTTTGATGTCTTTTTTTCTGTTCACTAGTACATTCTTATTAATTAAATATTTAACTTGACAGCTCCTGTATAATTAATCTATCAACGAACATATCACGTGTATTTCCGGCCTGCGGTTATCAATCCGATCTTATAAACCAGAATGATTCAATTATTGCATCTAAACAAACTTGTACAATAAACATATCAAGAGAAAAGCAACTCTTTGAGTTGACCATTACCAAGATGGATGGTTTTGGTTAATATGATACAAGAACAAACGTTAACGAAGTATTTAATGATCATTTCTTTATATATATGTCTGATTAGATACTTATATCTCGAAATCGATCAATTCGTTTGGACGATATATTTATATATGTGTTTTCTCCGAGAAGATCTACTGCACGATATAAATATACTACCTTAGTTGTCAATTGTCTTTTCATAAATATGTTTATAGTAAAGATCTAGCTGACGATTATACTGAAACTGTTGGTATACCTACAACGGAACATTTTTATATCAACCAAAAAATCTGATTACAGATGGTTTAAAAACAATTTTTTAAAAGGAATCTACATTTTAATGGTCATACATCTTGTCATATGTAAAGTTTTTGTTAAATTAATTGAATGTTTATTAATAGTCAATTTTTTTATGAACCACGCCATGTAGAAGAAAATAGAGATTGTATATTTGGAACTGGCTGAACATTTTTAGTTTAACGGAAAAATAATACGGTATCCGCCAAAATAAACAGTACCGAAGTTGAGAGGGCACACTCAAATTGCATTTATCATATTTGTTATTATGGTTCTAAAAGAATTGTTGCTACTGGTCAATGAATGAAAAATCCGTACTGGATGAGAGAGGACCATACACAATACCCTAAAAAGGTGAATGTTTGGACAGAGATTGTTGAAAACCATATTAGAAGTCCCTTTTTCGTTGAGGGGAATTTGAATACCGAAAATTTTTTAGCACTACTTCAAAATCATTTGATGCCAAGATAGGTAAATTTATTTCCTGATCCAGGAAACCCTCAAGTTTCAGCAAATATCATATGGTTCCAGCAAGATGAAGCACCTCCACATTACCAAATCAATATACGCTAGTACCGCAACTTAATATTTCCAAATCGCTGAAAAGGGAGGCGAGGATCAATGGAATGGTCAACAAGATAACCTAATCTTACCCCATTGCACTTTAGACATTGGGCTATATCAAAAATATTGTTTACAAAACTTAACCACACGATTTAGATGACTTATAATATCGGTCACGCCTGATATGTTAATTAACGTTGGAATGTTGCCAAGACGTTCGCGGTGAGCATTTTGAACATCTACTTTATCTACATTCATATTTTTTAAGTTATGAATTATAATTAAATATTACACATAAGATATTTTTTTATGTAAATTTTTGCAATAAAGGACCTCGCACTTTTCTTATGGAAACAGGAACACCGTCAAATTGTCTGAATTTTTGATATGTACTAATATTTGATGTCCTGATCAAAAGTCTCCATGGGCCCAACCTTATCATATGGCTAGATTTTGAGATACAGGGCGTTGAAGTTCAAAATCCCTACTTTTTTAAAACAATCCCCAAAAAATTGCTCTTAAATATTTTTTGATGTTACTGCCAAGTATATTAAGAAAAAATACATACCTAATAGAGAAAATAAAATATCTGTTGTTTACAGGGTGATTCGTGCTTTCACAGACCTGTTTTTGTTAAAATACGTATTTTTGCAGTAGAAAAAACATCAAATATCATTAAAAAAAATCACCGTCAAAGTTTCTGAATATTGGATATAGTGTAGATCTCGATGTCCTCGTTAAAAGTTCTTATAGGTAAAATTAGATCCTATGACTACTTTTCTAAATATTAAATGTTTAGTATGTAAAATAACTATTTGCTATCCATGAATAAAGAAACTACTCAAACACCATAAAACACCTTATAGTCACGGACTCACTTAACTCCCTTTTATTACTTAGCAAACCTACAATAACAAGTACCCTTTAGTAAATCTTATACAACAGGAATTACAAGCTCTCAATCATAAAAACAAAGGGGTTCCTTTCATATGGGTCCCTTCGCATGTTGGAATTCAAGGGAATGAAAAAGTTAATGAATATGCAAGACCAGCAAACTAAAAAAACATCGAGACTAAACAGATCTGTTGCCACTGATCTAAAGTAATACTTCACACATAAAATTCTCGCACTATGGAACTCATATTGGTATAATAAGCAGTAATTCCTAAAGAACGTGAAAAATAACTTCGGACCATGGAACACAAACATCGACATCTAGAACATCAACTATTTTACTTAACTAAAGGCTTATGAATCGACTAAACTATAAAATGCTCTTTAAGATTGTATTTTTCATATCACATGCACAAAACGTTGGCGTTAACTGTGATGTAGCATGAGATGACGATTTTTCCTCAATTCTATAAAAATAACTATTTTGACTTAGTGTAGACTGAAAACATCTAGGTTTTAATATTGTTATGTCTTATTACTTCAATACTTGCGACAATTTTCTTCGACAACAATATCGAGTTCGAAATATTTTGTTCCTCATTCGAGAATCGGCCTCCTAGTCTACGTTTTCTTAATTACAGAATCTTAGATATCTATATAGAGAAGCAAACTCGAAAACCTGCACACATATATACATATAACATGTATACAATGTTGCGAATAAAATGTAAACGGTATTTTTGCTCGTTTCACCGGTGTAATATGCAAAGATGATAATATATTACAGGATCACCGGCAAGCTTTTCTATGATGCTATTTATGCATCGAATACTGTTAAGAAATCGCTGTTAATTTTTAAAGCAATAAACATATCTATTAAAAGCGTGTTTATGTTATATAACTACACTAACGAGGCATGACATATAAGTGATTATCGGAATCGCATTAGTTTCACCAAAGAAAACAGCTTTTAAAGTATTTTATATTACTAAAAAATAAATAAAGTCAATAAGCAAACTCTTCGTCAATGAATAAGCCAATACATTAAACAAAGAAAGCAAAATACCTACTTACATAATACCAATAATTTAACAGCTTGCAGCTTTTTGTGTAGGATCAGATATTGTAATTTGTGGAGAATGGTTGTGCTTAAGGTCTTTTTTCCATTTTACTAGAACTAATCTTTCAACAAGGTTTCATTTAGAATTCAAAACCTTTTGAAAAGTTTTTACTTTTTCAATTAAATTACAATACTGAAGAAATATAGTTATTAGCATTTATGTTTACGAGGTGTGTTCGGAAAATAACAGTAATTTTTAATTTCGCTGGATTAGGGAATCCAATTTTATTTTTGTATGATTATAATATGATCCAATATATAGCTAGATGCATTGCTTACTTTGTCACTTTGATAGGTACTTAAAATATATATTTTTTAAATACAGTAGTTATCTAATAAAACCAAATTTGAAGATTTGTATGCATTTATTTAGATAAACTCTGTTGATACAGGTTGACACAAAAAAATATAAACAATTACGTTACTGTATGAAGGCTCTAAGACCGAGGGAGGTGTGGGGTACATGGAGGAAAGCCAAAGGTGGATCTGAGCCAAAACTTCTTGGGTAACATATTCACAATTTTGTAAGCAGAGACTTTTGCAATGAAGATGGATAGAAAGCATTTCCGATAGACAGGCAGCGCTAAAGTCACTGGAATCAAATTGGAAAGAATCCAATTTAGTTTGTAAATGCCTTCAGGATCTAATACGTCTATGGGAAAAAAACAAAGTAACCTCATTTTGGCACCTGGGCATATCGGTATTGAAGAAAAGGAATAGGCGGACCTCCTAACAGGAAAAGGTGCTGAAAGAATATTTATAGGCCCGGAGCCATTCCTAGGCATAGTGAATAGCGTAGCCACGGGGCAATATTGAACTATATACCTTTAATTAAAAAAAATTAAGTAGGGGTTGGTATCTAATAATAAAGGTAATACTATATATTTTAAACACGCAAAGTGTTTTGTAACTGTTGTTTAAATGCTCTCTCTAAGTATATGGGTATTGTAGTAACTTATTATGCAGCAAATATGTCTTGTAAGTGCTTCTTAAAGAACAAAATTTATTTTCATGCCGACGCCTTTTATATTTTACAATATTAAATTTATAACTCATATTAATAAAATGAAATTTATTGTACTAACCCTTACTATATGAAAGTTCATCTTATTCAGAACAATAAACAACTAAAAGGTTGAATTAACTTTCACTATTTAATCGTTAAATACTTTAAATGTAATGAGGGCCGTTTCGCTATAGAAATATTATATATTATATATATTATCTCAGATTGACATATTAAAGCTACATTTTGTTTGTTTGTAGCTATGTACCTGATGTTGATTAGGTAGTATTAAGGCTAGACCAAGTATGAAAGTAATAAGACATAACAATATTAAAGCCTAGATGTTATTAGCCCTAAGGGATTATCCTGGATGTATTTCCCTCTAAGATGAGTATAACTGGGCAATAATATTGAAAAACCAAGAAAAAACTATATCATGCTGATCTTTACAATAAGTTAATATATTTGTGTTACAATTGTGTTACGTCTTATCTATGTATAAAATGACTCAATCAAAGTAAACTTTTTTTTTTTGGCCTTGGAAAATAATCCCATTTAGCCACGATTATTTTATTATCAATTACTTATTATTTCATTTATTTTGATTTACAATCTAATCAGCTGCATTTTCTCTCTCTCTCTCTCTCTTTCTGATACATGACCCTATGCAACAAAGAAAAGATAAGATGAGGTACAGCAGGATAAACAGGGGTACAAAACTTCACGCTAAGGTGCCCTTCGTAGCGACTTAATTACACAAACAAGACAGACAACGGAAAGTAAGGTGATTTTACATACGGAAAGACAATAGGTTTACAAGACTTTACCATATCTTTCAAACATCCCTTCAAATTTTTCTTTTACAAGATTTTAAAAACTCCCACAAAATATTACGAATTTTTATATTTCGACGTGCTAGGTAGAGTAGTGAAATGTGATTCTGAGGCAAGGTTGTATGTTCATTTACTAGAGAATTAATCAAATAATTTGTAGCGACCCTATTGTGAGCACAACTAAACATCCAGTGATTTAAGTCATCATAATCTCCATTACAATCGCAAAAAGCAGTATCACTTAATCTAACTTTAAGTAAATAAGAGCGAACTGTTGCATGACCGACAAGGCATCTAAAGTACATGAGATTAATTGACCTGTTTTGGTGCCATCTCTCATCTAATGAAGAAACAGGAAGGATTAGATGAATCTTGCAATATGAATTGTTGCTCCTGTTACAAAATCGCAACCATTCCATTTCCCAGTTTTATTTTAAGACATTCTTCCTTTCTGCAACAGTATCTCTCCATGGTAACCAATTAAATTCTGCACCAGATGAGATGGCTTCTTTAGCTAATTGGTCAACTTTTTCATTTCCAGGAATGTTGGAATGTCCTTTAACCCACATAAAGTAGATCGAGATCTTTTTTTCTTTCAATTGTAACGCCTCCTCAAGGATTTTGACAATAAGGCTATTTGTATGGATATGTTTTGTGGTATTCCTTAGAGATAGTAGTGCAGATTGAGAGTCTGACATAATGACGAACTCATTAAATTTTAAAGTGTTCTCGTTAATAAAAACTAAAGCTTGATGGATGGCTAGTAATTCTGCAGTAAAAATTGAACAATTGGAGTGTAATTTAAACTTAAGAGATTGATCATTGTTTTTAATGTACACCGCACATCCAACTCCACTTGGAGACTTTGATCCGTCTGTAAAGATTTTACAGGGATTATTGAACTGTTCTAAATACTTCTGTACCACTACTGAGGACCTTGATGGTACTTCAAACTTGGGGATAAAAACATTACATTTGGAAAACAATATTTTAAAATCAGAATCAAAAAAACTTCGATCACTTATAATGTTAGAAATATGTGAGACGTTGGGAAAACCAATGGCTAGAGTAGGAGAATTCTTGTTTTGCCACCATTTATCAGTTAAATTGGAAATAGACAGATGTGAAATTTTTTGAAGAAGAGAGTCAATTTTATTTGCTTTGCATTTAAGAACAAATTTTTCAGACAGAAAAACGCGTCTAAGATGTAAGGGAGGTTCACCACATTTACCCAATAAGGTATCTGTTGGCGTAGATTTTAAGGCTCCTAGGAAAGTAAACAGTTTAATAGTAGTGAACTTCCAAGATTTATTTGTTCATTAACTACTTTATATTGTTGATCTGCTAGATGTCTTTTGATTTCAAGTTCTTCGAGGAAATCTGAATTTTGTTTTTTATCACAGATGTGTAATATTTGAATGTCATTGGTGTGTATGAGTGAGTGTGGATGTGCAAGAACGTATTTTGCATAGTTTGACTTTTCTGGTTGTTGTAATCTATATGCTCTTAAATATTCATTGAATCTTATTTCAAAATTTCTTTGTGTTTGGTCTATTTATACAGCATTGTGGAAATATTTCTAATACAGTTTCAAATATAATATCTTCGGCAACATCTGCAATAATTTTATTCACATCACACAATAATGTTGGTACAAAATTGTTAAATGTAAAAACAAAATTACCTAAAATAAAAAAAATCTGATGTTTACAAAATTATTTGTCCAAAATATAATGCTGGCACAAGTGGAAGGCTAATGTAAATATTGTACATAAATAAATACATATTTTTTTTCAAAAAACGAAAATTCCTGTAAAAGAAAAAAGTTGCTCTATTTTTACATTTTATATCTATGTATATAATTTAATGATGTCCTTATCAAATTTTTCTTTCTTTACGTCTAAACCCCGGTTCTTTTATTTATTTAGCATTTTTTAGCAAATTGCTGTAATTGCAAAAAGAAAATGGTTAGCAAGTATGCTTGAAATAGAGGCTTATAGACTTTACAAAAAATTAATACATAATTCAAGTAATGTAGAATATGAATATTGGAATATCAAGTATTATCACGTTGTACAATTTCGTTTACAAGGAAATGCTACATTTAAAAGTGTTCAGCATCTGGAATGGCAAACAAATTATAGAAATCTTGCAAAATATATAAAATAATTTAGGCATTGGTAGAATATATAACAGGCTACAATTAAACAACTTTGTCGATACTGCGCTAACGAAGAAAAACAAAAAAAAGAACATACGATGAATGACGTCATCTAAAAAAAGTTGGTGCAATTTTCAAAATAAAGCAAATGAACTTAAACCATACTTTAGAAAGAGAAACGAGTTATCTATAGAAAAAAAGACTAATAATCTGGTGTGGCAGAATTGTGATACCAACTTTTCAAAGAAAAATATTAAAACATGTCCATATGGGACATCCAAGGAGAACATTAAATTATTAAAAAACTTAAATAAGGATGGGGGAATGATGTGATCTTAAGCATTTTTGTATACTGTGCTAATCTCTTTATATAAAGGAGTTGCTAGGAATAAGTTATTAACATTTGGTTAATAATCTGCTGTTATACTTGACAGTACATAATTTTATAATTATCAGAAATAAAGTATTTGATTTATAACAGTAATTGATCTAGAAAAAGTTTCAATGGTTGAGCTGTGGGGTATAAGTTTCCCGTTTTTTGTTTGGTTCCGATTCCTGTGACCTCTACTGGTGGTCACAACGAACTACAAAATCTCCGAACGTTACTATTGCCGTGAAGCGTATATAGAGTAAGTGGTTTGTGATCACGAGATGAAATTTGAATTCTCTTCAGGGCCATGTCTAAAAAATTTGTAAACGTTTAATTTTTTTAATATTTTAAAACTTTACTCGCATTGTAATTGGTCAAGTACCGTTATTTGAATCTCTAAATTTTTATTTATATGGGTTTGTATCAAGCTACTCTTCAAAGTCATTAATAGATATCCGTGGGACAGTAGTTATTGCCGTTTGTATTCATTATCAGAATATAATTAACCAACAGATATTTTGTGGATTTATTATACTCATTTGATTACAACGATAAGTAAATTTCGCATGATTATTTTTTTTATTGATTTTAATATTTTTTAAAAGAAAATCGTTTTAGATATTGCTAATTTATTGCAATTTTTTAATATTCATTTACAATTTTTTTAATATCTTTACCTCTTAATCCCTCATTTCTTATTTACGTATATTATTAGTATAAGCCGAACATAAAAAAGTAATTAACTTTATTAACTTCATGAATTTATAATGTTTTATGTATCATCTGAGTACATTTACTTCCAATAAAACAAACTTTCAATAATAAGGAATTTAATAGATGCCCGTGTCTAATTTAAACAGTTTATAATTTCAATTTTAAGGAGAATTCGACATGGGAATGAAGTCGTGCGTGACAATTAACGGCGCCAATCGTATTTTGTTGAGGTTCGTATAATACAATTGGACAAATCTGAATAAGTAGGTGTTCAATTATATTAACAAAGGATTGCGAATTAGTAGGGACAAAAATATTGATAACTTATTTATAATTATTACTTTTTATAAACTTCCTAAGGCATCTTATATTTATATATAAAAAAAGAGAGAAAAAAAGAAGTTAGACCAAATGTTACACCCTGGTAATTTAAGTTGTTTGAAAGGTTTCGAATTATTATGGGATGGTAGGTTTGAGAATTACCGGATGCTGATCATTTTGGATTTAGTGGCCATTGTACAAGAAAAGCCATTTTAGCAGATTTTGAAATGGAGAATAGAAGTGGACAAAGGGCTGGTTCGCACCAGCTTTTGCTAGATCGTCTCACAGTTATAGCTGCTAATACTAGATCAGGGGCACTTATCGTTGAAAGAAGGTTGCACCTCCTCCGAAAGTAAGTACTCCGTCTCACCAACCTTGGATGATGAGAGGAGTCTTCCTGCACCTCGTCAAGACAGGTATGGCCAGTGCTTGACCTGCGACGAACCAGACATTTTATCCCTATCCTGGAATTCTATTGGAAACGCCGTTGCGACTATCACTGGATACTGCCATGCTGCACCTATGGGAATCCTACAAGATCAAGAGCTTTTTGGATGAAGAGAAGGAAGAGATGATGGACCACCTATTTTGTCACTGTCCCGCCCTATCCGGAAAAAGATTTTCTGCTCTGGGGCAGCTCTATTTCGACAGCCTATCCGACCTTTAGTCGGTTGGCGTAAAAAGCCTCATACTGTTCATCAACAGCAGCCACTGCTTCTCACGGTAGTGGTGAGGGTGGTGACCTCGCAGAAGGCATCACAACGGGTCTATGGCCCACGTGGGTTCCATCTCGAACCACCGTGTTAAAAAGTAAAGGTTATCGTCTTCCTTTTTTATGGACTACTATTATGGAATATTAATTTGTGTTAAGTTTCTAAAACCCCCCACTAGTCCTTCACATATATGACACTGTCTAGTATCTTGCGTCTCAAAGAATTTCGGTCACTCTTATATGGATTCCATAGCACGAGGGTATCTTTGGCAACAAGGCAGCCAACCACGCAGCTAAAGAATTAATAACCTCAAATTCGGCCACCAGTTAGGCACAGATCTAAAAACATTTTTTAAAGCTACCATAAGAAACACCTGGAAAACTCTTTGGGGTATAATAACTTCTGCGCAATGTTCGACAATCCACGGATGCAGTCAATCTTCATCTCATGACAAGAAGGCAGAAAATAGTTATAAGGCGACTGCGGATATTACACACCGGTTTAACACACTGCTACTTAATGTCATCTGGAGATCATCCAATGTACAACTACTGCTTATGTTCTCTCGCGGTTAAGCATATTTTTTTAAATCGGAATTTATACAGAATATGGTCTAACTGAAAATATTGGCCAACCAATATCAGGACGTTATCAAATTCGTACAAGAAAATGGACTGTTTTCTCACATATAATTTTAGTTAGTTTTGTTATTCCCTTTATGTTTTGCACCTATATTATATTGTTTGTTACTTTAATATTATCTACCTAATGTTATGTAGCTGCACAATGTGTCAGTGATCATTATGGTCGAGACACAAAAATTAATAAAAAAATAGACAAGCAAGTCGCTTCAGCAATAAATTTGCAAAACGCGAACAATTTTACTTTAACATAAATGCTTTTAATAATAATAAGTAATGTATAACTTCCTTCATAAATAATATTTTAATCATAAATCTTTAAAATTGTATTTATTTCTCTTCTCGCTTGTAGAAAATATATTGTTCCTAATACTGGCGGTAAGTAACTTTTGCCGTGTGGAAAATGTTAAAACTTTCCGTATTTGTTATAAAAATAACTATTAAATATTTGATTTTATTACCTCTGTAATCATTTATTGCAACTACTAGTGTTAAAGTAGATCCCAAAGGAACGATTCCGCTTACAGGCGGCGCCCAGGGACCCTTCCCATGTTGAATTTCCATCCAGCAATCCACATTATCACCTGGAATTAAAAACAAAAAATTAATTAATAATAATAATTATAAATAAAAATGAAAATTTTAACTAAATAACTATTTACAATCATAATTAAATTATTACGTTCAACAATATAAAATTAAAAGCATAAGGTCGACCTGACAGACCGCAACTTGTTTGTTTTGCGAAAAATTGAATTAAGTTTGACCGTATAAAAACAAGATGGATGCAGATCTATCTGTTAAACATGAATAAGCATTTTTAAAAAAGAATCGCCAGTTTGGTATGCGATTCATCTGGTAACATTCCAGTTTTAATCATTCACCTCTTCTTTCTGTTCATATATCATAATGAAATGTCATGAATATGGGTTTTTTAATGCTTATAATTAATATCTATCTTACACACATATATACACACTCTTTTAAAATTATCTATTCAATAATAGTGCTCATCAAATTTTATGGGTAGGTACAGACCAATTTATTGTCAGTAATTGATAGTGTTTTGATAAATACTAATTCAATTATGACTCAGAATTCCGTGGGAGTGTCGCGTTATTGTAATAGTCAGTTGGGGTATCAAATCTTCGACCCTTTTTTTACTTTAAACAATTTTAAAGATATCTACCCACGTAGAACGTAACAAAAAACCTAAAGGCTAAATGTATCGTGAGAACATCGGCAGCCAATTAAATGTCGAGCAACCACACGATATAATAATAATAATATTACTATCAGATAAAAAAAACGATCTAATTTATTATAATTGAATAGAAATCTTAGAGTCCAAGTCGATATAATCATTATAACTCAAAGAAATAATAACCCGATTTTATTTCAATAATAATAATTTGGAAGACTTTAAACATAACGGAAACTAAACAGACTATTAGTGTAATGATGGAAACGCCTTCAATGAACAAGCAGATGCTTAAAGGAGAATATTACAAGCTTCAAAATTCCTTTTACCTGTAATGCTTAAAAGCTCCTAGCTATAATATCTCTCCAAAGTCTTTAATTTAAATACTGAAACAGGAATAATCAGCTCAAGAAGCACATGAATTAGTCTTATATTGGTTAAATGTGAAAGAGATTTAACGAAATTAAAGACTGATCAAGCTTTTACTTTAGTCTATTGTATTGATATTTTGGATTTAAATTTACAATTATTATTCTTATTTGTAAAGGTAAACAATAAAACGAAAATTTACAAAATGTTGGTCTTGAATTTAAACATTCTCATTACGCTCTCTGTAGGTACATATAACTGTTATATAACCTAGCCTAACCAGGAATAACCAACACAAGTATATTGGTTAAATGTGTTAACTCGTACTGTAAAAGTGTACTTACCGGACTAGTAACGTAAATATCTATTACGTGAGATTTTATTTTATATTATACCCTAAAATCAAAATAACAGTGAAAAAATAAAATATTAACTTATTTATCGGCGTTTGGTATTTTTAAAATTTCAATTCAATGTAGTTGGTAACCATAGAAACAGAATATTATTATTTTTAAATATGTTATATTACACTGTCAGTGACTCAGGATCAATTCATCCCAGGGAACAAAGTAAATAGGTAATAAGTAAGTCCTGTTTATTATTTTGCTGCTAAAATTCAACAAGTGTATATTTATACTTTAAAAAACTTCAGTGATTTTTTATGTTTTTAAAGTGCAGAAGCCTGTCAAGGATTGAAATCAAGTACATAAAGGTACGTTTTAGGGTACATACAGTATAAAATGAAGGATATCCATATATTTAGAGGCAAGTATTTCTTATCTGCTTTTATGACCGATTTATTTAAATTAGATGACAGTGATTTTGTGATAAAGAAGTCTCGTAATTTGTTTGTTTGTTATGTAGATTTATTATATCGCATAAAGCTCTTCCTCCCTCCTTTCTCGGTAGTGTTGTTTTAAGCAGACGATATTGGATGGTGACATCTGTACTTTGTCATCATAGTTCGGGTTGTTTTCTCAATATCTTACAATTCGGTTTTTGTCCATTGTAAAATGCCGAAAGAATAATATGTCAACACAGGTACGGTATATTTATTAATGTCAATCAAAGTGTTTTTATGAAGATCGAGTTTTTTAAGACTGTCTTCAAGACTTTTGGAAATAAGTCCAGTTGATGATATGATCGGTAACACCTTCACTTTTTCTGCATGCCACATCTGTCCCACTTCTATGGCAAGATCGGTGTACTTTGCCATCTTTTCAGTATACTTATCCAAAACGTTGTTATTGTTTGGAACTGCAACATCGACTAACAGCTTTCTTATCCACTACTACAATGTCGGGTCGATTATTCGTCACCTGTCTATCGGTGATAATGGACCTATCGTAGTAGAGTCTAAAATCTGCATTCTCGAGCACTGCCTGTGGATTATACTTGTAATACGGTGTATAGGTATTCAGCAGTCCATATTTGTTGGCCAGTTTCTGGTGGATAATATTACACAGCTGGTTGTGCCTGCGTAAATAATCCGTGTTGGCTATGGTTGAACACCCTGATGTGATGTGTTGTATGGTTTCCGACGTTTGTTGGCACCGTCTACACTTGTCCGATGTAATAGTTTGGTCCCTGATAACAAATTTTTTGTAGTTGTTCGTATTAATTACTTGATCCTGAATGGCCATCATAAATCCTTCAGTCTCTGGAAACAAGGTACCGTCAGCAAGCCACCTATTTGATGCTATTTTGTCAATGTGCGGTTGGTTAAGGTCGTGATGATGTCGACCATATAGAGATTTTTGGGCTCATTTTACGTGTTTCTCAGCATCTGTTGTTACTTCTAAATCCACATTAGGACCTGCTAAATTTAGAGGGGAATAATTTTTATCTGCTCCTACAATAAATTTGTGTAAATTAGATGATGTTGATTTAGTAATAAAGAAGTCTCGTAATTTATTTATCTGCTTATTGTGTAGATTGGTTATGTCACATAGAGCTCTTCCTCCCTCCTTTCTCGGCAATGTTGTTCTAAATACCGAGGATATTGGATGGTGATATCTGTACTTGGTCATCATAGTCCTTGTTGTTCTCTGAATATCTTCCAATTCAGTTTTTGTCCATTTTAGAATCCCAAACAAATAAGTTAACACAGGTACGGCATATGTATTAATTGCTCGATTAAGGTTTCCTGCGTTCAGTTCCGATTTTAGTAATGAACTAACCCTCTGTGTATACTGATCCTTGATTTTAGACTTTTTTAGACTGTTTTTGGTCTAATAATCTGGCTTGTTGAAATCCCAAGTATTTATAGGTTTCCCCATTCTGCATGGCAGCGATTATATCTCCATTAGGTAGCGCCACATCTCCATTGACAATTTTTCTCTTTTCGATGTTTAAAGTTCTGCACTTATCTAAACCAAATTCCATGTGTATATCACTGGAGAACCTTTCGGTTATATCCAGAAGATGTTGAATTTGTTGTTGATTAGCAGCAAAAATTTTTCTATCATCCATATAAAGAAGATGGGAAACAGTGCAGATGGTGTTTCTATTAGTCTTAAGATTGAAGCCATATTTTGTGTCGTTAAGCAAGTGAGAAAGTGGATTCATTGCCAAACAGAACCACAGTGGACTAAGTGAGTAACCTTGAAATATTCCTCTGCGAATAGCGATTTCATCGGTTTTAAGATACTGACCATTAATATTAAACTGAAGGTTTGTTCTCCATTGTTTTATCGATGTTTCAAGAAAATTAACTATGCTAGGGTGTATTTTGTAGATTTTTAAAATGCTTATGAGCCAGAATCGATAATAAGTTGTTCTTTACACCCCTGGTGACCACTTTTACATCCCTTTTGCTTCTCTGTCAAGATGTTATTTTGGTCTACATGCCTGTAAATTGTGTTAGTAATGCATGATGTTAATATCTTGTAAAGCGTTGGAAGACATGTGATTGGTCTATACTCGGAATTTTACAGTTTTGTAATGACGTCATTTTTGTCTATCCTTGTTTAACTAATGTAAAATGACAGTGACAAAAAATTTTGCCGAAATGTTGTTGTCGTGGCTAAATTCTACCTGAAATGCTTGTCAAGTGATTGTCAGTTTTGAAGTTTTGAAAACGCCAAAGCGTCAAATCATGCCGCCAAAAAACCCTCATCGATTTAACGAACAAACACAGTTAATAATTCTAAATGTGTTGGCTTTCTTTCAAATTGAACAGGAACAAGTTATACAGGTAATTAGACACCAGTAGTCAGTTACTTAGCAACAAATAAATTTAATAGGACATACGTTTTTTCCCACGAAAATGACGTCATTACACGACTGTAAAATTTCGAGTATATACTGCGAAGGATCCTGTGCGTTAGCTGTTTTGGGAAGCATATGGGTCAAACCATGAGTGAATGTTATCAATTCCTGAAGCTTTCCAACTATTAGTTTCTCCTATAGCTTGGTTTACTTCAGCTGTTGTGATCTTATTAAACATCATTGGAGCAATGTTTGACTTGTCCATCTCGGATTCTATCCATGCTGCACCCTCGTTGTGTTTTTGAGGATTGGACCATATTGAAGACCAATAGTCAGTAAATTCATTTTTAGTTGGAAGGTTGGAGTTGTTGTTTGTACCACCAGCGCTACTAAGTTGTCTATAAAACAGCTTTTCATTGTTGTTAAATAAATGATTTTGCTGCTTCTTTTTTGTGTATTTAACGTATCGAGATAATCGTTTGGATTTCGCCTTTAGCTTTTGTCTAAGAAGGTACATATATGAGCATAGATGTTCTTTATACTTTGGATGTCCAGTATGGGTTTTAATCTTTTTAAATATTTTTCTGACCCTATTAGTTAAGCGTCTGGAAGGTTTTATGCTATTTTTAAATTCGGTAAGTTGTCCCAGCTCCTTTCGTATGTCGTAAATTATCAAGTTATCAAGTTTAGAGATCAGTTCTGGTCGATTCAGTTGCTCTATATTGCAACATATTTTCTTGAGTTTGTTTAGGATTTTTGATGTTCGGTTTCCAGACACAAATTGCGTTAATAGTCCAATTGTTTGTCGCGTTTTCGTTATCTTTTGTTCAAGTCTGCGTTGCCAGTTGGGAGTTTTTTGTTTATTTCGGTTGCTTGTGGTTTCGCTAATGGGTTTTTGGTTATGTAGTTTAAGTGTTACTGTTGCGCAATATATAAGAGTATGAAGTTCTGTAATGTTATTTATTTCGGGGATAAAGCGATTAAGTGCGATATTGACCTGGGATATGATGGTTGGGGTATTTATATTCGTTTTGAGTCGTGGCAGTCTAGGACGAGTGCTTGGGTTTGAACCGGTCCATTTAATTTTGTTAGCGATGAGCTCATTAATGATGCTGTTGTCTGGGTTTTGGGGTAAGGTGATGGCTGTGGGTTGGTTTGTATTTGGTCGTTATTTCGATTTAGCTTTGAAGCAACTTCATTTCTTATCACATCAATTTCAAAATCTGTTAGTCGTTTATTTCTGATTATAACTCTATATTGGTCACTTAATCGTTGTTCTGTGAGGTGTTGTAATTCTGGAGATTTGTCTATAAAATATTGGTGTAGAAGCATTCGATATCCTGTCAAATCTTTGTTTAGTAGAGTAGCTCTGAAGTAGCAACGTATGACGTGTTTATTCATTTCCGGTAACGTTTATTTATTTTTACTAGTCTTTTAATTTATTTTTATACTATTTAAATCACTAACACTGTTTAATTTATATAACACAATTTATTTACAATACTTTAATTTATCTAAGACAATCTTTCTAATTGCATTTATCTAACAACATACTACTAACTAACTAACTAAAATATTCAAATCGTTCCTTAATATATAGGTAAGTATTGTTCCAGCATACTCCGGTCTATTCTCGATCGTATCGAGTCTAGATGCTTCGCTCGTCGGGCGCCGTATATTCTCGAAGACTCTCGCATCATCTGTTTCCTTCGCGTCTGGTCATAGCGCCAGGGGCGTACTCGCACAACATTGCCCCCTCCTTAAGAGATAGTTCCTCCTGGAACTTTTACGAAATTGAGACTGGATGGAGATACTTGCAACTGAATCCTCGTCTACAATTTCCAGTTGCATGGAAATAACATGGAATGGTCTTTGATGTCAGCTGGACACGGGGCGAATGGCTGCATTCCAACACTTGGACTTCGGTATCTTGAAAGATTACTTCCACCATATTTCGGATGACCCTCCAATCCAATGAGTTGCACTCTATTTTTGGCATGGCTAGCTTCTGTACGTTGGACTCCAATATGTGCTCTCTCAAGTTAAGTAATGATTCCCATATATTTCGATAAGTGGGCTGGTCTTGGTAGGTATTCTTGGTAATCAGATAGAAGAGGCAACGGGAGTCATCTCGAAGTATCAAAGCCTTCCCAGTGGCTGGTAACTGATTTCGAAGTTCTGACAGTCGACCAAACTTTCTTCGAAAGACAGACGCTAATCCTCGGCCGTCGCTGATAGTGGCGGAAACGCTATGGGCCAATGAGTAGTCATCAGGAAGTGTGAACAGGTCTTGCTCTCTCTCAATAGTCACGCCGTATCTAGCTTTCTCAGTACCTCCATATGCACCCATAAATTCTTCGAAAGCAAGGTCGGGTGTATCTTGGACTTGATTTACGACTTCTTCTTCCTGGTCATGATCTCCTTCAAATTTCGCCAGTCGCTTTCGGTGTACTACCTTTGGTTTTCCATTCGGGGTCTTTATTATACGGTATATGACGTCATTGATTCTTTTCTTGATGATGTATGGACCCTCCCAAGATTGTTGTAGCTTTGGTGAGTACCCCTGCTGTCTTTTTGGGTTATGGAGCCAGACTTTGTCACCTTCTTGGAAACATCCCTCTATAGCTTGGGTATCATACCGTTTCTTCATTCTGTCACTGGCAACTTGAAGATGGGAGCGGACCAAATCATGCATGTCGTCCATTTTTCTTCGTAACTGGATTACATAGTCTTCTCCAGCTATATCCTCTCCAGGTCGGCATCCAAACTCGAGGTCGCATGGTAACCTCATCTCACGTCCAAACAAGACTTTTGCTGGTGTTTGACCTGTTGATTCATTGACGGCGGATCGATAAGCCATTGCAAAGAGCAAAATATACTGGTCCCAGTCTCTTTGGTGATTGGATACTACTTTTGATAGATATTTGCCAATGGTTTTATTCATGCGTTCTACCATTCCATCCGATTGTGGGTGCAATGCTGTAGTTCTTGTTTTCTTCATTCCTAAATTGTCGCAAATTCCTTGAAAGAGTTGACTTTCGAAGTTCCTTCCTTGGTCACTGTGAATCTCCAAGGGCACTCCATATCGGCAAATAAACTCTTTCACTAGCACGTCTGCGACAGTTGCTGCCTCTTGATTTGGAATGGCGTAGACTTCAACCCACTTCTTAAAATAGTCCATTACCACCAACATGTATTTATTCTTATTCTCAGTAGTGGGGAACGGTCCAGCAATATCTAAAGCAATTCTCTCAAATGGGCTACCAACGTTATATTGTTTCATGGGAGCCTTTCCTCTTTTCTGAGGTCCATTACTAGCAGCACAGATGGTACACTTCTTACACCAGTCCTTAACATCATCGGAACTATTCATCCAATAAAACCTTTCATGAACTCTCTGCAGGGTTTTCTTGACACCAAGATGACCTCCTGATGGACTGTCGTGTAACTGTCGTAGTACTTCGGCTACTCTACTCTTTGTTATAACTAATTGCTTTCTGTTAACGGAACCGTCATCATTTTCAATTATTCTCTTTAATAAATCGCCTTCCAAAATGAAAGACTCCCACTGAGCCCAATATGATTTAAGGACTGTAGAGAATTTTGACACTTCTTGCCAAGTAGGTCGACAATCTTCTATCTTCCATTCTCTCATTTTCTTTAAAACAGGATCATTATCTTGTTCTTCTTTAATTCTAGTAGGTGCCCAGTCGTCGTTAACTACAGTTGTTCGTAGTATTGCAGTTTCTTTTAATTCTGTCTTACTGCAGTGAGAACACTCGTCTGGGCACGGCCTTCTGGAAAGGGAGTCTGCATTTCTGTGACTTATCCCAGCTCGATGTTCGATCCTAAAGTCGTACTCTTGGAGTCGTTCGATCCACCTGGCAATTTGACCTTCAGGGTTCTTAAACTGCATTAGCCATTTTAGGGCTGCATGGTCCGTCCGTATTAAGAATTTTCTTCCATAAAGATATTGGTAGAAGTGTTCCACCGATTTCACAACTGCCAGAAGTTCTCTTCTCGTAACGCAGTAATTTCGTTCAGGTTTGGAGAGCACTTTACTAAAATAACCCAGGACTCTCTCTTGTCCATCTTGAATCTGTGAAAGGACTCCTCCAATTCCGACATTACTGGCATCTGTATCCAAAATAAATTCTCCTTCCGGTTGTGGGTAGCCTAATATCGGTGCTGCGGTTAAATGCTTCTTCAGAGTTTCAAAAGCGGTTTGACAGTTTTCATCCCAGCAGAACTCTCTCGTTTCCTCTGTAAGGCGTGTTAATGGCTTAGCAATGTCTGAAAACTTTCTGATAAATCTGCGATAGTATGTACATAGACCAAGAAAACTTCTTATTTGATGTTTATCAGTTGGTTGTGGCCATTGTTTGATAGAAGCGACCTTGTCCTTATCTACAGACACGCCCTCTTTGCTGACAATATGACCCAGATAATTAACTTTGTCTTGGAATAACTGACATTTCTTTGGATTCAGCATCAGTTGGGCAGCTTGAAGTCTTTTAAAAACATCTTCTAAGTTTTTCAGATGTTCTTCAAATGTCTCCCCCAAGACTATGATGTCGTCTAAGTAGACCAGGCACGTTTTCCAAGACAAACCCCTCAGTACGTTCTCCATCAGCCTTTCAAATGTCGCAGGAGCATTACATAGTCCAAATGGCATGACATTGAACTGAAATAATCCAGAACCGGTGGTAAAGGCTGTCTTTTCTTTGTCTCTTGGGTCCATTTCTACCTGCCAATAACCAGACTTCAAGTCTAAGGTAGAAAATAATTTGCTTCCAGCTAGAGTGTCCAGGGTATCGTCGATTCGAGGCAGAGGATAACTGTCCTTCTTGGTAACATTGTTCAACTGACGGTAGTCTACACAGAACCTCGTAGTTCCATCCTTTTTCTTGACCAAGACTACCGGAGAGACCCATGGACTGGTAGAAGGTTCTATCACTCCATCTTCTTCCATTTCTCGGACAATCCTTTCAGCTTCTTGCCTCTTTGCCTGTGGTAATCTTCTAGCTGATTGACGAATTGGCTTGGCATCACCCGTGTCGATTTTATGTTTTACAGCAGAGGTACCTCCCTTTGGTACAAAAATGTTGCGATACCGATGAAGAAAATCTTTCATTTTTCTTTTCTCTTCTCGGTTTAAAGATGTACCAGCAACCGCCACCATTTGTTCAAACTTATCGTTGGAATTATCGGGAATAGTTGTCTGTCGCATTATAGATGTTACTGGTACGGAGGTTCCAACTTTGGTCTCTTTCTTGATCGTAATTGGGTAATCATTGACGTTTATAACTCGTACTGGAATTTCTTTAGCAGAAGTGACCAATCCTTTTCCTATCAAAATTCCTCGACCGACCTCCTCATCATGGTTCCATGGTTCCATCATCACAGGTATTCCTTCGTCAATAGTTCCTTGCAGTCTGGCCACTATGATCGTTTCGCTTCTACCAGGTACCACAGTATCCTCCTGGACAACGGCTGGCACGGTTTTGTCCTCATATGGATGAAGGAATATTTCTTCAGAACCGACTTTGATAACTCTGTTCTTGAAATC
This sequence comes from Ophraella communa, assembly GCA_035357415.1. Classification (NCBI taxonomy): domain Eukaryota; kingdom Metazoa; phylum Arthropoda; class Insecta; order Coleoptera; family Chrysomelidae; genus Ophraella; species Ophraella communa. The sequence goes on from CM068984.1 coordinate 17,948,005, forward strand.
CAGTTGGAAACCATGTAAGTTCATCACATCCATTCCTAATATGACATCTTCCTCAATATCAGCAACAATAACAGTATGCGTGAACTTTTCTGAGCCAATTCCTATTTGAACCTGGGCTTCTCCAAGGATGTTAGCTATGTCACCTGTGACAGTTCGCAGTCGTAGCCTTGTTGGTAAAAGCCTCTTACGGCTATTTATAGTTGTTGGCCGTATAATCGTTCTGGTCGCTCCAGTATCCACCAATAGTGTATACTTTTTACCGTTGACTTCACCATCTACATATACACTGTCTTCGCGGCATTTCAAAGAGGCTATTAATATGAGAGGGTCTTTGGAAACGTTCTGGGTCGAAGCTGCCCCCTCTAGGCCGGCCCGTTTTAGTTTTTCCTGTGGAGTAGTTTCTTGATTCGTAGTGACCCCAGGACGTTTACATGAATTGCGAGCATGTCCTATTTCACCACAATTCCAGCGCCTGATGGTCTTCTTCTTTTTCTTATCAGTAAAGTTCTTCATCATATTTACTAATTGGTCTAACTTATTTTCATCTTCCTCTTCCGTTACGGACCTTACTTTACTATATCCTCCACAAGCTTTCGAAGCCGCTTCATACTCAAGCGCGGCAGACAAGATGTCAACTAATGTTTTGTGGTGAGCTAAACGGAGTGTCTTTGCCATTTCGTGGTCACGAAGTCCATCAAGAAATGCTTCAACAGCTAAACATTCCATCATTTGTTCTGGAGCTGAAGGGTAAGCAAATCTTACCAATCTGGCAATATCTACTTCGTACTCTTGAAGTGTCTCCTCTCGCTTCTGTTTTCGAGTCTTTAACTGCGATCGGTACAAGTTCTCCAAGTGTTCGTGACCATATCGCATGTTCAAGCTTTTCTTTAGTTGCTCAAAATTATCTGTGTCCTCCACTGGTATGGTCTGAAGAACATCCAAAGCGTCTCCTCTCAGAGCGATGGTGAGGTTTATTGCCTTCTCTTTTTGGGACCATCCGTTCGCTCTTGCAGCTGTTTCGAACTGTTTGAGATAATTTTCCCAAGACATCTTTCCGTCAAAGGTTGGGGCCTTAACACGAACAGAACTTTCGTTGCCTTCCAATTTCGGTTTCCGCTCCACTTTGTAGCTTCTCATTTCGTCCTTGTTTTCCTCTCTTAAATCTTCCATATCTTCTTTACCTCCTTTTTCCATCTCTTCCATTTGCTTTTCCATTTCTCTTATTTTCTCTTCAATTTTTTTTTTCAAATGAAGACATTTTATTTTCCATAGAAGAAATATCCAAAGAAACTTTGTTTTCCAAAGAAGAAATATCATTTTTTAAAGAAGACATATCAGTAGAAACTTTTTTTTCCAAAGAAGAGATATCAGATGAAACTTTATTTTCCAAAGAAGACATGTCGGAAGAAACTTTATTTTCCAAAGAAGAAATGTCAGAAGAAACTTTATTTAAGGAAGAAATAATTGTAGCAGAAGAGTCGTCTACGAAAATATGATTTTCTGGATCTAAACCATCATTTTCCAATGCTTGCTTAAGTCGCTCCAACAACTCAGTCTTCCTTCCTGTTGTTTCCAATTCACGATCCTCCAGCTCTTGACGTAATTCTGTCACTTTCAAGTCACAAAGTTTTTTCGACATATTTATTTATTTATTTTTTTTTTTACCTTATTTATTTACAATATCCCACTTCTGACACCAATGTAACGTTTATTTATTTTTACTAGTCTTTTAATTTATTTTTATACTATTTAAATCACTAACACTGTTTAATTTATATAACACAATTTATTTACAATACTTTAATTTATATAAGACAATCTTTCTAATCGCATTTATCTAACAACATACTACTAACTAACTAACTAAAATATTCAAATCGGTTCTTAATATATAGGTAAGTATTGTTCCAGCATACTCCGGTCTATTCTCGATCGTATCGAGTCTAGATGCTTCGCTCGTCGGGCGCCGTATATTCTCGAAGACTCTCGCATCATCTGTTTCCTTCGCGTCTGGTCATAGCGCCAGGGGCGTACTCGCACAACATTATTATTATTATTTTTAATAGATTTCACAGTGCTAAATTCACTGAATTAGTCATTACGCATCGGGTTCTTCCCAAGAACCTAGGATGTCGTAATGTATCGGCGTAGTATATTCGCTGATCCAAGCAGGGCAGCCTTTTGAATTTGACATATGGTGATTTTGTCTATCTTTAAATGTTTCATGTGCTTTCCAAGGTCTTTTGGAACGGCACCCAGTGCGCCGATTACCACTGGGACCACCTCTGTTGGTTTGTGCCATAACCGCTGCACCTCAATCTTCAGATCCTGGTATTTTGAGATTTTTTCATACTGCTTTTCATCGATACGGCTGTCTCCAGGTATTGCGATGTTAATTATGCTTACCTTTTTCGCTTCAATGACCGTTATATCTGGTGTGTTATGTGGCAGTACTTTATCTGTTTGGATGCGAAAATCCCAAAGTATTTTGGCTTGGCTATTTTCAGTCACTTTTTCCGGTTCGTGTTCCCACCAATTCTTTGCTGTCTGGATGTTGTAATTTTTACAAAGGTTCCAATGGATCATTTTGGCGACTGTGTTATGTCTTTTCAAATATTCGGTATTAGCAATTGTTTTACATGAGCTGAGTATGTGATCGACAGTTTCATCAGATTCTTTACAAAGTCGACATTTGGAATCATCAGTTGATTTGTCAATTTTAGCTTTGATTGCATTGGTTCGGATGGCCTGTTCTTGAGCAGCCAGAATTAATGCTTCAGTTTCTTTTTTGAGAGTTCTAGCAGCCAACCATGACCATGTCTTTTCATGGTCCACATTTTCCTTGATCTTTTTCCAAAATTGGCCATGTAATGTTTTCGCATGCCAGGCCTCAGTTCTTGTTTTTATTACCCTCTTCCTGTATTCAAATTTTGTTTGTCTGGCTTTAAGTATGTTCTGGTTTTTTACGTCAATCAGTGCATGTTCGTGACTTTCATTTATATAGTCAGCTAGTGCATGTTTTTCCTCTTCTACTGTTTGTTTCACTTGCAAAAGCCCGCGTCCACCATATTATTATTATTGCTTGTTTCCACTTAGCACTTATGCTAAGGATTAATTTTCTTCACTTTTATATCAACACCGAGTGCACTCCGTGTTGCTTTTCATTGCTGGTGACATATGTAGTTGGTTCATAGTACTTTCCTTACTATGTGGGCAGTACTCAGGACCACGCCTTTTTGCATTTGGAGAAGATTGTGCTTTCCTGAAACTTCTTTCATTATATTAGTGGTGACATTAGAGATGAGTCCTGTAGCTCCGATGATGACGGGGATTATATTAGCTTTCAGATTCCACATTCTTTGTATCTCGATTTGTAGGTCTTTCTACTTAATCATTTTCTCCGCTTCTTTCTTTGTTATGTTGTAATCAGAAGGGATCGCCACATCTATTATTAGGCATTGTTTTTGTTTTTTATCTTTAACTATCAGGTCTGGCTTGTTTACAACTATTTTCCTATCAGTTTGTATCTGCGTGTCCCATATAATTGTTACATTTTCTGTGTCCACAACAGGGTCCGGGGTGTGGCATCTATTTTAAAGTGCTTACAGATATTCCAGTGAAGTTATTTGGTCACTGTGTTGTGTCTCTCTAGGTACACCTTTTTAGCCAATATGGGACAGCCTGAAACAATATGATGTATTGTTTCGCAGAAAGACCGACAGAGTCTGCATTTTTGGTCAGTGTCGGTTTTCATTATCTGTGTCTTGATGTAATTTGTTGCAATGGCTTGGTCTTGACAGGCTGTTATCAGAGCTTCCGTTTCAGTTTTCAGATTTGCGTATGTAAGCCACGCCCACGTATTGTCCTGGTTAATGGTTTCTTTGGCAGCCTCCTTCGCTATTTGCCCGTGTAGTGGTTTGCTCTTCCATGTTTTGATGCGCTCTTCTTTAACCCGTTGCTTCAAACACTGTTTAATTTTTTTAACTTTTCTTGTTTCAGGTATCCTGGAGTTGCTATCTTTTGTCTCTTTGTCCTCCTCTTCTTCTGAGCTGTCGTATTCTTTGGGGCTCACCTGCTGTTGTCTAAAGACCATTCCTAAGTACTTGTCTTGTTGTTTTAGTTTCAGGTAGTTGTAGATTCCTTCTTTAGCAATGTTGTAGGTCGCTTCAATACTAATCATACCTCTGCCTTCTTCTCTTCTAGGTAAGTATAATCGTTCAGTGTCGGCGCGTGGGTGGAGGCCACCGTACATCGTGAGGAGTTTTCGCGTTTGGGAGTCTAGTTTCCGGATCTCTGCTTGGGTCCATCTGATGATTTCTAGGCTGTATTGGATGACCGGAGCCGCGAGGGAAGTGATTGCCATCATCATGTTTTTGGCGTTCAGCTAAGTTTTGAGGATTCGTCGTATTCGCCGGTTTATTATTATTATTATTATTATTATTATTATTATTATTATTATTATTATTATTATTATTATTATTATTATTATTATTATTATTATTATTATTATTATTATTATTATCAAAAGACTTATGCACTTACTCAGCTTTCGCTGGTAATATTTACCTATCCCGAGCGTAAACGCAAATGGGATTAGGCTCAAAATTTACATATTTAAAAATTTCCGAACAGTGTGACATGTGTTTAAAATTGCCGCTTTTTGCAAGTCAATAAAAGTGTTTTTATGAAGATCGAGTTTTTTAAGACTGTCTTCAAGACTTTTGGGTATGAGTCCAGTTGATGATACGATGATCGGTACCACCTCCACTTTTTCTGCATGCCACATCTGCCCTACTTCTATAGCAAGATCGGTGTACTTTGCTATCTTTTCATTATATTTGTCCAAAATATTGTTGTTGTTTGGAACTGCAACATCGACTAACAGCACTGAATTAGCTTTTTTATCCACTACTACAATGTCGGGTCGATTATTCGTCACCTGTCTATCGGTGATAATGGACCTATCGTAGTAGAGTCTAAAATCTGCATTCTCGAGCACTGCCTGTGGATTGTACTTGTAATACGGTGTATATGTATTCAGCAGTCCATATTTGTTGGCCAGTTTCTGGTGGATAATATTACACAGCTGGTTGTGCCTGCGTAAATAATCCGTGTTGGCTATGGTTGAACACCCTGATGTGATGTGTTGTATGGTTTCCGACGTTTGTTGGCACCGTCTACACTTGTCCGACGTAATAGTTTGGTCCCTGATAACAAATTTTTTGTAGTTGTTCGTATTAATTACTTGATCCTGAATGGCCATCATAAATCCTTCAGTCTCTGGGAACAAGGTACCGTCAGCAAGCCACCTATTTGATGCTATTTTGTCAATGTGCGGTTGGTTAAGGTCGTGATGATGTCGACCATGTAGAGCTTTTTGGGCCCATTTTACGTGTTTCTCAGTATCTGTTGTTACTTCTAAATCCACATTAGGACCTGCTAAATTTAGAGGGGAATAATTTTTATCTGCTCCTACAATAAATTTGTGTAAATTAGATGATGTTGATTTAGTAATAAAGAAGTCTCGTAATTTATTTATCTGCTTATTGTGTAGATTGATTATGTCACATAGAGCTCTTCCTCCCTCCTTTCTCGGCAATGTGGTTCTAAATACCGAGGATATTGGATGGTGATATCTGTACTTGGTCATCATAGTCCTTGTTGTTCTCTGAATATCTTCCAATTCAGTTTTTGTCCATCTTAGAATCCCAAACGAATAAGTTAACACAGGTACAGCATATGTATTAATTGCTCGATTAAGGTTTCCTGCGTTCAGTTCCGATTTTAGTAATGAACTAACCCTCTGTGTATACTGATCCTTGATTTTGGACTTGGACTGTTTTTGGTCTAATAATCTGGCTTGTTGAAATCCCAAGTATTTATAGGTTTCCTCATTCTGCATGGCAGCGATTATATCTCCATTAGGCAGCGCCACATCTCCATTGACAATTTTTCCCTTTTCGATGTTTAAAGTTCTGCACTTATCTAAACCAAATTCCATGTGTATATCACTGGAGAACCTTTCGGTTATATCCAGAAGATGTTGAACTTGTTGTTGATTAGCAGCAAAAATTTTTATATCATCCATATAAAGAAGATGGGAAACAGTGCAGTTGGTGTTTCTATTAGTCTTAAGATTGAAGCCATATTTTGTGTTGTTGAGCAAGGCAGAAAGTGGATTCATTGCCAAACAAAACCACAGTGGACTAAGTGAGTCACCTTGGAATATTCCTCTGCGAATAGCGATTTCATCGGTTTTAAGATACTGACCATTAATATTAAACTGAAGGTTTGTTCTCCATTGTTTCATCGAAGTTTCAAGAAAATTAACTATGCTAGGGTGTACTTTGTAGATTTTTAAAATGCTTATGAGCCAGGAATGGGGCACGCTATCAAATGCTTTGCGGTAGTCAACAAAAGCAGTCGAGATGTTGCGAGATTGCTTTTGTGCTTGCTTTAGGATCACAGAGTCAATGATAAGTTGTTCTTTACATCCCTGGTGACCACGTTTACATCCCTTTTGCTCCTCTGCCAAGATGTTATTTTGGTCGACATGCCTATAAATTCGGTTAGTGATGCAAGATGTTAATATTTTGTAAAGCGTTGGAAGACATGTGATTGGTCTATACTGCGAAGGATCCTGAGTGTTAGCTGTTTTGGGGAGCATATGGGTAAAACCATGAGTAAAAAAGGCTGGAATGTCTTCTGGATGTTGAAGGATATGTGTAAATTTTGATGCTAGTAGTTCGTGTAAGCTGTCAAATTTTTTGTACCAGAAATTTTGAATGTTATCAATTCCCGGAGCTTTCCAACTATTAGTCTCTCCTATAGCTTGGTTTACTTCAGCTGTTGTGATCTTATCAAACATCATTGGAGCAATGTTTGACTTGTCCATCTCGGATTCTATCCATGCTGCACCCTCGTTGTGTTTTTGAGGATTGGACCATATTGAAGACCAATAGTCAGTAAATTCATTTTTAGTTGGAAGGTTGGAGTTGTTGTTTGTACCACCAGCGCTACTAAGTTGTCTATAAAACAGCTTTTCATTGTTGTTAAATAAATGATTTTGCTGCTTCTTTTTTGTGCATTTAACGTATCGAGATAATCGTTTGGATTTCGCCTTTAGCTTTTGTCTAAGAAGGTCCATATATGAGCATAGATGTTCTTTATACTTTGGATGTCCAGTGTGGGTTTTAATCTTTTTAAAGATTTTTCTGACCCTATTAGTTAAGCGTCTGGAAGGTTTTATTTTTTTTTTAAATTCGGTAAGTTGTCCCAGCTCCTTTCGTATGTCGTTAATTGACTTCTCAAGTCGCTGTTGCCACCAAGGTTTATGTTGCTTATGATGTTCAATAGATTTTTGGTTTGAAAACCTGACTTGTTGGTTGTGACTTCGGATAACTGCAACTGCACCACAGTAGATAAGAGTATGGATCTCTTCCAGAGTTCGGCAGTTCTTGGCACGATCCTTTAAAAGTAAATTAAATAGTGCAAGGATCCCATTGGTGTTCCTATTGGATTTCAGTTTGGGTAAAATTGGTCGATGAAGTGGGTTGCTACCATCAAATTCTAATATTGCTTTAGAGAGTTCGGTAACAGCATTTTCGTGTTCGTCAGGTTGTGTGTTACTGTCTGTGTTTGGGTTTTCGTCTTGATCAATGTTTGGTTTGTCTTCGCCAGTGTGGTCATCAAGTCTTACATTATCCAGCTGATCATTTGTATGTTGAATAACATTATGATCGATTTCTGTTTGGAGCTCAAGAAGTACTTCACTTCGTATTTGTTGCATTATTGGACCAGGTAGTAAATTGTTTTTAATAATTGTTCGACGCTGGTCAGCAATACGTTGCTCAGTAACGTGTTGAAACTCCGGATATTGTTGTGTAAATCCTCGATGAAGGGCGAACCTCTATGTTGTTAAATCAGTCTCATTTTTTGTTATTCTAAAATAGGAGCGTATAATAAATGAATTCATTTCAGTAGTCCACTTCATACGCTTCCTGGGCTTTCCGGCTTTAGTGGTCATGGATGTACCGTCCTGCGATACTCCAGAAACAGCAGAAACCGGTGGAGGATCTTCGGTGATAGTTTCCTCTTGTGTTGTCGCAGTAGCCATACTCGATGTCACGCTGCGCATGCCGCTAACCGAGGAAGAAGATGCATCATTTTTCGAACAAGTCCTTCTGTCATCAACTTGAACGCGACAAGAGTTGTAGGTGTTGCCATGTCGATTCATCTGGCGATTCCTAAGTGTTAAGGTATCGGTAATAATCGAATTATTGCTCCCCCCAGAATCCGTGGAGCAGACAGCCGACATACTAGGTACACCGGCCGTGTGGGATTGTGAGCGTAGTACTCTACCCACCTGGGGTAATTTAGTTTTAAAACTCGACATTGTGGTTGAAGCATTTTATACCTACTGCCAGGTACTACCATTTTTCCCTGGTAGCCCAGGTAACTCGGACCCGTGGGGGCGTCACTCCCCAGGTAGAAAAACTACCCCGTGCGGGTTTATTATTATTATTATTATTATTATTATTATTATTATTATTATTATTATTATTATTATTATTATTATTATTATTATTATTATTATTATTAATATTAAATATTACATCCAAAAACTGTTAAATAAAATATTTTATCTTAATCTCTTAAAACCACATTAGAAATAATAGGCACAGTAAGAATCAGTAAAACAAACTACCATTAAATCATATCATAAACACGTGTTTTAGTACTCTTAAGAATAAGATCAGATTAAGACATTAACGAGGTAGAACCAACAAAAACAAGTAGCTGTACCTACATAATTATACCAATTTATATAAAATAAATAAAGTATTAAAATGAGGTTATTTTCTACGTTAATAGCTGGAAATTCAAAAGCACAATAGAGCACTAACGAACAGATGACGACTTGTTATTATTTTATTATAATGAAGACAATGGTTTTGTCGCGCCCATGGAAATGTATCGATAAAAATGTAAACGTTATCGTCAATGGTGTATATACGATAGTTATGTGTTTCCCAAGAATGTAAAGAATGAAGTCCGGTACTAACAGTTTAGTCACTTTCGTGTTGTTCATCATAAGGAGGTCAGACGAAAATAATTACAATATAATTAAAATCTAAACCAGTCTTTAATTTACTTGGATATTCAACTCGATAATAAATAATAACTATACCCTCAATTTTTCACGGATCGGGCAGAGGCGGAGCAGACCATCGACAAATATTACGTACTAACTGTCTCGCGGTTTTACTCGCCTAAAAAAATTATTAAAAAGCTTTTTTACGAACGTCATGCTATGATCAGTTCCACCCACGATTTGTTTAGATTTTTTGTTTTTAAAAGACCTATCCAAAGAGAGTAGAGACTAGAAAAATGACATTTGTTTAAAAAAAACCACAAAAAAATATTTAACCAACAAAGTGTATGGTAAATATATTATCCCTTTATTTTCAAAAGTTTTGTATTTATTACTGAACAGAAGGGTATCGTTATAAATGGCTGTTATGGGCTAATCCAAAAAAGGTTTTTTTTTATTTAAAAAACTTAAAAATCTGAGTAGGAGAATTATTAAAAAAAACTATTTTATGGCAAAAAACTTATAGGTATAAAATAGATTGTGCCTAAAAGGCTAGAATATTTAGTATTATTTAACTGAAAAATATAAGAATGGAAGAAATTTTGTGACATTTATTAAAATTTAAATTAGTAAAATAGATTTTGACGTGGCAACTGCGCATGTTTAGATAAGTGACACACACACACAAAGATGGGTATATGATAATGGTCCGTAGGTATAGGTACGTTCTTTTTCACACCATGTATTCATCAATGATGGAAGTGACGTCACTCTTTGATGACTGAATTGTTGGAGTCACCAGTGATATAAAAAAACGCATGACAAATCCGTCCACCATCTCCATACATCGATGGAATGGGTTTGCAATTTTGGTGCACAACACAGTAATAAATGAACGCGTGGTTACGTCAAACTAGATTTCACCAAAGAATATATGAACGTGGTTGGTGCATTGATGGAGCCACCGGTGAATAAAAGAACGTTACTTTCGCATCAACAGTCGGTTTTAATACAACTTATGTCAGAAACTGTAAAATTGAAATGCACCATCCCAATGAGTGGTTAAATCCAACCGTTGTTTCCAATCGCCCAAATTCGGCTGGTTACTAAATTCAATTCACGTTTCATAACATCAATTTACTGGATATTGTATATGTATGTTATGTAAGTATTTATTAAATGAATGTGTTACTCCTAAGTATATATGTATTATTGGTCAAAGAAAATACTGTAATATTTTGCAGCTCTTCTGGTATAACATTACGTTTTATATTTTAAGTATATTAAAAGTAATTTACATTAAAAAATATATGAATCTATCTTCCCATTTTACTTTACTCACTATTTATAAGAAATAAAATGAAATTTTATAATTGTGGTGTAGTGGCTATACTCACAGAACACCTATAGTTTAGTGGCCACACTGTTAGTTCACGAACCAACCAAATTCACATTTGTAATTTAACTTAAATTTATTAAGAAATCAAATTTGTTTGTGCTATTTATATACAATAATTATTTGAAACGATGAAAATATTTTTTCCTGGAAGTCTTAAAACGTAGGTGAAATTTTAACGTAACCGGTGATTAGTTTTTTTCGGATTTCGATTTACACCTCCAGATAAAGAAAAAAGTATAATTATACCGGCTTAGAAAAAGGAAACATTATAAGAGCGGAAGAAGTCTTAGAAAAAGGAACAGAAAACTAAACAAATGAAAGAATAAATATTAAGTATACCTTCATTGGTTTATTTAAAAAAAAAAAGACAATTAATGCGACTACAATGAAACACATGTTGCTACACTGCCACAGATTAGAAGAACAAAAAGAAGAGGAAACTCGTTGGAACTGACAAATAATTCCAGATAATTATTGCAAAAATCAAGATGAATTAAGAAGAAGCCAAAAAGGGAAGAGGAAAAACTGATGTTTTCAGAATGGTTCTGGTCCAATAATCCTAGTTCGGCCATTTTAACTCTACCGCGGTCTCACACAATATTTAGAGTAAGCAAGCATACAAATCCATACTTAACCTATACAGAATCTATTGCCCTTAGCACTGCTTGGCTGTTTGTGAAAATGGTTAATGTAACTTTTTTATATTTTGCACTTATAAAAATGTTCATTATAAAACGCATTTGCGTATTGTAATGTAACTTTTACGCACGCAAATTTTTGTTTTAAATGGTTGGCGACATGAGTGAAGTATCTAATGACAATACTTTTAACAATGACATTTGTGGCTAATAGCTATTTTTTAATTTTATATTGAGAATTAAGAAAGTATTTGTGAATATGAATATTATCTTTTACTTATATAAAATATTATTATTGGTGTATTAGTCATTTTAAAATATTTGAAAACATTAACATTTCATAATTTAAATGTCAAAACTGTCAAATGTTATAAATTACACAGTGCTACGTACATACTTTTTAAAATCAAAATTTTCGTAATTTCATAAAAATAATAAATTATAATAAATCGCTTCGCGATTCGTTTTTTAAACTTGAACTCGTGTCATAACAGAATTCCATATGAAATGCGTTGTTTAATATACTATTTTTTACTCAATTGCAGCAAGTCTCGATTAAATTTAAAATTTTACTGGCAACTTCTCATATTGTAAAATTATTCATCTAGAGAAGGATAAAAAATACACCGATAGTCGTGAATTATTGCAAAACGATATCCAGTCTACTCTGCACTACTCATAAAGTATTATGTAAATCAACCAGAGTAGGTTTTTTTGAATTAGACAGTATCGATATGGCAATGAACCGCGAAACATCAGATCAGGATTATCAACGAATAGTAATTCTGTTTTGAATTCACACTATCGGAATAACAGGATTTTATTTTTCATGGTTTGGGGGGAATAAGGTCGGATTGCTAATTTTTTATAAGGCTTAATCTGTATTTAGAGCGAAATTTGGTTCGATTATTTATAATGTCATAATGTTTATGTATGAGTTACTTGAGCGTGGTTATACTGAATAAAATAAAATAAAATAAAAGTAAACATTATTGTCAACATTTTTTTTTTAATTTGTGGACAAAAAACATGCGATAAAAAAAACAATAATAACAAAATATTAAAACAAAAATATTGGAGTGTGCAGCAATTAAAGAAGTAAACTCTTTATACTTTTTAACGAGCTTTGGGAAAATTTATTTCTAGGTGTGTATGAGAGAGTCTTAAATTTTAATGTTGCAATGCTAAATATAAAAAAAAACTAAAATCTATTATTTTTAAAGAAATTTTTTGACAACAAAAAAATGTCAGAATCACATTGATGAAATTCTTTTAAAAATTTGTAATTCTATTTATTGTGTCCTAGTTGGCAAGCTACTTATTTCTATCACATTAAATTAAAAGAACAAATTTTTATGTTAATTTTGAATTTTATAATATCACTCTGTACAATTAATTAAAATTATGTCAAATTATGTCGGAAAATAATAAACAGTAATATAACAAGGCGTTGATAAATAGTGGGCTATTTTTGTTGCATCTAAATTACAAGAATATTTTAATATCAATTTGATGAGACATAATTTTGGGATTAATAATCTCGTCAAATTGTAAAATGTTCAAGAAATTTAGCAACAACAAAAAAAGAAAAGTATTAATCAACGTCGTGTTATATTTAGTAGGAAGATTATTTCTCGCGAAGCTTAAATTAATTTCAGATAAGTAAATTAGAACCAAAATTTATTAATTGAACACGAACATCAGGAATACAATTAAAATAATAATAAAACTAATACGGTAGTATTTGACATTTTTATGTGACGTTTTGACGTGACTATTTCTCTTGGGAGATAGTCACTGATATCAAGTCTAATGAAATAGTCGCTGATAATTAACTCCTATTGGTCTAAATTTCAAAAATTGTGACATTTCATAGGTTAATTAAAGAAAGAAAAATAATAACACTAAAATTTCAAAATAGTATATTAAACAACGCATTTCATATGAAATTCTGTTATGACAGGAGTTTAAAAAGCGAATCACGAAGCGATGAGTTTTTTAAAGAACGAGTGTCGCAACAGCCATATGAAATAAGTTGTATATAATATTTTTTATATTTTGCACTACGATACGCAAATGCGTTTTATAATGAAGATTTTTATAAGTGCAAAATATAAAAAATAATTTTGTATAACAGTAATACTTAAAATAATTAATTATTTAAAATGTTCCTTTTGTTTTTGTTTTTTTTTTAAATAGCTTTTATATCTAAAATACATGTTTTGCCAATTCACAACTTTCAGGGTGGGAAATAGTTTTAAGAAATATTCTATGGTGGTTAGATAGAAAAAAATACTTGACAAATTTTTCTTTCCCAGTAGGGCTTATTTAAATTCTTTTAGTTTGTTTAATGACAATGTTTGTCTCTTAAAAACGTTTTTTAAAAATTCACAATAATCATTTTTTTATAAGGCGCCTAAATAAGTATGCCTTTAAAAACTTACCGCGGAAATCTAACTGTATAACATCTAAATCGGCTATGACCATGGGTGGTTTAGATGCAGTTTTTTCGTAATCGTTAAACCACTCGCACCTTAACCTTTTAGCTTCGTCCCACACTTCGAGCAAATCTTTATCATATTGCACGACGACCGTATTTTCGTAAAATTGTCCGTGTAAATCGGGTTTAGTACCGCACCTCGCGTACGCTATTCGAAAAGAAAAAAACGTCTGCCCCGATGCTGGTGGTACGTACACACAGCGCGGATCACCGTGTTGACCCTTCGAGGATACGATACCCTCGAACGGTTGGGAAAAAGTCAAATGTACATCCATATGATCTTTGCCGCACATCACTTCCAGTGACTGGATGGATGGCATGCCTTCCGGTCTGTCCAGAGGCCATATGTCACCGGTGCTATGTGAGGCGTCAATAATCTGAAACAAACAAATTTACAATCAAACATTTATTACGTCAAAATCATATAATCAAGCAGTTATCCACTATATACCTGATCTGTAACAATTTCATTACTACTACTACTATTAGTAGGAGTGTATACGGTAAAGTAAAGTTGTAACATGATAAATGTTAACTAAAAACGTAGCATATTTAAATTAATTATATGGCTAACGCCAACACCATCTATTGCATAGAGTTCTTAATATGTTAATTCCCTTATTGTCATTGGTGTTACACACAGCATTGGAATATAAAATACCAAAGACACTACAAGTTAACTACAAATTTACCTCAAATTTGCCACTGAGTTACCAATGAATTACCGCTGATTGGTTCTACATTGGTGTACTGTTCACCAGACCAACCCTTCACTGGACCAGCCCTCTCCTGGATCAACCATTGGATCACAGATGTAAAAAAAAGATAAGTCGACTAACGTAAATAAATGCATTTATAATCTTATACAGCTGTCTGTACGTTTTTTCTTTATTTCTTAACCGTAATATCAAAATCATTGTCGTATCATAGTAATTATTTTTTGTTTGCGGAATATTACCTATGTAAATTTAATTTTTTTCAGACGCACCAAGAAAATCTCTTTATCTTTTATCGGTTGGTACATTTTTATTTAATTTTTTTTTTTTCATAGACAGTTTTTTCTGACATCTTTCTGTCATCTTATGATACTTATTTAAATAACTCAGCTTAAAACAACTTTCTTCAGTAGTATCATAAAAAATAAAAAGATTTCAGTGGCGCCCTTAATAATTTCTAAAAGAATTAAAACATGGTACTTGAGTCAGAGAAAATAAAATAATCCATCCTTAGCCATGGCATGTATATCTTTTTGTATTTGTGTGGATAAACCTATATATCTTATTGGCAAAACTATATTTTTTTATGAACTTTAAAGATCAAATTTAGACTAATACTTCTTTTATTCAAAATCACGTAATAAATATCACAAATTGACGCTCAACGCATAATAGCACAAAATTTTTTCGCAAAAATCTAAAACATGTCCATTTTTGATTTTAATATTCTACATCTTACAACAAAATTTCATCATATTAATGAATTTATCAGTTTTAGATAATTGGTAACGAGCTTATTTCGAAAAAGTATAATACTTGGGATCTAACGAACAGAATTTGAAAGATGTGCGCTTAAAAAATAATTTTTATTGATATCTAATAAAAGTAGAAAATAATTATTTTATTTTTTCTAATGATTAATTTAACAATATGAAAGTATTCCAGTAATAAATACATGACTTTATTTTAAATGTTCGAACTGTAGTCCTTGCTGTATTTGACAGCAACCTAAACGTTGAATAAATTCTTGTTGAACCTTTCTCAAAAAATATTGTTTATTTCTCTATTCGAATTCTTTGTTTTAATTCATGAATATTTCCTGGTTTCGTTTTATAAACATTTCTCAGATGGCCTTACATAAATTAACTCAACGGATTAAAGTGTGGCTACCCCCCTGGCCAATGAATATGTCCCCGTCTTCCAATCCATCGGTTGTAAACATTTCGTCGAGGCACCTCCCAACATCTAAGACATAATATGGAGGCGCACCATTCTGTTAAAACCATAATCTTTCAGGGTTAATTCTACTGGGGAATAAATTAATTAAATTAGATACAAGATATCCCCTTAAAAATTAAAGGTATGTTGACCGTCGAAAAAGCAGGATACAATGACCCTGTTTCTTACAATGCCAGTCCATACATTACCCTTTGAGGGTATTGTGTATGGTGTTCACGCATCCAGGCTGGGGTTTTTGTTTGGCCCAGTACCTCCAATTCTGATGGTATTTATTTTTTTCCTATATGCATATTTTATTTACATATTTATTTATTGTCTCTATATTTATAGAATTTTATTTATACATACTTGTCCACATAACTCTAAAATGTATCAAAAATTAACAATCTTGTAAACGAATTTAGGTACAAAACGCTCCGCACATGATTTGGTGCTAGCAAACTCGTCACAATTGAACAGACATTATCGTTATCGGCGAACCGAATATAAAAATACTAAAAAAAGGTGGCTAGCTGTCAGATCGCACAAATACGGTTGCGTAAAATCAGAGTTAAAAAAATTAAGAGGAAGCTAGAATTTCTTATAATACATCTGGAATAACTAACAATAGTTCGTTGCTACATGTCCCCGAACCAAAAGAAAGAGGTGTTCGGAGTACAATTAAAAAACATTGAAGTCGATCTAAGAAAGCAAAAAAATGGGTATGTTGTTCTTGGTAACTTTAAGGCCAAATTACCAGAAGTCGTTTATAGACATAATATGTTCAAATCAAAAGTTGGCACCACATATCACAGGATGGAGGGTGCTACAGCAGGAAACGCTAACGGAGCATAAGTAGAAATGTAAAAGTTGAAAAAGTAAAACAAAAAATAATGTTTAGAAAAAAACTAAGAGTAATTGCAGAGGAAATGAATAAATTAGGCGCAGAAGGAAAGGATAAAGCACTGAGGAAAATTTTTAAAGAAAGCACGAAAACAACAAAAGTCAGAGACGGAGCGATATATCGGTGGAACCAAAAAATTAATGAATAAAGAAAAAAATATAACGAGAGCAGAAGAAAGGTTATAAAGGCAAATAAAAAAAGAGCTACGATGGGAGAATAAGAAAAAACTAGAAGTAATGATAATAATAATAGTACCCCTACATTCCACCCCTTTAAGAGTGGACCTTCAGAAGTCACAGACTTGTGCGGAGGGAGGGACGGCTATTATTATTATTTGCCGTTGCGGTCCTGGCCGACTTACTGATGATTGGTGGTAGCATTTACTCCAGAGGTGAGGGAAAACCTAGAAAAACCCTGCCTACCACCTCAACGTTTAGCAAAACAAAAAAAGTGAAAAGAATTACAAAGGGAATTACAGAACGACATTCGGGGACCGGGCTACATAGTAATGAAACACCTTAAAGCATATACACCATACGATCTAACAATAAAAATGAAAAAAGAAAGAAATAGTTAAAAAACTATCTCCTCAGCACGGTGAACCATACAATCACGTCAAAGCAATTCAAAACAACGTGGAACTATTTACAGACGAGGAAATGAAAACGGCCTTGGATAAAGTTATAAATGAAAAAGCTCCCGGAGTAGATAACATCTCCTCAGAAGCAATTAAAAGGACTGGTACTTACTAAAGTAAATAGCTTTTTGAACTGATAAATTCCCTTTTAAGGTCTCAAGTATTTCCAAACCAGTGGAAAAAAGCAAAAATAGTGTTATTGTCGAAAGGCAGGACACAGGAAGTACAAGATAAAAAATGGAGACCATTCTGCCTTCTAAGCACTGTTAGTAAAATATACGAGTCTTTGGTCAAGGTGAGACTAGAGAGAGAAATTGAAAGAAGAAACGGCATTACCGGCTCTCAATATGGTTTTCGGAAGAGAAATATAGGCCATGATAGCTTTTGCTGTTAGAAACGTTTTTACTAGCCTAAGATGGCAAGAAGGCATAAATGTCCTCAAATAAGGCGAAGATCCCGAATATTTAATAAACATATTCGGAGGTTATCTTAGTGAAAGAACGTTGAAGATAGAAAAGGGGGGAAAATGCCAGTTTCGACCAGAGTTTCCCAAGGTTCGGTATTGGGACCTACTGTTTGGAACCTAGCATATGATGGAATCATAAAATATAAGTTGCCAAAAAATATAAAAGCTGTCGGATACGCAGATTACCTGGGCCTAATTATAACAGCTCAAAATAAAATGGAGCTTACGGAATCAGGTGAGTTAGCAAAATTGCACGTTAGGAAATAGATGTCGAGGAAAAATTTTATGCTGGCAGAGAATAAGACAGAGGCCATAATATTTAAAGGACCACGGAACAAAAAGGACGTAGTTTTTAAGGTAGGAAATAGTAAGTAAGTAAGTTAATTTTATTGTATATAAAAAGAAATATCTTGTTACAACGGTTCGGTATATATACAATTAACAATTTTTGATACACAACTAATATTGAAACTTAAATTTTCAAAATACGCAACACCGAAATAAAAATAAAAATTGTGTAAATATGATTTACAAATAACGTTTAAAAAACCTACTTGAACACGTCCTAGCACATTTGCGAAACGAAGGCTCCAGATTCCTGCACTGTAAGATAGAGATGATAACATAATGGACTCATACACTTTGATTTTAGACTTCCAACTTTTAATTTTAGAAGCCTAAATAATTTTTGAAACAGCTCCAGTGGCTTGGGTAGCTTTTAGAGCCGTTGTTTTAGACATTTCCAGAAATAAAGATGACCGTGAAAACTGAACTTCTATATTGGCAGCAATTTCTACATCTAAATATTGATTTAAATATTTCAACTTAAAACTATTTACATTTTAATACCCTCCTTTTGAAAATACTATAATTTTCGTTTTCTTACAGTTTACAGTAAGATAGCTGAATACTGTTCTATTGTTCTAGCTTCCGTGATAAATCTATTTCAGAGTCACTTATAATGAGAAGATCATCAGCATAGAGCAATAACATTACACTGTGATAAGCATCGATATTTAAACCCCCCAACCCATTTTCTTCAAAATATGCTTCTATATAAGAAATAAAGAAAATAAAATAGGACTTAGGGACTCACCCTGTAAGACACCTTTAGAAAGATCAAAAACTTTACTGTAGGAGTTTTTAGATTTAACTCAAATATTAGTTCTATCATACAAGTTTTTAATTAATCTTATAAATTTACCACTAACCCCACAGTTATACAATTTATTACACAGCAATGAGTGATTTACAGAATCAAATGCTCTTTTAAAATCTATAGATGCGACCCAAATCTTGTGACCCTTCAACCGAAGGTGAAGCTGCAGAATACTATTAAGTATAAAAATATTATCAAGACAACCACTTTTTTTTCGGAAATCGTTCTAAATTTCGGGTATAACATAATATCGCACCAAATTTCTAATCTATTCAACAATACGAGACTAAAAACTTGACTAATGCAATTCCTCTATAATTTTCTGGGTTATTAATATCACGTTTTTTGTGTAGCATGGTTATTATGGTTTCATGCTAAGATAGAAGGCGGGAAATATAAAGATAATCTTTAAGAAAACTCTTGAATACCTAGGTATAACCCTCGGTAAATACAGAAGTTTTGGTCCACATATATAGCAGCGGTAATAAAAGAGGCCGAAGAGAAAGCTGCCTCGCTAGAAAGGCTAATGCTCATCATTAGAGGGCCATCAGTAATAATAGGGTAATATTACGTGGAGTTATCCAATCGGTGCTTCTCGATGAAGCTGCAGTTAGTTTCCTAGCTGTACCGAGTTGTTGAGCAACCTAATATTGAATAAGTTACACGATTAAATTTTGCCTGATCCTTGGAGTGTAATTACTGGTGATAAGAGTTAGTTACGTCAACGGGAAATTATCAATTGCGCACAAACCAGCAGTAAAACTTGAGATAATCTGCCTTTTCGAATTTTACCTGAAAAAGGTCTGCATCGATTGCCTCCAAGTGAGACAGTACAGTGTCATTAGTTATCTACCTACGTGAGTGAGTGAGTACTAGCTGCTACCAGTGAAAAAATATGAGTTCTATAGTTTTCACGCGAAAAGAAAGCGAACGAGAGGGAAACTTAATTTTGGTAATAAATTATACTTTTCAAAAACATAAAGATATAATCAACGGGGTATCGTTTCGTTAGGTTAGGTTAGGTATAAACTCGTTTTAAATAAATGTGTTGTGTTCTAGGTACTAATTTTATGGATATTTTATTTATTTAACGTCAACCATATACGTGTATAATATAGTATTATTATGTATAATTAATAAAATTGATACATTTAATATGGTCAATATGAAAGAATCGTGAATTTGAAAATAACAGTACGTTTTCAAATTCTAATATGAAGGTAAGTATTTAGTTCGCAATCGATACACCTCATATCATCTTTGTTTTAAACCGGGGCGCAATCGATAACCGCGATTAGAAGCATTACTTAGGCAGGTAATAAAATGTGCGCAATCGACGGATGTCCACTTCAACATGACTCTTAAACAAAGCGTCAGTGCTAAAACAGTAGCTGTATTCTGGCTCAAAGAAACCAAAGAAAGCACGAATGAGCAAATTCAAAGTGAAAGCGATGATAATTAAATTTTGTTCTTTAACAGAAAATGGAGCACGCACAAGAGTTCGTTTTACCCGAAAACGGGTGGCTAATATCCACCCAGGGATTGCCAAAATGTAGCTATCACAATAATGAATGCTATAGCCCTCTTGAAACAGTTTTTTCTCTTCGAAAAAATTCCACTGTTGCCACAATTCTTTTTTTTGTTGTTGAAAAAATTTTTAAAACATGTGGACAAAGCTGTTTAAAAAAAGCAAAACACATAGAACAAAATAACAAAAAATATTAAAACAGTAGTACAAAAATATCTACAAGTAATAAAACATACAAAGAAATAAAACTTCACAATTTAAACTTAAATTTTGTTCTTTAACAGCAAAGGGAGCTCGTTCTACCCGAAAACGGGTGGCTAAAATTCATCCATGGATTGCCAAAACGTAGGTCTATCACAATAATGAATGCTATAGCCCTCTTAAAACAGTTTTTACTCTTCGAAAAAATTCCACTGTTGCCACAATTCTTATACTGGTCGGATATATCATCTTGTGGTGGTTTTAATCCCTAAGTAAAACAAGTCGTAAAAGAAATGCATTTTGAGTTCCTAAAAGACAATCAAACTTTGGCGTGTGTGGTGGCGGAAAGGGAGTATATTTGAAGGAAACACAATGATGGGCGCTAGTCTTTAAATTGACAAAAAAAGGTTAAAAAATACCAGACAGAGTTATATATATATATATAAATATATGAGGTTTTGTATTACGACAGTCGTCGTCTTCCGCTTCTCAACTTCCACAGCTTCCTGTCTGTCCAATCGTTTTCTTGGAGGCCTCTTAAATTCATAGCTTTATCCACATCTTGTTTCCATTCACCTTACGGTCTGTCACGTAGAGGTGCAACGAAATACTGCAAAAACTATCGAGGAATTACTCTACTTGATATAGTATTGAAGAGCAATAAGTGGATTGAAAATAACATTCAAAATGATATTGAAAATTAAGAATCATTCATACGGGTTTTAAAACTTTGGCTAAACCACTAACCACATTTGCACTTTCAGAAATTTTCTCGGAACTATTAAATAGAATAAACATATATATTGTAAGGAATATTATGATTTGAGATTATTTATTGATTTATTTATTTGAATGATTAATTGATTTGTATTACTTAAATGTAATATAGCAACAATATCTTCTTTTTCTCAGGGGTGTTTGGTTATGCAAATTTCCAGTTGGATTATTAGGTAGGTATTTGAATAAAATTTGATTAATTACAATTACAAATTTATTTTAAGTTAAATGAAAACAGTAATATTAAAAGTTTAATAATGAAACTAATTAGGAAAAATAAGAAAAAGAAAGGCCTTTTATTAACTATAAAACAACTTACTTGATGTTGAATTAAGTTAAATTAATCAATGTTATTTATGTAATGGCAAGTAAAATTATCGAAATACACTAATTATTGAATATCAAGTAAATTCCTTGGTTTTTAAATTATAAAACTTAACTAACTACTACAAAAAATTTCATAAGTTTACAACTTTATCTGACCTTGATGTAAAGTCCTGCTTCCTGATTGGTGGAAAAAGTCTGTATTCGCTCTATGAAAAACGGAAACGAACGAAATGATAGGTGGAATTTCCGACTTTGGTAAAATGTCGTGTTGTTAGACGATTGGTTTCTTGTGTAATATTATTGTTCTTTGTTCCTCCAAATTGATATAGTTCAGTCTTTGTTGGATTACAGTTCCTTTAATTTTATTAATAATAGTAAGTACTCTTATATTCTTCTTTTTCATCAACCGAAAATGTTTTAATTTCACTTTTTGATTAGATCTTAATGTCACTTTTTGGCACTTTATTTTACTTTTTGATTGTTTTACTTTATATTCTTAACGTCACTATTTAACACTTTGTTATAACTACTTTTAAAACTGTTCACTGTTTGTTCACTTTGTTCTATTTGACTGTTCACACTGACTGATCTTCTATCTCTGACTTCCAATAATATACCACCCTTACGACCTCAAGTCTTTTTATAGGTTTCAAACTTTCTAGGAACTTTCTGAATTACCATTTTCTAAGAACACGATATGGCATCCCTCTCTTTTTTATGTATGACTAGACATACTCACTTCGTCTATTGTCGTTCATTCCAGAACAATAAAGTAAAATATATCTGTCTCCTTTTTACACATTATATAATCAATTTTCGCGAAGTTTCTAGTAGGTTTTAAATAACATATTCATGTACAAGATATAATATTGATACATTACATAATAAAATTATTTCTAACTTAAAATTCTCTTACAAATAATGTTTTCAATACT
Organism: Ophraella communa; assembly: GCA_035357415.1. Classification (NCBI taxonomy): domain Eukaryota; kingdom Metazoa; phylum Arthropoda; class Insecta; order Coleoptera; family Chrysomelidae; genus Ophraella; species Ophraella communa. The sequence continues at coordinate 17,970,504 of CM068984.1, forward strand.
AGCATCTGAACATAACTTTATTGACTTTTATTGAGATACAAGCTGCTCATTATTAACCAAAGTAGCAAAATACAAGTACTACTTGATTAGAACTAAATCTCAATCCTTTTAACATAATTTGAGGTTAACTGACGCGAAGACAAAATGGAAACATATTTTGTAAACTTGAATCTCTTGGTTAAAATCAAATTCTATTTGTATGCATTCAAGTGTCCGTTGTTTTGTTTGTCTATTCACACTGTCATTTGAAATGTCGACATAGAATGTTTTAATATAAAATGATTGCGATTTATTAAAATTTCCTTGTACCGTTAAAGGTGTTTACCTGACCGTTGACCTAAGGCACCTGATCAACATAACGCTGTATTTTTTCTTTTTCTTAAACAGAATCGACAATCAATAAAACGTGTGCATTCTTGTACACATATTTCCGAAGGTTTTTAAAATTATACGTAGCCTCGAGCTTAAATATTTGAATAATTTCAACATTTCTTTACGGTTTACTCATTTTTTTTAATATAGGGAAGGAAATTTAAATGACAGCCAACGATCGATTTGTCTTGATACGGTCGAAGAGTCTATTTGTCTTCTGGCGTGTCCAATATTTTGTTCTGGATAAATTTAATGCCTTTTTTAGAATTTATTTTTATAGCACATAAAAAAGTTAAAACCATAAAAAGAAATGTCTTTATGTCTTTATTTGTTTTATCTTCGAATAACGGGAAACAGCTTTGGAGAAAGTGTAAAAGTAAATCGTTAATGTTTTTATTTTCACTTTACTTATCTCACAAAAATAAGTAATTTCTTATCGTTTATTACACTGTTCGGCTCATTTTCTAACAGTTACTTTCATTAAAATCGTAATATTACAACTGTTTTATTTGGGAAATTATAAATTTTATGGAAAGGTTCTTTCTAGAAAATAAATTTTAAGAGAACACTGTGGAAAAAACAAATGGAATAAATTCATTATTTCGGTTACTGTACAAATTTATAGAAAATCCCGAAACACGTCAAATTTACATCATAAATTGACATTCATTAAAGCAAAAAATTTGAGCCCTACCTTCAACCCCCTTTGGATGACAGCTCCAACTCCCAACTTTTTAAATGGGATTTATTGTTTGGTCTCTTCATTCTCTATCCAAAAATGTTATTGTTTTTAAATTTATTGCAAAAATTGACATAAAAAAAATAAAATCATGTTATTACCGACATTCGCAAGAGTACCAACACTACTAATTTATTTCTACTTTCAGTCTTTATAATAAGACAGTAAGTATATAAGCAAAAAAATATCAGTGTTCTTTTTTAATATCAATTAAAAAAAAAAACTATAAAAAACTATCATAGCAATGTTAGTTTGTTTATAGCGCCTAAGCATATTATAATTGTCGTTTGAATTTATAAAAATAGTTAGGTTAACAGAAATGCATAAATTAACAGTTAGATGATTGGTTACGGAGTACCCGCCTATTTCATGAAAATTTTCCGAATTTGCCGCCTATATCCCAATGTACACATACATTGAGTAAACAAGCATCCACAACATTTAATGTCAGCCATACATCGATTCTAAACATATTGATAGAATAAATGCATCCCTATAAAATAATACCGACTCAGAAACTCATGGAAGACGATTTTGATAGGAAAAGAAATTTTTGCGAACAAATGATGGAAATGTTGAAAAACAATACCATCCAATTAGAAAACGTTATGTTTTCTATGATGATGATTTCAATGTTTTCTGATGAGTGCACTTTTTCCATTAACGGTCATGCTACTGGTAAATGGAAAATCCTCACTGGATGAGAGAGGACCATACAAAATACCCTCAAAAGGTTAATGTTAATTAAAGGTTAATTAATATGTGAACTGACTATAAATTAGCAGCAAAAAAATATTCACTGACAATAAACGTCACTTACCAGCAATCATTTTCTGACCAAAAACACATTTCCTTCCGATACTTTCAACTATTCAATTGTGTTTTTCCCGAAAACAGGTAAACATATCGTGCTTAAACAAGATTACCAATATCATGTAGATATTTTATTAGAACAACATGTATCTTAATCTAAAGTCCAACATCAACCGTGATTTGGTGATCTTTATAACCACGTTTCTATAGGTACATTTCCACGTTTTTATCATTAAAAATACACCGTGTTTTCTGAACATACCTTGTATTACAAAATAACATTTTTTTATTATAAACTAAATTACACGTTTAAAAAGCATAAATGAAATAAGTAATAATAAAAAAATGTTCAAAGTTGACTCTCAGAGAAAAAGCTGAATGTGTAAGAATGAAATACTCACTATTATAACCAATTAAACGTTTCTTCGTATTTCTAAAAAGTTTAGAAATGATAATGGTTCTAATTATGTTGCTAACAATTGCAAGAAAATATAAGTATAAGACGTATTTAGGGAAAAGGCGAATATTATTCAGCGCCAGGAAACTAGGTACCCAATTGTAATAAAGGGTAAAGTTTAATGAAGAAGAAAGACCAGTAAATGAAAAATTTATAAGCACAGTAGGTAACAACCATAGACCTAATTTCAGAAGAGACGGAACAATTTATTTTTTTACTTGCTCACACATTACCTACCTGTTTCTGGTCGACTGGAATTTGTTGTGCTATGATGTTGCCTACTCTCCATTTAATGTAAGAGACTTGTGATTGTTATTGAATCATCTATAGATGATTCAATATTAGAAACGTCACTATCGCCATTATATCTAAACAAACTTTTGCCTTATTTTAGTTAATTTGCATTAAAGATTTTTATATTACCTATGTGTTTTCATGTACTTTCTTGTTTATGAGTTATTATAGTGCTAAATAGACACATTATTATTGTTAAGAAATATTTCGAGTCGTATTTAAAAAACTTTTATTTTGTTTTAAATAAAAAAGTTCGCTTTTGAGGTTAAGTGATATTATTCTTACCTTAGACCAAAATAAAACTTCTTTAAATATAATTCAACTATTCTTTAATGATAAAAATGTGTTTGGTATTCTTTGTCATACTCATGTATACTCTATTGTAATCATTGCGAGAAAGCAATTTTAAGAATGGAACAATGCGTCTCCTCTGATAATAGGTCTATGGTAAAAACTTATTGTAAGGTAAAAGAAATTAGAACATTAAACAAAGAACTATTGAACGAAACTATGTTTTAAAAAAAAATAACTTTTTTAGTTTAATGGCAGCTGTTTCGATATACTTTCATATTAAAGTTACATTTTGTTTTATAAGATGTTCATTAAGTATTGTTAAGTAGTGTTACTATGAAGAATTGCAGACAAATAAAAAACTTCAGATATTTTGATATTGATATTTTTTTATAATTATTTTTATAATTAGGAAAAATTAAATAAGCTTTAAAAATAACTCTGGAATCCCTTGGGATGTTGTGTTTACTGTATAAATGGAGAAGAAAATTGCCAATAATTTTTAATGAAAAAACAATTCAAAAATGGAAAATAAACAAAAAGATGTACAAATTAACTTTAAGGGTAGTCTTTGGTATATAAACAAAGGAAAAATAATTTAAAATCACTTCTGGAAACATTTTCTCTATTTACAGAAAACTACACGCAGTTACATTTGTCAATTGTAGAAATTACTTAGACTCTTATAGTTTATTTGTTTGGAGTTGGCAGCTAAGAAAAGTCATTAAATCGTAAAATGTTGTAAACAAGACCCTAAATCATCATATTTTAATCTTCTTAGGTAAGGGATAAGTAGTCATAGTACGATATTTAGAATATTTTGTTAATAGATTTTAACGAGAATAATTGTGGTCGTTAGGGGTGTTAAGGGATTAAGGTAACCCTATGTGAATAATTGAAAAAACAGGTATGTTATTAGTCTATAAATTGAGTATTTGTTTATATCCTAATACTTAAAAATATACGTACTCGTTAGTGGTGGTGGTTTATATTGTGATCTATATTTTGATTATTTTACTCAAAGAACATTTTCGTTTTGTTCCAGTACAAGTGGCTCATTTAAAACAAAGTGCATTTTCTCATAGAGAAAAAACTATTGTTTTAAATGTTCATGATACACTAATATATCAGCAGCTGTTCGTAATGTGGTGACTAGGTGTTCCAATATGAGCGGTGTTAGTGAACGAAGTATTTATCGATTTTTAAGTGAGAGAAAACGGGGAAATGTTAGTGAACCAAAACCAAAAAAACACGTAGGAAAAAAAGTCCATTATGATCGATAACTTTAATAGAGATATAATTAGAAGACAAGTCCATTCTATGTACTTAAATCAACAGATTCCGACTTTGCACAAAGTAATGACTGTTATAGCAGAAGTAGATACGATTCCCAAATTTGGACGAAATACGTTATGGAACTCCTTAAAGAAATTGGTTTAAAGTGTGAGTCGCATGAAATAAATTTTTGAATGAGACAGAAGAAATTATTTGCTGGAGAACACAATACTTAAGAAGTATTAAAAAGTTTCGGAGCCAGGGAAGAACTATCTTTTATTTAGATGAAACATGGTTGAATGAAGGGCACACTGTTTCTAATGCATGAATGGACACCAAAATTTTAAATTCCCGTCAGGCATTTTTGGAGGGTTTTCAACAGGATTAAATGATTAAATTCCTCGAGGAAAAGGTCGCAAACTAATAATCGCACACATAGGCAGTGAACATGGTTTTGTAGAAAATGGGTTATTAGACTTTGTATCAAAGTCAATCAAAGATTACCACGAGGAAATGACTGATGTTTTTGAAGATTATTTTTCCCAGCTATTGGACTTTTTGCCAAGTGCTGCAGTGGTTATCTTAGATAATGCCAGTTATTATTTAAAACTGGTAGAAAAGTTACCAACGACGTCATGAAAAAAAGGAGATATTAAAGAGTGACTCCAGAGCAAGAATATATCTTTTGACCACACCATGCTGAAAACGGAATTACTGCAAATTGCAAAGCGCCACAAATTACAATATCACTATATACTATAACCTATCACTTAAACATTATAAAATAATATGGGCACAGGTAAAAGGTGAGGTGGAAAGAAACAATACAATTTTTAAATTTAATGATGCTAGACAACTTTTAATAAATTCTTTTGGAAACTTAACACGGGAAAATTGGACCAATGCCATAAAGCAAGTGAAGAAGGAAGAAGAACGATTGTAGCGTGTTGCTATCAATATTGAATAACTGTTCGAACCCATTCAAATTCCTATTGGACCAGACAACCAAACTTTCCCAGAAGCCCAGAACTTGGAAAATAAATAAAGAATAAATTTACAAAAGAATAATCCATAGTAAATATTTCGTTTTAAAATATACGAGTGGGTCCAAAAATTTGAGTGAGTAATATACATGTATGTTAATATAAATGCATACACAATAAAAACCAATAAAGTATGTATTATTTGTAACTGCCTTTCTTTAGACTCTCTACAACACTTATTTTTTTGTCTCAATAATAATTAATGAAGCTAAATCACACATTTTCTATCAAATATATGACAAAATATAAAGGTAAAATCTAAAAGTTAGGTCTTTCATTGCAAAAAAATATCACCTAACTCTTGTCGAAATATGTAATCCAAACCTAATCTGCTATAAACTTTATTATTAAAATATTGTACTAGCTATTGTACTAGCTAATTAAGTTTGTTCCAATACAAAAAATAACCGTTCTTGCGACGGTGACGCGCATGTGCAATAGCAAAAATGCGTGGCTAGCACGAGAGAACGGTTTAGCGAACTATAAGGTTCGTTCCAACCACGAGTAAATTTTGGTAATGTTACTAATATACGAGTACATGCTCAGTTGAAAAAAATCGTTCTAACCACCTGAAATTACTGGTTCAGATCTCTCAATTACTATCAGTTCTCTGTTTCATCTTGTTTGCGGACTAGTAAAATTACCGTTCAAACGATTCTTGCTCGAAATTAATAAACATGCGCAATGATAACATTTTCTTTTTATACAATCAAATTTGTTTTTCATGTAAAGTTTAAATAGATTATGGAAGTACCCTTTTACTTTTTAGTTTTTGAACTGTTTTATTTATTTATTTATTTATTTATTTATTTATTTATTTATTTATTTATTTATTGCCCAACAGAAAAAATCCATTTACAGGACAACATAATTAGATTACAAAAAACTAAAAACAAAATTGTTACAACAATACTAAAAAGATAGAAAAAATTGAATACATATACAGCGAATAGAAGTAATATAATACTCTAAGTATACCTTAATGTTAATAGCTAATACAAATATATAAAAAAAAGAATTTTAAAAGTAAATGAAATGACACAAAATAAAGTAGTGGCATGTTATGCAAGTAATAAGTTCAAATAAAAGTTTTGATAGGATTTAGCCAGTAGACTATTTAAAGAATGGAAATTTATGTCACAATCAACTGAAAGTTGGTTATAGTTCTTACAAATTCTAAACATAGGTGAATTATATAGGATATTGGTTCTTGCAGTGTCAGTATAAAATAGATTATATTGTCGTGAGTTAACTCTGGAAACCAAAAATTTAATTTTTTAAATGTAGCAAATTTGGTGCGTCGATACCATTATGCAGTCGCTTATATAGAAAAGTTAAATCCCCATTTATACGTCTAATTTCCAAAAAATCGATATTAAATCGATGCACCAATATAGCTTGATCAATTCCTCTTTCAGGATAGACTCCATCTATTCTACTAGCCAGAAATTTAAGAAACATACGTTGAACTTTTTCAGGAGAATCAACGTAAATTTGGTAGTGTGGGCTCCAAACTATAGATGCATATTCTAATTTGGATCTTACCAGCATAAAATATAATGATTTTAATGCAGCAAAATTCATAAATGTTCGACAATTTCTAATTATGAACCCCAAAGACCTGGTAGCCAGTGATACAACATTGTTTATATGTTCAACAAATTTTAATTCGGAATCTGAGTTGTTCTACTTAAATCGAAGTTATTGATTTTATAATTATATGTAATTGGCTAGTAAATGTGCAAACCTTACATTTGGCGGGATTAAGAAATAGTTTATTATTTTCACACAATAATTTTATTTAATTCTAACTGGAGAAGCAAACAATCATCCTCTGTATTAACCACTTTGTATATTTTCAAATCATCCGCAAAAAGTAGGTGTTGTGTATGTAATAAGCTAGAGAGATCGTTTATAAATAGTAGAAAGAGCAAGGGTCCCAAATTGGATCCTTGTGGTACACCGGATGTTTGACAGTAAATTCTTGATGAATGGCCGTTATAAGCAACAAATTGCATTCTATTATCTAAATAAGACGTAATTAATTTAGTAAGAGAGCTGCTGAAGCCAAAGTTACTCAGTTTTTGTATTAGTACGGTATGATTAATTTTATCAAAAGCCTTTGTAAAATCAGTGTATATCACATCAACTTGTTTCTTATCATCAATTGCCTCAGCAATGTATTGTGTAATTTCGACTAGATTGGAAGCTGTAGATCTTCGACGCATGAAACCGTGTTGTGCTGAAGAAATAGAATTTTTTAATTGATTATAGATTTGATTATACATCGACGTCTCCAATACTTTGGTAAAGTTATTTAAAATTGATATAGGCCTATAATTATCTATTTTCCCGCTTTCTCCACATTTTAGAACTGGACAGATCCTTGCCACTTTCCAAATATCTGAAAATGTAGATTTTCGAATAATAAGTTTAAAAATTGTATGTAATGGTTTTACAAATACTTGGGTACAGTCTCTTATAAAAAAACTAGGAAGTTTGTCACTTTCAGATGTAAATTTCTTCGAAAGCTTGTTCATTGCAGTCAGAATATTTTCCTCAGACAGTTGAGAAATAGTACAAAGTGGACTGTTAATAATATTAGGATAAGCAGATGCAGGTTGTGTACGAACGTAAACACTCTCAAAATAATCTGCAAATCCCTCCACAACCGAATCCGGCTCATCAAAAATGTTACCATCAAAAGATACTTTTCCTGGAATTCTAGTACTACCTTTCTTTTTTTGAATATATGACCAAAAATATTTTGGATCAGTAAGTATACTGTCTTCAACAGAATGTAAATAAGTATTGTATGCTTGTTTTATTTAAACTTTAATGATTTTTTTTTTCTTGAAAATTCGTTGTAATAGTACTGAGAATTAAATCTGACATAGCGATTATGGTAAAATTCTTTCATTTTAACATTACGAATTATTGTTGGAGTATACCAAGTTGGATATTTTCTATTAGATGGCTTATATTTTGGAACATATTTGTCTAAAATTTTTTGATAAAATGCTTCACATATTTTATTTACATCCTCAATTTCATTCAAGAATGTCCAGTTAATATAGGATAAAGCATTGTAGAGACCAGGAAAAAACGCCTTTTTAAAATTGTACGACTGAGAATGAGGATTGTTTTTAAAATTATCAGAACCTGAATACGCAACAGTAAGCGTAACATTCAAAGAAGGATGATATGCATCCTCTCTATTAATAAGAGGTGAATAATCTCGGGTTGTGATTGACTTAAGGCTTTCGGTAACAATAACAAGATCCAATATCCTATCTGACAAATTCTTTACAGAGTTAGATTGAACACCATCAATGAAATCTAAAAAATTATAAATAACTCTGCAACGAAATTCATCAAGATTCTTTAATATATAACTAGAAGCGTTAAAATCGCCCAAAATAATAACATTTCTTTGACAAACTATGACCTGACCAAGTTGATCTAAAAACTGCTCATATTCATTATTAGAAATTTGCGGAGATATATAAAGTACATAAATAATAATTGAATGATGTGACATGTTGAATTTTACTCCTATCAATTCAATATTAACAAATTGATCATAAAAATAGTCAAGATTTATAGTTTCCACTGTATATTCACTCTTGTAAGCTAATAACACCCCCCCACCTTTTGACTTGTTAGATCTTAATAGGTTACGATCCTTACGATAAACACTATAGCTGGATGGGAAAAGTTCAGAACTTAAGACATCATTAGTTAACCAGGTTTCCGCTAAACCAATGAAATCGTAATCCATCACAGACACTGAAGAATAAAGTTCGTTTACCTTAGTATTGAGTCCTCTCACATTCTGGAAGTAACAAGCGTAGGATTTTCTGTTGGGTTTCATTAGTTTTCCTGAGTTACAATTTTAGGAATTCCTTTGATATATTTTATTTTTAAATTTGTCTCACCCCTCTTTAAACGTTCATCTAATTATTTTTTAACCTTTTTATAAACTTCTATTTGCTTGGGTGTATGATCCAATGAGATGTTAATACCAGAGAATGCTTTATTGGATTTTGGTTCATATGCATTTCGAAGAAATAGGTGTGGTTCACTCTCATTAGACAACGTTAGTTTAATAGGTCTAGGCCTATTTTTGGTTGCATCAAACTTCCCCAGTCTAACAGGTTTTGGTACATTAACAGTACTAAAAGTTAAAAAATAAAAAAAAAATTAAAAATTAAAAAATAAAAAATATTGTCTAAGTCATTATAATCTGATGACGGATTTTCATACATATTTAAAAAGTTGTGTGCATATGCCATGGTAAACTAGTTCAAAATACGTTTCAATCGTTTGATAGAAGATTACCAGAAACTGTACTAATTTCACTTACGCATGCGCATTAAACAATTCAATTACTGGTTACGAAGCTGTAATTGTTTTGTTCCAACTCGATTTGGTATCGTTATGGGACCGGTTCAGAAACGATTATTTCGATCCTCGACTGAAAGCAATTATCAAGGGAACTGACTTGCGCAGAACATATATTCTAATCTAGTTAGGTAACTTGGCTTGATTTGTTGTTTCTGCATTCGTTGAGTTTTGCGGTGGCGAACTTATTTAAAACTAAATAATAGTACTAAAAATACTTCTTTTTATACATTAACCGTATGTCATTTATAATTTACCACTACCTACGTTGTGTTTGATACGTTCCAGTGATTTGAGCCATATATTACTTATTTTGGAACCGTTATTAGAACGGTAATCCTTAAGAACGATTTCGAAAACGATTCTGGAACGATTACAATTTGTCTGTTGGAACAAACCTAATGTTTGTCAACCTTGTTAATGTATCCTTTTGGGAAAGACAATAAATATCTCTCTATGTACCTATCAAATCAATACCTAATTTTTGGATTCTTTTGAAGTTCTTGTTGCAAAAGCTTTCACTTAAAATCAGGTAAGAAGAGAGAGCTAAATAAAAATAACCTAATATCTAAATATCAATTAACAATAATTGATCGGTCACAATAGAAATCTGTTAAATAAATAAATAAATACACACAAACAAAAATGAAAAAGAATGATTTAAATGTAAACATTCATACATAAACATATCACTTTTAAATCAATCTTAATTAGGTACTACTTACTAGCTAAAAAATAATTATGAAATACTTCTTACTACATATTACATGTCATTCAGAAGTCTAAGATATATCACAAAATTCAGCTACTTTATAGTAAGGTCTCTCTTGAAGGTATGCTTTAGTCAATTTGCGGAATTTAATATAAGGACTGAAAGAATTCACTTTTTGTAAAAGATAAAAGATAAAGATTGTCCGTTATTTCTCCGAAAAAAATTTAAATTTATTACAATAAGTGTTTGCTTTGAAAATATATCATCGGTTACTAATTTAAGTAAAAAAGACATTTAAATTCAAGTATACCCACCTAAAATGTACACGAATGATTATAGTGCCGTTACTTGGGCTTTACCTATTTACACACATATTAACATGCAATGGCACGTATAGTAATTAATAGTGTGGGAATATTTTGAATCTCTTAATAACTGTTGAAGTATCATTGTGACGGTTTGTGTTAAAGTTCAAGATAATATAAGAAAATATGCACATTTCTTTTATGCAATTCAATGTTTAACACTATAGTATATACTGTAAATATTATCTAGGTTAATAAATAAGTGAAAAGAAAAAAATTAATATTTTAGCAAAATTTTTAGAATAGAGACTAAAATTATAATACATTACGTACAAAGAAGCCTATTGTCCACGAGCGAAAACTGGTAGTCGAGAGGGATAATTCACAACTTAGGACAGAAAAAAGCTCAATATATATAAAACCTCACAACTCTTTGGTACCTCATGAATTAACTTAAAATTTAAACAGAACCAAAATTTAGATTTTCTTGAATAACTTGAAAGTAAAAGACTAGCAGATCAACAATTTAAAGTTGTTAATGAACAAGTAAATCTTGGATGTTGTCCACTACTATTAAACTGTTTACTGGTTAGCAGGTACAATTTTACTACTTGCTGGACCTACACCAAACGCTACCAGTCAACACTAGATCAAAACCTGCGAATGAAATAAATGCTGGTTTAATGACATATTATAATTTATGAAGTGAAAAGTTGATAACGATTTCTCTCCCGAAGGAAAAACGAAAAATGTACATTACAATGCATTAAAATAATTATTAAATTATTAGACAATATTGATTGCAAAAAATATGCCGGTACGATCTTCGCCGGCTCAGCTAGTTTCTAATAAACCTGAAACATCTTTATTAATGTCTAAAGCAACTATTTTAAAAATACTAGTCATTAGCATCATTATAATAATATCGTCTTCAAACTTTTTATTTTGTTTGAAGTATGTTGTTATAAATGCAGAAATTATGTATTTAATGTTTTATCATTTTGTCTAAATTGCTTTATCAATTTACTGTTGGGATTTATAATTTACCATAAACTTTTATTAACCTCCTCTAACGTATATTATGATTTCTTGCTTTAAAGCTGAGAGAAAATATTTTTAAAGCGAATAATTAATATTTCAGGATATTTTGTCGGTAAATTGAATATGATGAAAATCTCTCGAAAAAAATACATATAATTCTAACTAGTTTCTGACTAGTAATTAAGCCCGTTAAAGAGTTATAAAAGGTTTTAGTTGTAACAAATTTAGACGTAGTTAAATGGAAAACATACCTTCACTCCGACTCAAGTGAAAAAATAGTATTAAAGTTTTTATTGGGAAAATCCCTACAATGGTATTTAAACAGTCAAAATATCTAAGCAGTATGTAATCAATTAATCTAAAGTAGTTTCGATATTGCTTATAGAGAAAAATTGGTGGTATTTATCAAATTATTGCATGAAAAGTGGGATTTATGAGAAAAAAGTTATCAACAGCACTCATTGTGAACAAATATTTGAAATGGTGCTTACACACAAGAAAAAATATTTATTATTGAGTATTATTTCCGCTCATACGGGAATGGACGATCAAATGGACCTATATTGATAATGGTTGCCAATTAATTGTTAAGAGTCGTTGCAAAATTTCTAACAGGAAACGTTCTAACTCAACGCAAAAGCTGTAATGGTCCTCCAGTTACCGTGACAACAAATGCGAATCAAAGAAGGCTATTTCAACAGGTGTTAGAATCACCAAAAATTTTAATCTCAGACAATTCTGTCGTGCCAGAAACATACAGTTGAATACCCAATGGTTCCAACAGGATGGGTCTACTTGTCGGCGTAATTTCCGGTAATACGAATTTTCCTGACCCCTCTCATTCACCTTCTCTAACGACTATTGATGATTACATATGGTGTATGCTGAAAGAACCAATTTTTCCAGAAATACCACCGGCAACTATTGATGATCTCCGAGAATAAATTTTGAACTTTCTCAGAAGAATACGTATTTTTAATAACATGCTAAGCCATATTGTTAATCGTTATGAGTAATGCTTGGAATGCAATGACGAGCACTTTGAACACATTTTGTATAGAAGCAAAACTTAAAATTCGCATTGTTTGAAATGTTATTTAATTTTTCCTGTTTAATAAAGCTTTAGTTGTTCAGTGTCGTTTGTTTTGGCGCATGCTGTTTCATTATGGTTGTGTAAATTTATTTGCTTCTTAAATTTACCACACCTACCAACTAAAAATAGTGCGGTTTTGTCACGCTTTACTCAATAAAAATTATATTTTTTTGTTAAAATAATTTATTAAATAAATATCCATTATATCGCTTTTTAGTTTGAGACGGTATATGTATATGTATATGTATATGTATATGTATATGTATATGTATATGTATATGTATATGTATATGTATATGTATATGTATATGTATATGTATATGTATATGTATATGTATATGTATATGTATATGTATATGTATATGTATATGTATATGTATATGTATATGTATATGTATATGTATATGTATATGTATATGTATTTTAACATTTTTTTAGTTCATAAGAATTATTTTCTTCAGTGATTGTGATAAAAAAAATTAAGGTATTTTATTTTCTTAAAATTTAATGTAAGGTACAGTCATGAACAAAAGTTGTTTTATAAGTTTGCCAAATATTGGAAAATTCTGAAAAATGAAGTAAATGCAAAATTAATTTGATTTTTTTACAAGCTTGATACCAAAACTAAAATTATGAAAAATAAATTTTGCATTTAAATAATTTAGTTTCTTAGATATTGAAAGACATTAATTTAGTAGATACATCACTGACTCTTGCTTCCGATTGTATCGACAAATTATTCTTAATGTAAATTACCTTTCCTAAAATAAATTGCTTATTTGCTTAATATTTTTACATTCTACATAAATGGTTTTATCAATTTAGTGTTGGTGTTTACAATTTATTTATGCAGTATACCTGAACAAAGTCACCAAATTGATATTCACTACTACTACACAATTCTCCTGACGGAGTTAAAGAAAAACAATGCAGTAAATATCAAAAATTTAAAAATATATAAACCTGAGTAAATGAAAATAAATTTATGATATTTAACAGCAACCCCACAATGGCACTTCAATATAAGTTTAAATCTGAAGTTAAGACAACCCATGGTTAAATTCGTATTCCGTTGACACAATCTGTACTACCAAGAGCAAACATAGAAAGGCAACTCTTGACAATCGCAAAATGGACATATTTTGAGAGGAGATAACTATTGTCTTCTCTTTTCATTTTTCCTGTGCTATCTGATGCCAAGCTTTACCCACCCTATGTTTGATGTCATTCAGCCAGAACTTCTTTTATGTAGTCCTGGTCTCCATTGTAATATTCGTTTTGTCCACCTTGATTTATTTTGACGGGTGATATGTCCTACCCAGCTCCACTTCAACTGAGCTATACGTGCTATGATATCTATAGCTTTAGTCCTTTGCCTAATATCTGTGTTTTTAATATGATCTCTAAGACTTATTCCTAACACGAATCGCTCTATAACGATGTGTTGTTCTCAATGTATTGGCTGATTTTATGGTATGTGTAGTTGTTTCCATGCGGTAAGTCATAACGCGGAGCATACAGGTATTGAACACTTTTCTCTTCAAATTAATTGGAATATTTTTATTCTTCAGCACATATGAAAGTTTGCCTGTAGCTGACCATGTTTGTCGTACTCGTCTGTTAATTTCAGCGGTTTGATTGTGTTTACCCAATTTAATATTGTGTCACAGGCAGACATAATCTTCAACCTTTTCTACTGCCCGATTGCCGAGACATATGGCAATATTATCTACTGAAGCTATGATTTTTGTTTTGCTTAGGTTCATGGTTAACCCCATTTTTTTCTGATGTCATTTCACTTCCAAGGTTTCCTGCAATTCACCGACATCCTGATTAATGAGCCCTACAGCATCCGTAAAGCGCAGATTATAACTTTTCTGTCCCATTATAGTGTCTTGAAAGCATCTACTACAGTTCAAACTAAGGGCTCGAATAGACGAGCCACTTTGTCGCGTCACACTATGGTGACATATATAAATTGAGTCAATTTATATTGAGTTGTAGAAACTCAACAGAAACGATTTTATAAATTGATTAATACTGTTAATAATAAAGAGAGTATGATTTATTGCTTTTAACATTGTTATGTCCAAATTGCTTTATCATTTAACAATTGACTAGGTTATTTATTATTTACTCAATTAGATCAGGGGTATTCTTTTGAAAAATAATCTGCATCCGTTAAGAATTAAATTGTTTGACGAGCAAATCAAGAATGGCGGTAAACGATATATAGACAAAACGTTACGATGTATATACGTGTAGTAATCGGTGGGAATGTGAACATGGTATGGGTGCGCATATACCATCGAAGATGTTAAAGAAACGGGTTAAGAACCCGCCGGCTACCGCGCCCGATTTGCCCGCCTCTGGGGGGCAGTCGATGACGGCGAGAAACGATTGATGTTGAAGATGATAATGACACTGATTATCATCGATATCACCGCTAAATTTTATATAAGTACAAGCGTTAAAAATCCAAACATAAATTGTGTGATTATTTTGTCAAAAATGTCGTTATTCTTCTTCAGAATGCCAATAAAGGTATGTCATGAACTAAAATTTTACTGTTATACCAGTATATATTCAAATCAAAATAAAATTTCGTACTTTTCTAAATACTTCTAGTACTTTAATTGGCTTTAGAGTATCCATTGACCATTACGAGCATGTTAAATTAGTAATGCTTGAAGAATTCGGTTTTCCAATGAGTGATAAACATTAAGAAACGCCGAAAGAATGATTACAGTTAAGTAAACTTAACTTTGAATTTAGTTAAAAATGAATCACCACCTGAACATCTAGTATATTGTTTTAAGAGTACACACGCAGATGATAAACTGACCTCAATGCCTGTAAAATCAATTTATTATAAGTATTCACAAACGGTTTAAATATTTATTTGCCAAAGTATTGACCATTTTTTTATTAGAATTGTTCAATAAAATCACAATCTATTAGAATAACGGTGACATCGTCATTTTGACAACGGGATTCTTTTGTTTTCTTTTGTTTAAGTTTTAACAGCGCCAAATTAAATTAAAATTTTTATAAGGATTAAACACTAGAAAGGACTATTTGCCAAATATATAGAGCAGTGCAGATGCATTTAAAAAAGACGAAAAATGAAAAAAGTTATAATAGAATAAGGCCTGTAATAATAATACAAACCTTACATAATATACAGTCTGTTCGGTGTATCCATTCCCATACGTCACGATGCATATGCATACGAATTAAATCAAAAGATCAAGTAAGGCTGAGACAATATTTAATGTTAATATAATAAATTGACTAACATTTCAATGGGCGTTTAGTTCATATTATTATAATGATATTTTAATTTCTAAAAACTTATAAATTAACTAAAATAATATTTAAACCCACATCAAAATTAACCTACAGCAACTGTTTTTTAAGAAATATATAAATTTATGGCACAAATGCGAGAATTAAAAGCATACATTTCAAAATAGATTATACCATTGTATGGAAGTGAATGGTACTCATTTTGAACACTTATTGTAACTTCATAATAAATAGCACAGTTAAAAAGATTAAAGAGTTTGAACTGTTGTACAACCCATTTTATTACAGGCAAATAAGGTGAAAGTAAAAAATAATTAAAATTTGGGCTATTAAAAGAAAAATTGTTCATCTCATAAACTAACCACTTTAACCTACATTTTTGAAATCAGCTCAAAGAGGAGTAGGTATCCAAATTTTACATAAAAAATATGAGAAGTAATTAAAAAAAGAGGATGCTGCTAGGGATGAGGGGGTGGCTTTTCCAGTAAGTTTACATAAGCCGTAATGCTTGCCCCTTCCAACATAAATTGACGTGTTTTTGGATTTTTCCTAAATACCAGTATTACAAAAGTTATTATAGGTGGATACTTTATATATTATTAAAATGTATTCCTTATTTTGTCCCAGGACAAATGGTCTAGTTTTGGGGTTTTGGTTTCTTTGAAAATTAAAGGGATAAAATGTAATAAGTAATTCGTAAATAGTATATAAAGGATTTAATCAATAAAATTAATGCTACAATATTTTGTTAGTGATGAAATAGGAAGTTATCGCTAACACTTGCTTAAGGTTATACTTTTTATTATTTATATAAGGCAAAAAGAGTTATCGCCACAGCATTTCTGTAAAATAATAAGTTGACAGTTGCCACTTACCAGTGGCAAGACAAAATTTGTTGTTTTTCTCACCAAAAAATGTTGTCCCTGTTATTACGCTCTTAAATTTTATAAAAATTTATATTGTAACTTTACTTTGCGTTGGTAAAAAACATTATTACTTAATTTCAATTACTATCTTAACTAGCTCCAATAACTTAGACATTATTGATCTTTATAAATCTTATTTAAGCTACAATTAATTTATTTCTTAAAATATACACACACTTTACAGAAAAAGAAAAAATGAAGATATTGTCACTAATTTTATTTATAACTAATTTTATTTATATAAAACAAATCTTATTTCTTCTCGGGATCGGGAACTAGTTAGCCAAACATTAAATTATTTGAAAATTTCTAAAACATTATCGGATTTGTTTCAAGGCGAAAAATACTGTACATTAGCTATGGTCGTCTTGGGAATTAATATGCTTCTAGATAAACTGGAGTCCTGGGCTTTTGACATCTATAATTTCCCAAATAGAAATTAAACTGACGAACAAGTTATAAAAGCTCTTCAAGCAGCAACGGATAAAATCGTCAAATACTATTCGTAAACCAATTATATATACTGGGTCGTATTATTATTGGATCAACGACATAAGACGAAGACATGCAACTTTACAAATTGGGGAAGAGAAATAAAGCAACAAGCAATATCTATGTGTGTCGTTAATTTTTATATATATATAAAGTGAATTGTAACTATTTTCTTTTTAATTGTCGCTATTTTCGCTTATGAAACGCATCTACATTTTTTTACATCTCGAAGTGTCTTTTTTGTATCGAAATCGAGAAGAGTCGAGACGAGAAATCTCGGATTTCGAGAATCTCGTGAAACCCTTTCACAACGTAATACTGGATGCACAACACTGTTTCACTTAAAGATTAAATTTTTTGATTTTATTACTACTGGAACATTATCTCACTATAGATTAGTTGACAGCTTTCCTTATTATCGCACCTCATATTTCAATTTTAATCACCTATTTACCAGAGTAAGACTTATAATTTATTCCATTAATCTGTCGTAAAAAATACAGTAGCTGAACAATCGTAACAGAAACGTAGAAATCAGCGAAAAAACTTTGTTCTCATTAGTTTAGTAATGTTAGGGTGGAACAATACAGCCCAGGCCTTGGGTTTGCCGTTACAAATAAATTGCTAATACTGACGATGCTAATTCTAGCGAAACGGCTGTCATTTTGATTTAAAACCTAATTTTTTTCAATTAAACTTGGAAGTTACGTTAAAACAAAGAGTTTTGTATTATTCTTAATGAAATCATACTGTTAATCAATGTTTAAACACATGTTAGGACTCTTTAGAAATAAAGATACGACTAGGAAGAATATTTATAAGATGGTTGAGGGTTAGATGGAAGAGCAGATGCATATTGCTATTCTGCAGTAATTTGCAAACTGAAGCTCGCCCTGTAAACATATTATCAATGATTTTTGTACAATTTGTAATTTATTAATATAGACATTTATTAATATTATTTAAAATATATTGGTTTGGTTCCACACTTTAGTCTAACCCCTGTTTATTTATACTATTTTTAATTTCAGATTCCATTGAATTGTTAATAAAGCTCATTTTATTTAGTGGTTTTGCTGAAATTCATTGAATATTTGGTGATAAAGGTTTTTTTAAATCCTAATTATTCAAATAATTTCTTAAATAGTTCATAAAAAACTGTTCCCATAATTGTATAAAAATATCCATTGTTTTCTGAGCAAGAAAGGAAATTGTTGATACCGTTTATATTGTTAATTCTCTTTTATTAAAAAAAGCTTTGATAAAATTTTAATGAAGTTTACTTTTCATTAAACTCTAAGGATTAAATTCATTAGACTGTAAAACAGTACGTAAACAGAAGAAAAACAACAGATTTCTATCGTTTATTGTCAAAAGTAAAAGGATCGTGCATAACCAAAGTTTTTTTATAAAATATTTACTTTTTCATAGTAAATTTTGGTTTTAAAAACTACTTTAAATTTATTTTATATATTATTTTAAAATTTTATGAACTGACTTCTCATCTTCACATAGGTTTCTTACTATCTTAGTATTCATACTTGAATGAATACCGAAGAAATTACCTTACAAAGAAATGATACACCTTTTACAGTAAGAAGGCGAACCATTAAAGCGATTGTTATGCAATTATGATCGCATGTTCCCTGGGCATGTAAATAAGATATAATAATAAACTTGATAACATTTTTCTCATAGTGCATAACGGATGTACATTCAGAGAAAATCGACAGAAATAAATAAGAAAACAAAAATTAAAATATTGAACGTTATACTTATTATTTTCATCTTGACTTTGTTTTAATACTTTTTATAATTCTACTAAATTTCTGGAAAATACCACAGGCTGTATAAAAATGTTTTAAGGGATATGTAATAATAATAATGTAGAACTCCAGTCTGTTGCATCGGCAAGTCCCGTTTTGACAATGGAATTAAGTCTGAGTTACTCCCTATTTACTGAAGAAGGCCAGATGGACGCCTCACAGAGCTCTATCAGTGGATGGTATGTTACCATAAGGGGAAGAGACTGTGGGATTTTTCTGGACTGCTGGGAGAGATAAGTATTTCATCACACCAAAACAAACAACATAAAAAAAGGGAAATATAAAGGAAGATTAAACGCATTACCGAGCAAATTCACTATTAAAAACAAATATCGATTGAACAGAAAAAACACAATTACCTACTAAGTCCGTACAATTTGAATAACTTTATAACAGATTAGGTTAGATTAAGTTCCACTGCCACCTGGAAGATCTATTGTGGCTCACCCCTAGGTTATAGTCGTTATAATCCTGTGCTTCTGATGAAGCTCATGAGAGTCATTAGAAGTTGTGGGCTCTAGCTGATGCAGACCAAGTTTATTTATCCTCTCTCTCGAACTCTTGGTAGTTCCACAAAAATATGCTCCACCGTTTTAACCCTGTCCTGACAGAATCTCTTTTTACCAGGATCTCTTACAAATGCCTTAAACCCTCTCGCTCGAACCAGAAAGGACGTGTAATGCGATCTAACCAGTTCGATATTGTTTCTTTGGCTATGCTATTCACTATATCAAATAATGGCTCTGAACCTAAAAATATTCCTTTAGCACCTTTCTTGGCTACAGGGTCCGCCTTTATTATTTTCCCCTAGACTTATTGGATTCTGAAAATATTTCCAAACCAATTTGGAGTCGATTCGATTTGAGTCCACTGACTTCGTCTGGCTATAAGAAATAATTTTTATAGTTTTCTTGTGCCGTCATGCTTAGGCAGGTCCTGCAACACATCTCTATTGCAATAATCTCCACTTTAAAAATTGTAGATAGGTTACTTAAGGTCTGGTTCACATTTACCCTTGTTTTTTCTCTTATAAAAACCCTAGCGATATAATCACAAATTATGCATAGGATATTTTAACACATTGCCGATTTGCGGATTCTAGGTAAAGTTTATAAACATCTTACAAAGTTGGCAAGAGGGTTTTCACCAACAGAGGACGGGTATAGCAGGGGTGTCGCAGCAACGTATTAAACTACTGAAGGTTCCCAATATTGCATTGGTTTTAATACTAATAAAAGATTTTATGGGAAATAATCAAATGTATTTGATTCTAGCCCATCATATGCTAGGGGTTTAAAAAATAGCAATTTTTTTATGCAAATTGTCATTAACAGAGCAATGTTCTTTGTACTACATTAAATAGCTTTATTTTTGGTCACTATGTTTTAAAAAGTGTCAAAGAACTTATAATTAAATTATACTCAACAAAGGAATTTAGAACATATAAAAATTTTCACCGACAATAACTACAGATATGTATGATTCATGGCGTTTTAAAAAATTTGCCATTTTTGTACAGTTATTTATAGGCGCGCCATTCGCAGACAGTGAACCCGAAAAAGGTTCAAAAGGAAATACCAAAAATACTATAAAACTTTTGGTAGACGATTCATTACCATAAAGTTAGTCATCGTTAGTCATCAAGAAGATTTTTGCATAAAAGAAACATGGAAGCAGTATAAAAGTGTGAATTGCTCCTAAATGTATCTAGCACCTGCAAATAAGTTAAATCATCCACTTTAACACTAAGGTGTGAAGTTAAAATAACTCATAAACGAAAATGATACATGATAGATACTTCAACGGCCAATTACATTAATAATATTAGAATAATACTAGCTCGTTAAGGTAGAATTTTTGTTTAGTTGGGAGATCCGAGCAGTCACACAGAATGTGCTCGATTGTTTTATCTTTTTGTTGATATCCTGCTTAGAGATGTGTTCCCCTTTCATGCATCTCTACCTTGACATAGCAGTAGCTGTAATTGTTGTGATTCATATGAACATCAAAAATAGGGCGGAAAGTATCTTTTATCAACCCAAGGGAGGAAAATTTATAACGCCACCTTTTTTTATTCAAGCATTGAAAAAATGTGCCTTGGATTTGACATTTTTAAATAAGATATAATATAAATTTCGCCAAATTTTATTTTAAGTAAAGGTTCCGATTCTGGATACCTCACGATAAAGGTGACATAATAGTATCCATTCCAAAATACGAGCATGCTCTATTAAAACGCCTGCTAGCGTAGTGGTATACGTGCTAGCTGGTATTCGCTGCAAATACAGCCGCAGGCTGCTAATGTCCACTTTCCGCCCTTGTGATAAAATATACTTTTTTTACTAGGATACAGAAATTTTAACATTCAATGTGACTTTATCTGGATTGTCATTAGTTTTCACTATTTAATTGAAAAGCATAGCTGCATTATGTTTTTGATTTGAATACCGTCACATTTAATTGGCGTCCTACGTAAAATAATACATCATAACAAAAGATTTATTTGGCTAACTACTTTGGCTTACTTGATTACGTGTGCATGTTCACGTAAAATAATGATTAATGATGTTGAAACGTGCAAAGCACAGATAAAAATGTCAAAATACCAATTCGGTGGTTCTGTCATTTCCATGTTTTGTTTCTTAACATTTTGCCGTTGTTGTATATAACCTCGAGTTGGAAATATTATTTTGTACTACTTAAGAGAAAAATAAAAAAGCGTGTCTATAATTTAAATACTTTTTCTTTGAAGCATAGTATGGATAAAATAATTACGGTTACGTTGTTATAAATATAGAACTATGAACCCATAAAACAATATAGTCGAAAAAATTGACCTTTATTTTGAAGTCACCAACAGTGAACACTAGTAAACACAAACTTTATATACCTCATCCTTTTCTACTGCTGGCAGAAATACATCAAACAATTATGTAGTTGTCTATCAAGCAATGTCATACGTTTATTTTTAACTCTAATTATGACCTTTGAATATTGGAAAGAGATAATACCAAAAACGTTTAAACGGTTGTATTCATAAGAATTTATTTTGACCTCTTATGACAACTGTCATTATTTTGATACATTGAATTTAATTCAAAGCGTTTTATCATTTAATTCATCATTTAATTTATCAATTAATTACATTAAAAACCTCTCTTATTTGTTACTTTTATTAGTACAAAACTTCATATAAAAGCTATATTTAGTTATGTATAACGCAAAAAATACTCAAAAGATAAACAAAACAACGAAAATATTTGCGCACACGACAAATTAATAGTATCCATTTATGATTCCGATTGTAGGTACAGGGTTGTAGGTACAGTAAAAAAAATTGACCTTTACCCTGACTTCATACCTACAAACCTCGCGAAATGAATAAATTAGACAAGTGTACATAATTGTTTGATGTGTTTCTACTACTAGAGTTACAGTCTTAGAAGAACAAGAAATATTAAGTTAAAACGCAATAACGTTTTTGTTTGTTTTGTTGAATTTAAAAAACCTTTTTTAGTTTAAACTTAATGATTTTGTTTACAAGATTTCTCATTGTTTTTTCGTTGTTTTTATTAGTTTTAAAATAGTAAAAAAGATTAGGAATATGATATATAATCAGATTTTGCGTTGTAAATAATTATTATTAGATTATTATTATTGATTATAATTTCATCGTTCATCTTTAGTTTGATATTTAAAATATTTAATAGTATTGTGAAAAGTAAAACATTTTGTAAAGTAGTAATTAAATAAAATTTTTAAAAAAGCCTCTTCGAATTCGTTAAACATAAATGGCGCAGTCAGTAGGATGTTAAAAGAAGATCAGTAGGATGGTAAAGAAGATATATTTGAATAAAAGAAGAAATTAAAATTATTTTCCAAAGTAGACGAACAAAATATCGTTTACGTCCATTTTAATGGTTTGTTGGAGGACCTACGTTGGAAGAATAAATAAATGTTATTAAAATAAGAAGATTAAAAATTTTTAAATAAAGTATTAATAGCTAGAGAGGGATCAGCCTTGTCCACTCTTATTAGCAAGAATAATAATAAATTATATGAATAAAGAAGAAAGAAGTAAGAAGTAAGAAGTAAGAAGAAAGAAGTAAGAAGAAAGAAGTAAGAAGAAAGAAGTAGAAACTACCCCGCTAGAGAGAGGATCAACCTTGTCCGCTCTTATTGGCAACTAGAATTCGAAGACGTTCCGAAGAAGAAGTAGTTTATGTGAGTAAATCCTATTATACCATCCATATTTTTTTACCTTATATTTTACCTTGATACATTTTATTTAATGACAGAAATTGTTAATAATTTAATTGAACAAATTAGTAATTTAGATATAAATAACGAAATGGCTCAACCAAATTATCAATTAATAAGATACCAAGCAGATAATATTCCTCCATTTGATGGTAACCCCAAACAAATTAATAGATTTATTAGATGTTGTGAAAATTTTTTAAATAACCATAAAGATAGAACCAATGTTAATGCACCAATAAATATTTGTTTATTTGATACAATATTAAGTAAATTAACTGATAGGGCTGCAGATTTGATTGCTTCTCGCACAGAATTAGATACCTGGTTAAAAGTTAAAGATTCATTATTAGTAACATTTTCTGATCAAAGATCCATAGATTGTTTAGTACAAGACATAATTTCATTAAAACCGAATCGTAATGAAAGTCCACTAGATTTTGGATTAAGAATTCAAGATTCACGTAGTCTGTTATTTTCAAAAATTAATTTAAGTGATGATAGTAGAGAATTAAAACTATTAAAAATACAACAATACGATGATTTGTGTCTGAAAACATTCATAAATGGATTGAACTATCATATGCAGTTAGTTGTAAGACTTAAAAATCCTGATTCAATAGAACAGGCAATGGCTTTTGTTAAAGAGGAAGAAAACTTTTTATATTTTAAAAATAATTCAAACAATAATAATAATAATAATATTAGAAATAATTCTCGCAATCAAAATAGTAATTTAAATAGAAATAATAATAATTATAATAACAATTTTAATAGGAATAATAATTATTATAATAGAAATAATAATAATAGAAATAATAATTTTAATGACAATAATAACAATTATAGTAGTTATACCAGTAACGGTCAAACAAATTTTAATCCAAGTCCCACTAATTTTTCAAATTTTAATTCCCCATCATCTTTTAAAACTCAGTCTAATAATCCTAATTTCAGGCAAAAATTCAGACCTAATTTCCCAAATGCCCAATTCCAATCATATCGTTCAGATAATATTCCAAGTCCAGAACCAATGGACATTTCTTCTAATAACTCCCGAAGGACCAGTAATAATCGTCACTCCAATAATTATTTTACACATCAAAATAATTCAAACAATAATAACAATAATAATATAAATAATTCTCGAAATCATAATAATAATTTTAATAATAATAATTATCGTAGAAGTAATAATTTTAATAGAACTATTAATAATTATCATGACAATTATAGTAATTATAATATTTATAATAGAAATGAACAAATGAAAAGATCTTCTAATTATAATAATAATTTAAATTATCAACAACAATAAATATTATAATAGACATACAAATAATTTTAATAATATACCGAATTTCAATTCCCGACCCATCTTTAATCCGCAATCGAACAATCCTAATTTCAGATCTAATTTTAATCCTAATTTTAATCAAAACTCCAGAACAAATTTCAATCCGAGAAATAATAATTTCAGACCCCAATTTCAATCATTTCGTCCAAGTAATATTCAAAGACCAGAACCCATGGATACGTCCATGACATCTTTCAGTAATTCTCGTAGAACTAACAGTAATAACAATAATTGTAGGTTCAATAATTATTTCAAAAATCAACATAATTCTCCCCCAAATTTCAAACATAAGGAATTATTCACTCATCGAGTCAATTCCAAAGAAAAACAAAATGAAACCCAAGATGATGAAGAAATGTTAAATAATAATATAAAATGCAATTTTATAAAAAATAAGCCCATTGATAATTGTAAATTAGAAGAATTTGAGTACTCAAGTATTTATAAACCTGAAAAAAATAATAGTGGATCTGCAACATTAAGTAGAATTGAATTAAATACGTTTGAGACGGCATCGAGAATTAATAATGTAGGTGATATTGATTTTGACATAAATGAATTTTTAAGAGAGTTTGATGAATTGCAAGAATTAAATAATAATAATAATGAAAATATTTAAATAAATGATATACCTTTAGAAAATTCTGATACTGAAACAGCACATAGTAACGAGTCATCACCAGACCAATGTTTTAATATTTTAGATGAAATTATAAATAACAAACCTTATCAAATTATAGTAAAGAAATCTCCGTATTCCCCATATTTTAAAAGAAATTTAGAAACCTTTGATGGAAATAAAATTATTAGAGTTACTTTACCAGACGATCCGAAAATGATAATTAAATTTTTAAAAGAAAATGCCTGTAAAAATACATTATATATTTATTTTTTATCCCCCGAATTAAGAAATACATTTCAAGAAGTATGGAAAAAATATTTTACTAAATTAAAATTAATAGAATGTACTAAGTTAATTAATAATGTTATGCCAGATGAAAGAATTGAATTAATAAAATATAAACATGAAGGTAAAACAAATCATAGAGGAATTAATGAAACTATTCAATTTTTAAAAAATAATTATTATTGGAAATCAATGAAAAAAGATGTAACTAAATACATTAATGATTGTGAAATTTGTCAAAAAGCTAAATATAATAGAAAACCAATTGCTGAACCATTAATTTTAACTAATACACCCTCTAAACCGTTTGAAATAATACATATTGATACTTATAAAAATGGAAATCATAAATTTTTAACTATATTAGATAAATTTTCAAAGTACGGTCAAGCATTACCTTATTTTGGCACTGCTGTGTCAGCTTGCCAACAATTGGTACAATTTTTTACATATTTCGGTATACCAGAACAAATAGTAGCAGATAACGGCGGAGAGTTTAAAAATGACATATTAAAAGAATTATTAAAAGCTCATAATATTAAAATACATTTTACCACACCGTATCATCATGAGTCAAATTCCCCTGTAGAAAGATTTCATTCAACCATTACGGAACATATTAGAATTTTAAAAGAAAAAAATAATAATAGTGATATAAATTCTTTAATGCCATATGCAATTATTGCTTATAACAGTACAATTCATTCGACAACCGGATTTACCCCTTTTGAGTTAGTGT
Source organism: Ophraella communa (assembly GCA_035357415.1). NCBI lineage: Eukaryota > Metazoa > Arthropoda > Insecta > Coleoptera > Chrysomelidae > Ophraella > Ophraella communa. Next base: position 17,997,159 of record CM068984.1, read on the forward strand.
CAGGACATACTGTTAGTTAAGATCCTTTGTCAGTATTGCCATCAGCGGCTTACACACAATTTGTTAATTCTCATAAAGAAAATACCCAAGCATTGTATTCAGCAGTTAAAGAAAAATCATTAAAACAAAAACAAAAAGTAATTGATAAAATTAATCAGAGTAGAATAAATAGAAACCCTCCAATTGGTTCAACAGTATATAGAAAATTAGAAAATAGAAAAGGAAAACAAAAGAATAAATTTGATGGTCCATATATTTTAACGAAAATATTAGAAAACGGTAAAATTGAAATCGAAAATCTTCAAACTAAAAATAAATACATCACGCATTTGAATGAAACTAAAATAATACCTCTAATGACAGATACTTGTTTGGTTGATTCGGAATCTAACGAATCAAACATAAAATAAATTATTTAATTAAATAAATTCAATTACGTTATAATAAATTTGAAAGCTCAATCTTGATATGAATATAAAAAAGAATATTTAATTTAATTCAAACATATTTATATTTTTAAATTTATAAACAATTATTATATTAAACAGTTTATGTTATCTTAAAGAAAATTTAAGTTACTATATTTTATAAAAATAATTACTTTGCATAAATTTTATTTTTAATTTATTTGTAGGAAGCAATTAGAAATGTAATTTTGAATTATCATTCTAAAATAAAATTTAAGTTAGGAAAAGAATTTATTATGAAATAATATTTTATTTTAAAGTGCCAATATTTAAAAAAATGTATCAATCCTTTATTCCTTTAATCCAATCCAATGATTTAACCCTTCCTTTACTCACAGAAGATATGACGGACTATGTAAGTTTTAATAAATATCCAAACATTTTCAATAGTGTTAAAGACATTTTCTAAGTAAAGACATTTAGTTTGAACATTTAATTTTAGTAAATTTATGAACTTTTGTAAGTGAAAAATTAAGAACTTTGAAAGAAAGTAACATGGAAAAAGAAAGATGGATAGTTTAAGAAGATAAGAAGATTGGAGAAGCTCAAGAATTCGCTTCTTTCTAAGGAGGGAGGAGTTACAGTCTTAGAAGAACAAGAAATATTAAGTTAAAACGCAATAACGTTTTTGTTTGTTTTGTTGAATTTAAAAAACCTTTTTTAGTTTAAACTTAATGATTTTGTTTACAAGATTTCTCATTGTTTTTTCATTGTTTTTATTAGTTTTAAAATAGTAAAAAAGATTAGGAATATGATATATAATCAGATTTTGCGTTGTAAATAATTATTATTAGATTATTATTATTGATTATAATTTCATCGTTCATCTTTAGTTTGATATTTAAAATATTGAATAGTATTGTGAAAAGTAAAACATTTTGTAAAGTAGTAACTAAATAAAATTTTTAAGAAAGCCTCTTCGAATTCGTTAAACATAAATCTAGTAGAAAAGGATGGGATATATAAAGTTTGTGTTTACTACTGTTCTCTGTTAGTGACGTCAGGGTAAAGTTCAATTTTTTCGACTATAATATTGTGAACCAGTAAACATAAAAATATCATGTTTTTTTTGGGAAACAAGGGATTGAAACTTTGTGACAATAATATTAACAGTTCAAAAAGAACATTTTAAAACCTATCTAAAATGGAATTTTGGCTGGCAAAAACGGATGTATGAAACTGATTAAAATCTCAAATCTCAAATTTCAATAAACACAAACCGGAGGGATGATATGAAATAAATTTTCGTGTTCCATTGCTCTTGTCCTTTGACTTGCAGGCTTGAACTCTAAATACCGAGCGCTACCCGATTGAGACGAACAAAAAACGCTATAAGAGATTCGATAATCCAGATCCAGAAAGAATAATAAAAAACTCTTCGTTTCGCTAGTCTAGCGAAACGGCTGTCATTAAAGTTAAAAAAGCAATTTTTTAAATAAATATTGGAAGTTTTGTTTAAACGAAGAGTTTTTTATTATTCTTAATAAGATGGACTTCCAAAAAGTAAGGGTTAGTACAATCAATTCAGTTCATTTTAATTTTAAATACATTTTTAAACAATCGCAATTTAAACCTCTTCTTTGGCAACTAATTGGAACTTTTTTAGAAACAACTTTTCAATTAAACAATACAAGTTTAAATAATAATAATTCATATTTATTATCATTCAAATTCAATGTTTAACACGAAGTCCGATCCTGTAAGTAGTTTAGTTCAGACTGCGTGGCGACCAAACATTAAATGGCTATCAAATGAAGGTTGAACAACGTATACGTCACATTCATTGCCAGATTCAGTTGCTTTCAATGTCAGATCCCCCTAAACAGTCGATGATATTCATATGCGAGATAAACGTGGCTTCAAAATCAACTCGGATGAAAAAAAGTGATATAATATTCATTTCTACGCCTATTATTGCTATAGAGTACGAACAAAATTTAATTGGATGGCAGCTTTATTTGGCTGTAAAGATTTACGAATAATTTAGTGGTATAATATTTAAGAATTAATAAAAAAATTTATACATGTTAGTAGATACGAATGATGAATAGGGAGACATATTAAAAACAAAGATCAAATGAATAAAAATTAGTTACTATATTATGTTGTCAAGGTATCAAAGTAAAGATAAATGTTTTTAAATTCTAATGGTTGTATTAAAAATTATTATAATTCTAATTTCGTTATTTGAAAGATGGTTTTTTGCTAAAAGTATGAAGATTTAAAACTGTAAAAATTGTTGGTTTAACTGCTAAGCTAAATAAATAAATTAAAATTGTCTTGTTCATCACCAATGGCTTAAAACAATTCAGGAAGCATACTTTAAATTTTATCACACATCTAGTAAGTTTACTATTTGTAAGAGTAGGTTGTAGATAGTAGTATTGTGACACTTTTTATAGATAATTTTAGAGATTTGAAATTCACTTATATAGTTATAATTATGGTTATGGATAAAGAACAAAATAAATAAAAACAAAAAATAAAAAAATATAACGAAAAATATAATAGATCTATTGTGCGCAATGAACTAGCTTTTATAAATAAATAAGAAATAATCCTTAAAAACATTTTAAAATATGATCTAAGCCAGATTGGATGTTAACAGTTATTGATTATCTTTATAAAAGGTAAAAATAGCAAATAGGTTATAAGAAATGTTATAGTATTAACTGTGAAATAAATAAAAATGTAATTTGTAACTCCATACGTACTAAGAACATTAAACCATACCATATAATTCAAATCATCCTATAACATATAAATGGAAAAAATTAACTTTGATAAAAAAATTGAGATCATAAAACAAATAGCTGCATCTAATGGTTATCTATTACATTTGATAAATCAATTAATTAATAAAAAAAAGAAGAGCAAATTACACTCCAACTAAAATTTCCTTAACATTTAAATATTATATTTTATTATTATTGAAATACATCGAATACAATTTCAAAAATAATAATTTTAGTAACATCAGCATTAATATCATTTAAAACACAAAATATTATTGCTACAATAATTTTAAGTGTAAAACCAAAATTATTCAAAATGTAATGCTGTGTACATAGGTTAAACACTGAGAAATGTTATAGTAAGGTACAAAACTTAACAGACTATAGATTACAACAACCAGATAAGTCAAACTATGTAAAACACCTACTTGAACACACAGACTCATCCTCTCATACACCAATGACATTCAAGTGCTACACATTTGTGATAAAAAATAAAATATTTATTTGCTTGAACAAGTAAATCTTAAAAATTCTCCACTATTAAACTGTTTACTTTGATTGAATTTTTTTATATATATTGATAAGACGTAAATGTAACACAAATATATATTGAGTTATAGTAAATATCAGCAGGATATAGCTTTTTCATGGTTTTTCTATATCATTGCTCAGTTATACTTATATTAGAGTTAAATATACCCATGATAATCCCCAGGCTTTAATATTGTTATGTCTTTAATATTACTTCCATATTTGGTCTAGTCTTAACATCAACATCAGTGTACCTTCAATATGTCAATTCGACTGTGATAGTTTATCAAAACAGCTATCATTGAGTAAAGCTAATTTTCAAAAAAATGAACTTCCACAGAGTAAGCGTTGGTACAATAAAACTACATACGTATTGTAGCAAAAAGAGGTAAAAATATTGAATTTATGAAGAAAAACTATTTTAGAAAAGCTGTGACTTTTTAAAATATCTGAATATACGATTCTAATCAGTAAACTATTTGTGTAACCCTGATAAATAGACTATATTATTATTCTTAATCAACAGCAGTTCAATAAATAACGAAGGAAAAAACCCAAAGTCAATGTCATAGAATTTAATAAGGACAAAAGAAAAGGAGATACTTAAACGTTAAAATAACGATGTTCTGTTAGTTCTTTTAGTCTCGTCGAGAAGTCATTTAAATCGGATTTGGGTTACACCGATCCGAAAAATCTGATTTTGGTGTCAATCGATTCGAAATGACAAATATAAAAATGTTCCTGAATATCAAAATCCGTTTTAAAAAAATTTCCTTTTGTTATTACCAATTTAAGATTTAAAAAAAGGGGGTTTACATTTTTGCTAATAACTCATAGCTAATAGCTAGAACAAAAAACTGAACGGATTCTTAAAGGGCAGGAAATTTCTTAGGAAAAAGTCGTAACTTCCTGAATTGTAGCTCAATTATTTATAGGTCTAAATTAATGTTGAAAATGGCATAAAAAACAGGCGGCGCGTCACCGTCGCAACGACCAAATGACATAAATTATTTTTTTTCAATAAGTAAATATTAATAAAAAAAATTTTAAAAATTCTAGCACTAACAGAACATATCAGAGAACAAATTTCTGCAGTCAAAAAATTGTTTCCATTATTTTTCACATTTCTATCCTTTTGTTAATTAAAAAATTACATCTTCATTGTTACTAACTTTAAATTCGTTACTGTGAGTAAAATAAAAACACAAGAATTTTTTTAATCCTTGGAATCCTTTATCATAAAGCTACTGAACAAAATTACATAATAAAATTGTTAAATTTTTAAAAATTGAAATTGTTATTAACAAGCAAAGTAAACAAATGCGACTTTGGATGTGAAAAAGTTAAATTTTTGAAACAATTGTTTACAGTCGTTTTTAATACACTATAAAAAATATAAATCCAATTTTTTTAAATGTTTGTGACCAATTGTTTAAAAAATTTTTATAAACAAATTTTTTCGCCATTCTTTTGTTTATTAAAAAACATGATTTAAAAAAAATGTTTTCTTCAAAAAATTTTCTAATTGTTATTTAACGTTTTTGTTTATTAACAATTGTTTAAATTTAATATTAAGAAATGAAAAAAATCCTAAAAATCATAATTTTCTCTTCTCTACAAAATGGTATTATTAAAAAATTTGTTATAAACCACGTTTTTTTAAAGATTAAAAAAAAATCGTGGAAAATTTTGAATGGAACACAGAAGGAAAAAAAAGTTTTTTTTTTGACGAGAGCAGAATTGGTGTAGGCTTTGATATTCATCGGATTTGAGTTTGGAAGAACCCAAATCGAGAAGATAGACTTAAACAATTCCATACCGAGGTGGCAGCATAATGTATTGAGGTAACATAATGACAAATTATAAAACTTTCCTCATTCCTATCGTCGGAAATTTTATATGAATAACATTCTTCGACTTATGGTACGCCTCTGGCGAGAAGCTATCGGTTCAGAATTCATTTTCATGGACGACAACGTTCCTCCTTATCGAATGACACATGTAGAAAATTTCTTAGAAACCGAGGATATCATAAGAAGGTATTGGGCATCCAACTCTTCGGACCTTAATCCTATAGAAGGCTTGGCAACAACCTCAACGAACCTTACAAGACCTAAGAGTAGCAGCGGTAGAAGAATGAAACAGACTAGAGCAAAATTACATTAATATGCTAGTGGGAAGCATGAGACATCGAATTCAGGCCTACACTGACGCAAGGGCGCGGAAATGCTAGCTATTAATAATTTTCAGTTATTCATTTTTTATTTAAATTATCCAAATAAATAATTATTTTGAATACATTTTTAGTTGTTTTACTTCTTCTTTATTTTTCAGTATTCCTAATGTCTATCTTTGTACAATGATACCAGTCACTAGTTAGGACTACTAAAATTAAAATTTTTTCATTATATTTAGGGCATATCCAATTATGCAAAACATTTTGAGTGTGTGTTTATGTTATTTTCCCCCCAAATGTTTTTAATTTGATGAATAAATAAAAATAAAAAGCTATTTTTTGTATAACATATTATTAAAACATTGTATTTAATAACACAGACCTCCACACTTTTTTAAAGTGGCCCTTAGTTCACTTGAAGTAGTACAGCCCTGTTCTAAGTGCTCCGTTATCTCCATCTACTGAATACTAAATGAGTAATTGAAATTATCGAAATGCAGACAACGTTTATAAAGTTGGGTTAGTCAGATTATAAAGTACATTAAAAATATATGTTATGTAGTTTGATGTACCGAATAAATAAATAAATTGATAGATAAGTGTGATGTGTAGTTGTCTGACAAACGCTGCCCACACGTACAACGCTATAATTGATTTAAAACAGTTGTAACTTTACTATTGATTGTATCAATGTTTACTGTTAATTTTATGGCATTCGGGATTGATTTTTATTAACACTAAATTTTATAAAAACGAGTTGATAATTTAATGAACATATGATTAAAAATAATTAAAACATTTTTATTTAATGGTTAATTTTAATTTGTTTCAATTATTTTGTTAAAAATCTAATAAACTAAAGTAATAAAATTATACTGTGTGTCTATGGATAGGGTATTCATGAGGAGCAACATCTTTTATTTTAGCGAAAAATGACTTTATGTATGTATTTTCTTACGAATTTTAGCACTTAGTTCAAAGTTGTAATAATAATCTAGTATAGTGTTTTCAATATTAATTGCTTAAATCCATTTAAAAGTGTCATACAGACTACCGTCTAGAGAGAGCTGGGTTCCGACGATACAGAGTAAAATAACTCACTCTGTATGACACTTTTAAATGAATTTTGGCAATTAATATTGGAAAGACTATACTTAAGTGTCTATAAGCTTAATGTAAAAAGAATTGCAGAGAAACATAGAGAACAATAAAACTTAGAAATCGAATAGTCGAGAACTAACTAGATATAAAGATCGCGCCTTTTACTTTAGACGATGATGTACAAGCCAAAAACAAGAGTCCCAGGGACTGCGCCTCTCAGAGCCTTATCTAGGTACTATTGCGCCTGTGCCAATATACTAGACAGCGCCCCCTATTAGCCTAGATTTTTTTAACCATATTTTTTTATAATTTTGGTCATATATTGTGGTTACAGTTTTAAAATAATAAACAATATGGACATTTACTTATTTCTATTACCAACATGGAAATGCACATTTTTAAATAAAAATTAGTATAATTATAAATATAATTTTTTAAGTAAAAATATAACAAACAAAAATTTTTTTGGTTAGTTGACCAGAAAATAAAGTCAAATTTTCAAAATCTTTCAAAAGTCTTTTTTTCAGAGTTATCTAAGGTAGACACCACTTATTTTCCGAGGACTATTTTCCCAAGAAGGAACGAGGATAAGAATTGTATTTTCCAGTCATGTTAACCCCTGACGTCTACTTTCTTAATATCCAAGTTATTGGCTACCAATTTTTTCACGATTTGTTTTGCAAGATCACCTGTTTTTTCGCGTGTAGTTATAAAGTCAAGAAAGCATTCTTTAATACTGCATTTCTTTAATACTGCAATGGTGCAAGCCTTGTATAATAAGTATGCACATTTTGAACTTCTCCAACTCTTCTTTAGGTCTCACGTATTTTGCGTGCGCGGCCTGGATGTATAAATATGAATTAATCCAGGAATTTAATTATTAATTTTTGTATTTTCTGTGAATACTAGTTTTATAATGTGTGGTTTTGCATTGTTTTGAGGAGCACTTAATTTCCGGCTGACAGATTACCAAGACGTATATGCTTCTATTATAGTTTATATTCATTATATATATAATCCTTATAAATAAAGTATATTATTTATTATAACAAACATAATTATTATTATTATCAAAAAAAAGACATGCACTTACTCAGCAAATGCTGGTAATATTTACCTATCCCAAGCGAAACGTAAATGGGATTAAGCTCAAAATTTACATATTTAAAAATTTTCGAATAGTTTTACATGTATTTAAAATTGTCGCTTTTTGCAAGTCAATAAAAGTGTTTTTATGAATATCGAGTTTTTTAAGACTGTCTTCAAGACTTTTGGGAATGAGTCCAGTTGATGATACGATGATCGGTACCACCTCCACTTTTTCTGCATGCCACATCTGTCCCACTTCTATGGCAAGATCGGTGTACTTTGCCATCTTTTCATTATACTTATCCAAAACGTTGTTATTATTTGTAACTGCAACATCGACTAACAGCACCGATTTAGCTTTCTTATCCACTACTATCATGTCGGGTCGATTATTCGTCACCTGTCTATCAGTGATAATGGACCTATCGTAGTAGAGTCTAAAATCTGCATTCTCGAACACTGCCTGTGAATTATACTTGTAATACGGTGTATAGGTATTCAGCAGTCTATATTTGTTGGCCAGTTTCTGGTGGATAATATTACACAGCTGGTTATGCCTACGTAAATAATCCGTGTTGGCTATGGTTGAACATCCTGATGTGATGTGTTGTATGGTTTGCGAAGTTTGTTGGCACCGTCTTCACTTGTCCGATGTAATAGTTGGGTCCCTGATAACAAATTTTTTGTAATTGTTAGTATTAATTACTTGATCCTGAATGGCTATCATAAATCCTTCAGTCTCTGGGAACAAGGTACCGTCAGCAAGCCACTCATTTGATGCTATTTTATCAATGTGTGATTTGTTTAGGTCGTGGTGATGTAGAGCATGTAGAGCTTTTTGGGCCCATTTTACTTGTTTTTTAGCATCCGTTGTTATTTCTAAATCCATATTAGGGTCTGCTAAATTTAGAGGCGAGTATTTCTTATCTGCTCCTATGACAGATTTATGTAAATTAGATGACAGTGATTTTGTGATAAAGAAGTCTCGTAATTTATTTATCTGTTTGTTATGTAGGTTTATTATGTCGCATAAAGCTCTTTATCCCTCCTTTCTCGGTAGTGCTGTTCTAAGCACTGACGATGTTGGATTGTGACATCTGTACTTTGTCATCATAGTTCGGATTTTTCTCTGAATATCTGCCAATTCGGTTTTTGTCCATTGTAAAATACCGAAAGAATAGGTCAACACAGGTACGGCATATGTATTAATGGCTCGGTTTAGGTTTCCTGCATTCAATTCAGTATCCAGTAAGAAGGACTCTGAAGCAGACACTAAAGAAAAAGAAAAAACCGCAATTCATGACCTACACCACTATGAAGGTCTTACAAGACTGTGGTTGGAGAAGCAGCGGAAGCAGCAGGCTGTATGTAATTACCAATACTAAGGCTGATGAACTTCATCAGTAGGGTAAGGCTGAATGAAGTACTTTAAAATAAAAAAGACAGCAAAGTTTGTCTGCAATGGTCGCAGTGTATCAGGTCCAATTTGTCATCGGTATAATTTTTACTCATAATAATAAAAAAGAACTCTGGGTTTTAACGCAACCTAAAAAATTAGATTTTAAATCACAATGACAGCCGTTCCGCTAGAATTAGCATCGTCAGATTGACATATTTAAGTTACGTTAAAACGAAGAGTTTTTTTTATTATTCTTAGTAAGATGGACTTTCAAAAAGTAAGGGTTAGTATAATAAACTTAAGGTATAATTTTTATTGACATAAATTGAAAATGTACTTAATAATTAAAACCAACTATAAGACTATTAATTTTATGGTAGACTCGGTTTTCGTCATTTAATTGCCTGGTTAAATGTAAAATATCCAAACCAAAGGCTTTAACGCTATGTTTTCTATAAAACATTAAGAACCACCACATGGAACTAAGTAACAATTTATCTTTAAAATTACCAAGGAAGGAACTGTAAAAACACCGTTATATGCTTTTATTAAAAAGTTGATAACTATTGAGCTATTATTTTTTAATGGTTATTAATTCTGTAAAGCAAATCACAAGTAACTAAATTGTTCCGTGAGGGTTAAGGAATTTGAGAAATTGGAATAAGGTATGAAGTATGCTGAATCGAGTACTAATTGCAATCAAATTTAATCATTAAAGTTCTTATCAGATTGCTCAACAGCGATAATTCACTATGATTTACATCTTGTTTTGCATTTAGTTTCATTGCTGTTACTCTGGATGTCACAATGAGAAAAGAACGTCTTTATTTTGGTGAGTAAATGCAATCCTCAGTGGATTGCATTTTGATACAAAATACAAATAAAACAAAATAAGGATATTCGTTTGTTGTACTCAAATAAAAATCTGAAATAATCGGAAAACAAGAAACGTTTTACGTCATATAATTAAATTACACTAACATAATATTTGAAAAATAAAAATATTTCCCATTTAGTTATTTTAGAGCTGTGCTATTTTGTAAAATTTTGTAAAAGCACTTTGCCAAACAAAAAACGCTTATTCGAAATATCGGATATACTGTTCTCTTCTTTTTCTCCAAATATTAAACAAAAAAACCTTTTTTTCGAGTTTATAAATATCTATGATAACTATTATAATGTATCCTAAGTACATTACTTATATGGAGGTCTTCACATTTCTAAATTCAGCAATGCAGAAGTTACAATTTGTTGCGAAGAAATTAACCACCATAAATCTAAATCTAAAACTAACTGCCTCAATGTATACACTTTCCATTATGGAGAAATTGATTAAAAAAGATAATTGAGATCTAATTTCGAAGAAATTTCAGTAATTATATTATCCAAATATCAACAAACACCATTACTTGGCAACAAGTGACGTCACACATTTTGATTAGTGTCACGTGACTTAGGGGCTTAGAACAAAAAGAAACAGGAAGTCTATATTAACTTCAAGAAAAATTTGCGACGGAAATTGGCCATCTTGAAGCTCCTTGTATAACGCTTTTATTATGTTTACAGTACAGAGTATATAATACAAACTAGAGTATCGACTCGGTGTCGGCACCTTTGATGTTTATAAGACAAGAGCGGCCATTTTTTGGGAGTATAAACCACAAAACAGAAAATTGGTTTTCTGTTTTGTGGTAACCAATATTCTGTTTTGTGGTATATGCTCAGGGTGGTACTAAAAAAATTGTTATTATAAATAAGACCCGTACTTGAAATTTTTCTTTATTGTTGAGATAATTGTTATTTTCAGAAAGTTTAGAAAAATAGAATTTGTTTTCAACAAGATTAATAATATTAACTAAACGTTGATTTATTTGTTTTTAAAAAAGAAAAATTGTTTTTTTAGGTTAAATAATTGCATATAAATAGAATTTCTACGCAAAATAAATGACCGAATATGTATGTCTTACATGCAATTTTCCTCGTTAGTAAGGAAGGATATAAAAAAAACACATCAACAGCTTTAAAACCTATTTATTTGTCCAAATTAACAATTTATCTTTATTTTCATTACTTTTAAAATTTCTGTTGATACATTTAATTGTAGTGTATAGTCTTAACCTAAAATATAATTATTTCACATACAGAAATGGAAAATGTGTACAAGGATGAATGAAAGTTTCATTACTACTAATATTTATTGCCAATTCTTCAAATAGTTTTTTAAAAATGTTATTTAGTTTAGCAATAAATATAATAAAACTCTTACCTGGCATTAAAATATTTCCATAGACACTATTATCTTTATTTTTATCTGCTTTAAATAAAAAGAATAAAGCTAAATCATCTAAATTTTCTATGGATTTAGAATAATGCTCACATTGTATGTTGTTGTAAACATTTTTTTATTAAATATCCACTTACAGAACACTGAGAAGTAGTATTTATTTTAATGTCATTTAATGTAAGAAACATTTATTCCGCATCTCCCTCGCAGTTTTTTGTACTTGAATTAAATAGTTTAATTCACTATTCCACACAATACAAACGCTACCACTGATTTATTCACATACAACCAACTGCCTACCTTAACCAAAACTAACGGGGACGGCTATGGATACTCCCAAAGTGTCATGGCGATACCTGCAAATGGATGCTTACCAAATGGACCTATGGACCCCTATTTTCGAATATGTGATGTGATAGATCACTGGTGAGAAACCGGTGAACCGTATTTTTAGACTATATGATAGCTCACATCACTCTTCGCTTGGTCAGACCCAGTCGAAGCAGTGAAACATGCGCATTATTATTCAGGCGTCAGCGTATTGTCAAAATCATATGTTTATTAGAGTTGTTACCGTAGTTTTGTTTTGAAACTTGCGTCTTTCATAAATAAAAGAATATAGTTGTAGTTATCATAAATAAAAGAATATAGTTATCAGTTTGAACTGCCTGAAACACAATTTATCAAACGTTGCCAACTTTCTAGTATGTACGTTATACGTCAAAATTCTTTCATTTTTCATAAATATAACGAGGCAACGTTGCGATATCGAAAATACGATCCATGAAAGGTTTTGTCAGGTATCGACCACTTCTCTACTCACATCACATTCACTTCACATCACACGTTCGAAAATAGGGGTCCTGTTTTGTATTATATACTCTGTGGTTTACAGTATGCTGTCAAAGCAATATTTGCATATAAATGTCAATAAAGAGCGCATAGGCGTATCATTCGGTTCTTATAAGCACAAAATGATTTACAATACTAATTGCATTCATATATTTGATTAAAATTGACAGTTGGCCGCCATGTGCAAGCTCCCCAGGACTCAAAATCATTTTGCATAATATACTCCTTCCTATTTCTTTTTGTTCTAAGAAAAAAACGATTGGCATAGAAAACTATCATTATCAAGTTTTAAACCACTGTTTATTAAGGTTATTTCTTCTGATGTAATGTTAATAAAATTTAAAAATAGGTTTTAAGAGATTATAATATCTATATATTATGTCTAAAATTTTGAAGGTACAAATAATTATTTAATCATGACATCAATCAAATAGTTTGAATGTTTTGTGAATTGAGTTGCCTGATTGATGAACTTAATACATTTCGACCTAAATCTTTAAATAGGGCAAAATCACAACTATGACGTGCAAAGTTTTTGTTTTGCGTCAAAAGTACTTTTTTAAATAAAAGTTATACCTACAACAAACTTTAATTTTGCAAATAAACTAAAAAAGCTCTTTTAAAATAAAAACAGTATTGATATTGAAAAAGGAATTTTTTAAACTTTGTTTTTATTTGTTATTAAAAAAAATTTTTGGAAAGAATCTTAAATTTACGTATGTATTTGGATACTCTTTATATAGTTCAGAAAGTAATTCAGGCTTAAACGAAAATATATCTTGTTGATATTTTATTTGTTTTGACAATGAACAAATAACACAGTATCTGCCAAAACAAACAATATCGAAAATGAAATAGTCTTAGAACAAAAATATACAGGAAGGAGTATATGCAAAATGACATTGAGTCCAGAAAGAAGCTTGCATATGGTGGACAATTGGTAATTTTAATTATAACAAATTTTTAAAAATAAAAATTATATCAAGGTTTTTATTTTTAATAAATTTCAACAAATCAAGTGTGTGAATACAATTAGTGTTCTAAATAATTTATTATTTATAAGAACCGAATGATACGCCTATGCACTCATTTTTGACATTTATATGCAAATATTGCTTTGACAGTATACTGTAAATATAAACAATGAGATGACAATGAGTCATACTAGGAGCTTCAAGATGGCCGACTTCCGTCGCAAATTTTTCTTACAGTTAATATATGTTTCTTTTTGTTCTAAGGAAATAGTATATTAAACAATGCATTTCATATGGCTTTCTATTATGAAACGAGTTCAAGTTTAAAAAACAAATTGCGAAGCAATAAGTAAAATATTATATTCATAAATACTTTCTTAAAAAACACTATAAAATTAATAAATTGCTATTAGCCACAAATGTTATTGTCAACAGCCTTGTCATTAGATACTTCACTCATGTTGCCAACCATTTAAAACAAAAATTAAATTACATTACGATACGCAAATGCGTTTTATAACGAAGATCTTTAAATATAAATAAATATAAATGCAAATAAATATATAAATAAATATATATGAAATATATATTTATGAATTAATTTTTTAAACCAATGCCTACGGATTCATCAATTATGCGAACGACAAAAAGTCTTTAAGGGCTGTATACTTAGTCGGTACTTGAAGATGTACTTAAGGATGTTTTATATAAAGGTTACCTTAAGATCTCTCTAAAAATGTCTATCCATAATAAATATTTAGGCCTGCCTTCACAAAGGAATCCTTAAATAAATAGAATATCTGGCAAAGCCTATTTCTGCCATTTTATTTCTTCTTTTTCTTAATATTTTTCGTCTGCTGTAAAAACGTAAATGATTCAACCGATGTCAAGAAAGAACTGAATGAATAGGAAATTAGAACGGTTTTGAGAAAAACGGTGAGTTAGTGATTATTTCTAATTTTTATGTGCTATTTCAAAAAATTCCGTAATATTTGTTTGATTATTTTTAGGAAATTTTACATAGCTTCTGAGCTGTCTTGCAACCTTCGAGGGTTCCCACCAACAATCTAAAAATATAATGATTAACAAAAAAGTTAACGTATACACTTTTTAATCAATGCTTACATGGTTTTCGCCCATTGCATAAAATCTAAGAGCCCCAAATAACAGTTCAATAGGAGCGATAGGTAAACCACAGTTGTTGATCCTTATTTAATCCTCGTAAATTAATGGCAATAAAACATATCTTTCGTTTGAAAACCTATCGTTTATTATAAAATTGAAATGGGTTTTCCGCATCTCTAATATACCTTTTAGGTATCCTCTCTGTAACATTTTCCTTCACAAATTCACCAAAGTCAATAAAAATATCGTAATATTCCATAATAAAATAATCACTATCACTTACTAGTCAATAACATACAATACTCCTAAAATAATGTTAAGGAATGCTTCTAGAGTGTCTTATACTGAAGGACAGTTGAAGTATTCCTTTGTTGACTATGACATTTGTACATAAGGTAAACTTAAGCATTGAGGACGACTTAAGTAAGAATTATGAATATGGCCCTTAATATCTGATAAAATGTGTAGCAATATTATGTCCTTATACGTCTTGATTGACAGTAACTCTTTGCTCTTTCTTATTCATTTGCATTGGTACAAACTGTTCGACGACCTGAAGAGCCTTAACGTTGACATAATATAATACCAGTGCGATGAGATTTCTGAACAACCACTAGCATTATAGTTTTACTGGGGGACGCCTTATTAAAATGTTGTTGGTATCTTTTTTACATTTGTTTTAAACAACTCCCTTTGGACAGAAATAATATTCTGCTAAAAAATGTTTTCTTTGGTAGAAAAAAACATCATGACAAAGTTGATAACCAAAACAAATATACCAAATAAAATAAATCCAACTTGCGTGCGCAATTTGGCAGCCCTCTTAATGTCGGTACTGTTTATTTTGACGGAATCCTCTTTTATTTTTAAAATAAAAGTTATATCTACAACAAATTTTAATTTTGAAATTATACTACCTTCAGGTCTTTAGTTACTAAAATACGAAATATATTGTAATCAATTATAATGTTAAAATGATAATAATTGTTAAGATATTTTTAATTTGTTGTTTTTATAAATTTAAATTTTTATTTTTTTCTATGGCTTTAAATTTTTATTTTTAAAGTTTTGTGGGGCTATATTTATGTTTCAATTTTATTCAGTCTTTGTTTAACTCAAAACACCTCAAAATTTCTTTATTTTGTTGCTATTTTATTGTTAAAAAAAAATTATTCTCAAACTTAAAATATGTAATTTTATTATTATAATTTTAGATTTGATCTACTTAAATTAATTTTCAAAGCAGGAAAGACTCTTACCAACAGAAGTCGGTTCCAATAAAATTAAAATCTAACGATATAACTATTTATTTTATTTTTACCTTAAAAATTTTTAATACACCCTATACCTACTGAATGCTGCGGCTATGTTATTTTCGTGCGCATCTACCCCCATTTAAAAGAACACGTGATACTTAACGGTTATTTGCTGGGGTGAAAGATATCGAATAGCGTATGTTTTATTAGTCGAAATAAGATATTCACTTGTTGCTGAAGATGAAAGATGGAAAATTCTTCGTGGCGTTTTCCCACACTCGGCTTGTTACAAGTGGATCATTTACAACACGTGTAAGCACTTCCTTGGACGGATACCAAAAGGATCAAACCACTGGATATGATATCTCCTTGATTTCTTCAGGGTTTTTTATTATTATTACAGGTTAGTAAAAAAAAATTTTATTTTTTTCTTCTTAGGGTATGATATTTTATTCACCAGTACACAATTTCCATATACAAATTTCCAATAGTTTTGTTTTATAATAAATTATACAGTTGATCAAGTTAATTTTCAGCCATCTTTATTTTTAACAATAGTCGGCCATTGATTTATGATAATTTTTGAAGTAGACTGACGTGGATTGGCCTTTTGATGAATTTAGAGTGACCTCGATTCTAATTTTCCACGGGCTTTTATATGTTAGCCCCGAAAAACCAAAAATGGCTGCCTTTTCGAACGTGTTTTGTATTTCCTAACCCCATTTACCTCAAATTAGAAAATTGAATTTTTAATTTGACATTTTCTGGCCTTATAATTGTTATAAATCAAATCTGCACAGTTTATTTCATTATAAAATAACATTCTTAGAATTTTAAAATCGATTGTTCCCTATTAAAATTGCTGACTTTATGGAGTACACAATGGCGGACATTTTGACAAATATCAATATTAAATTTAACAATTATGAGCAAATATCTCTTTTTGGCCATAAATTTTAACAAAAATTGAAAATTTACATATTCTAATATGGTCAGATAACCTTTTTTTTTAATGACACCGCTTATTTTAGTTTTTATTTACATTTTAAATCTACTGCGTCATAACGATTCAACTACAAAATTTATCTAATAAACGAATTAATAATACCTAAAATCATCAATGAACCACTTAAAATTAATTACCTTACAACAACATACAATTATAACAAATAGTAACATCAATCAATAATCTAATATTAAGTTTATGTCTTTCCACTACAATCACATCTTTTAAGTTTATAATCAACAGTTTTTGATCACTACTTCACTATTTACAGTGTTTTTTTCATTGAATTTATCAATCATAATGTCCTTAATTAAGCTTTAATTAAACAGTCTTAGCACATCACTTTCTTACAGTTTTATTCTTACATGTAATAAATTTCAATATCTTTATTTTTAGATTCTGTCTCAAGCATTGCATTTTATCAAAATATGGGATGTACCAGAACATAGGAAGTACTAGGCTTGTACTATCATCCGATACATTACAATACAGACTCATCACTTGATGCTTAACTGAATTTGTAAATATTGTTTGGGTAAGTCAAATTTATTTATCAAGTTATAATCATTGTCTATGATATTATATATTTTGCTCTAATAGTTAATATTAGTTTGTTGGGTTTAAATTTTTCTACTTATATTACTAACTGAATACAGTTGAATATTCTTTACCTTATATAATAATTTTAAATAATCTACACCTACTTATTCTTATTTTATAACTAACTATTAAAAAACATTATTAAACTTATTATTATTGTTAATTTTGATTATAACTAATTTAGATTTTGATCTAACTAACTTAATATAACTAATAGAGTTGGTTTCTTAACTAATATTAGATTCCTATAATTCATTATTAACATATTCTAATACTCATTTACTTCTTATTTTTAGCTTAAACAACATAGGATCTTGAACTTGACTCTTGGATCGACTACTGGTGTTAGTACTCATTCTTATGAATTCATTTTATCAAGATAGTTTTTGTGTTCTTGTGTGAATTAAGATTTACTGGAATGGCTCTAATAAAGAAATTTTTTTGGTGTATTGATCATTTAATGAAAAGATTCGAAAATTACATCCATGTTTAATAATTTATTTCAATTCAAGTTATATATTGGGTAAGTTATATTTATGATTATTTTAAAACATTACAATATAAAAGCATTATAAAGATAAAAAACTTTTTAAGTAAATAACAATTTGGTTCTATTCCCATTTATTATAGATAATTAATCAAATTATAGGTAAACGAAATTATTTTCTCCATATAAAAAAGCTTTAATTTATATGCATACTTACGGAAACCACAAAAAAATTTAAAATGTCCTTATAAAATACTAAATTGGTTAAAAGTTATCAGGTTAACTGTTATTTAATTTAGATTTGTAAAACTTGGAAATTTAACAGTAATCCCATGATATTTTCAATTGATATTAAATATTATTGTTACTTAAGAATTGTGATTAAACACTTACCAAAATAATAAAGAACAATACAGTTGGTGAAGATACAAATCGAAGTCGTCCGAGATAGCGTGCTAAACACCGCATTATATCCCGTAGGCCTGAAACGTGAAATTTTGTTGGTTTATTTATTGTTTTGCTCCATTTATTTAAAACTAATCATTACGTATTACAGTTGGTAGGTAATAACCATAAATATACATAATATTAACAAAAATGAACTCTAACAAAATAATTTTTAGAAAATAATGTCACCAATTTTTAAATCATTTAATGTGGTTATGACTGAATGGTCGTGTTTTAAATATAGTTGTCATTTTCCACTACTGTCGTGCTCGTAGAGCACAAAAAGTATTCTTTATTCTCTGGTTATGCATATGTTTTAACATGAAACAATTGACAATAGTTGTCATGGTATTTTTAAACATTGTTTATTTTAACAAACAGTCCAAAAGATTCGATATAGTGCCTATAACGAAAGAAAAAATATTAATTATCGAATAGTATTTCCACTCATACGAAAATGGAACTATATTAGACCTAGTTTGTTAATGGTTGCCAATCAATTTCGGGAAGAGTTTCAAAAGCCTGCACCGACTAATAAGGACTTATTAAGAGTCGTTGCATTTTTTTTTAAACAGAAAGCATTCTAATTCTAATTTATAGTGACCATGTAACGATCTGGTGCGCAGTGTCAGATAATGGATTATTGGGCTCTTACTTTGTGGAAGACGAGCGTAGAAAACCCGTTACACAAAATCAAGTGCGATATAGAGAACAAATTTTGACACCATTTTTTATTGATGATAGACAATTCTGTCTAGCCATTTCTACAGAAAACCCACTGGCAACTATTAATAAACTCCAAAAAAATGTTTTTAACTTTTTTAGAAGAATGCAGCAGCCTATTTTTAATAAGATGCTAAGCCGTATTGTTCATCGTTATGAGTACTGCTTGGAACGCAATGGCGAGCACTTTAAACACATTTTGTATAGAAGCAAAACTTAAAACTCGCATTATTTGAAATGTTTTTTTATTTTTTTATGCTTAATAAAGCTTTAGTTTTTCAGTGTCGTTTGTTTTGACGCGTACTGATAATAAAAAAACGTAAATTGTTTATGAATTTAAAACACTTAAATCGTTTAAAACACACTTAGACTATGTACTATTTGTCTCCATATAACCAGAACTTATATTTCTCCCTGCGTACCTACCTACTAAGTTATTTGCCAATTTTAGTTATTCAGGTCCATAAATTTTGGCCATATGAGCATCTAATGATTTTCACTGTCTTTTGCTTCTTGCTAGTTGAGGTATTTTTTGGTAGTATACATTAATACATATATTTTTATTTACTTGCTTCTTTTGTTTTCCTTTCGTAGTTTCTAATTGTTTTTTGAGTGTTAATTCTACCTAGTTTTAACCTTGCCTTATTTATCTCTCTTTACATTCTTTGTCGAACTTGTGTTGTTTTCTTTTTAACACTCCCTTGTCTACTTTTTGTTCTATTCTTCACCGAATGTATTAAATACAAAATTTGAATGCTCTAATCTTGTGTATATTTCCTTTTGTAACCCGGTTTGCTTTGTGTTGATTTTTAAGTAAGTTAACGTTATAAATCTGTCTTTTATAACTTTTCGTTTACTAGGTAGGTTTTGTTTGAGTTTAGTTATTACCAATATAATATGATCACTATTGATATTAGCCATTCTGGTTAATATCTTGCTTTTTCCTTCTGTTGTGTGTCGATATATTTATTCTCTGCCGACCTCTGTATTGAAATTTCCTAGGGTACTTTTTACGTCGTATTTCGAAATTGTATCGATTATTTCTACTATTTTTTCATACGACTTTAGTTACCATATTATATTTCTAGTCCGTAGGTGCATGACCGTTTAATATGCTTAATTTTCTATATTTTTCTCGTATTCTTAAGTAACATATTCTATCTGGAATAGGTTGAAAGTATATCACCAACCTTTTGATTCTGTTGCTTACCATGAATTCCATACCTAAGTATCTTTAGTGCCTCCACTTTTAAAGTATCTAGGTATTTTTTCTTATTTGATTGCCAAGTTACTTTGTTTCCTGCATCTAATCCATATTTTTCCATAAATTGTGATATATAATACTTTGAATAGTCTAAGATCCGGCTGCAAAATTACTACATTCATCATTTATAGTTATTCAAGCTTTATTTTTAAAAAATATTTATGAATAGAGGAATACACTTAACACGGGCTGCCGATCAAAACGTGCTCGCAAATAATGTTTATAGAGTTTTGCAAAGAATTTCGTTCATAACCTAGAGTTATGAATTATATATTAAATTATAGCTAAATTTTTTCTATTAATTATCATATTGGCCGCAAATAGGAGTTGTTAAAAGTGATAAATATTGAAAGAGTGTTACACATAAGAGTGCTACAGTAGCAAGCTACACCACTTGTTAAATGGCGATGATTCTGAATGAGTTATAAAGAAATATAATATAGATTTTAATTATGTTATGAGTTTTTAATTTTTTTTTATTTAGTTATTTTATTATTATTTATTTTAATAGGTTCAATTTTTTATTTAGTTTTTTTTTTAATTCTGACTTAAACTAGTATATACCTATCAATTCGTACAACTGAACCTTTTCGTCTTTGAGAAATTTTCGGTTGAACGGTGGGAGAGCTATCACTTCCACAAGGACTGAAACTTGGGGAAGGTAAAGGGTTCGGGTTACACTTGAGTTGGTCCTAAAGGTGCTCGGTTTTTGCTCAAACGAGGATGCAACTTATCTGTACAAATCGGTAATTAAAAATGTATAATGATGACAGTTTTATTTAAGTAATAAACTCATTGACAGAATAATGACACTGACAAATAATTTGGAATGCTTAACTTATCGACGACTACTGACTAGACTTAAACTAGGACTGGTGCCTATGACCAAACATAATATAACTTTACAGTTTAACTCTTCGATACTTCCTTCGGGACTTTCTCTTCCATATTCTCCCCTCCCTGAGGAGATATCTCCTCAGCACACGTGTTGAGTCCTGTTTGGCATAGCTTAGCTACATGACGACGTAGGGTGATGGTTCGAGTTCGGTCTCCTTCCACGTAGGTCACCCGGACATCCACGACTCTAACTTCTCCATCCGTTCCGGGGTGAACCTTAATGACGAGTCCTTTCTTCCAGTCTCCTCTATCCGCTTGGTCATCCAGCACCAGCACCAGATCTCCAACTTTGATGTTGTCTTGGGGCTTGTTCCATTTTGGTCTCAGCAATAAGTTTGGAAGAACCTCCACCTTCCACCGCTGCCAGAATTCGTCTGCTAAGCGTTGAGCGTATCTCCACATCTTCGCTCCAAATCCTATTTCGTTTTGGAAATCTCCTGGGATCATCTTTCCTGGGACACAACGCTGCTTCAGAAGATGATTCGGAGTAAGACACTCTGGAGCCAACATATCCGATGGGGTTAGATCAAGGGGCCGATTGTTAAGAATCTCCTCCACTTCTGCGAGGAGAGTTCGCAGAGTGTACTCCTTGGGGTGTTTTTCTTTGAGGAGATTGGCTAGAATTCGCTTTGCTGTCCCGATCATGCGTTCCCAAGCTCCTCCCATGTGGGGTGATGCGGGTGCGATGAATTTCCATTCTATTCTTCGCCGATGAAGTTCCTGATTTAGCAGCTTGCGGTCCCATTTGGCAATCTCATCCCGTATCTCCTTTTCAGCTCCTCGTAGATTAGTGCCGTTGTCGCTATAAATGCACTTAGCTGGTCCCCTCAAAGCGTTAAATCGGACGAGACAGTCCAAGAAATCGCTGGCGCTGAGGGATGGCACAAGGTCCAAATGAACTGCGCGAGTAGTGAGGCAAGTAAAGAGAACTCCCCACCGTTTTTCGACGCTGCGTTTCACCGATACCAGCATTGGGCCGAAGAGATCTACTCCCGTGTGGGTAAACAAGGCTTCATGCGACGCCATCCTTCCCTCGACTAGTTGTCCCATCTCCGGTGGAATTGGTTTAGCTCGACGTAAGCGACACAACATACACTGCTGCAAGAGTCGTCGTATCAACGTCTTGCCTCCAACGATGTAGTATTTCTTCCGCAGTTCGTTGACGACGGTTTCCAATCCCTGGTGAGCGTTATCCGAATGCAGTTGTTGGATGAGGAGCTTCGAGTAGGGATGATGTCCGTCCAGGATGATGGGGTTCTTCGTTCCCAGCGCGATGTGCGGAGCTTTCTCGATTCGCCCCTGGACTACCATAATTCCATCTTTCAGCATTGGGGAGACTTTCAGGAGACGACTGTCGTGACGAAGAGGTTTTCCATTTGTTATTCTCTTGATTTCTAAAGGAAATGACTCCTTCTGGCTCTGATGAATCCACATTTCCTCTGCTCTTTCTAAGTCTTTCAGCGAAACTTCCACATTTTCTAGATTCCAGGGCCTTGGGTGGGATGCTCGACGAAAGGCTGCCAACCAACTCGCTGTCTTTCGGATGAGAGACTGGTGACTGGAGAAGTTCTCTACCTTTGGAAGACATGATCCTTTTTCTTCTTCCTTTTCTTCACCTGCCACGCATATCATCTTCTTTATTTCCAAGTCGGATTCCTGGATTTTAGCGGTATTAAGGAGTTTCTGGTTGGGCCACAAATCTTCTGATTTTTTCAGGAAATCACTGCCATTTAGCCATCTGCACTCAGAGGTGAACTCCTCGTTGACTTCTTCTCGTGTTGCGTCATCTGCTGCATTCTCCTTTGTTGGCACCCATTTCCATTCATCGGGCTCACTAGTCTCCAGTATCTCGTTGACACGGTTAGACACGTACTGGCTGAAACGTCCTGACTCCGACTTTAACCAACACAGCACTGTCCTGGAGTCGGTCCAGAAAATTGTTTTAGAGATGTTAATCCTCTCATGGAAGGCATCTTTGATCTCCTTCGCCAATCGCGCACCCATCAAGGCAGCATTCAATTCATTTCTGGGGATTGAAATCCCCTTGATTGGCGAAACTCGTCCTTTTCCCCACAGGAAGCTGACCTTCACCTTGCCATTAGTCTCCGTCCTCAGGTACGCCACGGTCGCTTTCGCCTTTTCGCTGGCATCACAGAAGATGTGTAGTTGATAAATGGACTCAATTTCCCCGGATTTCCTTACACATCTTGGAATTCGAAGTTTTTCGTTTAGGGTCTTCTTAAGCAATTCAATCCAGGAATCCCACTTTTTCATGAGGCTGCTAGGTAGTTCGTCGTTCCACCCAACTTCTTTTATTTTTCCCTCTAGGGTCTGTTCCTTTCTCCAGGTTTCCTGGAACAGAAGGAGTCCTATTACTTTCAGTGGGGTGAGGAATCCGAGCGGGTCAAATAGACTCATGACGAACGATGCGGCTTCTCTCTTCGTTGGGTATCTTTTTCCTTCTTGAACAACTTCTGGTAGTCTCCTCATGTTAAGGGTAAAGTAATACGTGTCCTTACAAGGATCCCACTTCAGCCCCAATGTCTTTTCCATCGGTATGTCCTCCTTTGACATTATCTCACGTTCCCCCGTTGATCGTAATTCTTTTGGGATGCTGTTGATGACTTCAGGGCTGGAACTTGTCCACTTTTTAATGGGGAAGCCCCCTTTTTCACAAATCAATTGGACTTCCTCTCGCTTCCTAATTGTATCTGGAACAGTGTCTGCACCACTTTGGAGATCGTCAACGTACATCTCCTGCAGGATGGCACGGACAGATTCGGGGAAGACCTTCAAGAATTCCACGGCGTTCTTATCTTTCACGAAGATCGCGGATGTAGGTGAGCAAATTGATCCAAAGAAGAGTACCGTCATCACATACTCCTTTGGAGGCGAGTCTCGGTTCATTCCACGGTACAGGATCCGCTGCATATCCCAGTCTTCTGGTCGAAGTCCTACTTGATGGAACATAGCTTCGATGTCGCCCATCAGTGCGATTTTCCATAACCGGAAGCGCAGCAGAATTATCGGAAGTGGGTGAATGAGGCTAGGTCCCACGTAGAAATTGTCGTTGAACGACACTCCGTTTACCTTCGCTGCTCCATCATAGACTAGTCTTGGATTTTTGTTGGGGTTAAAGGCGAAGAAGTAGGAAAGGTACCATCGCCAGTGCTTTATTCTTCCCTCCGTAACTACCACCTCTTCGACTGCCTCTGTTTCCGCGTCTTCGGTTAACGGCTGCTCATCCTCACCCTTCCGTTGGTCCTTGTTTTGCAGCATATCTTCATTTTGTTGAGGCTGCTGCAGCGCTGTTGTGGAATCAGATGAAGTTTGTGTATGTCGCTCTTTGGCTATCTTCTCTGCTTCTTCTACAGGCACGAGGTATCCTTTTCGGATATATTCATCCATTCTCTCCCTGTAGAGTTTGGCGAATTCAGGGTCTTGATCCGCTCTCTTTTCCACGTACTGGAGGCGCCTCATCGCTGCAAGATATGTGGGGGGAAGTTCCGGAAGTTTATCCTTCCACAGAAGTCCTGTTTGCCAACGATCACCAGTCCTGCGCGTTGTCTTCTCCAGCGTCCTCAGAGCTCGTACATCATCCTTCGAGCGCATCGTGGGGCTTGGCTTCACTCCTAGGTCTTCAATCGCGATGAAGTCTCTCAATAACCGGTTGAGTTCGGCGTCTGGTCCGTGCCCTAGCATATGTACTCCCCTCCGTGACGTAACTGTTTGGTCTCCTCCGCCGATAAGATACCATCCCAGATCACACTTGACAGCAGCAGGTTTATCTCCTCCCCTCCTTTGGACCTTCTTGTGGAGGAAAAGTGGCCAGTTGTCCGCTCCAAGCATGATGAAGGGTTTCGCATTAAATTGCGAGCGAATGGGAGCCCCCCGAAGATGAGGGAATTCCTTCTTCAGTTTTCCGAAGTCAAACGACTGTGGTGGAAGATCCAATCCCTTTGAGGTTCTGGCTCCGATAATTTCGTGGAATTTTGCTCCTGGGTAGTCGCCGGCTATCTGGAAGTTAACTTCCTGACATGGTTGAACTACTTCGGATCCATCGAAGACGGTCCATGTGGTGCTGACTTTAGGTCCACTAACTCCAGCGGATGAGGCTTCTGCTTCATTAATGATGGTTCCTTGACAGCCGGGGTCAATCATGGCAATTCCCTGGACAATATCACCATTTTGGTTGCGTCGAATCTTAACGGGGATGTACCACAGCAAAGTATCTTGAATTTCTCCGTTTAGGTGAGCGTTGACCCTTGGTGCGTGTTCTGGTGCTTCTCCTGTGGCGTTCCCTTCCGGACGTGGAGGTCCTTCTCGTATTGGGCGATGGAGTAGACGGTGATGAAGCTGTTCGCACGCATTATTTCCGCATTTCTTCCTAAATCGGCAGGAATCCGCTCCATGTCCCTTCCCGAGGCACTGGAAACAAAGGTTCTTCTCTTTCACCACTTTGACTCGTTCTTCAAAGGGAGTGGCTGCAAATTTACGGCATTCCCAAATGTTGTGACCCTCGCGTTCGCAATTCTCACAGAAGCTCTTGTGTCTACGTCTCTCATAGTGATCCTTCGCAGGAGTAGCACCGTTATGGCGACGACGAGGCTTCTCACCAGAATGCTGCTTCGATATGGGTGGGGCTTGCTTGTAGGCGATTTCGAGCTCTAACTCAAACCATTTAGCGAAGAAAGTCAGATTCTCTTTTCTCTCGTCCTTGTCCCGAACCCAACGATACCAATCGTGGGACATGTCCCGTGGCAGCTTGTTGACGAGGCTGTCCAGTAAGTCCACGGCTGAGAGATACTCCGGTCTCTCGTAGGCTGCTACATTTGCGATGAACGACTTGAGTGCGACTCCAAATTCCACGGTGGCTTCAGGTTTCTCTCGACTTGGGTCTGGAGCAGTCTTTACTTGTTTCGCAAGCTCATCCAAGATATTCTTGGGTTGTCCAAATCGTAGCTTCAGTTCTTCCATTACTTTATCCACATTTTTGGAATGGTAGAGGAGGTAGTGAACATGCTTCTCAGCTTGCCCCGTCAGGCTCTTCCGTAGGATGGTGTTGAGTTCCGACTCATTCACTAGTTGTTGCACTCTCTTGAATTCACTGCTGAAAATAATCCAGTCTTCGGGATTTCCGGAAAATTTCGGCAGCTCCTTTTCATCCTTGGATGGGCGGCGATTTCCTCCAACTAGTTTCTCCATGATTGAGGCAAGTTGTCCAATCTCGCTTTGAGGTTGTGGGCGTCTTCTGGCTGTAGGCACTGAAACAGGATTCGATTCCTCTTCAGAAGTGTCTCCCGACGAGCTTCCATCTTCGGGTTCTTCGGGTAAGGAGTCTTCTTTCGGTAAGTCGTTCTTTTTAGATTTAGCTTCCGGTTTCTTCTTCTTCTGCTGGACCTCTTGGACATAAGCGTTTGTTCTAGCGATGGGGTCTTCCTCATTCAAAGTCTTCAGCGCAGAATCTACGTCGTGGAGATTGGCAACGTCACTTTTAATTTCTTCATTTAACTGCTCCTTCTTGGCAAGCAGCAGTTGACTGTCTCTAGCCGTCTTGACTCTTAGCTTCTCTACGCGAAATAGCTGAAGATCCCGCTCCTTTTTCGTACTCTTCATCTCCTCCTGAAGAATCTCGTCTTTTCCGATGTCTTTGTTTTCCTGGAGCTCCTTGAGCCGTTGCTCCAGCACAAATAACTTCTCCTCTTCAGCATCCAGATTGTCCGCCAGCTTGTTGATCGCCTCCATCGTTTCGGCGTTGTTCCGGGCGATGAGGGCTGATGATGCTGCAATCGATGGGGCTGGTTTCTTAAAAATCGGTGGGGTTGGGGGTCGAAATTGCATTCCCGCTCTTGTCGTTCCTGGAATGACTTCCTTTCCTCCGTCTTTCACCTCCTTGATGGCTCTGTCACCATCCCACAGTTTGGCGACTCCGTCGTCACCCTGACTTCCTCGCTTCGAGTCCGACATCCTCCTTCAGGTTCTCAGTATCCCGGGTTTCGGCACCAATATCAATTCGTACAACTGAACCTTTTCGTCTTTGAGAAATTTTCGGTTGAACGGTGGGAGAGCTATCACTTCCACAAGGACTGAAACTTGGGGAAGGTAAAGGGTTCGGGTTACACTTGAGTTGGTCCTAAAGGTGCTCGGTTTTTGCTCAAACGAGGATGCAACTTATCTGTACAAATCGGTAATTAAAAATGTATAATGATGACAGTTTTATTTAAGTAATAATCTCATTGACAGAATAATGACACTGACAAATAATTTGGAATGCTTAACTTATCGACGACTACTGACTAGACTTAAACTAGGACTGGTGCCTATGACCAAACATAATATAACTTTACAGTTTAACTCTTCGATACTTCCTTCGGGACTTTCTCTTCCATAATACCCCTGACATTCCATGTTCCTATATTCAACTCACTTTCTTGTGGGGTTACAACTTCATTAAAACTAAACTTAACTTCTTAGCTTCTTAATAAGATGGACTTTCACATAGTAAGGGTTAGTACAATAAAATTCTTAACTTTTGTATTAGAAATGTAACTGTTCTCCGTTTCCGAAATTGTGCTTGTCTTATCATTTTGCACGCTATATCTGATTTTACTCTTGTTTATATTCCATGTCATTCCAAAAATTTCTGTACCCCTGTCCTTCAGTCAAATCCCTTTAATCCGTCTAGTTTTATATTTTTTTAGTTCTTTGCTTTATACTTGTCTTTATCGACCATACATGATTTATTTTGTTGATCGTCTCATATCCAATCTTCTTCTTCTTCAGTTTCTTGTATCCCATTTTATTAGTAATTCTTTTTATACTATCTTTTCTACTAAGGTACACAAGAAGATAACATCACCAAACTATTTAATTTTTCCTCACGGCCAAGAAAGTATTGTCTGAAATAATGTATCAATTTTTTTATCGAGGAACGATGGCAATCATTATTTTTTTCTTTTTCTTGTACAATATATAAGATATCTATGCTTTGAAATATTTTATAATAAGCTTACACATGACATGGAGCTGATTGGGTTTCATCTCTTATTGGAGTGCACATGGCTTAAGAGACCTTAAGAAGCTTCGTTCCATTCCATTACTCATTCCATTTCAATCAAACTGCCTTTGTATCGTGTAGCTGAACATTCAAGGTGAAGAAAAGGGAGCAAATTGGGTTCACAATTAGGTATGCATTGTTAGCTGCTTAGTTCCGTTAGTCCATCCAATTCTCATCGATTGCAAAATTATCTAAGAGAATTTTAGCTGTTCCTGATGGAGGATTGACTTAAGTTAATTGACTTAAGTTTAACTCAGCAATGATGCGCGATGATAAGGTCATTTAACATTTCGGGTTCTAGGCTTTTAAGACAGCTATGTTGCTTGAAACTAGGAACCATTGAACCGGCGTCCTCTTAGAGGGCTATCCGCCAGTTTTAATCCATGCGTATGTTAGTTGAGCCTATTGTTCCTGTTAAGATCACTACAAGTTTACTCATGGTGTGTCTTTTTTACTTCAACAGATACCTGTCTTAATCCTAGGATCTTGTCCACTTTTCTTGAGACATCGTCATTACCCATTTATTCATGGTTGATTTTGTTAAGCCAAAAAACGGTTCTGGTCCATTACATCCACTTCTTCTTTACCTTTGTACCTGCCATGACTTAATACTCACGCAATGGCGAGTTTTTGTTTTTGCCAAGGCTTCTTTGTAGTCCCATAATCTACCCAGATTTATGTCTTAATGTTTGTCCAAGATTATGGTGATAATCCTTACTTGTACCTTTTGCTTGTTGGCTCTTTCGACAAAGTGAGAAATTTACAGAAACAAAAACATTCACTAACTAAAAAGAAGTGACTTTTACTCAACTAAAACTTCATGCTCCCCTTACTTATCTTTACCTATTTACAAGGGACATACTGTAGGTATTATCAAGCAAACATTACAATTAAACATTTTAACCTAAAGTTAAATATCCTAGGAAACTAGTAGTAAAGTTAAGTTTAGAAGGACATATCCGAGCTTCTTGGGGAAAATCAAAATCTAAACAATCATAAAGTTTCTAACAGCTTTTGGCATAATGGAAATTTAAATTAAAATCTAGTTTCTCGGACACTTGAGGTTGATTTTTTTTGTTAGTATGTAATTAATTTTGTAAACTTTGTATTTTTCTGACTTGTCTGTTACTCCAGTCGTTTGAACGGTATGAAATGGACATAAGTTTGAATAAAGTAATAACCGATTGTTTAATAAAATCATTTTCACTTTAACGTTCTGCATACACAGTAGGAGAGAACAATCTTACCCTTAACTTATATTGAAAATTATTTTAACAAGGTTGGTTTAACTGGTTGTTATAATCTATATGCAAAACATCTAGTTTAGGGGTTTTTAAATTGTTTTAACTAAGGGTCAAATTGTAAACTCTTGAAAGCCAGACAAGCCATCATGATTTGGAAGACTACGAAGGTTCTCGTCTGGTTCATATTTTATTTTTATCTAGGTAAAAAAATATCAGGAATGTTGCTTAATTGTTTCATTAAAGACTGAGAGCGAAGCTTTGGGACAATTCGAGACAATAATACACTTTTCTACAGAGGCTCATACAGCATTTTTTTCACTTTTGGCATTTTATTTTTTTAAATATCAGTTATTAGATCTATTAAAAAATTTGGACGTGTCACCAGTCACTCCCGCTTCACATGACATTACAGTGACAAGGCAATCAATAACATATACAATAATTTTTGTTTTCATTCGAAGTATTGGGATGTAAAAAGCGCTATGAAAATACATGGATAAGTCAGTTGATTTGTATTTTGAAATAAGGTGATGGACTATTTATATCACAAACATCGAGGGATTTTTTACACAGGACTTGCTAATGAATAATGCACTTAAACATCATTGGTTTCTCACCCTCAGCATTACAAATACGTCCTACCAACCCTTTTTTGTGACCACTAATATATTTTCCTCCACCAGTAGTTATCCCTTTTAATTTTTTGAAGCCAACATTAGTGGCTCAGTTTAATGAGCCACACACTTAAAGAGCTACTAAATATCTTTCACTCTCGCATTTACACCAAAATAGAAGAGCATCTCAGTGAAGTGCAATTTGGAATCAAAACTGGGCTTGCAAAAAGAGACGCCCTCTTTAGCTTGCAAGTACTACGAAGACCAAGGGATGTCAACGTATTTATATGCTTCATTGACTTCGAAAAAGCATTTGACAATTGCCACACATGAAACTAATTGAAAGTATCAGAAAGGATATAAGACTAATCTCAAACCTATATCTTGCAGTCGGAAAGGGAGTTCGACAGTGATACATATTTGGTTACTAATAACTGCACCGATATCTTCAGTTCGGTAAGCAACTGTGTTTGTAGGTAAGCTAATTGAGTTTGAAATTTGCTGGTAATGCAAACACTCTTCAGCGGTTTTTATTATGCAAGTTTTTACAAACTGGCCGTCAGTAAAAGGCCCCAGCCTTAGCAAAAATATGACTAATCTTAAGACAACATGGTATAGCAGCCTCGTTCAGATATGTTTGCTAGGTGAAAACATTACGTTGATATTAATAGACATCCTAAAAGATAATATTCTTTCTGCTCTTACCTGCCTTTTTTATCTTTGTCCTTTTCCTTATAGCGTAAACTTGGATGAAAGAAACAAAATGTTAAAGTTATTCCGTTTAATGCAAGAAAGGAGATATTATTTTGAAGCAGTAATTACAGGCAAATAGCAGATATTTAAGTAACTTGAATTATGTTTTAAATTGAATTATGTTAAAAAAATGCACAGTACTCAAGTAAATAACTTCCGATACTAGTGAACGGTTGGTGGCGGGAGGGGTGGAATTTAGTGACATTGATCAAAGTCAATGATACAAAATTTTATTATAAAGGTGTAAGTATGAGGCTACTAGTTTCAGCCTACAATAAAGGCCATGATCAGGCTACAATATAAATAGTACATTACAAGCTAATTCAAAGGTATACAAATACAAATCTTTACTTAAGAGAGTTGAATTAGCTTGTAGTGTACTATTTCTATTATAGCCTGATAATGGCCTTTATTAAAGGCCGAAACTAATATCTTTATACTTACACCTTTATAATAAAAGTTTGTGACATTGACTTTGGTTTCACGTTTCTCCACTTAAGAAGAGTCACATTTGGAAAATCTATGATTTGTTTAAATTGAAATATTTGTTTATTTTTGTTAAAAAATAATCAGTTTGGCCAATTTTAACAGAGTTGTAGACCTTATTTGGTTACTCGGATACTTGACACCTTCCAAAAATATCAAGTTGATCTGATTTGTCTGCAATTACTGCTTCATTTTACAAAAAATAGCTCCTTTCATGTATTTACATTATTTTTATTTCTGTATTTTAGTAATTAATTTTCTTCATACATATTTTATATCATTCATTTATTATCAACTTTGATGAAAAGAAGCAAAGATGTGTGATGAATAATTTCATCAATCAAATTCTTAAGTTTTTTCTGCTTTAGACCAAGGGGTTCCAATTATAAAATAAGTCTGACCTTTAACAAAATCTCATTAACTCGATGTAATAAAATTAATGTGATAATTGGAACGTCCGT
Organism: Ophraella communa; assembly: GCA_035357415.1. Lineage (NCBI taxonomy): Eukaryota > Metazoa > Arthropoda > Insecta > Coleoptera > Chrysomelidae > Ophraella > Ophraella communa. The sequence continues at coordinate 18,029,190 of CM068984.1, forward strand.
CGGTTATATCAAACAATCATTGATCAGAACGTATTTTATTTTCTGAAAATGGCTTGTTTCCTTTACGAAAACAAATCATTTATAAAACAACAGGTACCGGATACTAAACCAAAGTGTATTTTCTTAAACCATTTTACCGCTATAAAAACATATTATGCTGATTGTACAATATTGTTCCAAGTCATTAGTTTCTTTGAATCGGCCTACGGTTGCAGGAAATTATATGATAGGCGGTAACCAGGGTGATCCTGCTGAGAGCCATAGAATAATAACGAGGTTATAAACCACTCAATTAATGTTATGATAAAAATATTTTTAACATTCTGTTAATAAATGTTCTAAGAAGTAATAAATTACAAACCATTGAATTTTATAAAACATGAATTTCTATTTCCAATGTTGAACACATTTACATCAATGGTTTTAACTAAAATTAATTAATTTCTGGTTTGTTAAACTTAAGCTGGTATTCATTTTAATTTTTCTAGCTTGATTCGGAAACTTTGGATGAAGAGATATTTTTTTCTTTTATTATACATTAATTATTTACTTATCAAATGTAATGGATAGCCATTAGATGTAGCTATTTGTTATTATGGTATTAATTTCTATATACATTTTTTGTTTATAACAAATGAAATTGATCTATGTGTCATGGAGTTGTTAGCTACTTATTTGTATAACAGAATGATTTGACTAAGAATAATAAACAACTAAACGTTTGAACTAAACTTCCACCTTTTATTTAGAAAATGGATTTTTAAATGCAATTTAAAAATTAGGGAACTTATCAGCCTAGCGCCTTGCAGCAGCCTCTGTAATAATTAATAGTTAGTGAATTCTACATACGTAGCAGATTTTAAATAACTTGTAAATAACATTAATTAAAATTATGTATTACATAAGATTTTTATTATTTTACTCCTATTCATTATTTTATAAATTGTAATTTACTAATAAAGATGTTTTTAATATTTGTTAAAATGTAGTTTAAATATTCAATATTGAAATTGGCATTTTAAAGGGTTACTGTATCTTCCATCATAAAATATTTACAAAGAAATACAAAAAGACACAAAAGTTTAAAAAAAGACGTTTAATTCCAGTGGCTGTCCATATTTTGTTAAATTATAGCCCTTAAAAAAGTTGGGGGGTGAAAGGGATGTTGATCCCCTCTGAAAATCCATAATAAATTAAAATAATTGAATGCAACTGTTTCCAATTTATTGGGTATTCTCTACTGGTATTTCCTATAAATTTTCATATATTAACGTTAAACCGTTTTAGAATAATGTTAAAACAAATTATTTAAATTTTTAACTTTAGCGCCCTGTAACTTTCTTGTGTGCACTATTGTATATGGGTTAAGTGGGGTTCAATCAACATATTTTTGACCCCAGAATCTGTGGTATCATTTATGACCATTCTTTTCGAGACACCCTGTACTTGTAGTACCTTATTGTTATAATTACCTTTAAAAGAAGATAAAATAAGCTGTTTAAATTAAGTGCATTCTGACATACCCTCAAAATATTCTCAAACAAATTTATTTAACAAGTCATTTCAAATTAATATTTTGTCAACTTGCCTTAAGACAGTCAAAAGCATTCCTTTTGCATAAATCTTTAGGTGGGTATAAAAATGGCTTTTGTTTTCTCTTTTTAATATTATGTACTCCAACCTAAACAATCAACATTCCAGAGTTACAGTATTCTATGGTTCTCAAAAGCTTTCGATGGCGTGGATCATAATATTCTTTAGTTAGTTTTAGATTTAGATTTATGGTGGTTAATTTCTTCGCAACAAATTGTAACTTCTGCACTGCTGAATTTAGAAATGTGAAGACCTCCATGTAAGTAATGTACTTAGGATACATTATAATAGTAATTATAAATATTTGTAAACTCGAAAAATATAATGTTAAGGTTATGTTTTATCTTTTTAACAAATTGTTTCATTGCTTTTAATAATCTTTCAATACAAGGAAATCTAACAAATATCCAACTTACATTAAAATGATCCAAACAGAAATAGATAAATATTTACTTTGTGTAGATACACATGCCGGATCCCGACAGGCTGGTTGAAGCTACATTTACCGCATCGTTTTTGTACGTGAAACATAATTAAATAATTTTTCAGGTACAGTATCCGCCAAAATAAACAATACCAAAAATAAAAATAAAAATTAACTTTTAATTTCTGTAATGTAAGTGTTCAAAATGTTCACCATTTCGACGCAAACAAGCTTCATATCGATTTTGTAAGGTATGGCTCGTTGCATCATATTGTAACGGGTGACAGATGTGTGACGGATGAATGTGACGGATGATTGTGACAGATGCGCGAGAGGAATGCATGTGTTTTGATGTAGCTGCTTGCCATAAAGGGTAGAGTCCGTGAATGAGGAAGAAGGTTTTGACAGGAACTTGACATGATTTATAATTATTTTAGGTTGGTAGTTATTCGCGAACATTCTAGTAATATCTGGATTTTAGTAAATAGTTATTTCTAGAAAAATCGAGATGTCAACTATTTTGATATATAAAGCGGGTCATTCGCGGTAGTGAGTTAGTGTTCGTTCAGCTTTTGTGAAGTTTAAAAGTCAAAAGTGACAGTTAGTAACTTGTAACCAGCTGAATTCTTGTATTCTTACAATTTGTAAATAAATTGTGCTTAAAGTCCTCACAAGTGTTTCAAATTGGTGTCAGGTGTGGGGTGAAGAAGCAAGAATGCCTGGAAAGAAGTTACGTGAACTGTTGGTGGCTGAGCTCAGAAGAGAGTTGGAAGAATTGGATTTGGATACCACCGGAGGAAAAACTATTTTAATCAATAGATTACGTGAGTACTATTTAAGTATAAATATTGACCCCGACTCGGTGGAATTCGAAGATCCTATGCACAAAGCAATGTCCGAGCTGTCCAGTCAGATAAAGGGTCAACAAGAAGAGCTTGCCACTAGAATTTCCAGTCAACAAGAAGAGCTTACCACTAGAATTTCCAGTCAACAAGAAGAGCTGAAAGATCAAATGAAGATCCAGCAAGAGGAGCAGATGAAGAAACAAGAAGAACTGGTCCATCAAATGCGTGAAGAGTTGTCAAGCTATGTTTTACAACAAATATTGACCTTAAGAAATGAACAATGCCAGCAAATATCGACTCTACGTTGTGAGCAATCCCAGCAAGTAACCGAACTAGTAGCCGAACTACGCAATGAAGATACCAAAATGAATGCGATCATTCAACAACTTCAGAAAGAAATAGAGGTCCTTCGGCAAGATCGCTACGTCCACCGCGGCGAGGGAGATGCAGAAAGAATGGAAACCTTCAGCGTGGATGTCGAACGACGGGGAAGCGGAGACGCTACACAGATGCGGTCAACAATGAAACCTCCCATCTTCGATGGAACAACTTCGTGGTCCAACTACATCAAGCAATTCGACGCGGCGGCCAGGGCGAACGGATGGTCATCCAGGGAGAAGGCAATATCGCTAACCATAGCGTTGCGAGGCGATGCTTTGAATGTCTTGCATTCCCTTAAGCCCGACGAAGCTGACAACTTCGAGCTACTAGTACATCGCCTGGAGATGAGGTATGGTCAGACCCACCTACAACCCGTGTACCGAACACAGCTGAAGAACCGTAAACAGAAGAGTGGAGAATCTATCCAGGAGTTCGAGGCAGAGGTAGCTAGAATGGTTCGATTTGCTTATCCGACAGCAGCAGAAGAGTTCCTGGAGTGTCTAGCAGTCCAAACCTTTACCGATGGCCTTAGGGACCCGGAGTTACAAAGAGCTGTGCGGTTGGCCCGACCAAAAGACCTTGTCGACGCATTAACCATTGCACTTGAATTCGAAGCGGCAACGGAAGCATCACGGGAAGTTGCAGGAATAAGGGAGATTACTGCTGATGACAACAACGTGATAGCACCCACCAGCGACGTCGATGGATTAGTGGAAAGGCTAATGAAATTATTATCCACAAGGAGACGGCGACCTATACGGTGTTGGCTTTGTGGAGGACTAGGGCACGTGAAAAACTCATGTCCACGCAAGAAGACGTCTTTTGCGACAACGACCCCAAACCATTGCAAAGCCCTTCCTACGGTCAAGATAGCAATATTAAAACACCAAGCAGGCAGCTTATACGTCGAAGCCTCGATTGACAGAAAGAGATACAACATGCTGGTGGATACTGGAGCTACAAGAACTGGGGTAGGCCGACAGTTGTCGTGGCTAGGAAGTTGTCGCCTACCAGTTGGAGACTGCGCACCGCTACTGAGGAACCTGCCAAAGTCTACGGAGAGGTTAACGTGTCTCTACAGTTTGGTTCAACTTGTCTTTCTCATTCGATATTGGTGGCTGATATCGATGAAGATGCTATCCTGGGTATGGACGTAATGCACAACTGTTGTTTTCGCTTGGATTTGGGACGACGGATACTTCACACGGAAAAGGAAGAATTGCTTCTACATCGAAAACATGAAGCTATCGCCCCGTTGAAATTATCTGAGGACATCGAGCTTCCAGCGACGTGCGAATGTGTTGTAACGGCACGACTAGAGGAAGTAGAGCCGGATGGAACCCCAGCTATGGTAGAACCCAAGAACCATGATCAGATATTGGGAAGAGGACTTCTGGTCGGAAAAGCTCTTGTTAGATCAGCCAAAGAGGTACCAATCCGAATCATTAACATGAATGATCATCCAGTTCTTTTGCGAAAGAACACCGAAATCGGAACCTTGGAACCGGTAACGGCCGTGATTCACCAGGTAGGAGCCTTTGAATCAGACAGAACCAACGACATACAACAATTAATGACTAAGCTAGACCCATCTTTGTCAAAAATAGAAAAGAAGCAGGTAAGAGACTTAATCTACCGCTATAAACCTGTCTTCGGTTCTGGAAGTAAACTGGGAAGGACCGACATAGTCAAGCACAAGATTGAGACTGGCGATGCACGTCGGATTCGTCAGGTACCCCGACGATTGCCTCAAGTTAAAAAGGAAGAAGCGGACAAGGCTCTCCAAGAAATGATTCGGGATGGAATAGTTTAACCCTCCAATAGTCCGTGGGCTTCTCCCATTGTATTGGTAAGGAAAAGAGACGGATCAATGCGGTTCTGCGTTGACTATAGGAAGTTTAATGAGGTTACGAAGAAAGATAGTTATCCCCTTCCGAGGATTGACGATGCCCTCGATGTCTTAGGTGGATCTACCCTTTTCTCTACGTTAGACTTAAAGAGCGGATACTGGCAGGTTGAAATGGATCCCTCTGACAAAGAGAAGACGCCTTCACTAGTGGATCAGGTTTGTGGCAATTTACCGTCCTTCCATTTGGCTTATGCAATGCTCCTGCTACCTTTGAAAGATTGATGGAAACTATTCTTCGAGGTTTATCCTGGGAATCTTGTTTGGTCTACTTAGATGACATCATTATAATGGCTAAGGATTTTAAGGAACATTTGGCTAACCTAGAAGAAGTTTTTCGACGACTGAAAAAGGCCAATCTAACATTGAATGTCAAGAAATGTAACTTGCTCCAGAGATAGGTTAGTTATTTGGGACATGTTGTAAGCAAGAATGGCGTTACTGTAGACCCCGCCAAGATTCAAGCCGTTCAAGAGTGGCCGGTCCCTTCTGATAAGCATCAACTACGCAGCTTCCTGGGTCTTTGCTCATATTACCGACGATTTGTTAGAAATTTTGGAGACAAAGCCAAGCCCTTAACGAGACTAACTGAGCAAGATAAGACTTTTTGTTGGAGTGAAGAATGCCAAAAAGCCTTTGAATTTTTAAAGGAAGAATTGACTTCGGCCCCTGTTCTCGCTTATCCTCGTCCTGACGGCAGACTTATTCTGGATACCGACGCTAGCAATGTGGGAATCGGAGCTATACTTTTACAACTTCAAGACGGAAAAGAAAGGGTTCTAGGATATTTTAGCAAGACATTATCAAAATCCGAAAGAAACTATTGTGTAACGAGACGTGAACTTCTCGCAGTTGTTAAGTCTGTGGAACATTTCTACAAATACTTATATGGCAAAATATTCCTAATTAGAACAGACCATGTCAGTTTAAAGTGGCTACTGAGCTTTAGAAATCCAGAGGGGCAGATAACAAGATGGTTGGAAAAACTCCAGGAATACGATTTTCAAAACGAAAATAGACCTGGAACTAAGCACCGTAACGCCGATGCACTTTCTCGAAGGCCATGCCCACCTAATTGCACAAATTGCAGTCGACTCGAACAAAACGAGAAGCTCGCTTTAATAAAAGTGGTGCCAGACGACTTGTGCCCCAGAATGAAGGAGGAACAAAACAACGATCACGTTATTAGAAAGATCCTGGAATGGAAAAGAACGGGTCAGGTTCCCCTATGGCGAGAGGTATCATCATCCTCCCCGGTCTTAAAATCCTATTGGGCCCAATGGAATTCTTTGACTTTAGACGGAGGGCTCCTTAAAAGGATAGTTGAAAACCCTGACGGCTCAGAAATCAAGAAACAAATTGTGGTCCCAAGAAGTACGGTGCCGGAAATTTTAAAACAACTTCATGATGACATATCTGGAGGACACCTAGGTATTACAAAGACGCTGCAAAAAGTCCGGGATAGATTTTATTGGGTTAATTGCTCCAACGATGTTAAAGATTGGTGCCGCAAATGCACGACGTGTGCTGCTAGCAATGGACCTAATCGTAAACCTAAAGCACAGATGCAGCAATACCTTGACATAAGTCCATTCGAAAGAATCGCCGTAGATGTGTTGGGGCCACTACCAACCAGTGAGGTTGGAAATAAATACATCTTCGTTGTGATGGACTATTTTTCTAAATGGGTGGAAGCCTACCCTGTTCCCAACCAAGAAGCCCCTACCTTGGCCGATATTCTGGTCAACGAGTTCATTAGCCGTTTTGGGGTACCGTTGGAGCTGCACGCAGATCAGGGAAGAAATTTTGAAAACAAGCTATTTCAAGAAGTCTGCAAACGATTAGGTATCCATAAAACTAGAACTACAGCGATGCATCCACAGTCTGATGGAATGGTTGAACGAATGAACCGAACCATTGAAAATTATTTATCGAAAGTGGTCTCAGAACATCAGAAAGATTTGGATAAACATATTCCGCTATTTTTAATGGCTATCCGATCGGCTATCAACGAATCTACGGGTCAGATACCTGCGAAAGTCCTCTTTGGTAGGGAAACTAGATTACCTTGCGATTTGATATATGGGAGCAAGCCTGGTGAAATAGGAACCGGTGAAGGATACGTCAGAGATCTTCAGAAGAAGATCGAAAATATTCATGAACTGGTGCGCCACAAACTACAACTCTCCAGTGACCGGATGAAAAGGTACTACAACTCACGAGCAACAGGAAACACTTATGAACCTGGGGAATTGGTCTGGCTCTATAATCCTCGACGGAAACGGGGTGAGTGTCCGAAACTTCAAAAGAAGTGGGAAGGTCCATATTTGATTAAAAAGAGAATCAATGATGTGATCTATCGGATTGTTAGAGTCCCCAAAGGAAAACCCGTCGTAGTCCATCATGATAGGTTTGCGTTATATCAGGGTGACCACAGTAGGGAGGTACAGCAACTTCGGGTAGAGGGTTCGACCAGTTTCGAAGATGACCCTGAAGTCTACTCCGGAGAGTTATCACATTCCGGGAGGAATGAATCTAAGGAGGGGGCAGTGTAACGGGTGACAGATGTGTGACGGATGATTGTGACAGATGCGCGAGAGGAATGCATGTGTTTTGATGTAGCTGCTTGCCATAAAGGGTAGAGTCCGTGAATGAGGAAGAAGGTTTTGACAGGAACTTGACATGATTTATAATTATTTTAGGTTGGTAGTTATTCGCGAACATTCTAGTAATATTTGGATTTTAGTAAATAGTTATTTCTAGAAAAATCAAGATGTCAAGTATTTTGATATATAAAGCGGGTCATTCGCGGTAGTGAGTTAGTGTTCGTTCAGATTTTGTGAAGTTTAAAAGTCAAAAGTGACAGTTAGTAACTTGTAACCAGCTGAATTCTTGTATTCCTACAATTTGTAAATAAATTGTGTTTAAAGTCCTCACAAGTGTTTCAATATTGTTGGAACCATTGTGTGCGAAAGTGTAGATTTCGTTCATATAGTATAATAATTTTCTCTCTATAACGTTCTTGGTTGACAGTAAGTGGATTCTGATTATCATCTTCAACGAAATAAGGACCAATCATTTCATCACCAGATACCGCGCACCAAACGATAACTCGAAGACTGTGGAGTGGTTTCTCTACATTGACATCAGGACGTTCAAATCCAAGGAATCTGGTTGTTTGTCGATTAATATAGCCGCTAAGATGAACGTGACTCTCGTCTGAAAACCATATGTTTTTCAAAAATTGGGGATCTTCGTAAATTAAACTCAACATGTGACCACAGTAAATTTCTCTTGCACATTTGTCCGCAGCATTTAGTCGTTGTCCAACTTGATTACGGTATGGATAACAACCAATTGATTTGAACATGCGACGTAAAGACGTTTCACTAATGTTGAATTTACATGCAGTTCTTGGTTAAAAATACGTCCTTCATTTTCGTTAGTGCACTGTTTTTTGACGACCTGAAGAACCTTTACGTTGACACAATCCACTACCAGTGCGACGAAATTTTTCAACAAAAGCTAACATCACACTTTTACTAGGAGCTAAACGAAAATAATGATTTACCAAAAACACTTTTTCTTCCGTTGTTAGAACCATTTTTAAATCAAATTTAACTACAGCGTACTATTAATTACAACTAATGACAATTAAGTCAAATATGACAAATCCAAATTACATAAGCAACTCCACAGCGGTACTTTTTATTTTGGCGGATACCGTATTTAAATAGTAGTACTCTTACACTGGGGCTCCGCGCCAAAATTTAAAATTCATCTTATTAACACAAAACTACGAAATAGCTTTCTACAGCTTCGACAATATTTAGGAGCAAGTGACGTCACAGCGGGCGTTTGACAGGTGTCCATGTTTTGGCGCAAAATTTGAACTTTAATATTAAAAAACTTATGTTAAAAGTATAAGCTATATTAAAAAAATAATATTAATTATTTTGGGCTAAATTTGGTACTTATGCATGGTTTTAAACACTTTCCCAAAAATAGTCCACATCCCTATTATATACTTTTGATATCAAGTCTATTAGATTATTCACCGCATTTTTCAAAGCTTTCATGTCATTGTTATTGAAGAGAACTGTTTATGCAGTTTTCATGGAAAAAATTTTAATTCCAACCGTTAACAGATTAGCACGTTAAAACAAACAAACAACTCTTTAGCTTTATAATATTAGTGTACATTAAAGTAAACAATTTAAATAAGTTTCTTGATTTAAATAGCATTCAAAACATTGATATTTCATAATAACAGTTTTCAAATTTCAAAGTATAAAATAATATACTGGATGAGATAATGACCAACAATTAGCAAAATGCAAGGGAATGTGAGTTATGATACAATGCGAAATTCCTCTTTTTGTTAATTAAAAACTGGAAACAAAAAGGTACAAACCTCATTTTGTTTGTAAATTACATATTAATGTTCAGTAGTGGTTTTTTAAAACGTAAAGTTTTTTGCCGAATTTTTTCTTAATTAATTTTTATTCGCAACGAACCATAAGTAATTTTACAATTGTTTTTAACTGTAAAATTAAACGGCAGTGATATATACTCGTAGAACAGCGTTAAGAAAATTAGTATTTTAAACGTATACCTGCCATCGAGAGATGATGATCCTTGTTGTTTTAACACACCGTTACCTAGTACATGATACTAACATTTTAAATAAAAAATATTTAGGCGCGGCCTCAGCTATTGTGGGATGAGAAATGCCATTAATTTTCAACAAAAATTTGTAGAAGTGATAATTTGTCGAGATTTTTATGCGTTTGACTAAGAAGTTGTTTATACATTTTTTTTATAAAATTTATTACGATTTTCGAGAAATTTACATTTACTAAGACGCTGACAGTACAACTCTAAAAACAACACCGTAAATAACGAAAATAAAAAATTTCAACACTGTAAATAACGAAAATAAAAAATTTTAAGTACTTGTCGGAGGATAGGAAATCTTATATATTATTTCTCAAAGATGTTTTTTCCTGGGTCGCCTAGCTCTCATTAGATACTTGACCAAAAAATTAAAAAAAAAACACCAAGCTTATAATTTCAACTTTTTACGAAAAATGTGTAAAAAATCGTCAAAAATCTTTTTGTTAACAAAAACCATAAAAACCAATGTTGTAATATACAGTGTGGAAAAGCTGAATGAAATAAATTCATTATTTCGATTACTGTACATATTTATAGAAAATCCCGAAATGGTAAATCTTACCAACTAAATAATGAACTGACAGAAGGATTTAACTTTTTAAAGTAGAAGAGTATACCAAAGTGTGTACATTATAATTTACCTATTAAAGAACCGATTCATATTTTCTAAAGATAATTATTATTATTATTGAATAAATAAATCAATTGAGGAAAAGATACAGGCATGCTCGGCGTTTTACACTACTGATTTATGAAAGCAATGATATAATTATTTATGTGTGTAAGATAAATTTAATAGTCTTTTTATCGTTTGCTTGAATTGACGTTCAAATGCAAAAGAGCATCCGCAACAAGTTTTCATGGAACTGCGGCAGAAACAGTTAAAAAAATATAGACTAATAAGCAAGCTAACATACCATAGGTAACAGTAATAGGTCTGATTACTTTGTATTTAATTATATGGTAATTTATAAAGATTTATGGGAGATCGGCAGCCTGCATGTTAGGAAAAGATGTGAAAAAGAGAACGTTTATTTAAATTTATTATCATTTCATAGCGAAATTGTGTTTTCTTTCACAGTAAATTTGAAAGAAACCAACTAAGACAATATTGAGAGAAAAAAATTATGTTGAAAGTCACATAATAGTTATTTTTGATATAAGTACTAAAAGTGATATTTTATTTTGTGAGAAAGGTATGTCATACACTATTTTTTCTACAAACATTGCGAATCAATTTTTTTCCAAAACATCGGAGGATAACATTGTTCTCTGTCCTGGTACAAGCTTCACCAAAATAAATTCTGTTACATCTACTAATGAGACTTCCCATGGAGTTTTTTATCATAATTGTAGATTCACTAATTGTACGTTTAATTGAATAAACACACCATTTTGAATTGTGATTTTATATTTTCTTTACAAATAAATCACTTTTAGCAATAGTGCTAAAAAAATATTTGCTTTTAGACACTGACAACATATGTTAAAAATTACACTTTTACTGACGTTTGTAGAAAAAATTATTTGTATCACTCAGGCTGTGTTTGGGGAGCACGCTATTTGCGCCATTTGGCGCTATCTAGTACTATCTAGTATTCCTCGTTTGCGTTATATAGCTCTTGGCGCTACATAGCTCGAAAGCGTGCTCCCCGAATACACCCTCAGTCTAAAATTAGTATATACTGCGCACTCAAATCAGTTTAAGTCACTCTTTGACATTAGAAACGTCACATTTTGTACAAATTTTTATTTGTTTGTACCTTAAACAATGAAAGATATATATGGACTCCTAAAAACCAACATCAATTTAAAGCTAATATGCACACAATAAACACCAGTGGCGTAAATATGAGAAGGGCTTAAGACATAATTCTCTCTCTATATATTTAATTAAATATTTAATTTTAAGGGCCGCTAGATCAATCTCTTGGTAAGTTAATCATAAAATACCAAGGGTTTAAATTTAATCTCTTTGGTAAGCTTCTGTTAAAAACGAATTTGTTAGATCATTCTATGTTTATCCTTTTGGTACGACGTGACATAATTTCTATCAAAATTAAATGTTGACAATTCTGTTTTGATTTTCAGAAGCTTCGTGTCTTTTGTTAATATTTTGCATCGCGACATTTCCACAAATGAAAACTTTTCTGACAACGCAAGTTTGAGAAAAATTGACGTAACGGCATCAAAATTTTTTTTACAATGCTGGTTGTCATCCTTTTAAAAGTTAGGTTCGTTATTGTCGCTGGAAAAGTTAGGGCAAACTTTTTTCGCTGTCATAATCACGCGGCTTATGGGATTTTTTATACGTGAATTAAATTGTCATTATAAAAAATATTGGGATCGTAGGAAAATCGTGTACATAACTTGGAAAGTTTATTTCTTGCACTTATTGCGTTTTCACACTTTCCGCTACGCGTAATATTTCACTTTCCACACTTGTTATGTAATGTATCAGTTTAATGGCATAATTAACTAGTATAACGATAATAAATTTGTGTCAGTTGTTTTGCCAACGTTAGGATTATTCATACAATAAACAGAGTTAAAGTATTGTAACCGTATATACTTCATTGGATTTTTTTCACAAAACTATTTCTTGTGCTCTTTTAAAGAACACGAAATTACCGTTAGCTATAAAAATACATTTTAAGGTTTGATAAAATCATCGATAATATATCTTCTTTTTTATTACTTAATAAAGAAAAACAATGTGAAACCTTATATCATTTCTATACAATTCGAATGTATTTGCCTATCATAAAAATGGGCAAGAATTTTTTATTTGGGATATCTCGACTTACATGTTTTCAAATTTTTGGTACATTTACGAGAGCAATTAAAACTAAACGTAGAGAAAAAAAAGGTCGAATCTTATCATGGCTGACCAGTGGTGGTACACGGACCGCTCTAAGACCGAGAGAACCAGAACTTGGGTAACATATCCACAATTTTTGCAATGGTGATGTGTCTGCAGAAGATGCTTAAGCTTGACTGCAGGAACAAAACTATAAAAATTATTTCCGATAGCCAGGCGTTGCTAATGTCACTGGAATCAAATCGGATTGGAAATGCCTTTAGGATGTAATACATCTAGGGAAAAATAACAAAGTAACGTTGCTTTGGACACCTGGGCATACCGGCATACCGGCATTTCGTATGCCTCAAAAGAGGCATATGAAAACATTTGGACTGGCAGAGAGTGCGAACTGCAGATTCTGTCAGGCTAAGGATGAAACAGGAAGCATATCTTGTGTAACTGCTGCTCAAGAGAATAAGGATCAATAGATTTGGTCTGCAACAAGATCTGCGTCGCCAGATGACCCTTCTGTGCTTCATCAGCGGCATAGGACTGATAGAATGACTATAACCTAAGGGTGAACCACAGTACATATTTCAGGTTGCAGGGGAAGGACGTTAAACAACCACTCACATAGAATCTAACCTAACCTTACCTATGTGAACTTGGTTTTATGGGAAAATTTGCATGGATGGATAAACGTTTTTCTCGCCATCATATATTTAATGACTGGAATTTGGAATTTTAATTCCAGCTGAAGTTCCCTCTATTTTTAATGCGTCGACACATTACTATTTTAAACTGTTTGTGTATGCCATTAAGAAGTATTTGGTAAATATTTTCATTTATTAAGAACAGTAAACAACTACAAGGTTGAATTAAACATTCACTATTTATTCGTAAAATACGTTGGAGGAATAGGTATTAAATCACCAAAAAAGGTGAAAATATTATACTCAGACATCCCTGATTTCTCGATTGGATTAAATTAATTAATTAATATAGAATAATTGAGGGATAGGCAGGGTGTTTCATAAAAGGTGAAGTGGTTTTAAACATAACTTTATTAGGGTTAGACTTAACAATCATTAAATTTTTCCTAAAAGTTAATCTTGGTAATAATTTAGTACCACAAGACGAGCTAAATTATCGATGTATTTCGGCTTTACGGTTGTACAAACTCTGTTATTGTCACTCAGAAGTAATTGAAAAACTACAAGTATACAAAAATTTAGGATAATAGAAACAAATATTTCTACAAAACTAACAAATTTATTTATTCAATACAATGCAATAATCAATATATTTATAGTCTATTTGATTCCTTACGATATGTACTTTAAAGAATGTATTAGTTCCCAAAAAGTTTTCACTTTGATTAAATCCAAATAATAGTTTCATCATTATTTCTAACTACTGGTTACGTGGAGATGGTTAAAAGTATTATTAAATTTATTAATTTATAGACATCCTGCTGATTTTATACATTTTTTTTAATTTGATTGTTTCATTGATTAAAACAAGATCGTTAACCTTAAAAAGAAAAATTATTCAAGAATTTTTGATAATTATTTAATTCAGTGATTCTCTAGCCTAATTCAAAATAACTGTTTTTATATAATACTTATAATAAAGACCTTTAGATGTAAAATAGAATTTAATTAATAAGCCGTTTTAAAATAAATATTTATATTTCTTTTGTTTAAATTGATTTTCTGTCGCTTTTTTAATAATTAACTCCTTTTATGCACGGCTCGTCGCGTTTGATTGTTGTAGTCTGAACATACAATTTAATAAAAATCTTGTACCCTACTGTTTAGAGCTTCACAATTCACTCGTAATATTTGCGCTTTCATTGTTCCCTCTTCGTATTTGTCAACCAGCTCAATTTTCTTTGTGCGTACTTGTAGATGTAAAGGGCTTGATTCTTCTAATTATCCTTTCTGTAGCTTATGCTATTGCATTCATACGTGGTGTAGACATTTTATTTTTTGTTGTTGCTCGACAGATTCCCTCGATTTCCCTAGTACAGTCATTGAAGCGAAAAATACGGTCTTGCTCCGAAAAATTTGACTGTTAACCGATTTACATGAAATTTTGGAATTAGGTTAATCTTCCCCTTAACTTTAAAAGTGATCTTGACCCGACCTCTGCTCTTATCCTTACCCTTAACCTGAGGGATCGATAAAAAACTATATTTTAAGCAAAAAGTGTCCTGTAAAGTTTTTACGAAAACTCAAATATTCTTCAAGTTATTGGTGATCGAAAATAATAGTATAATAGCAAGCTAGTTATTCAAAATTTTTTGGTCTGAAATATAATCGATGCCATCTAGCGTAACAACGGATGCGTTTTATCCAGACAACAGTGAGATACATTTTTATAGTGCTTAAAATAATCTTTAAAATATTTATTAATTAATATTAATTATAATTTATTAATATATTATATTAATATAAATAATTAATTATATTAATATATCGAAAAAAATAACAAAAAGATGTTCTCCTTTTTTCTCTGTTATATTCAGACCACAGATACACAATTTTATTTCTTTTTACAAGTGTAATTTTAAGTTTTGTTATTGTAAATGTTATAAGGGACAGTAACCTATACTTTTATTTATTTAATTTTAATATGTTGGTTTAAAAAAAAATTTGTTACTTTACACTTATCTATAGTACATGTTTTACCTGTTCTTACTTAGCCAGCAAAGCTTGCAAGTGTTATTCGAGTAATTAGTCTCAACAATGTTAACATAGTATTTGTTTTTATTTTTACTTACACCAAGGTATGTTCTTTTCTTTTTATTATTTGCATTATTCAACACAACTGCTTTTTATATCCTGATGATGGCCTCAATGTTAGGGCAAAACATTTGAGATATTGATGATGTTTAGTTTTTGGACAATAACTCCTTAAATTTAAGGGTTTGAAAAAATTATATTAAGGTAATTAAAATAAATACAACTTATTCATTATAATATATATTATAAAAGGAAATGGTGAAAGATCGAAGGGCTCGAGAGAGACTGGGATTGCTCTACAGCGCGCTCTTTATAAACGTTCATATCTCCGTCAATTGTGGTCTGAGAGAGAAAAGGAATCAAGCGAAATTTTTGGCAACAAAAGGCCTTCTTGAAGGGCTCGAGAGAAACTGTAATTACGCTACAGCGCGCTCTTTATAAACGTTCATATCTCCGTCAATTGTGGTGTGAGAGAGATACGGAATCAAGCGAAATTTTTGTCAACAAAAGACTTCCTTTTTTGATCATAACAGTTTAACGTATCTTTCAATATTTTTGCAATATTTGAAAATAAGATGATTTAAAAATGTAAGATTTCTTCCAATTGGATTTGTTTGATACAGCAGTAAACCTTTAGTACCAAAGTTAATTCTAGATGAAATAAGATTAATTTTAATTTTGGTAATTATTAAAATTGATGTCCCTTCTTTTTAATGTAACTCACTTAATCTATGCGCGACAGACTTTTAACACTGCTCATCTTAAAAATTATTTTAAGCACCTTAAAAAATTTCTCATTGTCATTGAATACATCGATTAAATTTCAAAATTTCTCATTTTTCTATATTTAATGTAATAAAACATTTTTGAATTCAAAAATTTCGTGCATATTGAAAGTAAACGTTAATATTTTAAAATTATTTCAAGCACTATAAAAAAGTTTTTCACTGCCATATAAATAAAATTAATACGTTGTACGCTAGATGGCATTGTATACATCAATTACATTTCGGACAAAAAAACGGCTTAAATATTTAATATCTAGCCTATTATAAACATAGCATTCAATAAAACATTAATTCGTTAACTTTTTTATAAAACACTGTTTACTTAGAATTGAGTCTTTTATCGATAAACGAGGTTACTTTGACCAACAGAATTTCCACTAACCAGAAGGGGTGGCCACCAACCCCAGGGTAAGATAAGCCTAATTACAAAATTGTAAATCAGCTAACTGTTACATTTTTCTGAAGTATAAAGCTTCAACAACTGTACTACCCGGATAATTTGATTTGATGATATTATGTTCATAGTTTTAGCTAACTCTTTTAGGTCTCAGAATTCAAAATTAGAGCTTATTCTTTGTATTGAGAGTTGTCTGCTGTAATGTAATTATTGACTTTTTCCTTATTGTCTGGCATCAGATTGTGGAAGATCTCTTTTTTTATTGGGACCTAAATGATACAAAAAATTGCAATATTTACATGATTATTTATTTATTTATTTATTTATTTATTTATTTATTTATTTATTTATTTATTTATTTATTCATTTATTTATTTATTTATTTATTTATTTATTTATTTATTTATTTATTTATTTATTTATTTATTTATTTATTTATTTATTTATTTTATTTAAACTTTGTTATACCTAATTTGGTTTATGTATAAAAATAAATTCATGTATTTGTTTTATGATCTCAATTTCCTTATCAAAGTTATTTTTGTCTATTGGAATTGAAAATTCTTTGTGTATTGTACGGACAGAAATAAGATTTTTATTATCGTTTGTAAAATATGACAATGACAATTATATATAAATACTACATATTATGTCAAAAACCAAAAAAGGTAACTGTGACTAAAAATATAAATATAACAGGACCTACACAGTATCATAGAATTATAAGCTGCTAATTTATGTTTTACAGTATGACGTATGGTTAAATTTGTTTGTTTTGGTTTTGTGTATATTGACCATTTTAGTAAATTATTAACATTTCAATTCTTAAAACTAGAAAGTTGATTAAATTATTTTCTTCAATTTTTAATATAAAATTAGTTTTAGGATGCAAGGTACTAATATAATTAAAAAATGTATCTAACTATCTATCTAACTACTAACATAACTAACATTTTGTTTTCTAAATTATCTATAAAAATATTCGCTGTTGGAGAAATAGGACTTCCCATTCAAAGACCCTCAGTTTGGATAAATATTTTGTTATTAAAGGTGAAAAATTTTTGACTAATGCATACATTAAATAGATCAATTAAATCTGATATTACACCTGGATGGATATTTATTTCATGTAATAGCTTCAAAAATAGAACAATGCATTCTTTAGGACGTATTTTAAAGAACATATAAGTTATCTTCAATGATACTAGCTTAGTATTATTTTGTAAATTACATTTATTTAATTTTTTTATCAAATTTAATGAATTAGTACTAAATATTTAAAAGTGTAACAATAAGTTTTTAGCTACTGCAGTATTAGGAGTGTTAATATACGAAACTAATTGGTTTTGACTGTTTATGTAATTTAATAGTTTTATATAAATCTGAACATGAGGATTTTTATTTACTAGGTATTTATTTATCCTAGTCATTAAATAGGTAATTTGAATCATTTACATCTTCTCTTATTTGGTTAGAAAATTTTTGAGGGGGATCGTTATTTAGAATTTTGACATTACTTGATTTTATGAAATCATTCACTTGAGATTAATAATGTTTTTTTTTTAAATTACTGTTGAGTTACCCTTATCTAATTTTGTAATTATAAGGTTATTTCGATTTACTCTATTTTTAATGGATTTTAGAGCTAAATTCATTTTTAATGATTTAAACTTTTAAATTTGTTAGGTTTTATGTCTGTAATAAGATTGGATATTTCCATTACTTTATAAATAAAATGATTCATTTCTATTAATAAGTAATTTTCATAAAAGTTGTTGATTTTTTCACAATCTACAACTTTTCTATTGACCACTTTTCACTTTGAGGTCTTTTCCTGGAATAGAAAAAGCAATACTACACTTTTCATCCCTTTTCACTCCCCAAAAACTACCCAACTATTTCCCCATTGGGGAACGAATTTTTACGTTCAAAGTAAACCCCTTTACCATTTAGTCTTTAGATAACAAGTTTTTTATAAATTTTTTTCTAATTGGCCAATTCCATAGATAAATATTCCAAATTGCTGTTTCAAAACGGCATTTAATTTAACATTAAGATGCCGCAACATTTGGTTGACTGTTTCTTAAACTAACCATCTGTCTTATTTTTAGTGAATTACGTGGCAAACAGGCACCGTACATGCAATTATTTGATACTTATTTAAGTAAGCTACTAATTTAGAACTGTAGATAAAAATCTGCACATATGGCCGACGATAATTTCATTAGAAATCTAATTTGTTAATTTCTAGATTAGTGTTATATTCTCTATGCAGTCACGGCCTATTTCTTTAGGTACTTACTTTGTTCTGCTTTTAATATATCTGGTAGAGAATGTATACTTTGATGAGCATGTCTAAAAGCATTTAATCATTATCGACAAAATGCAGGCGTTACTTGTTATAAAAGTTTTCTACACTAATATTATAAAACTGAAGAACTACTAGTTGAATAATCCATTCATTGAGGAAGGCTATAGGCTATTAGGCTATTTAGGTATCAAATTAGTTTAAAAATAATGTTATAGGATGCGTTGTACAAAGATAGTTCAAGACAAAATCAAAGATGATCGATCAATGAACAAAATTCTTTGTACTAAGGCTCTTGTCTGAATTCTCCTTGGATTAACTTGATCGGTCGTCAGTTAGTGATCAAACTTAGATTAAGGAAATTCCCAGCTAGAAGCAAGTTAAAGTGAGATTGGTTTCTCAATTGATTTACAGTGGAATAGCGTCAAATTACTAGTTCTTAGGGCCGGTTGTATAATGCAATTTTAATCTTAGGTTCAACGGAACCCCTATTAAGGCGTGAACTACGCAAACTAATCTCAGTTTAGCTGAACTGGGATTAGTTTATGTTGCATTACCGATATTTAGCTAATTTTCGTTTTTTCCGATTTTTGATAGATATCATAATGTAAATTTTTAATTTTTTCTTTGAGAGAGTGCTGAATTTATTGTGTTTCGTTTGTAAGATACTTAAATTAGATACTTATGTGCTAGAAGTACATAAATAGAATGCAAAGTGCAATATACAATTATTTAGCCTGATAATATGAATATTAAACTGCATTTATTAAATAGATTTTATTAAATGGGCCTTTTCCATAGATGCTTACATCTCAAAACAAATAAGTTTACCTGAAAGCTTACAGATAATTTTCCCCGTGTGCAGCTTTGTTTCGAAAATAAATGTCACAAAGTTAAACAAAAAAGTTAACAAATATTAGGGTAATTTAAACACTCGTTTGACCTTGGGGTAAGTGACGTCATAAGGTCTGGAATTATACCAAGAACATTAAAAATATAACTTTCTAAACAAAACTTCCACTATTTATTTAAAAAATTGCTTTTTTAACTCAATGACAGCTGTCTTGCTAAAAACTAGCATCGTCAGATTGACATATTGTCAATGTGTAGTATATGAATGTCGTTGGTGTGTATGAGTGAGTTTGGATGTTCAAGTAGGTGTTTTACATAGTTCGATTTATCTGGTTGTTGTAATCTATATGCTCTTAAATGTTCATTGAATCTTACTTCAAAATTTCTTTGTGTGTGACCTATATAGCCGGTTTACTACTTAATCAACATCAGGTACCTAGCTACAAACAAACAAAATGTAACTTAAATAAACAGTAAACAACTAAACCGTTGAATGAAACTTTCACTATTTATTTAATTATATTTTATTATTATATTTTATTGATATTGAAGTTACATAATATAGTTTTTTTCCTGGTTTTCCTGTATCATTGCACAGTTTTACTGATCTTAGAGGGAAATACATCCAGGATAATCCCTTAGGGCTAATAACATCTAGGTTTTAATATGTCTTATTACTTCCATACTTGGTCTAGCCTTAATACTGCCTAATCAACATCAGGTTCCTAGCTACAAACAAACAAAATGTTTCATTCAACCTTTTAGTTGTTTACTGTTCTTAATAACATGTAGCTTCAATATATCAATCTGACGATGCTAGTTTTTGGTGAAACAGCCGTTTCGAAATTTATATTTTGTTTAACAAACCACTAAACTACATAAAGAAAATGCATGTGGTATTAAATCGTGAATTGGACCAAGAAGTAATACGACAAAATTGCTTCTAGTGAATCCGTTCAAAGTAAGGTCCCACTACTTAAATCGGCAACAAAAAAAATTACGATACTGCAATTAATGCAATTAATGTTGGCAATGAAGGATTTTATGCACCCAGCGGAACTGTAAGATAGCGCTCTCAGTAGCATAGTCTGGGATCGCTTCTACATTGTTAGCAGGTACAATGATTCTACTGAGTGAACACCAAATGCAGAAAATCATTCCGAGATCAATACCTGCTGAAATAAATAAATATTATAGTAGCGCTTTAGATTTTCTATATTTATAAGAATAAAGATTGTGACATTGACATTGTTTTTTCCTTTCTTTATTTAAGAAGAGTCACATTGGAGATATGGATGATTTGCTTCATTTGAAAAATGCCAGCCTGGTCTCAATCATCCGCCACTATAGGAAAGCTATGTGGGATAGGAAGAAGACATTGCAGCTGATTTGGTTTCTCCAGAGATGTAAACGTTTTGATGTTTATCCTAGGTCCATTTCTTTACACACAAGAATTAACTACAGAACATCTAGGTTTGTCATGAAATTAGCGAAAAGGTCTTGGATCATTCAAGAAATAAAAAGACATTATAACTTTTTAAATTTCATTAACATTAAACTAAAGTACATTTATTTTTTACTAATTAGTAATATTAATAATAATAATAATAATAATGTTTATTTAAAAAAATCATTAATTACATAGAAAGATATAATTTGTCTTACGTACTATGTTGATTTGTATAATTAGTATGTTAACACATTCTGAATTTGTTATTTTGGATGCTGATACGAGGGATTTTGTGGAGGATGAGGGTAGTCAGAATTTCATTAGACTTTCTAATAAACTTCATAGATTAAGATTTAGGGTGATCCTGTTCTTACACCCCTTCGCACTACTAATTCTTCCTTTTCAAATTTTAATTTTCACCCTCGAGTTCTCAATTTGAGTAGTTCTTCCTTTGATGTCACCTCTGTTAAAGTGTTGGAACTAGGATTAAAGTATAATTCCTATTCTAATGATACTAAATCTGCTTTGAAGACTTTGTTTTTGGATATGGAGAAAATTTTATATAATTTGGATGTGGTTAACAAAGAGGCTATCAGAGCAGATGTCTCATCTCTAATCCAGAACAACTATGTCAAAAGTAAGACTCTTTCTCTTTATATAATTGCCTTGGTTTTAAGCATATAGGAGTTACTACTAGGGATGTCACTTGTCTAAGACGCAAAATTATTGAGGAGAATTTATTCATTACTAAGGCTGATAAAGGCAAGTGCTTGGTAGTATTGGATAGAGAGGATTATGTCAATAAGGTCGAAACCTTTATTAATTCGGACCCTTCCTTTTCCGTCTTATCTTCAGATCCTACTTTTAAGTTTCATAACGATTTGAAATTGCAACTTACATTTTTTGTTGATACTTTGTGGTAGAATTTGTATCATTTAATACTTTATCTTGGTTTTAACCTTGTGGCGGCTTCTCCTATGAGGCAGGTGAGGCAGTGCCTCACCAATAATTTGCAAATTAAATAAATCATAAATTTATATTATTTAACTATTTGCCTTCATTATTATATTATTTAGAATTATTATTAAATTAGTAAAATACGGTCCTGCCCTCGCTGTCGGTCGCGTTTCGCTATAAATATCATCAATCTCATTTTTGCTTTAGGTGGTATATGGATATAGGCTGGCCTCTCTGCGGACGTCGCGTTTCTTTGTCTAGCGTATTACAATTGTTCTGTACTGTACGACACAGTCGAATCTAGCTTTAAATAGCGCGTAAAAACTGTGTTTGAAGCAGGCCTCTCCGTAAATTTAATAAGCGACACGAAAATTAATGAAAACTAACAGATTGTCTTTCGGGGATACGGCGTCTAATTTATTTTTAGATTCGTTCGTTACGCCGGCTTTTGGCACATGCTATTTTTAGATTAACAGGTTGAGGGTTAAAAGTGCACAGTGCATTTGACTTTTACACTTTTTTTCGGTTCGGTGAGCAGTGAATCTCGGTGGTATTTCTAAAATATTACATTACTTTTGAAAATTTTAATGCCAGGGTTAAAGAGAATCGACAAATTTTGAAAAGTCTGATAGATATTACATTACATCTCTGTAGGCAAGTTACCTTTTAGGGGGCATCATGAATCATTAAATCGCGGGAATTTTAAGGAGCTAGTTATTCTTCTTAGCAAATATGACAAAAATTTAAAAACTTTTTTAGAACATGATAATGATAATACGGTTTTTTCTGGGACATCCAAAACTATTCAAAACAAATTCATTGATTCAATTGCTTTTGTTGTAAATAAGAAAATTAAAGAAGAAATTTTAAATTCCTTGTTTTTTCTTGGCAAGTTGATGAAATTGTTCCATAACATAGCCCTAGCTTTATAAACAATTTTAATTTTTTTAACCACTAGACTAACTTTAAATTTTAATTTTCCAAAAAAAAATTTAAATGTTCCTCACCACTTCCAAATACCACGAGCCGCCACTGTTTTAACCATTAGTTTATATACACATATGCATTATTTGTTATAATTTCAATGTTACACCATCAACTGCAATCTTACAATCTTCTTGAATATATTTAACCTTTTACTTTGTAACTTTTATAGGTAAGGAATTGTACTTACTAATCTCTGATCTGAACAATAAACAACTAAAAGGTTGAATTAACTTTCACTATTTATTCGTTAAATACTTTAAATGTAATAACGGCCGTTTATTCTGAATAAGATGAACTTTTACATAGTAAGGGTTAGTACAATAAATTTCATTAATCTCTGATCTGTTTGTAATGTGTTTCTTCTTTGTAGTCTGATGATGGCCGTCTTGTAGGCCGAAACTAGTAGCGCTTTAGATTTTCAACATTTATAATAGTAAAGATTGTGACATTTACATAGGTTTTTCCCTACTTTAAATAAATATTTGTTAAAACATCCAACTAAGGATGTGAATAGTTTACATAGAATACGCTGGAGGCTTTATAAACTGCCAACGGCGGAAATATTTTTAAATTAGACATTGGTAATAGAAAGATTTCTACCGATATTTTTACTATGTACAATTTCAAAGGAAAATGAATATCAAAAATATTTCCAAATGTTGGTGTAAAGTATAATTGGTTGAGTGAACGACCCCTTTTAGCTGCAAAAAAATAAAGTTAAATGCTGCTTGGCAATCGACTAGCACTATTTGTGTTCTCTCTGAAAATATTAGGCTTTAGATGGTATTGATGGAAAAAAAGATTGTACGAAGTTCGCTGGATCAGCTAATTTAATATAATCATTTTTGCAAATAAGTCTAATTGTAAAATACATATTATTAATACAAAAATCTGTTTACAGCATTATTATTTATTTAGCTAATAATACTTTATTGACGCTTAAATGGAATAAATTCATTATTTGTATATATTTGTAGAAAATCTCGAAACACGTTAAATTTATATTATAAATTGATATTAAATTAATATTAAAAAAGAACACTGATATGGTTTTTGCTTGGGTACTGACCTCAGAGTAATAAGTAAACATAGAGGTGCCACAACAGCACAATAACATACAGTTTGTAGTCAATAGCAATGAACCTATAATTGAGAGAGATGAAAAATAAAATTGACATCTAGAGGTGTAGGTAAACACAGCTGTACAGTGGCGTGTAATTGGTTAGAGTATCACCGTAATATATAAATGTAAGTTAAATAATTTAATAAGCATATTTTGGTAATGAATTTATATCTACACTCAGGGCATGGCACCATACAATTGGTGCAGAGCTTTTTTATCGGTATTATCGAAAGGTAAGAAAGTGAATATTAAAATGTATTAAAGAATTAAATTTATTGTAGTAACCCTTACTACCTAAAGAACATCAGGTACCCAGCTACAAACAAACAAAATGTAACTTAAATGTCAATCTGACGACGCTAATCAGCGAAACGGCCGTCATTGTAATTTAAGACATAATTTTTCAAATAAACTTGGAAGTTGCGTTCAAACGAAAAGTTTTTTATTATTCTTAGTATTAAAGAATATTTTCTCTGACTAAAAATCTATAAAATTGGTGTAAATTATATTATTACGTTTTTGTTTCCTACCTTGTAGTTACAAAACAAAACGTCTGGCAATGCTCTGCTGGTAAACAAATCTGTCTCGACGACAAGTTTATTGTTGTTTATTTATTACTCTGAGGTACTGACTTATTATAAAGACTCAAGCGGAAAATAAATTAGTAGTGTAGGAAATTAAGCGAATTTCGGTAATAAGATGAAATTTAAAAACAACTTTGGATAGAAAATGAAGAAACCTTTGTAACGATATATCACAGGTCCATACTTCATATTTAAAAAAATGGACGTTGTAACTGGTACTCAAAGGGGGTTGAAAGTAGAAATCAAATTTTCACTTTAAAGAATGTAAATTTATGATTTAAATTTGAGTTGTTTCCGGATTTTCTAAAAATATGTACAGTAGCCAAAATAATGCATTCATTTCATTCGGCTTTTCCACACTGTATATAACGCCTTTTTTCTCTTTTTTACCTCTTTTTCTAAAAAAGAGTGACGCATAGAGTAACAGATAAAAATAAAGAAAAAGTGTAACTATACGTTACTGTCTCTATTATAAGAAATGACGTTTTTTATTTTGTTTTTTTCTAGAACGAAAGTAGTACACAAACATTTCTGTATATAACTAAACATAATTAGCAATGAAATTTATTCTATATGTGTGCGGCAGGGAGAATAGCCTCAGACATAGTCTTAAAGCCACAAACGATTAAAAGTTAGTGTAAGATTAATACAGTAAATGGACTGTCACAGAATATATTAAATTAAATTTATTAAGAACAATAAATAACTGCACAGTTAAACTAAACTTCCACTATATATTTGAAAAATTCGCTTTAAAATTCAATTACAGCTGTTTCGCTATAACTAGCATCGTCAGCTGTAATTGAATTTTAAAGCGAATTTTTCAAATATATAGTGGAAGTTTAGTTTAACTGTGCAGTTATTTATTGTTCTTAGTAAGATGAACTTCCAAAAAGTAGAGGTTAACACAATCAATTTCATTAAATTTATTAAATTAATTAATTTGCTGATTACTTATGTAGTGTATATCTAATTAGATAATGAAGATTTATTTATGAAATCCACTATAGCAGTTAGTACAGACCTATGAATGTAAGCCAAAAGAGTGATTATATTTGTGGGATAAGGAAAATTGAAATTAATCAGATTTTTGTTCTGTAGTTGCTGTTTAATTTTCAATGCATTCAAAGATTCAGGTCTTCTACTAATACATTGTTACAAGAGCAAGCTGGAGAATTAACAATACCTATTTTAAAAATAGCCGGAAAAGTACGATAATTTATTCTTAAACGTGTTAAAATGGAGGCATATTGTTTTCTATAATCAAAATGAGAAATATGGGGAATTTTAGTTGGTACCTAAAGTAAGATGCAAAAGAAAGTATTTACTATTAGATGTATTAGCGAAGTATAAAAGCTTCTAATTAGTTTTAATGTGTTTCTTTTAATCATTTAAAAGGTTAGAAAAATCCTAAAATCTGGTAGTCGCCATTTTGTACTGTAGGTACTTTGTAAAACTAAGTATTTTAAAAATACAATAAAAACAATTAAACAATTTTTTTTAACTTTTTTGGTTTCACGTAAATATTCATCGTTAGATTGACAGATTGAAGTTACTTTCGTTTTTTTAATTTACCTTGATTAATTTTTATGTCAATAGAATACATAAAATATTTGTAAAAATTAAAAGTAAATAATCGCTTTTATAGACAAAAAAGTCATCTTTAGTTTAATACACGTCAACCAATTAACCAAGATAAACTGATTTAATTACTTAATTATTTATTTTATTTAAATATTTGGAGTAAAATGAAATGAAACAACATTACAGCATGATAAAACTATGAAAATATTCAATATAATTTACTACGAACAGGTAATGTTAGATTCACATTATATGACGATGAAAACTTTTAGAACTCAATAAGATTGTACCAGTTCAAGGGTATCTTATAAAATTTATATAAATTAAAACATGCAGTTGTTGACTGACAATGGTTGAAAGTCAATACATTTATTAAGTATTTGTGTTTGGAAAGCAACAAGCCTACTTTAAATCAATTAAATCCTTACAATACAGTTTAAGTGCAATAAATCAGATTGTTGATGCTCAATAATTATTCCTAAAGTAATTGTGACACAACAAAACAAAAATATTTTATCCAATCTCCTTACGATGATAATCCAAAAACCCACTTTGAGTAATCATAAAAAAATCTTATTCAAAGCGAGCTGAACTTGTCTGAGGATATTTGGAAAGACATGGGGATTGACACCGAAAATAATCTTCTGGTCATACAATACGATTACAAAGCCCATGGTTACCTGTTACATTTGTATGGTAACCAAAAATTCAATAATCAATGTCATTTGCAAAGTTGCAGAAAAACAGCTGCTGGCTTGTATAAGAAAAACAGGGGCAATAACAACTTTCCCAATTGCAGCCTTAGAGGGGATGTTGGATCACCCTCCGCTACAAAATTGCATAATGGGAGAGGTTAAATAAGGATCCTTGAATCTACCAAAAAATTTGAAATGGTTATAGCAAACCACCATAAGGAGAATTCGAAATAGAGCTGGAAAAGGGACCACGCTTGTGATATACAGATGGGTCCAACATATATGAATGGACTGGTTAACTAAGTAACTGTTTTGATAGTCTACAGCCTTTTGTGTTTTCCCCATTCTCTTTAAATAATAGATGAAAGTGTGTCTTAATTAAGTTAATCATCACTGATTTTGTTCGGGTCGAATCCAAAGATCATAGATCAGAAAGCCAGCGATGTTGTTGGCTCCTTTTCCTTCTTTTTCATCAAAATTTGCTTCCGGATTCTCTCATTAGGCACTCGTTGAACATGCCCACATGACCAATGTTGATTTTCCTGGATCTGTTGTATAACATCGGTCTCGCCTTTTATAATATCTCTTTTTTGTTTCTTGTTCTATCTACTATGGACACTGTCTGATCCTCTCCAAAAGTCCATTTCTGTCGACAGAAGCCTGCTTTTTTGTTTCTTATTTAACTGCCAGACTTCTGATCCATTACACGCCTAAATACTGTATGATATAAGAGATAATTTTTATTTATATGTTTTGAGGCGCTCTGCTTCTGTGTTCAGGTGATGTTCCAGAAGATGCCGCGATGTAAACTGTGACATATTATGCATGTTTCGTAGACTATTAGGACCCGTGTTCTCTAATAATTTTTATGAAAAAGCAGTTTCTCATTCCTACGAAAGTAAAGAGATGCATACATAAATTTTCGTGTCAGTGACATAGATAATCAACATCAGGTACCTAGCTACAAACAAACAAAATGTAACTTCAATATGTCAATCTGACGATGCTAGTTTTTAGCGAAACAGCTGTAGTTGAATTTAAAACATACTTTACGAATACATAGTGGAAGTTCCATTTAAACATTTAGTTGTTTACTTATCTAGGACATATATTGCGGAATACTCAACGTTACGAACCAAACAAATGGTCCTTCAATGTAAAGTTCTGAAAAAAATAGGCACCAGCAGGAGAAGAATATCCTGGTTGCGAAACCTATGAACATGGTTTAATACGTCAACCACAAATATTTTCAGAATAGCGGCATGCAAAATGAAGATAGCTATAATAGTCGCTAATATTCGATAACAGATAGCACCCAAAGAAAAAGAATATATTACTGTATTTAATTGCCATATTACGTTTTTACCTATTCTTATTTATTCCGTCATTTGTTTTTCGGATCTTCCATTGTTCTTGATTTTGACCCCTAAATATTTATATTCGCCGCAATATCTACAATTCTCTGCAGATCTTCACTTTCTCCTTCTATACACATATATTTTGTTTTCTCTATGATGATGATGCAGTTATGTTGTATTCCTGTAATTAGTCCAGTCATTATATACATTTGGAAGTGCAAATAAACCTAGTAAGCCAAATTTTGGATATTACGTGGGGGGGTGCTAGAAAAGCTTAAGTTCAGATTGTCGACCAAAATATATGGGTTTTCCAACGTTTTCAGTTTTTTCATCATTACTCGGTTTCCCATTGAGTAACGAACATAATACTTTGTTGCTCTTTGTACGATCTACAATTAATGTCCTATACATTTTGCACATATCGATCATCGGCATTGAGATATCGATTAAAAAAACCATAAATTTGGAGGGGAAATTGTTTCTGCCTTTTTTTCGAAAAATATATCGAAAAATGTCCAGTGTGAATCTTGGTGAAATATATAACGTTTATAGATCAAATAATTGTTATGCAGCAAAAAATAATAATTGCAGGTGGTCATTTTTTTCACATGATTTTCGACGTTTTGATGATCCTGGCTGTAGAAGTTCTTACTCTTTGAGTCTTGAAAACTTTTCAATCGCAGGAAATTATGCTAGTGACAGGCATTATCACATAGTCGACAGTGGTTTCCTTCTGCACAAAGTTTTTTGGGATCGAATTGAGACGTTTGATCTCATCTGCAAAAAATGTCACATACGTGCAAGAACACCGTGGAGAAAGTGTGACAATTGTATTCGACAGTTATTCGACTAACATAAGACTCGCAGAAACGAAAGCTTCGGAAAGAGCACGAAGTTCAAGGAAGGACCAGTCACCAGAGTTCATGTTTGATGAAACTGCTGCTTCGAAAGTTAGATAGGAGCAGTTTCTTGCAAGACACCAAAATAAAAAAAAAAACTTAATACAAATGCTTAGCAGTTATTTTGCAAATACCGGAATAAAAATAGAGCAGGCTTTTGAGGATGCTGATACCCTCATTGGATTCATAGCATAGCATGACTGTGAAAATCGTCGGCGAAGATATCGATCTTTTGGTTTTAATAACCTGACTTATAACAATAACGATAAATAAGATGAATAATCTTTCACTTCCACCAACGGCAAGCGCCAACACGTTTTCTGGACATATCTACAGGTACCAAGGTGGCTCGGAATTTTTAAAGAACCTCAGGAATAGCCGTGGGGCTGCTGGTAGGTGCACCACCACACTTTCCTTCCTGCAGGAAAGCAGGAATTAATTGCTCCGTAATTTATAGTAAAGTCTGTGTAGGGTAGTATTGTCGTTTAGGGGAATACTAATTCCGTGGTATTTACGGCGCCAATGTTTTAGGGCATAGTCTAGGTAAATTTTAAAAAGGGTTCCGACACGGGAAAACCTTATCTTCTGGATAGGATTGCCGCAGTTTAATTCTTGATCTTGAATTCATATACATTTCTTTTATTGCTATTACAGTAGTGGCATTAAGTGATGTTCTGCTTAGAACTTCCCAAAGTTTCTTTATATGGACCGTATTCTTGTTCCACCATAATTTTTTTCATAAAAAATTAGATTTCCCTTTTTGATTTGTATACATTTTTTAAATCCTAAAAAGTAATTTTAAAACCAGCAGAATAATATCCCATTTTTTACCTTTTTTTAATTTTACAAATCTACTTTCAAAAATTATTGTCTGTTTTATTATTGAGTTTTATCTGAAAGAAACAACCTCGTCTAGTAAATAAACATTTTGTCAAGCATAATAATTACTATTAATTTTATGGTGGTCACGTACCTTGTTACATTCCTATCAACTTAATTGAAATATGTATGAAGAATAATTATTAGGAATGGTATAATCACATGAATAGATGTAATTTTTAACTGATATCATTAACACCAATTACACCTGCTAGGCAGTTTTCCAATTTACGAGATATGTGTTTTCTAAAATTCTTCAGCTTCTTCCGTTCTGAGACGGCATAGAAATATTTATTACTTTTAATTAAGTATTTTTATTTAAAGGCCGTCAAACAAAAAGCGACTAATTCATTCAGTTTTAAGAAATAATTAATTTTTATACCATATTTATATCAATTAAAGATTTTTCTAGATAAAAAATTAATAATTATGGATATATTCTGATAATAAAAAGACTTATTTACAATTTTATAAAGAAACAGAATTACTAAGTTAAGTACACGGCAAAAGATCAAAAGCAATTTTTAATTTCCTAAACTTAAATATTTGCTTGAGGCTTGCAGTTTGAAATACGGAAAAAAATATAAAGTTATAATTGGTTCAGTTTACCGAAAGTTTAGTCTTACTATAGTTATATAATATGATTACTTTAACTTAGAAGTTGTTTAATTTTAATAAAAATATTTTTTAGAGATTATTTTTTCATCTGTAAAAAACCACGTGTGATGTGTCAAAAAATGAAATTTTATAATATTAACTTGTATAATATTTTTTTGTGTAAATTATGAAATACAAGTTGTTTTAGGAAGTTTTGTAAATAAAGTAGTTTGTATACAGAATGTTTCAAAAATAATCTTCTGAAACACCATTTGTCCTGTTAAATTTTAATGAATAAATTTTTATTTTCCAAAATCAAACTTTTTTATTTTGGGCAATACTAATAAAACACACTAAATAAGATAAAATCACTCGTCCTATGTACTCTTGATTTTTTTAAATTTCAGTTTGTTTCAATCATTTCTATCAACACTTAAAAGTTAAATCCATTTGTTTAAAAATTCATTATAAATCTCACATAGCCATAAAATAAATATGTTATTTAGTCTATATTTTAAATAAGGTATCCACCAAAATAAAAGTAGGTATTGAAATTAAGAGGGCTATGAAATTGAGCACGGAAGTTGCATATATCATATTTGGAATTCCTGTCATTAGTTGTCATCTTGACATTACATTACTGTTCAAATCATGGTGTGGTTTCTTTTTTATATTAAATTGAGACTACGGGTTTAGTTCGAGACTAATTTTTGTGTCATTCATTCTTTCAGGAAGGCATTTCCTGATTTGAGCTCCAGGCTTCAGCCATTTCTTAAGGCTGTTTTATCGGTGCACTCATCAGCGTTTCCCAAATATCCCAGCGATTTATGAATAAAATAGTTTCATTTTTTGCAGAGACATAAAAAAAACTCCGAACAATCTGTAAGTTTTAGATTTTTACATTAGGTTTTTGTAAAAAAATTTAAAAACTAATATTTAATTTTATCAATTTTCAAAAATCAAATATGGAAACCTAAAGATTGTTTCTTATTTTTGTTTCAATTCGTTTAATTTACAATTTTTTTCTAAAATAAAAACTTAATTGAGTGTTGAGGCAAATCATTTCGAGAAAATAATATTATTCAGAACTATTAAAAGTATCTCGCGTTTTCTCGCCTTCTTGCTACTGCTATTACATAGCGCGAGTGAGAACTAGCAAACTCTAGGATCTGAGTGAAAATTTTATTAGCGTATTTGGGAGGTAGTGAATATTTTAATATTTAAAAAAACAGCTACACGATTTTTTAAGAAATTTTTGCTAAAAATCGAGTATATAAAAATTTGATAATTAGAAGTGTTTTAAAATAAAAAAAAAACAGAAAAAAGAAGGAAAAATATATCTGATTGAAACAAATAAATATATATAAAATTGATAAGTTTCAATTATTATACAAAATATTACAAGATTATTTAAGGAGTTTTTAAATTTTATAACAATTTTAATGAAATAATTGTAATAAATTTGTATAACTCGAGGGACCAGTTTTATCATATACAATAGTAAAGGGGGTGACCAGAATACTTGAATATCAAAAGAATTACAAAAGATTATAAAAAACAAAGATGTTTAAACAACAAATCCCCAATATGTTTATAGGTCAATTCGGCTTATATTTCAAAATAATGTGGGTTTCTCAAATGAAATATGTACACCTAAATTTTATTGTACAGCAAGGTTGCATTATGTTTTTAATTTAAATCTCTAAAAAATAAAATTAAGGCTGCTTATTTAGTCAACTCCATTATTTTTGAACAAACTTATTTTATTTTTTGCAGAGGTATTCAAAACTAAACCCCGAACAATCTGTAGGTTTAAAATTTTTGTGGTAGGTCCTCGTTTACACAAGAAAATAAAAACTATCTTATACTTAATTTTGCAAATTTACAAATGTTAATTTTTTAAAACCTACAGATTGTTTCCTATTTTTTCTTGTATTTTTAGGTTACAATTTTTTTTTTCAAGGCTGTTTTTGTCTCGTTTTAAAACTAGTGGTTATTTAACGATTTTCCCTTTCCTAGTTCAACTTGTAACTTTTCCAGTCCCTAAGTTGTAATTTTGAAATTCGTGAAACCTAAAAATCAAATATTTCATGATATGGGTGACGTCGTACTTCTATTTCCACAGAAACATGCTAAAGTTAGTTTTCTTGTAATATTTAATTTAAAGATAAGTGACATTATATCAACGCAATAACACACATTTGAGCCAGTCTGTGTTACAAAGACGTGCTAAACGAACTTCAATATCATTGAGAGTTGAAATAAGAGAGAACTATTTGACGTTAAATTGTAGGTAATTGTAACGTGCCGAGATATTTTATGGGGTAGATGAGGGACCTCTCAACTTCGCTCGACGGAAAAGCGGTAGAACAGCCTTAAGTGTTCTCCTTTGTGTTCGGTTGTTTTTATAGTTTGTTTTTTGATCGCCCTGTTCATATCTTTATATATTATTCATTAAAAAGTTAATTAATTTATTTAATAACAGAAATTTAATAACAGGAACATAACATATTCGTTCTGCAATTATAATGGGAAAGATAAAACACGTCTCGATATTGTGCCGTTCCTGGGTGTGAGGATGTAGCATCAACCCGTCACCGATTTCCGATCCCAACAAAATATAAGGTTCATTTTGTAATGTATTAAAATTTTATGTAACTATATCATCTTTTTTTTATATCCACCCTACAGTGTATGTGATTAAAAAATAAATTTAAATACTTCAATGTTTACTCAATATACAAGAACAAAGAAATTGGATCATTTAAGGGTATTCTTTCCTTATATATATATTAAGTTAACATCGAACTATTTAAATTTCCTGTTAATCAGGTTCCTTTAACTTACATAATCCTCATATAGTGAGCATTGTGAACAAAAGCATTTAAATTTGCCATTTAGCAGCTTCATAGTCCTCCTGTAAACAGCCAAGTTCAAGATATGAGATGTATCTAATTTTAGAAACATTTAAATTTTGTTTGAGACCAATTTGTAGAGGTTGTTTAAAAATCTCAAAATTTAACATAGATGATTTACATCTATCCATATATTTATCTATGGGTTAAAATATTTGTAATTTTGGTTCCTTTTGAAAAAATAGTAATTATGCGTCAAATAGTCTAGGTAAGAGGGGGATTTTTTAACAGGATACTAAGGAAAAAGGAATTCCCGGTGGTATGGAAGGTGGCCAAAATGACACTGGCGGGTAGAGAGAGGAAGTAGACAGGGGACTACAGGCCCATCAGTCTGCTGTGTGATGGAAGGAATAATACAGGTTAGGATTGAGGAAGAAGGGTTTACGAAGAAAAAATCCTGTATCTCTTCGCTGGGAAGAATGGTGGATTTGGTGGTAAGGGCTCGAGACGGCAACTGGAGAAACAAGAAGCTGGCATTACTAGTGTTCTTCGATGTGGGGGTCGCGTTGAATAGTGTCAGCAAGTTGACGGTGTTGAGTACGTTGTTGAGGCTCAGAGTGGGTGCGGGGTTGGTTAATTTGATTGAAGATTACCTAACGGCTCGGATTGTAGTCGATTCTAGTGGGAGGAAGTACAGAATGGAGGTGGAGGTGCCACAGAGATCGGTACTGGGGCCGACGCTCTGGAAGTGTGTGTTTGATGAGGTTTATGGTATAGAATGTGAGGAGGGATGTGAGATTATAGTATATGCGGATGGTGTGCGTCTGATGTTTACGGCAAAGGAAAAGGCAAAAATAGAAGGAAAGGCGGAGTGGATGTAAAGGAAGATTGTGGGAAAGATAGAAGCGGATTCAATGTGGATTGAAACTAGCTGAAGATAAAACGGTAGGATTGCTAGTAAAGGGACAAAGCAGGACAAGGGAAATGGGAGTAATGGTGAAGGGTAGGAAAATTCCTATGGAGGAGGTGGTGAAATAACTAGCTATGTGGTTGGATAGCCAACTATCCTTCAAGCAAATATATAGTAAGGGTAACACGGAAGGCGAAAGTAAGGGCAGCATGGCTGGGGAGAGTGATGTGTAATGTGAGGGCCGGGAGAATGGAAGATGGTCGGACGATTGAGGAGAGTATGCTTAATGGAGCGGATGTGTGGGATGAAAGAGCGGGGATCCAAGCGAGGATAAGGTCACTACTGCAGGTGCAGAGAGGGATACTGTTGAGAGTGGTACA
This sequence comes from Ophraella communa, assembly GCA_035357415.1. Lineage (NCBI taxonomy): Eukaryota > Metazoa > Arthropoda > Insecta > Coleoptera > Chrysomelidae > Ophraella > Ophraella communa. The sequence goes on from CM068984.1 coordinate 18,064,169, forward strand.
GGACAGTGGGTGGACTTAATGGCTAGGGCAAAGAGACGACAGTGGAAGGGTGACAAGAGAGGAAGTTCAGGATTGGATGGATGAGGAAAGGGTGCAAAGGTGGGAAGAGTATGAAGGTGCTTTAAAATGGCAATTAGGAGTAGGAGTGAGTTGATGGACCGGAACTACGTCTTGACCCAGGTGCTCACTGGACATGGGTGGGGTATCTACAAGCGATTTTTGAGGTGGGTTTGGCATCCTCTCGTTTCCTCGTTTCTTTGAGTTTTCCATCTCAGCCCAAAAAACATCCATTAAATGGATCCGAGACATTAATATACATATCTATCATGGCTCGTATTGTATTTTATTCACTGCATTTTTCTTTTAAACAATATTAGTTTTTAATGCCAACCGTATTCTCTAACTCACTGTTTAAAATAACACCCTGGTAAAATTTAAATAATCGGTTAAATTGCAAGGTTAGGTGAGGTTAAAATAAATTTTCAATAGATGTGACAATTTGCTAAATTACAATCGGGGCTAGAGGATGTGTTATTGGCAGTTATCATTTTCTATAATGTAAAGTTTTTGCTGCAGTTAAGCGAAATAGTGGTAGGCGTAAGCCTATAAGTAATTGATATAAACTCAAGGTTTTTGAACAAATAAACTTTTTTTTAATGACAATTCTATTACATTCAATATGTCATACTAAAATCAACAACTGAACATTCTCACATACAAAGAGATAAAAAAACATTCAGAGGTTTCAAGATCAATGAAATACTATTTCAACACCCCACCTACTTGACATCTTTTAATGTTTCAGCAATTAAACATTTTTCATGTTCAATTGATTGATACACCATTCGAATTTGTCTTGAGAAACTGGTTTCGTCAAAAAATCTGCCACCATTTTATCTGTTGAGACTTGTTCAACAATAATTTGTTTATTTTCCACTGCATCTCTGATGAAATGGTGCCTAATATCGATGTGCTTACTCCTTGCATGGTAAACGCTGTTTCTTGATAACTCTGTAGCACCTTTGTTGTCGCAATATAGAACGATTGGTTGATGTTTCAATTGCATAAGGCCAATCTCTCCGAAAAGTTGCTGAATCCATATAGCCCCTTTGGTTGATGACTAAGTGCCATGTGTTCAGCTTCTGTTGTGGACAGAGCCACTGTGGGCTGTTTTTTACTATTCCAGGATATGAGACAATTTCCGAGTTTGAATGCATAACCAGCATAGGATTCCCTATCATCAGTGTCGCTTCCCCAATCGGAATCGCAGAAACCGGTGATTCTTTTCTCTTCACTTTTTTCGAAAAAGAGTTTTTGTTTGATTGTCCCCTTTAGGTAGCGAAAAATCCGCTTTACTGCCGTCCAGTGGGTTTTTTCAGGGTCGTTATTGAATTTGCTGACCACACTGACAACGTGACTGATATCTGGTCTAGTCCACTGCGAAAGGTAGATCAGTTTACCGACGGCTTCTCGATATGGAATTTTTTTCATTTCTTCTCTTTCCTCCGTATTTTTCAGACTCATTTCGTGATTCAATTTCTGATTCTTTCTCATGGGCATTGAAACAGGATGGCAATCACTCATTGAATACCTCAAGGATTGACTGAATGTAACTTTCCTGATCAATGATAATGTTTCTGTCTTTTCCATCCCTCGATATCCTGAGTCCTAAACACTGATGAGCAGGTCCTAAATCTTTCATAACAAAAACTTTCTTCAGATTTTCTTTGAATTTCTCTGCAGTGTTTTTTCTATTTGAAAATATCAGAAGGTCATCCACATATACAGTTACTATGAGTATATCTCCATGTTTTATTCGAAAATATACACATGGATCAATTTTCGATTGAATCAGATCATTTTTGATAATTTCGTTATGAAATTTTCTGTTCCAAGCTCTGCCTGATTGCTTGAGGTCGTAAATTGCCTTGTTCAATTTACGCAGTACTCTGGAATCCGATAAAGAGCCGAGTTTGGGCAACTCCATATAAATTTCCTCTTCCAAATCTGAATTGAGGTAGGCAGTTACAACGTCCATCAAATCTATTTCAAGATCCAATTCCACGGCTACTGCTAGCAATGCCTTCAGCGTATTCTGACGAACTACTGGCGAAAAAGTTTCTTCATAGTCAATACCTTTCTCTTGTGAGTATCCTTTAGCCACAAGTCTTGCCTTATGAGTTTCTGTTTTACCGTCTGCCCCCTTTTTCAGCTTGAAAACCCATTTACTTTTTATCGCTTTTCTTCCCTCTGGGATATCCTCTACAATTGACCAAGTATTGTTTACAGAATGGGAGTTCAATTCATCATCGATGGCTTTTTTTCCATTTATCGGCATCTTGTCTTTTCAGAGCTTCATCCAATGTGACCGGATCGGAAACATTTGCTAGACAAACGTAATCTCGTAGATATTCTGGTTTTTTTTTTGTCCTCACTTCTTTTTCTATTTCCGCTTCTAGTCGGGTATCCTCATCATGAACATTTTCTGTTGCATGATTTTCTTCATTTTCCTCATAATTTTCAGAGATTTCATCGGCCTCTACATTATTTTCAGTACCTCCATTATCTTTTTGATTTGTGTAAGAAAAATCTTCTTTCTCTAATCACAATAAAATTTCGTTGTCTTCACTTCTCTCTATCGAATTTTCCTCTGGAGCCGACTCTGCAGATGTTTGATTTTCAACAAATATAACATCCTTTGAAATTATAATTTTTCTTTTCTTCTCGTCGAATAATCTGTATGCCTTTGTATTGTCTTCATACCCAAGGAAAATACATTCTGTTGACTTAGAATCTAGTTTTCTTCTATTCACTTTTGGAATATGAGCAAATGCTTTGCAACCGAAAATCTTGAGAAAAGAAACGTCTGGCTTTACACCACTCCAAGCTTCTTCAGGAGTTTGATTCGCCAATGCTATCGTCGGTGATCTATTCTTGAGATACACTGTTGTATTCACAGCTTCCGCCCAAAAATGTTTATTGAGATTGGCTGCATCCAGCATAGATCTTACTTTCTCCACAATAGTTCTATTGGCTCTCTCCATTTTGTTGATGAGTATACGGAAACACAACTGATGTCGAATCCCATTTTCGTTTAAATAATCTTCCATATTTTTATTTATGTATTCTCTGCCATTATCACTTCTTAAGCTTTTCAACTTTTTTCCAGTTTCATTTTCAACAAGAACTCTGAATTTCTTGAAACAATTCAATACTTCATTCTTGTTATGCAGAAAGTAAACAAAAGTTTTTCTTGTTTTATCATCGATAAAAGTGAGGAAATATTTAGCGCCTCCTATGGATTCAACTTGCATTGGGCCACAAATGTCCGTATGAATTATTTCCAAAATTTCATTGGCACGTTTTGCTTTTTGCTTTGTAAATGGAGAGCGTGAATGTTTACCACGAATACAACTGGTGCACTGGTTATGGATTGATAAATGTTTTGGTAAGTCATTAACCAAGCCTTTTTGCAAAATATGGAGTCCTCCCTCACTAATGTGACCCAAACGAAGATGCCAGAGGTCATAATGGTCTAAAGTTTTTGTGAGCCATGCTACATTTCGTGCTAAATCTAAACTATATAAATCATCATTATTTCTGCTACCCGTTCCAATAATTTTTTTCGTCTTCTTATTCCTTATGGTACATTTTGATTCATTGAACAGAATTTCATTACCTTTGTCTGCAATTTTACCGACAGACAATAGATTCATCTTTAAATTTGGAATGAAGAGAGTGTCATTCACTTGGACATCCTTGGTATTACCACAGACATTCACTGATAAATCTATATTTCCTTTTCCTTTCGGACATATTGAGGTTCCATCAACAGTTTCAATACTGACTTGATGTGAAATCGTCGTGATTTCTTCAAAAAGTTCTTTCTGTGAACTCATATGTTGGGTTGTCCCTGAGTCAATAAACCATTGATATTCACTATTATTTTCTTTAGTCATTGCAAAGGCTTTCTTCGAAGACGACGACTTATATGACGATGAAGAAGACTGCTAATTAGGTGGCTGTATTCTATTATTCTTTTTATAACGGCATGAACTCGATAAATGTCCAACTTTCCCGCAAGTGAAACATTCCCGCTTTTCTTGATTTGGAAAATTTTTCCTAGGCATATATTTCGATTTCATTCCTTGTGCGGTATTATGTTTATCTGAGGCTTCATTCCTTCTGGATTCTTCTTGCAATAAGTTTTCTATCACTGAATCTTGTTCTAACTTTCGATTACTATTTTCCATGGCGATAACCAAAGAATCATAATCTTCTGGCAAATTAGCTAATAATTTGAATGCCATGTACTCATCGGTCACTTCTCTTTCCACTCCTTTTAATTCATTTTGAATTTCAAGCATACGATTGATATAATCTTCCATTTTATTGAAATCCGCGAATTTTGTGGAATACAGCTGTCTATCAAGAACTATTTGTCGACGTAACCCTGTGGATTCGAACGCTCTTTCTAATTTGGACCACGCTTCCTTAGCAGTAGTGGCTGACTTTGTGCGAACGTATATATTAGGGCTAATATTCAAAATGATTGCTGCAAGGGCTTGTTGATCGGTTTCAGCTTCAACAGTCTCTTCAGTTGGAGTTTCAACAGCTTTGCATAGCTTTTCTCTTACCAATAACATTTTAATCGCATATTTCCAAGTAGCATAGTTTTTACTACCTTCAAGTCTTTTGACTCGATAAACTGACTGGGACATTCTCCTTTTTTTATAATTCACTCAGTTGAATTACAATACAATGCCTGGGCCCATAACCTGATATAAACTCAAGGTTTTTGAACGCAGAATAAATAAACTTTTTTTTAATGACAATTCTATTACATTCAATATGTCATACTAAAATCAACAACTGAACATTCTCATATACAAAGAGATAAAAAAACATTCAGAGGTGTCGAGATCAATGAAATACTATTTCAACAGTCAACAGCCTATAGATGTCCATGAACTAGCAAAAAAATCGCAGTCGTACGAAACTGATTGATTTGAGACACACTATGGTTCCTGAAACTCCCTTATAAATGTAAACAAATCCTGTGTTTTGTAAAGTTATTGTTTTGATTTGGTCCACTTACAAATCAGGAGCAAACCCCAGATCCTCCTTAACTATTTCTTATATGCCTAGAAAGGTTGGTTTCAAGAGACGAAATCTCTTGAAAAGGGTGAGATTGTCCATGATGTGGAAGTGGTTGGTTCTATCATGTACCCTTCGTAGAAAACCCATATCAATTATATCTAATATATCGATATCATCCTCTAGGAATATGCCCAAAATTCCATTTTTTAGAGACTAACTTTTTGTCGGAATAGTAGCGTACAGAGTACTTTTTGAGGTTAAATATATCAGTTTTGTGTATTTTTTTAAATTATAATTCATACTAACAGTCATTTAAACTGATTCAAGACTCCAAAATCAATAGCATAGTTTAATAGTGGCTTAATGGAGTTTAAACTTGGCTTAACTCACGATGCCAAGATCCAAAACTAACTAATGGATAAATTTTAAATCGATGTTTTAATAACTGTGGACATAAAAGTAATAAAAATCGAATAAAATAGGGATTTTTAAATGTTAAAAATTAAACAATACATACTTGTCAATACAGTAAAAAAGCAGAGGCACATCAGCACAGAATAATTAAATCATACAATTATGGTTTGTAATTCTGTGGTTTAACATCAACTTCTGTCAAAAGATTAACTTCAATCATAGAATGAACTTGTACTTATGTTATGTATTATGTAGCTATCAGGTAGGCTTCGTTTTTTCTACCTTGGTACCTTAGTTACTACTTCAAAATAAGTCAATTAGGTTAGGCTCCGTAGTTAGTAGTTAAAAAAAGTTTTTTAATAGAACATGCTCATTCAGAGTTGGACGGAATAATTGCCAAGTGTTTAAAAAAGTGTCAGAAAGATGCTAGCGGTTGTTAATAAATTTCGTCGCACTGGTAGTGTATTTTGTCAACGTAAAGGCTGTTGAGGTCGTCGAAGAACAGTTTGTACCAATGCTAATAAAGGGCGTGTGTTTAACTAAATCATCTAATCAAGAAAGTCGTGTAAGAACAGCACGTAAACTAAATATAAGTGAAATATCTACACGTCGAATGTGCAAATCTATTGGCGGCTTTCATACCGAATTCAAATGGGACAACGAGTAAATGAAATTTACTGTAGACACTTGCTGAGCTTAGTGTATAAAAACACCGATTCTTTAAGAAACATATGGTTTTCTCACGAAAGTCATATTCACCTCAACGGTTATATCAACCGACAAACAAATCGATTCCTTAGGTTTGAACGTCCAGATGTCATTGCAGAAAAGCAGCTCCACAGTGCGCAAGTAAGCCTTTTGATTGCTGTATCTGGTCATAGGATAATTTGTCCTTATTTTATTGAAAACGAGAATGAGCAGCCAATTATTGACAATCAAGAGCGGTAGAAATAATATTTTGACACCTTTTGTCAGAGATGTAAAGACCCTTTGTAGTGGGCGTGATTTAAGAATCCGTCGGCAAAAATTTCAACAAAAGGCCGTAACAAGCCATACAGCCGAATGCTTCATAAATTTGCTACGTGAAGATTTTGGTAACAGAATAATTTCTCGTCCCACATGTCCATATTTAGGTTTTAGCTGCTCTTAATTATAGATGGTTTAGTTTTTATTTTTAAAGTTCAAAAATAAAAGTTACAAATGATGTAACATACTTTATTCCAAAAATAATGATTTATAACAATTTTTTTCACAAAAAACTTGACAGGACAATGTTACGTATAAAGTAGAAAATAATTTTAAAAAAGTATTGGCAATGAATGATAAACTAGTTCTCTTTTTCATTGATTATAAAATCGAAACAGCGTTAACTCTACTATATTTAACAATTTTTCCGTAATTCAAAAGTAAAATTTAGTACCTGTTATCTCGGGTTAATATATCGTTTACTCTCTAATAAGTATAATTATTGTTTGTTGATCTGAGCGTACCTCGGATCTATCAATATATTATTTCTGTTGGGTAGTGGTTAAGTGCATAAAGTAAACAATAATAAGTGTGGGTATTGAAAATCGTCTATAATCAGCTACATCGAAAACAAGGATATCTACGATTAGCTTTGCTTATTAAAAGAGGACAGTTATTTGCACACCGATTAATTCAATTGAAATGAAAGGCGTGTTAGGCGACAATAACTGTTTTTAATATTTAATCGAATTATTATAATTGGTATTACGTGATTCCTTTACTGTAAGTACAAATAAATCCAAGACGTTTTTATTACGAAGAAAAAACTGCAAAAAAAATGTTGCAAGATATGTTTAAGAGATAGAAAAAGAATAAAAATTGAAGTACGACTTTGGTAACCCGAGGACCCCAGCAAATTTGAGAGGCTCAAATTAAGTAACATCTGCTATTTATAAGTTTAGTTCTTTTTTTCACTTCCTTCTGGAAGACTACTAAAATTAGAAAAAATATTATTCTTCTTTATCACTTTTATTTACAAAACTCACTTGACTGTAAGAGCTATAGGTTGTATCTTGTTTGGTTTAACTACTTATTTGGATATTGTATTATTTATTGATTCAATTATTAATTTATATTATTTTTAAAATTTATAAGGTGTCTCTATCTTTTTCACCTTAGTTTCTTTTTTTATATCTAGTTTTGTCTTTCCGCAAACGAATAAAAGTATAGTGGTGCCCTCAACTTCTATAACCTATCAACCTGAACTATAGTGAAACATTAACTGGGAGTGGAGCCACTCCTTGAGATGGGTCTCCAGCCGAGAGTGAGTTTGTCTTGCAAATTGGCGTTAGGTTAGGTTAGGTTAGGTTAGGTTAGGTTAGGTTAGGTTAGGTTAGGTTAGGTTAGGTTAGGTTAGGTTAGGTAACTAATGATAGGTGTACCAAATATAATAAATGCAGCTTGCGTGCGGAATTTCACAGCCCTCTTAATTTCGATACTCTTAATTTTGACGGTTGCCGTATAAATTATTTTCTCAATTTTTAATGTTTATTTAATGGCTGTCAAACGTTTACCTTCGATATTGTTGCATTGAAAACGCGTTTAACGTGGCCTATTTTTAAACAAACGGTATGGTTATTAATTCTACTCTGTGGACGAAACCGATTTTCTTATTTATTTATGTTTGAAGGTTTAAAACCGTTGCTTTCTGTATGCATAACTTAGTCCTTTGATCGTTTATGTGTATCTGAGAAACATTTTGCTGTTGCTGCCAAGGGACTTACCTAAAATTCACCAATTTATTATGCTTCCAAAGCCACTGCTCGTTAAAATGCAGTTTGTAATATTTGTTTTCAAATTAATTTGTCTGATTTGAGCACGAAGAAAAATTAAAGCTACAGATATTTTCTGTGTACATATGTATTCTATGTTAAACTAACATTTTATGAATATTTTTATTCATTTAATTTTTAATAATAAATTCATAATTGTTTTTCTAATTTGATGTTCGATTTTAATTTTTATTATAACTTTTTTAAACGTTTTCTTACATTCATTTCTTTATTTTAAACATATAAAATAATAAATATTCTACATTAATAGTTAAATATTATATTTAACAATAAATTATTGTTGTTATTATTGTTAATTATATTAATAAATAATACATACGTAGTTACCATTAATTATAGTGGAGCACTTCAAAAAGAGTATAAAAGCACAATTTTTTTCACTAATATTCACGTATATAATATCAATTAACATATTTATTTTAAATGACCTGTAAATCTAATTTATTAGTACATTATATAATTCGCATTTATATGAAACTAAAATACTTGTTGTGAATATAGAAACTAGAAACATGTTGATAAATAATAAAAATATGAAAACCGTGATCAGAAGCGACGAACGTGCTAACATGCGCAACTAATAGAGGTTCAATTCTATTTTTTGAGACTTAGTGATGTCGGTTTAGCGGCTAGCTTTAACCTGTTTCAGTCTCATCATTTTTCATATCGCACTCAAAGAAATGTAACTTCAATAATGCTGTTCTAAGTTCTTTATAATTAACACTTTTGATTTAGTATCAGAACCAAATAGCGATGATAAATGATTGTATTGAAAAAGCCCTGTTTGTATTAAATTCGAACTTTAATTGATAAGAAAATTAAAATGGCGACAATTTCTTATTAATAACTCTATTTAATCTGAATAGCAACTTGTTAGTTATTGATATTATCTTTATATATTTATGAAAATGATTAAGATTACAAAAAATTGGTACGTTTTCTTTTTGTTTTATTAATAAAATTATTTTAAAAAATTGCCAATTACATTTCTAGTTTCGACCCAAGATTCAATTCTTTTGTAATAACTAGTGATTCTAACATTATTTGACAGCAAAATACTTTAATAGATTCCCCTGATAATGTCGACAAAATGTTTATAAATTACATTTAAAAAAAATATTCAATGTTTTAGGTTTTTTGGAAGCTACCTGTCTATCTATCTTGGACCATTTTTACAGGTCTAGAGGATGATTACCATGTGTTTGTAAAATATGTTATCTCAAAAGATTTTCTGTCTTACAAAAAGTATACTTAAATGAAGGCTAAGACAACACAAACGCGGTAATGAAAGAAGAGATGGGTGGACCATATAAAGGAGAAGGCTAGCAAGAACTGGTTACAAGATAAAATTAAGTGAAAAAAACAAGAGGAGACATATGTTCAGGAATGGACAAGTAAATGCTTTCTCTTGATGGGAACAGATTGACATATTGAAGTTACATATTTTATTGTCTAAGATAGCTGTCTGATGTTGATTAAGTAGTAATTATACTAGACCAAGTATGGAAGTAATAAGACATAATAATATTAAAACCTCTTAGATTCGTATAACTGTGCATGATATAGAAAACCCAGGAGAAAACTATATCGTGCTGACCTTTACAATAACTTACTGTATTTGTGTAACATTTATGTCTTATTTATATAAAAAATGAAGACTTAATCAAATTAAACAGTTTAATGGTAAAGAACTTGCAAAATGTATTTATTCATTAACAACTTTAAATTATTGATCCACTAGATGTCTTTTTATTTCACGTTCAGTTTTTTCAAAGAACATTAAACAATTAAACTTTTTAATGATCTCAGTAAGATGGACTTCCACAGAGTAAGGGTCAGTACAACAAAAAAGTGTTTAAATAAATCAGATTAGCTGATGTACCAGAGTAATCTTTCTGGGATTATATTTAAAAAAGTGTTTGTTTAATGATATTTAGTTGTTTAATAAAGATGATTTAGTCAAGCAAGCCCCCTTCAACCTAATTCTACAGCAGCTTAATATAATACAAATTTAGTGATATTAATGCTTGTAAACTATACTTTGGCTTTGGCTTGTTGAAATACGACACTTTTGAACCGGCCAGTTTTTTTCTTCTTCAGTTCTTTTCCTATAAAAGTTTTCTTGTTTTGCTTCATTTCATTCTTTAACAGTGGCACTGTATGGAATATTTTAAACGTTTCAATCAAAATTCAATCTGTGTAATGTTCCGATTGGCTTGATTTAATTATATTACAACGCAAGATAATCTTGACAGTGCAGTTTGTTAAATTAACATACTTTACGAACAATTCCACAACCAATCGTTCAAACAACAACTGTAAAACATTGTGTTACAACGAAACGTGAATAAATGTTGACCTCATATAATTTCACCATTGATCTTCCATTAACCTATAACACCTAATGCCTATGCTTCATATCAACTCTGTTATTGTTTAATGTTTTTTCCACGCTCTGTATTCCGTACAAAGAAATTCGTGTGTAACAAAATTAAAAACGCTAAATTGTAAGTCACGTTTTGTGTTTGCTTTGTTAGTCCATTATTACAATTAAATTATACTAATTTTACGCTATAAAAAAATAAACCATAGAATTTTCGATTTGCCGTTAATCATATCACAGGAATATTTTTAATCGTGACCTTTGTTTCGATCTTCAATAAAAATATTGTTCTTGTCATTTTTTGTTAGGAATAATTTTCCATTTAACAAAATGGTGCAATAAGGAGTTATAATAAGATTAGATAGTAAATTAATGGAAAACATATAAAAAAATATAAAATTATAGAAAAATTTACTTGTGGTTATAGCTAAGAGTGTCTAGATGTTGAAAACTGGAGGGCACTTCTGGAACCAAGGAAACATGGAAGGTATACAACTCGTTTTTTTAGAATTTATCAAAAAATTAATAGGTAGTGTTCAAGGTGCTAGATAATCTGGACAACTAGCAATTAGTGATTGTAAAAACATTGACATAATTGCAGAAATTGTAGTAAACCCTACTTCTTCTAAAGCCAAAGTTACGTCACTCAGTACACCGAATCTTGGCTAAAAGCAAATGTCATCCATACAAATCAAAAATGGTGCACCAACTTTCAAATGATGACCCCGACCGAAAACTAGAATTCTGTGAAAACAGCCGGACTACATAAAAACAATTTGATTTATTGACGAAATTACATTCTTCCTCAATGGAAATGTTAATACACAAAATATAAGGTATTGGAGTGACACAAATCCTCAGAAAATGTTTGGGTATGGAAAACCTCACAGTTGGGCCTATTTTTCTTAAAGTTAAGTTAACCGGGAAAGTGTAACTGAAGATACAATACAAAAGAAGATGAAGATACAAAACGCAATTCAGCAGGTAATTCTTGAAATTCTGGAAGATAATCCAGATAAATTCGATAACGTTTCACCAACATAGTGCTCCTGCACACTATTATGTAGCAGTAGAAGAAATTAAAAATTAATATTTAATATAACTAATGCTAAATTTAAATTAAAATCACACTTAAAATTAAAATATTACTTTGTATTATTTATTATCCAATTAAGTGAATAACGAATATTTATAAAAATAAAAAAAATACCTAATGAAATGTTTTTAATAAAAATAAAAAGTAAACATTAAATTAAGAAAATAATGATAATTTTAAAAATGATTAAACCTTAATTCATCTTTTAAAGTTACTATTTAATTATGCATAAGAAGTATAACTTCTCATGCGCATATAAAAGTACAAGCACCAAATTTTTTTCCTCTTTGTCTGATTTTTGCTCCCTTTTTTTAGACTTTTATTGAAATATAGATTCAATATAAATCGAAAATCATTTTCATCTTTTACCTTAATTGTTAGTCTATTTTTAATCATATTCATTAATATCTTTGATGTATGAGATATTAAAGCAAATACTCTATAATTAAAGCAATCTGTGGCATATAATTTCTTTGAGATTGTTATTGTTTTGCCCTTTACAAAATCATTAACTATTGTTTTAAGGTTATAGCTGTCATTGATTATTTAAATTAGTGCTTGTTTAGTTTTCTCATCAATCTTTTTACCTAGTTTAATTAGCTTACCAGTAATTTAATTTGCTAATTTTTCTATAAAAATATATTCTTTTCTCTGAATTTTTTTCGTGTAATGATTGATGATGATAATTTATTTGTTACAGGTCGTATTTTTCTCCACGGGAAGTCTTTAATACATCCTATTCTGACTCATTAAAATTTTATCTGGGACACAAAATAAAATATCGGGTTATTCTTAAATCGCACACTACCACATCACTATTCAATAAAGGCTATTACTAAATAATTTTTAACAATACGACTAATTGTTATTACTTATATTTTTATTTTCTTGTTTTTCTTTGCTATCACTTTATTTAACTTGATTTAATTTCTTTTAAGGCCTTCCAACGGCTGAATAAACAAAACCATTTAAACTGCTTGTTTAGTTTACAAGAGAAAAGGTCTTGGTGGAGATTTATAGAAAAAACAATGAAATTTACTTAACATTGCTGGTACTGAAGGAAAGCAAAAGTTCTAAATTAGGTATTTTAAGACGCAGAGTTTAAAACACATGTTTTCAGAAAAATGTCTTTGTTTTTGCTTTACGTGGGCCCGTACTAGCGTGTGAGATTTAACTAAACTTGCTAACTTCTTTTTCATGTCTTGATCAGAATCAACTTTTAACAATATAGGCCAGCAATATCGGTATAGATATTCTGAGTTAGAATTAATGATTAAAAACCAATTATAAAAAATAAGATGTCATTTTTAAATGTCGCTGTAGGATTAGAATTGTTTCCATTTCTCAGATGTGCTGAAACAGTTTCTTTAAGAAATTTATTGTACCAACCCTTACTGTGTGAAAGTCCATCTTATTAAGATAAGTAAACAACTAAACGGTTGAATGAAACTTCCACTATTTATTCGTAGCATAAGTTTTAAATTCAATTACAGCTGTTTCGCTAAAAACTAGCATATTAAATGACATATTAAAGTTAAATTTTGTTTGTTATGTAATCAACATCCTGCTACACGCTGTGATAAGTTTCCAAAGAACCTCATCTGTCAGCATCCAGAGCAGTCTAATTTGCATTCTTTCAATATTATCTTAGATATGCACTTCTTTTTTAGGGTACATGTTGTACAAATCAATTTGACAGTATCTTTAAGTTATAAAAGGGAGCTATTCGTTATACTATAAAACTCACTGAAGGGATTTCTTTACAAAATATAATATAAGATTACTTCCTTATTTATTTATCTTTGAATCTAATTTTTTAATTCGCAAACACTTACCAGATATTTTAGATGATTCACAACTACCCATTTAGGAATGCAGAGTGCCTTTAACTTCCAAAACCAAGGTCAGAATGTATCAAAAACTCTACCTTTTACATCGCAAAAAAGTACATAATAATCTACCTTTAGATATTAAGACTTACATTGTTCTCCGCATTTCGTAAATGCGTAGTTATTCTTACTGGAGACAGCATTTTATACTTCTTTATATTTCTTTTTCTAACACATTTAGGATCATTTAGGATCACCTAACACACTAGATGGCTACTTTTTGAGATTATTTATATATTTTATTTTATAACTTGTTTTTTCTTAATTTTTGTTACTATTTTGACTTAGTTGAAATTCTAAATTTTAATTCATCAATTGCTCCTTTTTCTCTTTATATATTGTATATATAAAGTAAAGAAGGGTATCGTTTTAAATGGCTGTTTTGGGCTAAGCCGGAAAAATGGTTTTTTATCTAAAATCTGAGAGGAAAGAACAGAGATTTCTTTTTAAGTTATTGTCTTAAAATTCATTTCTATTATTTTTTTTTAATTTAATTTAACGTGCATAAGACAGCTATGGCCATTAGCACGAGTTACAATCAAAATTACATTACATATATATGATAACATATTTCAAGACTGAAAGCTTATAGGTAAAATTTTTTTTTTAACATTAAATTTTGTTAATAAGTTGTTCTTCTTCTAGGAACTTTATCACTTTTCGAAGTTGATCCGCATTATTCAGAGTCTCTTTGTAGTTAGACTTTATACCCAGTTGTAGGCGTCTCGTAGCGAAATGTGGACAATCAACGAGAATATGCTTGATGCACAGCTTTACGTCGCAATACTGACATTTCGGTGGAGGTGATGATGACATTAGGTAACCATGTGTAAGTCTAGTATGTCCTATACGTAGTCTTCTTATCACGGCCATATTTTTCCTCGATAAATCAGGGCAGAAAAATTGATGCACTGTTGGTTGAATTTCACGAAGTAAGCATGTTATTTGATTCCAGTGAATTTGCCAGTTGGTACGATTTGTTTTCTTTAGGTTAGCTTTTAGGTCATTACATAGTTGGATATTTACTGTGACAGTATCAGTTAAGGCAGCTTCTTTAGCAAGGCAATCGGCTTTTTCGTTACCAACAATCCCAACGTGGGATGGGACCCATGTTATTGTAACTGTTGTATTTTGTCTTCGAAGTTTTTGGTATGTATCATGGATATCTTGTACAAGGGGATGGTAAGTAAATGGATTCTTAATGGACTGGATGGAGGATAATGAGTCCGTGCATATGGCTATGTCTGTATTTGCAAATTCTTGGCTATGTTTGAAGGCTTGTAAGATAGCAAATAGCTCACCTGTTTGGACGCTACAACTAGAGGGAATTTTATATAGTCCGATCGATCCTTGTACCGTAGTTACGGAACACCCAACTCCAAAATCTGTCTTTGAGGCATCCGTAAATAAGACCATGTTGTATTTTTTATTATTAAGCAACTCAAGAAAGGCTGTTCGAATAACATCAGAATGGGTTTCATCTTTTTTAAATTTGCAGAGGGAGAGATCGAATTGTGGAAGGGATTTGTTCCATGGAGGAGAATTGGAGAGAGGGCGAGTTCGTGTTTGAGATAGGTTTACATCTTGAGTCAGTGGTTGTATAAGTTGAGGAACAGAACGTATAATAAAGTTATATGGAGGGTTGGGATGATGCTGATGTGGTATTAATATAGAATATACTGGATTGGAGGGATTGGAGGAAATCGTGGCAGTATAGTTGAGAAGGAGGTATTGTCGTCGGAGCCAGAGTGGGGGTTCATTGCCTTCACAGTAAAGACTTTCAGCTGGACTTGACCGAAACGCTCCAAGGCATAGGCGGATGGCGCTATTATGTACTGTGTCTAGAGAGCGTAAAGTAGTTTTTGTTGCAGACATGTAAATAAAACATCCATAATCAAGTTTGGAACGAATAAAGGTTCTATATACTTTTAGCAAGGTAATTTCATCTGCGCCCCAATGATAATGAGAGAGCGTTTTTATAATATTTAGTCGCTTAAGACAAATTCCTTTGATTTCCTGTATATGTTGTTTCCAGGATAATTTGGAGTCAAATAACATTCCCAGGATTTTACAATTATCTACGACAGGTAATTGAAAGTTATTGACTGTAATTATAGGAACATAAGTTTGGACTCTCCTACTGAATTTTATAACTTTCGATTTTGCATGTGAAAGGGTAAGTCCTAGAGTGGAAATTTTGTTTTGTAGGATATTTACTGCTTGCTGAAGTAATTTGCAAGTAGTGGTATTGGTTTTGCCATGACAGTACATTATTAGGTCATCTGCATATAGAGAGCATTTGACAGGGGGAGGAAGGTTGTCGCATAACTTGCTAATGGTGAGGATGAACAAGGATATACTTAAAACAGAACCTTGGGGGACTCCATCTTGTTGAGTATATGAAGAAGAAATTGAGTTGTTGACAGAGACCCTAAAAGTCCTAGATGTTAAAAAACTTTTTATGAATGCATATATGTTACCAGTGAGGTTGTGATGTATGAGTTTTTCAAGAATTGCCTTTCTAGAGATGTTGTCAAATGCTCCATTAATGTCAAAGATAGCGGCTATTACATCTTGACTCTTATTAATTGCGTTGGAAATGTGGGTTTGTAGTAGTACAAGATTGTCTCTGGTTGAGCGCTGCCTTTGAAAACCGGATTGTTCCTTTGGAACAATATTATGCTTTTCAAAAAACCATAGAAGACGTCTATTAATCATTTTTTCCATTAGTTTGCACATGGTGCAGGTTAGTGAAATCGGTCTGTAAGATTGCGGAAAGATAGGGGACTGGTTTGGTTTAAGTACCGGAATAATTATAGACTTACGCCATTGGGAAGGGAAGTTTTGTGACGTCCATATGTAATTGTATACATCGAGGAGCTTAGTAAGGCTATAGATGGATAAGTTTTTAAGAAAACTATAGGGGATATCATCGGCTTAGTAAGGCTATAGATGGATAAGTTTTTAAGAAAACTATAGGGGATATCATCCGGACCAGCAGCAGTGTTTTTGCATTTGGCTAAGGCAGACGTTAGTTCGTATATGGTAAAAGGGGAATTAATGTGTTTAACATCTTCGGATAAAGGTAGAGTGTTATTAGGAGGCGATTCGTAAGAAGGTGAAATATTGATATATTAATTATTTCTATACTTCGCTTCGAAATGACTTCCTAGAGTATTGGGAATACGTTCATGTGAATCCAAAACCGACCCGTTTGAAATAAAACGTGTAATTTTGTGGTTAGATTGTGACCCTGTATTTGTCGGATTTTCTTCCATAGCTGACTTGGACGGGAGCTATTGTTTATAGTTGATACGTAATTCTGCCAAGATGATTTCTTACGAAATTGATTGTGTTAACCTCTACTTTTTGGAAGTTCATCTTACTAAGAACAATAAATAACTGCACAGTTAAACTAAACTTCCACTATTTAATCGAAAAATTCGCTTTAAAATTCAATTACAGCTGTTTCGCTATAACTAGCATCGTCAGATTGACATATTGAAATTACATGTTGTTTGTTTGTAACTAGGTACTTGATGTTGATAAGGAGTTAAGGCTAGACCAAGTAAGGAAGTAATAAGACGTAACAATATTCAATATAATTCTGGACATTTAGGATTTTTATTTACTAGGTATTTTTTATATGGAACAATTAAATTACATAAAGATTCAAAACCAATTAGACCGGTAGGTTCGTATGTTAACACTCCTAATACTAAAGTAGCTAAAAAATTAAATGGTATCCTAAACAATTATGGTTACACATCTAAATATTCAGTACAAAATTCATTAGATTTGATCAAAAAATTGAATAAATGTAATTTACAAAATAATACTAAATTAGTATCGTTTGATGTAACTAATATGTTCTCAAAAATGCCTCCAAAAGAATGTATAGTTCTAGTTAAAAAGCTATTAGATGAAAGAAATATCCATGCAGGTATAATATCAGACATAATTGATATATTTGATGTATGCATTAGTCAAAATTACTTTACTTTTGATAACAAAGTTTATATTCAAAATGAGGGTCTTCCCATGGGAAGTCCTATTTCTCCAATTTTGGCAAATATATTTATGGATAATTTAGAAAACAAAATCTTTAATTCTAGTTATAAAAACAATATTGTATTTTGGTATAGATATGTTGATGATGTATTAGCAGGTTTTGTAGGTAGCGAACGACAATTAGATATATTTTTTAATTATATTAATACCTTGCATCCTAAAATTAATTTTACTTTAAAAGTTGAAGAAAATAATTCAATTAATTTTCTAGATTTAAGAATTGAAAAAGTTAATAATTCATTAAATTATTCAATATACAGAAAACCTACACAAACAGATGTAACCATACCATATAATTCAAATCATCCAATATCACATAAATTAGCAGCTTATAATTCCATGATACATAGAGCATTTTCAATTCCAATGAACAAAAATAATTTTAATAAAGAAATTGAGATCATAAAACAAATAGCTACATCTAATGGCTATCCAATACATTTGATAAATAAATTAATTAATAAGAAAGAACAAAAAGTGTCACTAAAACTAATATTTCCAAAACAAACCAAAGAAATTAAAAGCTATAAAAGTATTACATATTGTGGAAATATTTCCAAGGCTTTTTTAAAAATAATATCTTCGGCAACATCAGCATTAATATCATTTAAAACACAAAATAGTATTGGAACAAAATTGTTAAATGTGAAAACAAAATTACCAAAATTAAAAAAATCTGGTGTTTACAAAATTAATTGTCCAAAATGTAATGCAGTATATATAGGTCAAACACAAAGAAATTTTAAAGTAAGATTTAATGAACACTTAAGAGCATATAGATTACAACAACCAGATAAGTCGAACTATGCAAAACACCTACTGGAACATCCAAACTCACTTATACACACCAATGACATTCATATACTACATTTGTGATAAAAAACAAAATTTAGATTTTCTAGAAGAACTTGAAATTAAAAGACATCTAGCAGATCAACAGTTTAAAGTAGTTAATGAACAAATAAATCTTGGAAGTTCTCCACTATTAAACTGTTTACTTTGATTGAGTCTTAATTTTATACATAGATAAGACATTATTGTAACATAAAAATATTAAGTTATTGTAAAGATCAGCATGATATAGTTTTTTCCTGGTTTTTCTATATCATTGCACAGTTATACTGATCTTAGAGGGAAATACATCCAGGATAATCCCTTAGGGCTAATAACATCTAGGCTTTAATATTGTTACGTCTTATTACTTCCTTACTTGGTCTAGCCTTAACTCCTTATCAACATCAAGTACCTAGTTACAAACAAACAACATGTAATTTCAATATGTCAATCTGACGATGCTAGTTATAGCGAAACAGCTGTAATTGAATTTTAAAGCGAATTTTTCGATTAAATAGTGGAAGTTTAGTTTAACTGTGCAGTTATTTATTGTTCTTAGTATGATTTCTTACTCTGCTTTACTACGTATTTCGCTTTAGCCTTAAATCTTTTGTAGTTAGTAAGATTTTCGGGGCTTTTGTTCTTCAAATATTGATTCAGTGCCCTTTTAGATTGGCGTGTTGCGTCATCACAATTAGAGTTCCACCAGGGGACAGCTTTATGATTTGGCGAAAAGGTCTTTTTTCTAATGTGGGCTTTGGCAGCTGAGAGAAGTGCATCTGTTAATGATTTTATCAAGTTATCAACGTTGTTGGGGGGCAAAGCATCATGTGTGAGTAAGAGCGTATCAACTGTCGACGAATACTCAGACCAGTTAGCTTCATTGAGGCACCAATAACTTTTCACTAAAACAGCTTCGTTGTGATTATTGGATATGATTATTGGATAGTGATTACTACCGTAAAGTCCATCAGCTGTTTTTCACGTCATAAAAGGGGCTGATTTGGGATCACTTATGCTTAGGTCTATAGCAGAAAAGGTACCGGAGGAAATATTTAAGTGGGTATTACATCCTGTATTAAGTAGACAAGAATCTGTACAGTTCAATATATTTTCAACTACCTTTCCGCGTCCAAATGTCTTATATGAACCCCACATGCTATTATGGGCGTTAAAATCTCCTGTGAGGATAAATGGCTGGGGGAGTTGGTATATTAAATCAAGTAGTTCTTCTTCTTTCAGATAATAATCTGGAGGAATATATATGGAGCATATGGTTAGGTTATTGGGGCAATAAGCTGTTATGGCAACAGCTTCAAGGTTCGTTGTCGAATGAAGTAGAGTTGAATATATTTCGTTGGAGGCGAATATTGATGAACCGCCGCTGGCTCTAATGCAGTTACTTCTAATAAAATGGTACCCTTCAAAAGATTTAATTTGTGGGATATTAGTTGTTTTAAGATTGGTCTCCTGTAGGCAAAGGAAATCCGGTCTGTAAATTGAGGTTAGAAGCTGAATTTGTTCTAGGCGCGGATAATATCCGTCGCAGTTCCATTGAAGAATTATTATATTAATTTAAAGAATTGAAAAAAAGTGTTAAAATAGATTAGAATCATCCTGAATGGAATCGTTTGAATTATTGGACGATAGACTTGAAATTTCAGCATCATTGGAGTTTATTGAGAGTTTTAATTTTTTCTGCAATCTAGTAATTCGATTTTTAAGAGATCTATCAGATAGAGATGAGTAAATTTGTCGAAGATCTTCAAGGAGTGACTTAATATTGGTGGTAAAATTATAAGCTTCTTTTAGAGGATCACAACTACCAAAAGAATTTTCCAGGAAGGCTATTAACTGTATTGATGATAATGAAAATTTTTGGGGATCGGAACCAACTAATTTTTCTATTTTTGATTGATTAGAGGGACTTATTTTACTGATGTCTTTGTTTTCAGTTTTAGATTTCTTTTTTGGTGCTGAAGTAGGTGTTACAAATGCGGAAGTTGAGGGGGTTGGAGTGTTTTCAAGATTGAGTATTGGGGGACTAGCAGTTATCTGTACAGGTGGTGATTCGAGACTGGTGTCCGTGGAGTGTGCTCTCTTAATGCCAGAGTTGGGTGTTATGTCATCTAATAATTGAGGTTGTTCTATGGTTTTTGTGGTTATGTTTGGTGCTTTATCAGAAGGATGCTCTTCGGATGGAGTATGTTGAGGAGATGATATATCAGAGGATATGGTTTTTTCTACCTGACTGGAGAAGGAAGTAGTAGGAGATTTCTATTATTTAATAACCTACTTTATATGATATTTAACTTGTAGGAGAGTTATTAAAAACAACTATTTAATGGCAAAAAACTTATATCAAATTACTGACAATTTTAATACTACTATGCGTGTCTAAAAGGCTAGAATATTTAGTAATATTTAACTGAAAAATGTAAAAATATAAGAAAATGTTTGAAATTTATTATTATTTTTTTATAGTTTTTAACTTAATTTTAAATGGTAAGTACACTTTTATGTCCTTTACACAACCGGAAAATTGTTTGACTTTCAATAACTTTTACCTTTCGAATGTTACCTCACTGACTGGCTAATTGAAAACTAAATACCTTTAATTATGACTGATTTATCTCTATTTATAATTTATAGGGCTTTTATATTAATTTTAATCTTTTTTAGAACAACGGGACCTAACATTTAATAGTACAATTTCTTTCGCGAATATTCTTTTAAACAATACCTTGTCTTTTGCATTATAAAAATATTACTTTCTAGAATGTCTGATTTTTTCGCAAATATTTTATACAAAATATGTCTATAATTATTTTATACATTGCTAAGATGTTATGTACTTAAATAATTAATAGAACATTCTTAAATCTCCATTTAAATTGTCCATTAAATCCGTCTATATAAATATTATTGTCTAAAAATAATAGAATATGACAATTTTTACATAAATAATACCAATTATTATGTTTATTTAGTTTTTAATCTTAATTTATTTTCAAATATAATATTAATAACCATTATAAATTTTCATATATATGCCTAGAGATTTAGTATAAAAATTTAATCGAAACAGTTATAAGGTATTTGGTTACCACATGTTTATTAAATTTCTATTAGTCCTGACATCTTCCTTTGATAATTTAACATAAGTAAGTTTAAAATGCAATAATGAAATCACTTTTACTTTCACTATATTCACTATCAAATCATATAATACAATTTAAAATATTACCGGTTACACTTCTTAAATCACACTTTAAAACTCTTATTATAGTAGAAGTTAGTTAAATATTAAAAGTGATTTGTGTAAATTATCTATTTTTAAAAATTTTTTTAAAACTTATATTAGAATAAGTACATTTATAATAACCGATACCATGCTATGTGATACTGCTTGTGTATGTGATACCTTGTACTTCATATTAACATGGTAGAATACATTTTATTTTACTGTCAATGCATCCATTAACCAACACATTAACAACCAATTTAAAAATACAAAAAAGTAACAAAAAATCACTTTTATATTTTCTGTCTAAAATTTTTCACATCAATTACCGATTGTCTTAAAAACTTCTACAATAAATCTAATGTGTTTATAACCAGCACAACAACTTGTCTTTTTTTGCGGTAAACCAGTTCCCCGATTTATCAAAGAACGAGAAAGACAGAAAAAAGTATGAATTTTATTAAGAGAAGGTGGTAAAACAGAAATTAACATAATACCGATAGTGAAACACAGTCTGAAAATGCTTAACAATCTTTGATAATAAACGCGTGGTATTGGAGGTACGTGAACTAGTTTAAATCCAAATATTGATGCGTGATCCTGCAAAACTGGTTCACTCAGGAATTCACTGCTCGAAAGATGATATTCTTCGTCCCATAAACACGACTTTTATACATCGAATAAATTTTATGAGACAATAAGTTACTTTCATTGGAGAAGTAAATGTGGCTTATTACTTATTTAGTATTTTCCTTGGGCTGTTTAACTTCATTGACGAGTAAAATTTTTATCTTTAATTTTATGTTTAATTCTTAATAAGCTTATACTGTTTTTTAAATTTTTGTCCTTAAGATATTATTTTTTAAAGAACCTGATTTGTAATGATAGCCAATACAGTATTTTGATAATTTAAAATTTTGATTGTCTTCATTTTATACATAGTTAAGACGTAATTGTAATACAAATATATTAAGTTATTGTACAGGTCAGCATTATATAGTTTTTATATATCATTGCACAATTATACTGATCTTAGAGGGAAATATATTCAGGATAATCCCTTAGGGCTCATAACATCTATTGTAATTCCATATTGTTCTAATATTAACACTACTTAATCAACATCAAGTAGCTACATTGAAAAAAACAAAATGTGACTTCAATATGCCAATCTGATAATGCTTATTTTAGCGAAACAGCTGTAATTGCATTTTAAAAACCTATTTTTGGAATAAAAAGTGGAAGTTTCGTTCAACCGTTTAGTTGTTTACTGTTCTTAGTAAGATGAACTTCCACAAAGTAAAGGTTACTACGATCAATTTCATTATAATATGAGCAATGGCGTTGTGAACCCTAGACAAATTAAGTTTCATTCAAATATTTAGTTGTTTATTGTTCTTAATAAGATGGACTTTCACAAAGTAAGGGTTATTACAATAAATTCCAAAGAATGTTATTAATGCCAGATGTTTCTATTATGTTTTATTTGTAAACAAATACTTAATATATCACAAGAAGTACAAAATAGCAAAGGTATGATTTGCAAGTACGAAAATAATGTCATATTATACAATTAAATTTCTTCTTTGAAGAAAATGAACCAAACTGGGTGATATATAATTGCAGTTTCCACAAGAGTTGATTAAACTGACGATTAAATTAGATAAATTATAACACTATCTGCGGTTGTTAATTCTTCAATCATGTTATCCTGTTTGAATCAATCACAACAAAATAATAACATAATAAAAGAAAGTGTAATTTGTACTTTAAAAACCGAATGTAAAGTGGTAGGTAATTTTTATTAAAATTTGTAATTAAAAGCTTTCGGCTTACAAGGCCATCATCAGAGTTACCTCATCAAATAGATAAAACCTATTCAGAAAAAAATTCATTAAAAAATATAAAAATAATAAAATTTAGTGAAGTAAGGCAGTTTCAATGTAAAATATTGGAGATTACAGAATTTGTTTTTATTTCTTTTTAAATGAATGCGCAACGTTTCTTAAAATTAAACCCTAATTTTTTTACCAACTGTTTAGGTCGAAAGAAAAGTTGATGATACAAAGGGCTTACGAACATTCTTCTACAAACAGACGAAATTTATTGATTGATGTCCTTTGATCACAATTTTTTTCGGAAAATGTTTTAGAGGTCGAACCTTCTTTATTATATTAAACAAAGAAATCGTTGAGAAACTAAAATGTATGTTTATATCAGTGGAAAAATATTTAATATACCTAACTATTATAATAAACTTATGTTTTTTGCTCCTAGTTTTATTGGGAGTGTATGGTTAAGCGTGAAATTATTTAAAAAAAAATAGTAAGAAAAAATCTATCCAGGTGCACCAATACAAAATTTGCATAGTAGACAAATGAAATAAACGTTTTGCCATAAACAGGTGTGTTAGACAATGACCTTGTATTAAACAAATCGGATAACAAAAAAGATGTTAAACAGGACCGTATTAAATTATAAAGATAATAATGTTACTTAGGGCCGGTTTATTCATCTGTTCAGTAAAGTATCCGTTAGTTATCTGTTCACTAAACTTAAAGGTCACCTGTAAGCAATTTGTGTTTATTCAACGCATTTAATTCGTTCAGTAGTTACTGAATGGTTATCACTACGGGAGATAAGGCAACAGTGTATTTTCTGTGGTTTGTGAGACTGACTCTACCTTAGAACAAAAAGATCTTTTTGTTCTAAGGACTCTATTAATGAGTTCTATAGTTTTTTTGACAGATGACATTTTACTTTGCATCAGCTGTGTATCTTGTTTGGTTTTTTCGAGATTTTAAAAGATTATTAGTTAAATATGAGGGTTAACAAAAGCTGTTTCAGTGACGGAATCGGGTTGTTTCTAAAAAATTTCATTATTTCCTAAATGGTTTTCTAACATAGTTTACAATAAAATATCTTTCAGATTGGTGTAAAAGTATTTCTTCTATGAAGGCTAAAGTTTTTGCAACCGATTTTTTTGTTAAACGAAATTATCCCAACAGTTTAAATTGTCCCATTGGTGAAATCTGTTTTGGCTATTATAAGGTCGGCGATCGTTAATATAGTCAAGAAAAAGATTTATTTCGTCAATAACATCCATTTTAAAAAAATTAAGTAAAAACATAAATCACGCGAAAAATAATTTTAGGTTAGAATCTCCTCTGTAATTCCTTAATGACAGGTCCAATCGATCTGTAAATTAAAGTCTTCAGTAGCTTATAATTACTGAAAACTTGGCGTTACTAGGAGATGAATAAACACTTACGGACGACAATCTTCTCAGTAACGCTACCGAACACTTTACTGAAAGGTGAATAAACCGGCCCTTAAAGTAAATGTGTATTTTTTGATCATTTACATAATTAATTTTATAATTTTTTAAAGGTATCACGTGCATGTTATTGGGGGTTTGATTTACTTGTCCGAGACTGAATATAACAAAATAATTTTATTTCCACAATATTGAATACACAAACATGAATATACTACAAAATATTAAATTTAATTGTTTTTAAATACAATAACAACAACAATTTAAATAAAAAAATAATAATATTAGCAAAGGCAATTTAAAAAGGTCGCGTCTTCGTAAAGTTTGACGTATGACATTGTGGCGAGTGCTATATATTCGAGAAAAAAGATGGTTCCCACGGCAATGGTTGTCAAGATTATTTCGGTTAGAGGAAATCAATAGAGATTTAAATGACCCAGTGATTGGAATGTCAATAAAAACGATTTATATTTTATAGGAATAAAGGATACTGAAATTTATATAATACGTTAATATTCCTATATTGGTGACCCCGTGTGTGTAAAGATAATAGTTGTAGTGTTGTGAAAAGTTTCACTGTTTTCACGTGAATTTAAAAAATGGACAGAGCTTAAGGTCTACAGCAACAAAACGACGCGCTACAACAACAGATTGAGGAGCTGCGTCATCAACTACAACAGCAACAGCAGCAACAACCGATCCAGGTATAAAATGTAGACTATGCAGCCGGTCAACATAGCGTACACCTGCGTTGTGGTTTGCTCAAGCTGATCAAGTGAGGGAACAAAATTCCACTACATTGTTTCTCAACTCGAGCGCGTGTGGCAGCAGAAATCGAGGATGTCATCTCAAATCCTCCTACACGAAACCCGTATTCCTTTTTACGTAAAAAATTAGTTGCACGATTATCCGCATCCGAGGAACAACGCGTCCGCCAAGTAATCAGCGAAGAAGAGCTTGGAGACCGCAAACCGTCGCAATTTCTTCGCCATCTACGCTCTTTTGCTGGTGCAACCGTGGTGCAAGATAACCTTCTTTGACAGCTCTGGCTCCAACAACTTCCATCAAACGTACAAGCCATCCTCGCATCGCAATCGAACTTGACTCTCGAAAATCTCGCTGAATTGGCAGACAAAATTATCGAGGTATCGCCGACGCCGACTATTGCTGTACATTTAGTAAAGGATAACAAAGGTACCGACAGCAGCATCTTAAATGCAATTGCTAATTTACAAAAGCAAATTTCTGAACTCTCAGCTTCTCGTCCACGCTCACGTTTTCGATCTGGTAGTTCGAAACGTAATTCTAACAAAAAAAAGTCCATCTCCTTTACGAGAATACTCAAAATTTTCAAATAGTTTATGCTGGTATCATTCGCTAAAGCTAAAAGGTGTATTCAGCCTTGCAGTTTTTCGGAAAACTGTCAAAGCAGTCCATAAGAAAGGCGTCTGACTGCTATTCCTCAAAAAGCCGTCTCATTATATTCGATAAAGTATTGAATCACAAATTCCTTGTTGACACTGGTTCCGATTTATGTTGTTTTCCTCGACGTCCTCTGCATGAGCGTCGCTCTCCTGTCAACTACGATCTGAGCGCTGCGAATGGAAGCAAAATTAAAACCTATGGTTTTCTAACATTGAACCTCAATTTGGGCCTCAGACGTGCCTTCATATGGAGATTTATAGTCGCGGATGTTGACTTGCCAATCATTGGTTCTGATTTTTTCTCTCATTACCATCTTTTGCCAGATTGTCGTACGAAATCCATTGTTGATGGAACCACTGGTCTTCGTGCTTTTGGTTTAAGACAAATTTCTGATCAATGGAGTGTTAAAATTGTCAACAATTCTTCGCCTTTTTCTTCCCTTATTTCTGAGTTTCCGGATATTACTCGTCCACCAGGTTTACCTCGTAAAATCAATCACAAAACGGTTCATCATATTCGCACGGATCCTGGACCTCCAGTGACTAGCAAAGTTCGTCGATTAGGCCCTGAATAATACAAAATTGCTCGAAAAGAGTTTGACGATATGTTGCAAGCTGGAACAACTCGTCCATCAGAGAGTTCTTGGTCATCTCCTTTGCATTTAGCTCGAAAAAGTGATTCATCTTGGCGTCCTTGCGGAGATTTTCGCGCGTTGAATGCTCGAACAATCCTCGATTGTTGTCCTGTTCGCCATATTCAGGATGCTACTTATTTTATCGATGGTTGCATTGTATATTCAAAAATTGATTTGGTAAAAGCTTATCAACAAATCGCTGTTGCTGAAGAGGATATCTGTAAAACCGCTATAATCACACCTTTCGGTCTTTTCGAATTTCCGTTCATGACGTTCGGTCTCCGAAACGCAGGTCAAACTTTTCAAAGATTTATCGATGAAGTTTTCTCTCATTCTAAAGAAGAGCATGATCGTCATCTTAGAATAATTTTCGAGCGTCTCTCAATGTATGGATTGCTGCTAATGGTATTCGAGCTCCAAGTGAACGTGTCAATGCAATTCAAGAAGAACTTCGCCGTTTTCTTGGAATGCTCAACTTTTATCGCAGATTCATTCCTTACGCCTCTGAATTTGAAGCTCCATTTCATGATGCTATTAGCAATCCAATCCTCAAGAAGACTCAAGCAATTTCTTGGACACCTGAACTAGAAGAAGCCTTCAATGCGTGCAAAAACTGCATCTCCTCAACTACACTTCTTGTTCATCCTCGTATCAATGCACCACTTGCGTTATTCACAGATGCTTCGAGTAGGTCTGTTGGAGCATGCTTACAGCAAAAGGTTAATGGGGTGTGGCAACCTCTTGCTTTCTTTTCCAAGAAAATGTCGAAGAAAGAATGTTGATGGGCCGCTTATTGTCGCGAACTTCTGGCTTTATACGCAACTATTCAGCATTTTCGCCATATTGTCGAAGGTCATTCGTTCACGATTTTTACAGATAACAAACTCTTAATTTTTGCTTTTAAGCAAAATCGAGAAAAACTTCCACCCATTCAACTAAATCAACTTTCTTTTATATCAGAATTTTCAACAGACATTCAACACGTAAAAGGCATTGACAATGTGGTAGCTGATACTCTGTCACGAATTGAAGCCATTTCTGTACCTTTCGACTACACAAAACTGGTTGAATCTCAAGAGCAAGACGACGAACTTAAGAAAATCATTCAAGATGGTTCTTCACTCAAAATTGAATGTGTTACGATTCCAGGCACTGCCCTAGCCGTATTTTGTGATACGTCGTCTGGGAAACCTCGGCTTTTCATTACTCATCAGTATCGTCGTTCTATTTTTAATAATCTTCATAACCTCAGTCATCCGGGCGCAAACGCTTCTCTTAAATTAATCAGTGATCGTTTTGTTTGGCCTTCCATGAAGAAAGATTGTCGAAGCTGGGCTCGTACTTGCATTGAATGTCAACGATCGAAAGTCTCTCGTCATACCCATGCTGCTTTGTGGATTTTTTGAAACTCCAACTTGTTCTCTGTCGTATAAGTAACTTTTAGCATTAAATATATTCTGCAAGTCCTTAAAACCTTTAAGGTTGTAACAAGAATATTTAAACAAAAAATTCAGATTTAGACAAAATCTTATATGTATTTAAAAATAACGCTACTCTGGTTTATAAAGATTTTTGCAATTGTTGAAATCAGTGAGATTGTCCTACAATTTTCTATAATGGAGTAAAAATGACCCTGATAAACCCAGGTTGACGTTTTCCTGTTATAAAAATGGAATTTATTAATTCTGTTCAATCATTTTAGATGTTTTAATAATCTCAGCATAAAATACTTTCTACTGGTAACTTTATGGTTTTTTAATATTTTTGTTGTAATTTTTATTTCTGATTTTATTACAGTAGTTTAAAAGAATGAGTTAATCTGAATCCAATGTTTGGTGAATCTTGGATTATTTGAGAACATTAAACAAACAAGTGTTTAACAAAATTTCTATAATTTAATTGGTAAAAGTGATTTTTTTGTAAATTTCAGCTATTTCGAAAAATAATTTTATAGCCAGAAAAAGATCATGATGATCTTTAAAATAACTTAATGTATTTGTGGTACATTTGTGTCTTATCTATAAATATCAAAGCAAACATTTTAATAGTGGAGAACTTCCAAGATGTATTTGCTCATTTACAACTTTTAAATGCTGATGTGCTATATGTCTTTTAATTTCTAGTTCTTCAAGTTTGTTGAAGTAAGTGTGTGAGTTTAATTTTGCATAATGTGATTTATTTCAAATCCATATGCTCGTAAATGTTCATTGTATCCAACTTTAAAATTTATCAATGTTTGACATAACATTACATTTTGGACATTTCATTTTTTTAAATGTGCAAGATGATTTCAGGTATGCTGCCTGAATTAATAAAATAAACTTTTTTACTTTATTTTTCAATATTTCGCCAATATATATTGGCTTCTTCAGGGAAAAACTACACTAAGCAACAAAAACTAGGTATCAGAATGCAACTTAAAAAATATATACTGCTCAACAATTGAATGGACTAGTTTAGTGATTTTTTTTATATTTGCATCTTATAAAATAGGTTTTTAGTGGTTCAACTGTACAAATAAAATTTTTATAAAATTAATCCTCTAGCCATAATCGGCTTTTGAAATTTAAATTTAATGGTTACATACGTCATAAGTGGTAAGTGACGTGTTTCAATAAGATTGGTAGAAAATTTGCGATGTTGTCGATATGCTTTAATATTAACCGAGAAACTTATCTCCCTCTCTTATTTGTTGTCATTAAAAAGAGATAAACATATCGATATTTTTGTTCTCTGATTGACACTTTATCAAATAAGGAGTAAAACACTAAACAAAATATTCTGTCATTTTCGTTAGTTTAATTTGTTGTTTGGTTGTGTTTGGTTTATGAAAGAAATTACTTCTATACTATTTTTGGTTCGAAAATAAAAATCCCTAACACCTCCTCTTGGTGTTATAGCGGTTCCTTCAAAAATAACCAATAGAAGTAATTGTTCTCTCGAGGAGCAACCCTTCTATCGGTACAGTGAGAGAACGAATTTCAAGAATACCGTTTTGGCATTTTCAATAGAACCACGCCCACTTTCTATTGGCTGTTCAATTTTATCGCCGTCAAGAATAGGGGTCTTGTTTGTTTATTACAGATAAACACGATTTTCTCTCCTGTCATATATCTTGTCAACTGGTACAATCAGTTAGTCACAGAACACGGTGTTTTGTGCCGCCAGTTCTTTGAGAATACTTGAAACGAACGTAGCTAAAATGTGACAACGTTGACTTTTAAACACACTTCATTATTGGTTATTAGTTGGCGCTACGTTTAAAACTTACTAATTATTTATTGCTAAATTTTACGAAATGAGAAAAATTAATTGCAAAATGAAGACCAATATAAGTAAGTAGGTATCTTATCCTAAATATATATTTCTATCATTTTGATTAATATGATCCTACTAAACTAGTCCATTGGATATTTTTTTAATTTAAGAAAATTGCCTACAAAAATAATATTTTAAATATACGTTTCATGCTATCAGTAAACTTTGTTTACAGCAAATTGTTTTTGTCGTTTTTTTTTCTATATGTACACTGTTATCTCTTTAATCAGAATTGTAGAAACTCGATTTCAAAATACTAAGATTTTAGTCGCGTAGAAGTGCTTGCAGTAAGTTTAACATTGTTACTGTAGTCCATAAATCTGTTTACCTGAAAAAAAATGGCGCTACGGCGATTAGAAACAGTGCAACTCGATCAATTAGTACATTGGATACTCAAAGGCCTAAGTCAAGAAGTAGTTGCTACACGTCTAAATCTGTCCCAAAGTGTTGTCAGTCCTGCATGGAACCGATATTTGGAAACTGGGTCTGCAGCGTACAGGCATGGAGAAGGACGAGAACGAACTACAACTCCTGCTCAAGACCGCTTTATAGCTGTAACTGCAAGAGGAAACCGAACATTTACTGCTTCGAGAATTAATAGCTTCTTTAGGCATGCTACCGGAAGAGTGATATCTAGTCAAACTCTTAGAAGAAGGTTGCTTGCATGTAATTTAAGAGCTAGAAGGCGTAGTTTGGTTGACTGCGGATCAGCATGCATACAGATATCGGTGGGCGAGAAAACACAGTCATTGGAATTTTCAGAACTGCAGATACTGTATGAGTCCAGATTTTGGCTAAATATGTGTGATGTTCGAATATTGGTTTGGAGAGTAAGAGTACAGCGATAAAATGAACGTTTGATTGTACCAACCACTCTTTTTTGTGGTGGCTCAGTTTGTGTGTGGCGAGGCATGTGATATGATGGCCACACTGATTTAGTGGTGATAATGAATGTGACAATGACGGCTGTACGATATAGGGATATGGTTATAGAGCCAATAATTGTTTTCATTTTTTGGTGCAATAAGCGAACAATTTATCTTTATCGACGATAATGCGCGTACACACCGTGCGAGAATTGTAAATGATCGCATTGAATATCACGGTTTTATAAAAATGAACTCGCCACTATGTTCACCCGATATGATTTGCATTGAGGATGACTGAGCCGAAACGTCTAGACAATTAAACCGACTCGAACAACCCCCCATAACCCTAAAACAGCTCTCCAATGCCTTGCAGAGAATATGGAAAAACATGCCTCAGCAATTTATTAATAACTTAATAAGGACCATGCCAGCACTAAGTTACAGCACAAGTCAAGCCAGGGATGGACCCACACGATATTAATTTTCGTGATAGGACTTTATGACCTGCGCAGTAAATGATTTAACATTTTTCAATTTTTTCTTTTTTATTGTAACTGTTTTCTTTTCCATGAAAAATTTGTTTATTTCATTTTTTTTGGATATATTGTAACGTGAAAGAATAAAGATTAACTTATTTTATCGAATTTTGATTTATTATTAAACAATGACAAAAGAAAATTAAGATTTTTTTAATATCCATTTCGATTGTTGAGCAGTGTAAAATCGTACTTATAGACTAGAGTTACTAAATATAAAATATACATATGTTAAACATTAAAATATAATTAAGACTGACTGAAGTTGAGTTTTTAAAAAGAAAATAACATACATCAATAATAGTATATTATTCAGTTAGCTTTTATTGATCGCTATTATTCACGAGGTGAAGTTTACGGCCACGAGCTGCAGACGAGTGGTCTAAATCACCGAGCGAATAATAGTCACTATACGCGAGTAGAATACCATAGTCTATCCACGACTACTAAATATTGTTGTTGAAGTTTTATTTTTAAACTTTTTGTTACATTACATACATATTTTTAAAAACACTATTACATAATTTTAATAAGTAGATATTTGATACAATACGTTATTGTTCATTTATGCAGAGTAGCTTTTAAAAAATACTACAATTGAAAACAAAATATATTTATTTAGACCAAAAATTATAACAAGATGATACTATTTAATTGTACCCATTGATAATTGTAATATTAGAACAATTGGTGAAGTTTATCTGTGGTGTAGAATCCACATCAGAACTAATGTTTTTGTGACTTGAGATATTTGAATCATGTGTACACTGATTCGTTTGGTTTGCATTTGTTTTTTAACAAAATTTGGCAAATAATATTATTCATTATATATTTGTTATAGATTAAATAATAAATACGGTAATACTTCTTTGTATAATAACATAAAAGACACATTAAACTTACATACAGGTCATGGCTACCTTAAATTTAAAACCCTCTTAAATATTATTTAGGCTAAAAATACTGCAATATCTATTACTTGATTTTCAGTATCAGATTTGTTATAAATGTTGCTGAAAAATTTTATCTTTATTAACTTGTACTCTGATGCCTTATTTTTGTTACTAATTGTAGTTTTTTCCTGAAGAAGTGAATAAATATAGGCGCATACATGAAATTATCTAGCACATATTTTATACTTAGACTTAGACTATACTGAAATTTAAACTCATATAAGCCACATATGTTTTTATTTTTGATATTTGTGTTTTTATTTGTATTATTTTGCATTTGATGAAATCACTGCAGATGTTACTGAAGATATTTTAAACTTTTTTTTTAGTTTATTTAAGAAAATTAAGATGTAGTTGTTTTTTATTAGTGTCCACGTGTGCTTGGAACTTTTATTTTTTTGTTATTCATTTGGAGTAAAAGTTTAGGTTGGCATTTTTATTGTAAAATTAGAATTATACAAATTAATTTTTCTCGTAAATTAGTAGGTTTTTTAAGACACTGTCAATAGCGCATTTGAATCTTACTAAACTTCATCTTACATAACTTTTTGATTTTGAAAACACGAAATACGCACATTATTTTACCAATTCTAGTTAATGATTTTGTACTTTTTCAATTCTTTTGCCATTTCTTTGAAGCAGCTGACAATTTTACAGGTTTGCTTGATCAGTAATGGAAATTAAAATATAATTTTTATTTTGGTTTGGTTTATACAGCAACTTTTAATGTTAAATAATATCTAATGTTTTTGGATATTCAAATACAAATATTATAAGCTCTTGGTGTAAAAAGATACCAATATGTAGTACAGACGTACCAATATTTATCTAGTTCACGAGCGTCTGAAAAATAAGTAAAAAAAAAACTAAACAACATACCCTGCTGTTAGCAATCTTGTCCCATGTGAACCAACAAAAATCAGTGGGAAAAATGACGAACTTTTTTTCTATAATTAATTCGATCGCGGTAAATCACAATCAATCATTCGATTTTACAGTTTTTGGTTTACGAAATAATAAAATCATCAGCCTCGAAACACCAACGAACGACACATATTAAAAGGGGCACATGTATATGAGTCTGTCGCGCACCAACAAATCTAAATTTACGTTAAGTTGCTCGACAAATGCCACATAACGGCAACTTTAATACTAGTACACCGTTTTTACCCATTCATGTCACAAGGTATACCTCGCGTATGTATGTATCGTCTCCTCTTTGATGAAGAAGAGTCCCTCTTCTCTTTCTTGTTTCTCTGCAGGATGGTCAGTAACTAAAGTCTTCGGAACCGGCGGTCAGTGAAGCGACTGGTGAGTCGAGTAGATCAGAGACGGTTTAAGAATATTGTTAAATGGGTAGGAAGGTGTACTGAAACGGTATTTATCTTCAGTGCCGTCTGAAGAATCCGCTACCATATGGTTTATTGTGATTATTACAGAGGCCTGCATTTTTTTAACACTTTGAAAGTTGATTGATGAAAATTTCAACTGTTTTCTTGCAATTAGTCCTGATTTCGAATCTTCTTATAGATTTTATAACGTATCGATTTTTAAACCGTTCTAACACAAAGCACGATTTATTTTACTTATTAACTATTTTGTTTGTTCAACATCTTTAACCTTTTTCATGGTCATGTAAAAAAAATTTCGTTGTTACATGTTTTGCAGGCAGTAATACACATGAGAATGTTAGTAATTTACAAAGTTGGTTATTTCTTTTAGACGCCTTCTAAATTTTTAGTTTAGTATCTAGAACAAATTTCAGACCATTTTAATCCCTTCATATTCGCAATAAACCACCAAACAGATTTCAATTCCTATTGATCCTAA
The DNA here is from genome assembly GCA_035357415.1 of Ophraella communa. NCBI lineage: Eukaryota > Metazoa > Arthropoda > Insecta > Coleoptera > Chrysomelidae > Ophraella > Ophraella communa. The sequence continues at coordinate 18,098,861 of CM068984.1, forward strand.
TTTCCCGTAGCCATGACAATTTCATATTATTGTACAGATTTTAATGTCTTAATTTTTCGATTAATCTTATCCTTCAAAAGTTAAGCACCCAATCATTTTTTAAATAACGTATAACCTAATAGACAAATGGTTCCGTTGTATTTTGCGACCAACGGAATTTCATGTTAATTTTAATTTTAATTTTGTTTGATACCTTACCTTAAATAAAAAGTAGATTTTACTAATTACTTTAAAAATCACGAATTTAGTTGAAGAAATAGCACTTTTTCAATATTTTATTAATTCTATTTTACGATTAATATTTTCACTTTAAACTGTAAAGGTTATCTTAACTAAATGCAAGTCTGTTTCACTCAAAAACTCTGAAGAAAATACTTAAAATTTGGCATTTTTTAGAACTATTCTTAAGCAATTTTCTTTTCATTTGACACTTAAAGGTTATAAGCAATTACCATTTGAAAACTTATATCTAGAGGGTCTAGGAAGTGAAGGTAATAAATTATTAAGAGCATATAGATTACAACAACCAGATAAGTCAAACTACGCAAAACACGTTCTTGAACATCCACACTCACTCATACACACCAATGACATTCAAATATTACATATTTGTGATAAAAAACAAAATTTAGATTTCCTCGAAGAACTTGAAATAAAAAGACATCTAGCAGATCAACAATATAAAGTAGTTAATGAACAAATAAATTTTGGAAGTTCACTACTATTAAACTGTTTACTTTGATTTAGTCTTCATTTTATACATAGATAAGACGTAATTGTAACACAAATATAGTAAGTTATTATAAAGATCAGCATGATATAGTTTTTTCCTGGTTTTTCTATATCATTGCACAGTTATACTGATCTTAGAGGGAAATACATCCAGGATAATCCCTTAGGGCTGATAACATCTAGGCTTTAATATTGTTATGTCTTATTACTTCCATACTTGGTCTAGCCTTAATACTACCTAATCAACATCAGGATACCTAGCTACACATAAACAAAATGTAACTTCAATATGTCAATATGACGATGCTATTTCTATAGCGAAACAATAGCATTATAAATGTAAAAAATAACTATATAACTAAAATTGAATAAAACAATCCAGTGGATTATTTAAAAAGTACTTCTATAATTATCAGCAACATGCTGAGCAAAAGATATATTTAACAACAACTAAATACTAAGTTTTCACAACAATTAGAAAAAACTTTAAAAAAATGCATAGAGCCAAAGAACAGAACAACAAAATATAGAAATATCCCACCAAAAGTACCTACTATATGTATAGATATTATAAAATATTTTTGTTCATTTGATTCAAATAATGAAAAACAAAAATAGGACAAAGCCAAAGAATATTTCGTAAATCGTGTTTCCAACAAAGAAAACATCATCGTTTTCGAACTGATTGTCAAGGTCATTATGAATGTTCTTTGGTGGTAGATTTCCCAAAGGAAATCAATAGAATGGACTTTCATATTCATATTCTCAGCTAATAAAATTCTAATAACGTGCCCTTGGTTTTAATTACAGCCATTCGTCTTCAAAACCTGAATATTCCAATTAACAATTTCTAGCAAATTGTAATCTTGATGTTGTCTGGTACTTTGGCTCTTAAACCTGTTTCTTTAAGCCTATTTCTAATTGCTTGTAAGCTTATTTGAATATTGACAGTTCAGACACAATCACAACAAAATAAATTTCAATTCACGTTACCGAAAACCGTTTACACTACCACTACACCAACACACACTTTTATAAGCCTGTCGCACGTTTCGATAACCAAGTTATCTTCTTCAGAGACCGAAGGTAAACTAAAGCTTTGTCTACAAACTAACCTTATATTATATATATATAACATTTTTAGCGCCAAACGATTTCGCGGTAAATCTTTTGGCGACAAAGCCAATTTTAAGTGCGAAAACATTTTTACAATAAGTTTTCTTATAGTAAACTATAAAGTGGACTATCTGGGATTGGTCATTTGTCCTTATTTAATCTATTTTTACACTTAATAATTTCTATACTTTCAAAAGCATCCAACAATCTATTGTTCGATACATTTTTTAACAATTTTAAACTATCTACATTTACAGAATAGTTTTGGGTAAAAGCATATTTGGCAATACTAGATTTTTCCATGCGTCCATATTTTAGATAAGCTAAATGTTCTTTAAATCTAGTTTTAACCGATCTTTTTGTTTGCCCAACATACTTTTTATCACAATCATTACAACTTATTTCATATATTTCATATATTTCTCGCTGGAAAAAGGTGGTTATACAAAGAGATTTCTTAAAACTATGGCGATTGATTAGCTTATGAATTAGTTTTTTAACCTAACCTAACCTAACCATTAAGTACAGCTATATCCTCAATTAAATTCTTTTTTCTGTTATATCTTGTTTTGTTCAAAGGAAAATGAATTAATCGATGAACCAAAAAATGAAAACTTGCCATTTTGTGTTGACTACACTGAAAAGAATCTACCGGAATATATCTATACATAGCGGTTCGTCTTTCCTAAAAATATCAAATTCTAACTTGTTATTATTTCTTATTACTAATGTGTCCAAAAATGGTAATTGTTCATTATTTTCTAGTTCATACTTAAATTTTATGCTTGTGAATTTTGAATTTAATTTTTAAATGAAATCTTCTTCTGATGATTTCTTCGTATTGAAAACTGCGAAAATGTCGTCCACATATCTATACCATATCCTTGGGAAATACTCGAACTCTTGACTGATCTGTGTTTCAAAATTGCTCATGAAAAGGTTGGCTATAAATGGTGATAAACAATAACACATTGCTGTTCCTTCATATTGTTGATAAAACTGATTGTTATATTGAAAATAATTTTGGTCCATGCATAGTTTAGCTAATCGTAGGAAAATCTGTTACATACATTTTTTGGGTAGATTTTTAAACTCGTTCTAGTGGGGACCTGGGTGAATTGATTGGACATATTTCTGTTCAATATCTCTCTCATGATGTCAGGGTTTATGTTGGGGAGGCTTGTAAAAATCAAATTTCCAAAAACATTTCAAATAAGAACAAAAATGTACAGGGAATTAAGAAAACTAGGAATATTGTTCTAAGCTTTGACAGTTTAATGTAAATATAAATAATGAGTCATAGAAGAAGCTTCAAGTTGTCTTCCGTTTTGAGTAAATTTTGTAAAATTTACTAACAAACCGTTCCGAATTGATGGTAAATATCAAAAAATTTACACATTTGAAAATATTACCATGAAAACGGAACGCTCAGAAATTTACTTTTTTGTAAATTTATTTACCTACCTATTTCGAGCAGTAATCGTGGTAAATTAAGAAATTGACAGCAAAATTAACAGACCACATAAAAACTATAATTTCTCCGTTTCTTATCAAAGAGTTTTTGAGGATTGAGATGGAAATATTATTGTTTTTGCTTTTTCATACTCCTATGATATTTTGTTGTTGTAAAAACAAGAAATTGAAAATAAATATTTTTTTGCATTTTTAGTGTGATCCAAATACACCTTTTTGGTGTGGTTTATGTAAAAGATATATTGGCACCTATGAAGGAATTGTGGAAAACAGCCTTTGTGGAACACATCAGTGTTTCTCGGGCGCTGAAAACGTGGTAATCGATTACATTGCAAAAACCGTCACACCACAACAGAAACTCATCCCATTACTCGCCTCAGATAACGCAGAAACGCAGAATACAGATAACGGTCAAGCAAATGTAAATAAAAAACTAAGTTTTGAGTTTTCTTTTTTTTAGGTTCCTCCCACTACAATTTGTACCGACAAGAAACAAAAGCCGCTTCGCGATGCCAATAACAAAAAATATGACGTCTGGCCGACCGCCGAGACAAAATTATTAATAGCTGAATACGGCGAAAACCAGCAAAAATTTAGTTCGCCTATGCACAACATTGAAAGTGTGTTCAAAGTTATCTCAACTCGCTTAGCTGATAAAAATGTTTCAAAGTCTTATAAGAAATTCGAGGAAAAATGGCTAAATTAAAAAAAAATATATGATTACGTGAGGAAACATAACCTCACGACCGCAAAAGACAAAATTTCTTGGATTTTTTATGATGAAATGGAGGAAATCCTGCACAACGCGAGAGGATGTTTTCTTGGATGAAGGAGACTTTCAAAAAGTAAAAGCTCTGAACAAAAACAAACTAGCTCACATGTTTGACTTGTGTTTTCTGTAATCTACTAAATATTCAATTAATGCTTTTTTGATTTTTTATAATTACCAGTTTGTTTTTGTTTTAAGAAGAGGCTACATTGTGGTTTACTTTCTTTTTGAGATACCTACTACTTATTTCTTTGATGTTTCTTATTTTACGTTGTTATTTTATTTGTTTGGGTTATACACCAATTCAGTAAATATATATTTTTCGATACTCAGATTTTTACTCAAGTCTAAAAATAGCATGCAAATGTTTATGTATAGGTATTCTGTAATAAGATTAAAATGAAAATACAGCAAGCACCGTGAGTGCAATATTCTTACTTGATGCACTTTCCCATACCCTGAATCAATCCAGCTGACTTATTTAGTTATTATCTCAGCCAGTTTGAGAGATGAAAAAATGGCAAAGGAAAAAGTCTTAGAATGACGTCAGGAATCCCTACCAAAGTACAGTCGGCTTTAGAATAGCATATACATGTTAAATGTGAATTTCGTTTACCTACCGAAGTTATAAAAACGCCCTTCTTAAACAACATAGGAATGGCAATTATTAAAACGCCTACATTAAATGGTTTTGGGAGATTAAGTTTATTTACAAGGGTCGGTCATGTCCCGAATAAATAGGTTTTTTTCGCATTTTTGCACTGATATAATAAAAAAAAGGGATTTTAATCCCAAACAAACATTTATTATCGAGGGTTCCAAACTAAGTGAAGATGTGGGCGTGGAAAAATGATTAACTTATTTCAAATTTATTATTATTTAAACCGTGATTGGTTATACACAATAAATAGGCCGTCTATTCAATGTAAGCGATTTCAGTTTGAAAATGTATATGCTATTCTGCAGCCGATAGTACATCTCGATTTTCTGAACTCTACTAATGAATAAAATATCAAGTATAATACATTTATTTTCTACATGTTTTGCGCCAAGTGAGCACATATTTCATCCCGCTTAGCTTGTCCTAAAAGCCGCTGCCTCCTCTCTTCATTTATTTGTCGATGATTATTTTCTTCAGGATTTCCTACGTCCTGATTATTTTCGAATCATCGTTATTCAAAAGGCAAATGTTGTGTAGAACACAGATTGCTATAATATATTTGGGGGCCCATACTAAGTTACGCACATTAAACTTATCAGCCAGCGTTCTCCATCTGCCTTTAAGTAATCCAAATGCCCTCTCTATCGCACTTCTTGCTTTGGACAAGTGGAAGTTGTAATTGTTCTGTTGTAGAATTAAATTACCATTGTCCCTATATGGTGTGAGAATTTCCGATCGTAACGGGTATGCCTTTTCCGCAATGATATGTGCATTTCTTGGGAATTTACCTTCTTGTGAGAGGTAACCCCATAATGGACTTCGCCGTAGAACCTCTGCGTCATGGCACGATCCAACTTCTCCGGCATAGGCTAACGTGAATACTCGTCGGTGATCACAGACCGCCTTGAATGAGAAATTCCGATTGAAAAGTATATAAGTTTACTTATGATCTTACTAGGTAGTTTACTTACAGTTAAATTGAGCGCTGCAAAGTGTTTTTCCGACACATATACGATCGTCCATGTTCTTTTGGCAGTGGTATCGGGACATAGCTTCCATCAAGTGCCCCAATGGTATCAGGGAAACCACTAGCAGCAAATCCCGCAATAGTGGCTTCAAGATTGTAGCCCTCTGGCCAGCGAATTACATTTGGTGCTAATCTAAGCAGTGCGTCTGTTACTCTCCTCATAGCAGTTGCTTTTTCTATACCGAACTTCAAACAAATTGATCTGGAACAATATAAAAAATTACGGATGAATATTATGTGAATTTGCTTTGGACTTCTACCAATAAATTAGAATTTGGGGTTTGATGCAAATCTCGCCATATCCGTATATGCACTGAAATATTAAATTTTTACCGCAGAGACGTTACAATATACATCAAATGCAACAAGTACCTATCTATTTGATTTATAGTTGTGCGAATAAAATAATAAGAAAGTATCGGTACAAATCTGAATGTATTTGGCGTTCCAAAGCTCCATAAGGAGAATAATAACTGCACGTGAGCAGGAATTGTTTTTTGGCCGAAAGAAGCAAGATCTCTTGATAAATCATCTTCAACAAGTGCTAGAAGGTGATTAAAAGTTGGGCAACTCAATCTGAAATTTTGACGGAAATGCTCATCGGAAAATCTATTTACAACTTCAATGAAGTTTTCAATCTTTGGCACTGGCTCTACAACAAAATTCGAGTGAATTACTGAAAATATAATTTATCTCAATTTTTATGAATAGCAAAGTAAATAGCTAGCCCCAAGACTTGAAAAAAATATGTGCTTACTCACCTTGTGGAACATTATTCATCTCACCATCTCATTCTTCGGACGAGGAAGAATCGGATGAATCAAATAAAAATTCAAAAAAAGCCACTGCAGCTTGTTGATCATTCATTTCCAGCACGACTTTCACAAAATATGAACTAATATTTTGTGACGACTTTCTCAAACTATTCTCAAACACCTAATTTTAGGTTACGAATGGATGTCATACATATGTCATACTTGGCACTTGTAAGAATTTACCAAAATCAGCTCCGAAATAAAACATAAATAAATATTTACCACGGCCAAACGTCAAAAATTTACTAAATTCTGATTTATCCAAAAGGGAACACACTATAAATATGACAGACTACTTCCTGTTTCTTTTTGTTCTAAGGTATGTAGCTATCGAAAAATCAAATAGTATATTAAACAACGCATTTCATATAGAATCCTGTTATGACACGAGTTCAAGTTTAAAAAACGAATCGCGAAGCGATGAGTTTTTTAAAGAACGAGTGTCACAACAGCCATATGAAATAAGTTGTTTATAATATTTTTTATATTTTGCCATTTTATCATTTTTTAAATTAATTTATTATTTTTATGTATTTACGAAAATTTTGATTTTAAAAAGTATGTGTAATTTATAACATTTGACCATTTTTACATTTAAATTATGTAATGTTAATGTTTTCAAATATTTTAAAATGACTAATACACCAATAATAATATATTATATAAGTAAAAGGTGATATTCATATTCACAAATACTTTCTTAAAGAATAATATAAAATTAATAAATTGCTATTAGCAATTGTCATTGTCAATAGTCTTGTCACATTAGATACTTCACTCATGTCGCCAACCATTTAAAACAAAAATTTGCGTGCGTAAAAGTTACATTACGATACCCAAATGCGTTTTATAATGAAGATTTTTATAAGTGCAAAATATAAAAAAGTTATTTATTAATGTTTACATTAGATATAAGCATAGAAATGTATTACAAACAAGTATATCAATCAAAACGAAATTCTATCAAATGTCAAACGTCAAAACAGTTAAGTTGTTCAATTTATTCAAATTATAATCCACATTATGAGTTTACCCGAATTCTACCAGAAGGAAGTTCATAATTCCTTTTTGGATACGGTATCGTATCGAGTGGACGTTTGTCAGTATCCTTGAACAGTAAATCTCATGCATCATTCAAGTGAATAATAAAAGTACCAAAACCGACTAGACTAGATTTTACTTTGACAGATATATCACTGATGTAAAAATATTATTTACTGGGTATTTATTTTTCATAATTTAAGGAGAAAAATATTTTACTCATCTTTAAATCGGGGACTTTGTTAAATACAAATTTAGTTATAATTAATTACAAGAAAAATCATGTTTTTTTAATATCATGGTATAAATCAATACAAAAAAAACTGATCAAACACTGTTCGATTATGTAAAGCGGGTCTTTGTTTTCTACTTGTGCGCCACGGCATGACGGGGCGTCCACTAATATTTTGTGAAAATATTTGGCCTCCTGATAAGCGCGCGCCGCCATACACACACATACACATTCATATATAATCGGATATCTGTTCCTAGTACAGTTCCTCCGGATATTTAATTCTTCAGAGTCGTTGCCCTTTCGGTGTCTTCTCGTCGTCAAACTACTTTGCTGCTGCCGCAGAGCTTCTCGTTTCACCTGGTCTTAAGCTGAGTCTATACGATTTCCAATTTTTTTTTATAATTTTACATAGAATATGAAAAACACTGTTAAAATGTGAAATTTTTCAAATGTTAGTAATCCGTATCCATTTTGATTACTATTTACACTAAATATAATTTCCATTGAATTTTTTTCTATTTTAATTTTAGGTTGATAAAAGTTGTTGACAATAGCAAATAGCAGTGTCATAAATATTTTACGTGATTTTATGGCACTCAGTGCTTTAAAGTGACATTTTTAAGGCTTCTATGGAGTGCTAAAAATGGCATTTTTAACACGTTCGTAGAAAAAATCAATCAAAAATAAAGTAGGTCAAAACAACCTTATTATTACAAACTCAGATAATCAGACAATTTTAAAAAAATAAGATTATAAATCTAAAGTGAATGATTATATAATGTCAAGTAATATCAAAATTATAAAACACGATCCAACTCAAAAATTTTCCAACCAAATAAGAGAACATAATAAATGATTCAAATTATCTATTTAATTACTATGATTAAAAATACCTAATTAATAAAAATCCTCAATGTCTAATATTATATGGAACTATTAAATTACATAAATAGTCAAAACCAATTAGACCTGTAGTTTCGTATGTTAACACTCTTAACACTAAAGTAGCTAAAATATTAAATAGGTACTATTCTAAATAATTATGGTTACAAATCTAAATATTCAGTACAAAATTAATTAGATTTGATAAGTAAATTAAATAATTGTAATTTACAAAATAATAATAAATTAGTATCGTTTGATGTACCTAATGTTCTCTAAAATACCTCCTATAGAATGTATAATTCTAGTTAAAAAACTATTAGATGAAAGAAATGTTCATCCAGGTTCATGCAGGTCTTCCAATGGGAAGTCATCTTTCTCCAATTTTAACAAATATCTTTATGGTTAATTTAGAAAACAAAATCTTTAATTCTAGTTATAAAATAGTATATTAAACAACGCATTTCATATAGAATCCTGTTATGACACGAGTTCAAGTTTAAAAAACGAATGGTGAAGCGATGAGTTTTTTAAAGAACGAGTGTCACAACAGCCATATGAAATAAGTTGTTTAAAAATTTTTTTATATTTTACCATTTTATCATTTTTTAAATTAATTAATTATTTTTATGTAATTACCAAAATTTTGATTTTAAAAAGTATGTCGGTAGCACTGTGTAATTTATAACATTTGACAGTTTTGATATTTAAATTATGAAATGTTAATGTTTTACAATATAATAAAATTAATAATACACCAATAATAATATATTATATAAGTAAAAGATAATACTGATATTCACAAATACTTTCTTAAAGAACGATATAAAATTAATAAATTGCTATTAGCCACAAATGTCATTGTCAATAGTCTTGTCATTAGATACTTCACTCATGTCGCCAACCACTTAAAACAAAAATTTGCGATACGCAAATACGTTTTATAATGAAGATTTTTATAAGTGCAAAATATAAAATCAATATTGTATTTTGGTATAGATATGTTGATGATGTGTTAGCAGGTTTTGTAGGTAGCGAACGACAATTAGATATATTTTTAATTATATTAATACCTTACCTCCTAAAATTAATTTCACCTTACAAGTTGAAGAAAATAATTCAATTAATTTTCTAGATTTGAGAATTGAAAAAACTAATAATTCATTAAATTATTCAATATACAGAAAACCAACACAAACAGATGTAACCATACCATATCATTCAAATCATCCTATATCACATAAATTAGCAAATTATAATTCTATGTTGATACATAGAGCATTTTCAATTCCAATGAACAAAAATAATTTTAATAAAGAAATTGAAATTATAAAACAAATAGCTACATCTAACTGCCATCCAATACATTTGATAAATAAATTAATTAATAATAAAGAACAGAAAATGTCACTACAACTAATATTCCCTCAACAAATTAAAGAAATTAAAAGTTATAAAAGTATTACATATCGTAAAAATATTTCCAATACAATTTCAAAAATAATATCCTCGGCAACATTTGCATTAATTTCATTCAAATCTCACAATAATATTGGTACAAAATTTTTAAATGTAAAAACAAAATCACCTAAATTAAAAAAACGTGATGTTTACAAAATTAATTGTCCATAATGCAATGCTGTATGTGTAGGGTAAACACAAAGAAATTTTGAAATAAGATTCAATGAACACTTAAGAGCATATAGATTACAACAACCAGATAAGTCAAACTATGCAAAACACTTTCTTGAACATCCACACTCACTTATACACACCAATGATATTCAAATATTACATATTTGTGATAAAAAACAAAATTTAGATTTCCTCGAAGAACTTGAAATAAAAAGACATCCAGCAAATCAACAATATAAAGTAGTTAATGAACAAAAAAATCTTGAATGTTCTACTATTAAATTGTTTACTTTGATTTTAACAGAAATATATTAAGTTATTGGGAAATACATCCAGGATAATCCCTTAGGGTTAATAAAATCTAGACTAATATTGTTATATCTTATTACTTCCATACTTGGTCTAGCCTTAATACTACCTAATTAACATCAGGTATCTAGCTATAAACAAACAAAATGTAACTTCAATATGACAATCTGACAATGCTAATTCTAGCAAAACGGCTGTCATTGCATTTAAAAAGGTGTTTTGCGAATAAATAGTGGAAGTTTAGTTCAACCGTTTAGTTGTTTACTGTCCTTAATAAGATGGACTTTCACATAGTAAGGGTTAGTACAATAAATTACCTTTACGTACTTGATTTCAATCCGGTAAATAGAATATAATAATATTACAAAGGAGGAAAATCAAAAAAGTCTGATAGAAAAGAACGTATATTTGCTTTTAAAAAGTTATGGATTAGTTTCTATTATTTTTATCCTACTTTAAATAAAAATTATTTAAAAAAATCTACTTAATGCAAGAAAGAACTCATCGACTGGCAAAAAGCTTATATAAAATAGATTACTCTTTTTCGGGCTGGGATGGGAAGTTATGTTTGAATGGGACCTTATCCAGAATCCAATAGTGTTGGACTCACTCCTGAGGGGATACCTACTAACCAAACTCACCTAAAAAAACTCGCCGTTACCCCCGTCTCGAAATCACTACCCTAGCATATTTCAAGATGGGCGGCGATCTCTTACACATTCTTCACACAACATTCATGCTGCTCACGCTATCGAGAATAGTCTCTTCCCATACTCTCCACTGCCCTGGCTACTTATACCCATTATTTCTTTCCTCTTAACATTTTCTCCACCATGTTCTCCCAATACTCTACCTCCCCGAGTTTCCTCTCCCACTTGTGTAACACTTCTTCGTTCTTCCAGCATCTAAACCCGTGTTCCTCAGCATCCTCCATCTCACACATCTCGCAAATTCCAGTCTCTCTCTCTTCCCAATCTTATGTTGATATCCTACTCTTGACAACGGGTAAGATCTTGTTAGCACAGCTACTGCCGTTGCACCCCCTGTGCTGTAGTACCCCTGCACCACCCTCATCAAAGTCTCTGCACCTGCAATAGTGGCTTTATCCTCGCATGTATCGCCGCTCTTTCACTCCATACTTTCTCTTCATACAGAATACTCCTCTCAATCGTCGTGCCAATAACTCTGCTCATGCTGCCCGTACCTTCGCCTTCTGTGCTGCCTTCATCATATAGTTGTAATAGCTTTAACCTGCTGGGGTTTTGTCCGCCAAACCCATAAAGTACTTTAGACTAGGGTTCAAAAAATGGTAACCTCAATATTGTCTCCTTATTTTTGCACCTCTTGTTCTACCTTTATTCCTATTTAATCCAAAAAATGTATTTAATACAAAGATAAACTTCCTTCATAATTCAATTTCTAATAAAATTAAAATCGATTAAAGAAAAACTTTCGTCTTAATGAGTACCTCGAGATTAACCTACATATCCGGAAAACAATAATTGGAAGAATAATTAAAATAATAGTTTTTTCTTTTAACTTTCGAACGGTCAAACGCAATGGTCTATATGTTTTGTGGAATAGTTGTACCTGCATTAATTTCATAATTAAAGAGATGTTAAAAAAAATGATCACTGATTACCTTCATAGAATAGAACTAACGGAACAAAGTAGCATGTATTTAAATAGATTAAAACATAATTCACGGCGATATTATAAAACGGATACGAACAACAACCACAAATAAGTATAAAATAGGAAGCTTTAAATATATCATGAAGCTATTTTATATTAATGATGATTATAAATAAATTTTAAAAAGCGGTTTTTAAATCAAGAATATTTTTAAAATCGCTATCAACTGCTGGTTAAACTAATTGGTTATGCCTAATCAGTAGATTCGTAAGGATGTTGAAGATTATAGCTCAAGTAAGTCTGAAGAGGCTTGTGTCTCAAGGCTGAAATACCCTCTTGTTATTTTAATTGAAATCGAAATTCATGAAAATTTATTCGTCTGTTATATTGGATTACGTTTGTTCTACCTTAATATTATTCTTAATTTCAAATCTTATAGGTACATATAAAAATTTTGTGTCACGATTTTTGTTCAGGATAAACTCTGAAACTACTCAACAGATTTTGATTAAAATAATGAAAAAAATCGAAAAAGTACTGGGTGCTATTTTATCTTTGAAATGTGTAAAGAAAGTATACGCTAAGGGCATCTCACTTCGTGAGTATAAAAAACAAATTCCGTCATCCATTTTTTTAAACATTTAAGCCAAAAACCTGTTATTTTTTGGTTTCTATAATACTGTAAAAAACTGATTGTCCCAGAGAAAAATTGTCAATAGATGATTTGTTGGGGTTTAATTTGAGACCAGGTTAATTGGTTAATAAGCAAAAAAGCTATGGCAAAATTACCATTTTCTACTATTGTTAATAAATCTTAAGAGATTTATTAAATTTTTTCGAAAATTTTCCTCAAAATATGTCTTGAGGTACTAAAAATGTGTGCAAAAGATAGACTCTATCGATCTAGTCGTTTTTGTAGAATTGTTTTTTATTTCTATATTTATTTTTATAAATAAATGACATTTTCATATGTTTCTACAGCTAATTAATGACGACATTATTCATTATCTTTAAGCCTCTAGTTACTCTATTAACAAAAGAATGTCAATATTTTTAAATGTTTATATGCAATAAGTTGTTAATTGAGAGTACACTTTTTTAACTTATAAACGTTTAGAATAAGTCCGCCATTTTTACTAATATATTCGAAAGCATTTTTTTTAAAGATCTTTCTACGACCCAATGACCGGGGTTAGATTTTTTTTAAATCGTAGGGCGATTGTTTAAGGCCAGAAATATTTACATTTTATTTTTGAAACGTTATACATAAAAAAATTATAATAATAGTAATTAGGTAGATTAGGTAATAAGGTAGGAAGGTAAGTTATTATTGTCGAGACAATAATACACTTTTCTACCGTGATGCAGATAACATTTTTTCACTAGTTAAATTTTTTTAATATTAGTTTTTAAATATAATACAAAATTTTCACTCCCGTTTCACATGACATGACAGTAACAAGCATAACATATCCAATAAGTTTTGTGTTGATTTTATAATGAGTATTGTTTTGTTAAAATCGCTATGAAAATACATGGATAAGTCAATTGATTCACATTTTTGAATAAGTAAGTGGACTATTATTAAATGAGTAATGAAAAATATTTTTTCATTTTGTTTTTGCATTAGTTAAACTTACATTAGTCTCTGTATTTTTCTACCTAGGTTAAAAATTAACAACTTTACTACCTCAACAAAAGTCAATAAAGTTTGGTATATAGGCTAGTAGTGAAAAAACATATTTAATTATTTAATCAACGGATTTAAACAACCTTAAGATATTGTATGGAAACAGAAAAATGTAGTTAATTAAATTCAAACCTTTCGCAAGATTTATATTTAGTATGTATATTAGATTATAATTTGTACCTAATAAAATAAATAGAACTTGGAACCAAAAACATACTTAGGTATGTATTTGGTTGCATAGATAATATAACTTATACAATTTTTTTCATACAAGAATTAATTTGACTTTTATTTAACCAAAATGATAATATTTCTTGATCAATTTAAACAAACCAAAGTGATTTATTCACTAGCGTTAATAGTTTTTATTCATTAATCTTGGTTATTATGTTCTGTGGGTTTTTAAAAAATATCACACGTGTGTGATATTGGCTCTTCTTTTCTTATTTTTACGAACGCGTATGATATTAGTAATTTTCGAATTGTCAAAAATGTGTGTAAGTGTCGTTTTCATATAGGGTCGTAGGAAAATTCGATTTTATTACAGACTAGCTGACCCGACAGACATTTTCCTGCCTTAGGCCGCACCTACATTAGATCCGTATTTCTCCCGTCCGATCCGACTCGATGTTGTCCGATAGTCGGACGACGTCGTAAAAAAAACAAACATAATAATATTAATGTTGGTGCCTACAATTGAAACGAAGCTCCCAATTTGTCGAGTCCCGACGGCCGATCAATCATGTTTGTTTCTAGTCCGACTCGTGCGTAGTTGGTGAAGGAATTAAAAAGTTAAGTGGAACATTTTAAAAATTGTTTAAAAATGACAGAAAAAATAGGCAGGGGGTTGTTAATACAATTTGTTAGAGATGAAACTCGTATGTGGGATCAGAGGGTGAAAGCTTACCATAACCGTGATATAAAATGTGAGCTATGGAAATCAATTGGAACGAAATTTCAAATGTTAGGCAAATAATTTGTTTGAGTCTTCGTTTGATAATTATTAGGTATAGGTGTAGTGGTAAGCAAGTATGTTTATTTTTAGTTTTACCTAATTTATTATAAATGCTGTAATGGTAATAAATAATAATATAATCAAATATTATTCAACGTGTAAAAACTCGATGAAGTAATGCCTGTGATGTACCTAAATTATGAAATTTAAATAAATTTAAGAACAAAAATAAAATAAAAAATTAGGTAATATTAATCATCAAAATCACTCATGTTTACTGCAACAGCTTCTACTGCAGCCTGCAGTTAAAAGGATCACGTCGGGACCATTGTAGGCATTCGTGTCTGACGTTATCGGATACCGATGTTCGCACAACGTCGGATCGGATCGGGAGAAATACGGATCTAGTGTAGGTGCGGCATTCCGTGCCTGGATGGAAGGATGGATGAGGGAGGCTGAAAGTGATTCACCCCTAATCTCTCATACGTTTCCAGGGAGGGGGCTTTCCACCCGACACGGAGCGTCCCAATGGCCATTAGGGTATCTCCAGGGGGCGGGGTCTGTCAAGAGACTCAAGCTTTTTAAGTTGTAAGAACCTCATGACCGACCAACTCTCGGGATAAACAATGAATAAGGATCCTGCATGGAAACCCCAATATTTGCTCGCGGATCAAACGGAATAGAGGAGTAAACCTCGATAAAAAATCGGCACCATGGGGGAGGCAGCCATGTTGTGTGACTTGGGCAGCGGTAGCTACTGTGTCCGAAGGCAACCGTGAAAAAAGCCTCGAGGAGTAAACTTCGATAAACAATCTGTAATCCACGCTGTTAGCTACCGTGGCAATGGATGAATGGCTGCGCGTAAGTCAGTTTGGGGAGCTAAACTACTTTTTGACCCAAATGCTCACTGGGCATGGGTCAAGAGTGGGGTATCTACACAAGATTGGGAAGAGAGAGACTGGAATATGTGTGTGAGGTGGAGGATGATGAGGGTCATGTGTTTAGATGTTGGAAGAACAAGGAGGATTTAGAGAAGTTGAAGAGGAGACTCGGGGTAGCAGTGTATTGGGAGAACATGGTGGAGATAATGTTGAGAGGAGAGAAATAATAGGTAGAGGTTAGCGAGGTTGTGGAGAAAATGGTTAGGAGAAGGGAATGTTCTAATGGCGAATAGTATAAATGCGTGAAGAGTGTGTGAGGGACCGACCGCCGCCCGTCTTGAAATATGCTAGGGTAGTGATTCCGAGGCGGGGGTAACGGCGAGTTTTGAGGTGGGTTTGGTTGGTAGGCATCCTCTCGAGGGTAAGTCCAACAATGTTGGGTTCTGGATAAGAACCCATCGAACATGAGTTTTTCCATCGCAGCCCGAAAAAAAAAATAAAAAAAAAAAAAATGTAGGTGCGGCCTTAACGATAAATATTAAATTAGAATTGGTATAGTTAATAGAAAAAATGCATGTTAGTCTGTCCAATCTTGCCAAAACTTCATATTAAATTAAACTTTTAATATTAGGCGTAATGACTCCTTTTGGTGGTAAATAATAAATTCATTATTTTACAACTATTTTCTATCAATAAAATAACTTCAATCGAAGCATTCCGTTTTTTGATAATATATGCAGCACGCATTTCTAAGTCATTTCCATGTATTGTTTTCTTTTGTCGTTTTTGAACAAAATGATAAATTCTTGGATGTATTATGTATACCTAGAAGAAACAATTGTTATTAAAAAATAAAAAAGGCGTGGCTATAATTTAAATAGTTTTTGTTTGAAGCATAGTATGGATATAGAATATTCTGTCACAAGAGAGGCCGCATATATATTTACTGCTCAAATTTAACGAGGGCAGAAAATACTAGCTAAGGGGTGTTAATGCATTTATGTACGTGTGACCACAAATGTTTTCTGCCTACCTTTATGACTGTTAAAAAAAGTGAAAATAAAAAAAAGGTTATGGTTAGGATTCGAACCGGGCCCTCTACGCGAGAGGCAAGCACATATCAGGCTTATATCGTAAAATTTATACTGTTATGTATTTGATCTTGAGGTATTCAGAATCAGACGCTTCTGTTAAAAATCGAATGCCCTTTTCTTGTAATAGTGATTTAGATTTTTTTTTGCTCTATAATTTATAGAATTTTGTTTGAGAAAAGCTTTTACTTTGTAAAATTGGTCAAAATGTATATTATTTCTAATTTAAAAATGTCAAATCGAAGACACAAAATCGTGGCGTTATGAATTTTCCGCCCAATACTTTCCTCCCTATTTTTGTTTTCGTCTGATTGGTTTTCCGGTAATGTAGTCGGATAAAAAAAATACGGATACATTGTTTTGAATATAGAAATGTTAACCTATACAACACTAAAATATTGTGAACCGATAAATATGTAAATATGTGTGGCAAGGGGGTTACTAAACATGAAATTTTGTGGCAGCAAAAGTGTAAACTGTACGGAAGATCCTAAAAACCTAATCATGTTTATGATGTGTACAAATGTTTAGCACGAAAAAAAGCGCCTATAAACTTTGATGGTATTTGCAGTACGCATTCTGTCAATTCTATGTAAAATGTCATAATGTTACAATAAAAAAAGTTTTTTGTCCAAAGCGCTAAGGGTAATTTAATAGTATTCTTAAATTTTATAATTCCCCGCTGAATTGTTTCTTTCATAAGAACCTTTTCCTAGCAAAAACAAACACAAGAAAAAAAATAGTTCATGCGTGATGGTGTGACCAAGGAAAATAGGGATTCATTTTTTTATATGCAGAATTTATTATATTATATTACATTGTATTATACCATAAATTAAAACTTCAAAAATAAACTGTGAAAATTTTAGCCCTTAATTTTTAAAAAAATCATTCTATGATTTAAAAAAGTCTATCTCCTTTTTTTTAAAAAAATACGTATTTTGTTTTATAGAATAAAAAATGGAGTAGTTATTTTAAATGTTTTTTAAACTCAAAAAGTGCGTACTCTCTTAATTAACAATTTTTTATATATAAATATTTTAAAAAATCGACATTTTGTTATTAATATCGTACCAAGAGGCTTAACGAGGAGAATGAGCCCACAATAGATAATGTAGACTTAGCCAGCTGTAGAGGAAATTAAAAATAACTTTTATTGGTAAGAATGAGATAAACAATTAGCATTTTACAAAAAGTACTATACCGATGGAGCCCATCTTTTGCAGTCGTTTTTAGTACCACAAGACCTATTCTGTGGAAAATTTTGGAAAAGTTTTGATAAATATTTTAAAAGTTCCTAAAAACAGTACTTTTCCAATTAATTTTGCTATTAAGTTCAATAATCAATTTTAATTTACCTAGTCTCAAATTAACCCTCTTTCCTTAATTAACAAATCATCTCTTTCTAGGACAAGTAGTTTTTTTACAATGCCACGAAAAGCAGAGAATATCGGGTTTTTATCTTAAATATTTAAAAAAATGCATGACGCAATTATTTTTTTTAACGATTAGATGAGATGCCCTTTGCATTTCCTTTACCTACACATTTTAACGATAAAATTGCACTTAGCACTTTTTTGATTTCAAAATATTAATTTAATTGGTCTATCTCTAATTTGATCCAATTTAAAAAATAAAAGATAGGATAGTTCTTTTTATTTGTATATTTAATTTATATTTTAAAGATTGCTTTAGATATATTTATTAAAATAAATCAAAACTATAATAATTGCATTGATAAACGTTTTTTGTTGTAGACATTGAAAGAAAGGGCTACGCGTAGAGACATATAACAAGACGTGACCACATGTTCAGCCACCGCAGGTATCCAAAGGACATTTAGTTTTATTTAAAGTTACTAAAAAACTAATGTCGCTATCAAGGCCTACAAGTCGCAATTGTAATTGTTAACTCTTGTCGAGTTTAAAAAAACATTCGTCAAAGCAACATTGTAAGAAGGAATGTTACTAACAGTGGCGCAGTTGAAATTAACACTTAAATTTACTAATATTTTTAAAAAACCTGTGTCAATAGAGAGTTTGAAACGCATACTTTTTTAATTGAAAAAGTATACATTATAAAACATCGTTTTTGCTACGATAAGCAAATTTATGTTACGTGGCTCTTTAATAAAAACCAATTGAAAGTAGTAATCCACTTTATTTAACTACCAACACAATTTACAACTTAACTATTCTACTTGACATTATTAATTTATACAATATGGGCTAACGAAATCTCAACATCTCGATTTTCCTTCTTTAAAATGAAAATGTGGAAAATCGCTGAAATATTTCATAAATTACAGAAACTGGAAACGTCAAAGTGACACCACATTTTATTTATTTATTTATTTATTTATTTATTTATTTATTTATTTATTTATTTATTTATTTATTTATTTATTTATTTATTTATTTATTTATTTATTTATTTATTTATTTATTTATTTATTTATTTATTTATTTATTTATTTATTTATTTATTTATTTATTTACTTATTTAAACAAACAGACTATTAAGGTCTTAGTACATGGATAGATAAGAAAAAAAAATATAATTTAAATTATACAAAATAATCGATTCTCAAAGCTGTTATCACGGACATCATTATCTCATTATTAAAGCTCACAAGCACTTACGCTGCTAAGGATCAAATTTGGTTCAGTACCAAGCGACGAAAAACAATTTCACTCTATTTCCATTAACGATTTTAAATAGTTCGCCAACTGACACATGCCTACAAGAGGTGCGTTTGAGGAAGACAGAGTGATAATGTTAAACATAAGGCAGTTGCGAGTTCTTCTAAGCGGAATGTTAAATTTTAATAACGCGATAATTTTAGGGCAATTAATTTTATTATTCATAATTTTATAAAGAAATATTAGCCCTTACTTTTTAGTCCATGGTACTGTGTTGTTTAGTACTCTGTAAACCAAACAATACACACAAACTCTAATTTGGACCTAACTAAAGTAAAATAAAGAATTCTAATGGCCTCTATATCATTAAAATTATATGTTTGCCTAACAATATAACCCCTAGTTGCAGAATTTGCTACATTTCTTATATGATTAGCAAACGACAGGGTAGTATTATAAGTAACCCCTAAATCTTTTATCTCATATCTACGTTGTTATGGCTCTCTATTAATTCCACACTCAAATATGATAGACTCTTTTAAACGCGTGATTGTTAAGGAATAGCATTTATTAGTATTAAAATATATTGAGTTAAATATCTAATAGTTAAAAATTTAATAAGTAGAACTTACCTCATAATTTACAATAAAAGAATATATTAATAAGTTTCATAGAATCAGCATTTACTTTTTCTTTAGTACATCTAAAGTTTTCAAGTTTATAATTTTCACAAGACATACATTCAATATAAACAAAGAATGTAATGGACATCTTATCTTGAATAGGATCCATATTTTGCTATTTTATCACAATCAAATATTTCCAATGCATAATAAGTACATTTTCACATAACAATTCATCTTTGTCCTAGTTCTCTTTTAAAATTCTAAGTTTAATCTGAAACAATAAAAAGAAAATAAAAATCAAAAGTATTAATGGTTTTCACATGTTTAAGAAATCAACATGTAATTTTAGTTAGTTAAGTATTTAAATTAGTATTATAAAAAGGAAGTACTTACAAAAGTATAAAGAGACAAATTGTAGTCTTCGATATTGTACAAATAAGAATTCCAATAGATCATGAGTACCTAAAAAAGACACAAGAACAATTAAAAACATGTAGCAGGTGTGGTGAAATATAGTAAACTAATTCCCATATCAATAGTGTTGGACTTAATCACATAAACTTTTGCTAGAACACTTAAATAGTGCATAGTGAAATAACTATTAAAAAACTTAGTTTATAAACATTAACAAAGACATTTTATGTAACAAAATGTATGTAGGATAGTTAAGTAAATTTTTTATATAAATTTAAAGTTGTGAGTCTTTTATAACACAGAGAATCTTATCTTATATAATGTATAAGTGATACCTACAAATAACAGAATCTTTTAAAAGTTTAAATTTTAGTTGTTAGAGTTTAAAATAGTAGTTATCAGTTAAATTAGGATTAGTTTAATGGATTTATAGTAATTTTAAATACAAATGATAGTTTTAATTCAAATTTTGAAAGTCTTAAAAAAATGACAGCTTAAGGAACTTGTCTCTTTCAAATCCAAAATTTCATAGGAAAAATTCCATTAAAAATTATATTAATAGAATTTTAGTAAATATAAGGATGAGAGTTCATTGTAAGTTATAAAGGATACTATTAGATTTGTAATTTAATTACCTTGATTTTCCAGAATTTTGCTAAATTTTGTATGTAAAAACAATCGAAATCCGTTTTCTTATGTCATTTTTGTCATTTTCCTGGAAGCGTATAAAAAGGCCGGAAAATCGATGATTCACTCTCTTATCATCTTGGTAGCAGAGCACTTAACATCGATTCACTCTCTTATGATCCTGGTAGCAGAGCAATTAACATCGTATGTATTAATTAATTACTAAAAGAAAAAAATTTATGCATTAATCAAAATCAGTTTATGTTAAATTAATACATGTAACATTAAAAATACATGCAATAAAGTAATCAACCATTATTAAATTACTTACCAAAGTAATAAATTTGAGATCGGCGGAGAAGCCGATCTCAATCAGCCGATCATCTCCATTTCATTTTTTTTATATAAGGTTATTCATTGATTTATTTGTATGAAGCATATGAAAACTAATTAATAGTGTTTTTTATTTCATTTGTAAAATTTCTTTTGAAACATTGGATATTAAATTTATTGTATGTTAATAATTAAATAATATTTTAATTTGAATCCTACCCTGATAAGAGTCCTAATCTGAATTTCAATTTCATAATAAGTAGATTGAGCTAGTTAAAAATTTGAAAAGGCGCCCAACTATAGAATTACATAGAAAAAGTATAAATTGATATAAGCTAACTAACCAAACAAAATATAACCAATAAAACAAAACAAATTTCTAAATTATAATAATCAAACTAAGTAAATCATTACAAATTAACAGAACCTACTTGGGATATTGATAAATTAAACTAAACAAATTAAATTTAAAAAAATCTATTAAAATTTAAATCATTATAAATTGACAATCCCAAAGTGGGGCTGTTAATTAAATAAACTATAATAAATCAAATATTAAAATAAAGACAATTTAAATCATTATAATATGTTATTGATTAAACTCAATTCATAAACATTATTTTTGTAGTTGTACACAATCCCTAACATTACAAATTTTTTTAAATATTTCGAACCCAAGGCTTTCTGATTGGTGTACGATATAACCAAAGATGTCATTAATAAACAGAATAAACAAAGAACAATAAACAACTAAACGGTTGAACAAAACTTCCACTATTTTTTCGCGAAATACGTTTTTAATTGCAATGACATATTGACGATGCTAGTTGGTAACGAAACAGCCAGTCCGAGCCTAACAACGCGCTCAACACCGCTCCCTTGCTGACACTATTAAACGCGTTCCCCACATCGAAAAACACTAGTAGTGCCAGCTTCTTGTTTCTCAAGCTGCCCTCCCTAGCCTTTCCCGCCAAATCCACCACCCTACCTAGCACAGAGATACACGATTTCTCCTTCGTGAACCCATGCTAGTTTTCTCTAAAACCCCCATTTCTCCTTACGTGTTCCTCAATCCATACCTTTATGATTCCTTCCATCTACTTACCCATACCATACAGTAGACTGATGGGCCTGTAGTCTCCTGTCCGCTTTCCTTACCTACCCGCCTTTTTCACAAGTATCACTTTGGCCACCTTCCATACATCCGGGAATTGTTCCCCCCTCAGTACCTTGTTGAAAATCTCCCATAAATACTCTCCATTTTCCTCCAGCAATCTCTTTATTACATCCCCTTTTAAGCCATCCACTCCAGGGGCTTTTTTTACCTTGATGCCTCTCCCCTCTTCCTCTAGCTCATACTTCTCTACCGACCTTATTCCCCTTATTTTACCTGCCACCCTACAATCCCACCCTTCCCGACTCATGACCTCCCCTCTTCCTTCTTCAATCGTGAATAGTGTTTCTATAATCTTCTTCTTTACTCTTCTTCTAGCACCACGTGTCGGCTTCCTCCCATCCTTTACACCGCTATTTCATATGCCTTACCCCACGGAATGTTTTCCAGCTCCCCCAGTAACTCCTCCCAATTTTTTCTCTTCTCCCTTTCCACTCTTCGCTCCAGATCCTTCTTCTTCTCTTTATATCCCTCTCTACCATTTACCCCATCTTTTCCCTTCAATATTCTTCTCCGTTCTTGCTTGCATTCCTTCCACAACTCCTCTATTTCCTCATTTCACCAGTAATTAGCCTTCCATGCCCGCCTGTTGTCACCCTTTCCGTCTTTTTTACAACTTTTTATTACATCATACAATTACTCATTCACGTCATGTCCGTCATGTCCCTCTTTCTATCTCCTTTCTTACTTCCCCTGTCACCATCCTCCTCATGTTTCTTCTTTTCCCTTTTGCAACTCTCAGACCGTCCTCCAATCCAAACTTGCTCCTTTCATAATCCTCCTGGCTGATATTCGGGCTAATATACACGCTGTATACCACCATGTCACCCATGCGCACTCCCACCCATTCGTTTCACTTCCTCACTTCATCCACCCTCAGTCCGTCTTCCATCACTCTTATGCCCGTCCATAATCCATCCTTGCTTCTCCACATATCTAGTATTTACCTCAGATCCACACACCACATCCACTTTCCTCCTGAAAATCACCTCGTCCAATACATCATGCGTTATCCTGCATTTCCCCAAGTTTATGTAAAACCTTTTATCCGCCATCGGTCCTTCCTCCCCCACGCTGCCTTCCCCTACCTCCTATTGTACCAAATCCAGAGGAGCCACCATCCAGCACCTTCTTCCCCATACAACAATTCTCCCCTGTTCTATGCCCTCTGACCCCACGTGCTCGACAAAGGAACGCCTGCCATGTGCTCCTCGGGTTTACTTAACCAACATCTAGACTTCTCCCTGACCCCCTTCTCTTAACATACCGCAACCTTGTGTCCATTAGCACCACACCCAAAACATCTACCCTCCTCTCTACCCTCCATAAATGTTACCCTATTCCCCTCAATTTCATCTCTCTTTTTCCTAATAAAACTTCCGCCTTTTCCCATTCCGCAATCACCACCTCCATCTTCATCCCATTTCTCTCTCTTACCATCTTAATCACCTTAGTACCTTTCCTAGTTAACTCCTCTATTCTCCTCATTATCTCTTCATCTTCCATCCATGGTCTATCCCTATCATCTTGATGATTTTTGTTCCCCTTCCTGCCTCCACCGCCCTTGCTCAAGTTCCCTTTCCACCTCGCCCAGCATTTCCCTCACCTGAACTCCCTTCAATTATCAACTCCCTGCTCCTGCGTTGTGGACCCTAGACAAGTTAAATATGTCTTATTTATTTTAAAATGTTTTCTTAAATATTTGGTTGATATATATAGAATTGATATAAATAGAATTATGTCTCAAGCCCTTTTTCTGGATACGCCACTGGTGTTTTATTGTTTGGTGCACAGTTCTTATATCTTTCCTTGTCTAAGAATCTGTGACTAGATGTATTTTTTTAACAAGAAACCAAATAAATTTGAATGGAGTTTAATACATTACACGATCCGAAAACATTTTCAGGTGCTCGGTATTGGTGACCAAAAACGCCTCGCTCTTGTAATATAAAAAAAAATTTTTTTTTCATTATTTTTTTAAGAATAGATATATAGAGTTTATAGAATACTAATATGGTGAAGATCAGTGTTCGGGGTTTAATAAATAAAATTATTAAAAACATAAGTATACTATATGCCAGTTAATGTTCATTCATTGTTCACAAAGCTAGTCGGTTTAGATATCAATATAGGGAAAATTGCCAATAATTTCTAAAGAATCACAGCATAATCTTTCTTAGCTTAAAACGATGTACCAGAACAATAATTAATCATAAATTACTAGAAACATAAATAAACATTCTGGATCAAATGAGAAACTCCAAGAAGACTACAGTCACTATTATAAATCAAAATACAGGAACGTGTAATAAGCAAAACAACTTCGTAAATTACGACAATACTAATAATAATTGCCATTACCATTACAATAATTTCTAAAAAAGTTTATAATTAAAAAGTGGTTCATTTTTTTTAATTATAGATTTTTTATTATTATAGAAAAAGAAGTGTACACTTTTTTTTGCTACTTCTGTCTTGGTTTTCCACATTTTTTTAATAAATGGCTTGTAACAGATAAATATAATTTGGGGGCTTTAGGGTAGTTTATGGAGGTCATCCAAATATGGTCCGGAAGCAGTTTTCTAGGCCCATAAGTAAAATAACACAACAAAAACTATGGGAAGACCCATTATTTCAACAAGCTGATTACCTTTATAAACTTTAGGAGGTCTATTTTGATTGACAATTTTCAATAGTTCTGAATTTAAATTTAAAATAAAATTCTAATTTTAGTATATAATGTCACTCTTGAATTTCTCCTCTTCAAAATATAATATCAAATTCTGTACTACCTGTTTGCAACGGATATTTAAATATTTAGTCAGTTCTGTTGCAATATAAATAATTCAACAATTTTAAAAAATGTTAACAATTAAATGCGCCAAATAATAATTAAATTATTGAAAGATTCTATTTGGTTCTGATAAGATCATATTTTTTTACACCCTAAGTAACTTTAAATAGTTGTTTATAACTTGATAACGACAATTATGGATACAAATAGTTTTCTTAATATTTTGAAATATATATGGCTTGTCCAGTATAAATATAATTGCACGTCACAGCTGTCTGAACGGGACTATGTTGCCAAGCATTTAAAATAGTATTAGAATATAATAAATGTCAAACGAAGTTTCTCTAATAATATTCTTCTTTTTATTTGACTAAAATACTACACCATTTTTGAACGCGGCAACAGAGCGCAATTTTGCCAACATCTAAAACATTTTAGCACGAGGTATGTTTGTTTGAAGTTTATATTTTATTAGTCCAGGAGTTGTATTTGATATCAAATTAATTGCAAAACCTTTCTTAAAGCATTTATTTATTATTTGTAATAACTTGCGGCCTACGAACTTAAATATTTAGCAAATTTACAGTGAAAAAATATACTGATTGACAGTAGCAAACGAACGAAGAAAGTCAAACGAACAGAGCGATTTGTTCACTTTGATGACGTGCACTTATTTTTATAGTGGACAAGCCATATTTATATTTTTTAAATATTGTGTTGTTATCATTGACGTGCAATGCATTTTATATTGCATTTAGTATACCTATCGTCGGCTTAACATGCAAATGTCGTAAGTCCACAATTGGTCAAAAATAGACTTGAAATGTTGTAAGTCCCAAAAAAACCAAAAAAAAAACTTTTTTTGTTAATTATTTTCCATAATTTGGTAAATTAGATATGTTTAAACATTTGGTAAAAGTTTTTGTTTAAAAAAATTTAATATACCAATATATATAGGAAGTTTTTTAGCTCTCCTGTAAAATTTACAATTTAGGACTTACTACATTTACATGTTAAGCCGACGCTATGTTTTTAACATTAGTAGATATGGTATACAACAGGTGTTTCGGAATTTATGAAATGTGACTTGCACTTTGACAATGATGGGGATAACCGAACATATACCTCAACATACTTCGTATGGTATATTATATGTAGGCTACTTATAAATAGAACCAGCACTAGAGACCACAACATAATAATTTATAGTCTAGAATTATGATACGTCTTTTATTCCCTTAACTTACCAAAAAAAATGACAAAATAAGGAAGTAAAATATCCTAAATCTTGAAGTATAATTATACATTTTTGACAGACGTGTTACGTCCATTAAAGCTCCCCAAACAACTATCGCATTGACTGCTTGACGTACAAAATTATCGAAACATGGGCCGGTTGCGTAAACGCTTTATAAAAATCTGTTACCTTACGTTCTGTTATCTTTTGACAAGTGTATATGCAACGATAGCGCGTGCGTAGGCATTTAAAATTTATTCAAAGCAAATGTCATTTATCTACATCCTTAACCTTAAATTATCTAGTGTTGAGTGTTAACAAAAATTATTTCACTAAGCTTGAAATCCTCCGAAGAAAATTCACTGCAAATTTACTTATATTTAGTTATAGGTTTCCTGTTTTTTAGTAGTAATAACCCAAGGACATTGATAATTGTTCGAAAAAATTTTATAACAGATTTCGAAAGCCTACGGCGTCGGTCTGTTGCCTGTAAGCAACAAGCTTGAGAAAGTTGTTATAATAGTATATTAAACAACGCATTTCATATGGAATTCTGTTATGACACGAGTTCAAGTTTAAAAAACGAATCGCAAAGCGATGAGTTTTTTAAAGAACGAGTGTCACAACAGCCATATGAAATAAGTTGTTTATAATATTTTTTATATTTTGTCATTTTGTCAATTTTTTAAATTAATTTATTATTTTTATGTAATTACGAAAATTTTGATTTTAAAAAGTGTGTCGGTAGCACTGTGTAATTTATAACATTTGACACTTTTGACATTTAAATTATGAAATGTTAATGTTTTAAAATATTTTAAAATGAACACATACACCGATAATAATACATTATATAAGTAAAATATGATATTCATATTCACAAATACTTTTTTAAAGAACAATATAAAATTAATAAATGGCTATTAACCACAAATGTCATTGTCAATAGTCTTGTCATTAGATACTTCATTCATGTCGCCAACCATTTAAAACAAAAATTTGCGTGCGTAAAAGTTACATTACGATACGCAAATGCGTTTTATAATGAAGAAAAGTATAAAAAATTTTTTTTAGCATTTATCAATGTTCGAGGGTTATTCGGATAGAAAATTTTTTGCTGTTTATGGAAAAAAATACAGAGCATAAACAATTTATTTAAATGTGCAATTAACAAAGGAAAAATTAGAAAAATTTTATCCAGACATTGCAAAAGTCGATAAACGCTTTCCATACAAATTTTTTACTGTAAATAGTATTCTTTGGTATATTTGATTCGATAATTTCATTAATATTCTCATCAGTATTGCAACCAAATCGTGACATTTTGTAATATTGAATATTTGAAATGTCGAAATGAAACGAAATGTAGGTATCCATAGCTACATGATTGAGTGAAAACAACTCATGGGATCTGTTTTCAATATAATGTTGGTTTTATTGGTTGTATTCAATCAGATGACCACAAATTAATTGATTTCAGTCTAATTCCCTACGTTTAAGCTAGTTTCTGAGCAACCAATACCTGGACAAATTTTCAGATGAATAATTCTTGCACTGTGACACTGATCAAAAAAGTTTTTGACTTACTACTCATATCAAAGCTATGCTTTTGGCATTAAATTAAAAAAGTCGAACCAAATCTACTACAACAAAGAAATAATCAACACTTTATAAAAACAGAGTCTTATGACAAAATGTTTGTTTTCCTGGAGTTTTACGTACAAATTTCCAAATGTAGAGGGCGTTCACTACCTGGTAATCGCTAATTGATGTTTAGATGAAGTTGACGGTGCTTAAATAATTTTTCCTTAAACCGAATAGTTATATTTTATTTATTTAATTAGATTATAAAATAACAAACCTTAATATTTATAAATGAATTTACTTTTACCGCAAAAATCTATAAATAATAAATGTTCTCTTGATTTGATGTGATTTTAATTTTTTAATATATATGGTTTCAAATAAATAAAAAATATAAACTACTAGAATAAATACATAGGGAATAAAAAAAAGAATTAAAAATAGAAATAAAAAAGGTTTTTTTTGTTAATCAAATTATATAGATAGATAGTAAATATAAAAATCTCTTGCTTTAATAATAATCTATAATTTTAAAGAACTGTCATTTACTCATGAGACCAATACCAATATACCATTAAAATAATTTAACATATCTCTTTAAATATTATTAGGTCAAGGATCTAGTTAATTCGGTAACAAAACATAAGTAACGAAGTCCGTTTAAATTTCAATAGATATACAATTTTCATCTTTCCAAAGTATAGTCTACTCTTAGAAACGGGACAATGTAGCCTAAGAATCAATTTTTATATCTCTCGTCGACTAATAAAATTATTCTTAAAAGTTCAAATAGCCGCATTCCCCTCAGAGGGATCTAACCTTTACCAATTTAACATAGAGTTAACACGTTGTTAAGTAACAGAGGTTTAACAAGCGTTTATGCAACCGGCCCCTAGTGTATCAAACTTTTGGTATAATAAAAACAATACCAATTTTAACACTATTCATTATTTCCATTCTTTTGCAATGATAAGTGAGCCGTTTGATGTCATTTAGCAAATGAAATAATTTTAAAGTTTT
This sequence comes from Ophraella communa, assembly GCA_035357415.1. Classification (NCBI taxonomy): domain Eukaryota; kingdom Metazoa; phylum Arthropoda; class Insecta; order Coleoptera; family Chrysomelidae; genus Ophraella; species Ophraella communa. Next base: position 18,128,259 of record CM068984.1, read on the forward strand.
CTTTATTCTATCCACAAACAAATATGTAGTCCTGCTTTATTTTGTTATAGTAATCAAAGACTTGTATTTATTAAGTTGGTTACAATTACTCATAGATACGTACCAATTTTCTCAACGTTCTCTATTTTGTTAAAACCTAATGTTTTCAACAAAGTTTAATAGAGGTTCCGCAGTTGCTAATAACCAGCCTCAGATTTGACCTATTAGTTTGCAGATTTTAATTTGATTTTATAGAACGGAACTTATTGAGATTTCTCGGATTTAGTGCTCACGGGGTTTATCTTGCAAATGGTAACAAAATTTATTGAATGCTGTGTCAATTTGAAGGCTATATCCACTTTGGGAACTTCTAAGTTGGAATTTACTATTAGCTGACCAGTGTTAGTACACAGACGGTTTTAAATATCGGGAAAATTATACAGTGAGGAGTAAAAGTTTTGCATAAATTCAATATTTCCATGAAATCCTCGGACATGTGAAAAGAAAGTTAAATATTCATTAATGTAATATTTGACACTATTACTGTAAACCATAGATACCAAAAAATAACAAAAAAAACATCCACTTACTACTTCATATTTTTGTTTAAAAATATTGCTATAATGGTTTGTTTATAATACCAAAGATATAAATCGTTTTTTAAAGCAGAATTAAAAAACGAAAAAAAAATGTTTTTCTTAAAAAACATCATCTTATACATGAAAATGGCGACGTCATCAGTATTTCCAATTATACGATATCAAAGGTATACAACCCCTCAATCAATATGTTCTAAGAACTAGAAACATAAGCTTATGTACAAAATTAACAGATTTATGTGATATAACGTTTGAAAAGTCTCTTCCTTCTCTTTTAAAAAATATCATGGCTTGTCAGTTTATTGCAACAATCAAGGTAAAACAAATAAATTGTTGCATATCCGTTATATGAGTTCCAGTTTTTTTTTCATTTTATCTACAATTTTAAGTGGGTTGTTAAAGAAAAGAATTGACCTGAAATGTATATCTTCAGTGGCGATGTGATTTAGGAACCATTGCGCTCACTGGGGAGCTGATGAAACCGTCGTTTTAAGAATAACAGGGCACTGATTTGTCCGCAAATCCCTCTAATTTTGTTCATCCATTAGTTACCACAGAGCCTCAGACAACTATTATTACTTCTCAACTACCTGCCCTACAATATAATCCCCAGTTACTGGTACCACTGCTCAAAAACACCAATCTTTCTCTGACCATCCCGCTCCGTCTTCCTTCTACTCTCCCATGTACCAAACGTCTATCCGTTTTTGATACCTCACTAACCAATACCCAAACATAACACACCCATAGTTATAAAGAAAGCATTCCTGAAAATCTTACAGAAGTCGTGTTACTACTTGGTTCTCTATACCGATGCTTCTAAAATTGTTGATGGTGTTGGTTGTGCAGTGGAAGATTATCTCCGTATCTACGCAGGAGAGATGTATAGCATTCTTCTGACCTTTAAACTAAATACTAATTACAAACACATTGTGCTATGCTCAGATTCTCTCTCCTCGATCCACCCAATCAATAGTACTTACCTTCTGTATGTTCCTTGTGGTACATTAATTTTCTTTTGTTATGGGGGAATTAAACCACAATCGTTTTTATATGTTTTTATTTCGACTTGTCGGTGGCGTTCCAGCTACCGTTATCAAGAACTTTATTTTTTAAAGAGCAATTTTTCTGAAGTGTCATTTAAAAACCCACTTATTCAAAATATACACGATTTATCCTAGACCGTAATTGCTAAAACAGTTCCACTCATTTAGCTTCCTTCTCACATCGGGATCAACGGCAATGAAATTGCAGACAATCATGAAAACGTGTCACAGTATTATATTTGTACCGCTTGATATAAACCCAATTATTTATATCTTTACTTTATATATATATATATATATAATTTAAATAGAAATATTTGCCAACTATTTGTATAATGGGAATGTTTTGGGGATGTGGCAATGAAACCAATGTGTACTCGTTTTAGAATTTATTTACCGAGCTTTCGAACCTCTATGGGTTCATTTTCAAGGTCTAAAAATATATATATATATATATATATATTAAACCAGAATTTTTGGGGTAAACGGCAATGTTTTTTAAGAAAACTCTTTTACTTGTTTTCCAAGCTTTCGAAATACATTTATTTCATTTTCAAGGAAAAAGTGTGAGTTAAAACAAAATTGGTGTTAACAACTTGGTAAATATAACATAAAAAAACTATTTTAACTTTAATTTGGAATTTAAAAAAATTTTTTAAGTCAAATTATTTATAAAACAAAATAACGTCATCTATATATATATAAATAATTTGACTTAAAAAATTTTTTTAAATTCCAAATTAAAGTTAAAATAGTTTTTTTATGTTATATTTACCAAGTTGTTAACACCAATTTTGTTTTAACTCACACTTTTTCCTTGAAAATGAAATAAATGTATTTCGAAAGCTTGGAAAACAAGTAAAAGAGTTTTCTTAAAAAACATTGCCGTTTACCCCAAAAATTCTGGTTTAATACCTATTAGTCGGCAAATAACAGAAATTTAATTATATATATATATATATATATATATATATATATATATATATATGACAGTTAGTTACAAAATACAAGTTAGTATAATTAATTGTATACTGGTTTTCAAATTACTTTTAAAAACATGTAACATATTTGTTCCAACGCAAACAGCTGTTAAGTTATAACATTTGTGGCGACGAGGATTAAAGTGGACCCTGCTTAATTTGGGGAATTTTTAAAAATGCAAAAATTACAGCAGCAACAACTCACAAAGCTTATCCAACAGTTAGTATATGATAAAATGGATCCTACACCGTCAACCAGCGGAACGGATACTAATACATCACAGAATATCATAAAAAAATTTAGATGTGAAGTATTCAACCCAGCAAAAACAAACCACAGCAGAAAACTTTATAGATTATTTTGAAGCAAAATGTAATATATGGGAAAAATAATGCATACCCATTCAGAAAAACTTATCAATTGCTTAAATCCTGACATTTTCCACCAACTAAAAGTTGCCTTCACGCCATCCTTTGAAAGTAAGACTTATAGTGAAATAAAAACAAAATTATTGAATCTCTACCGTACTAAGAAAACAAGATCCCAAGCATTAACAGATTGTTTTTTGGAATTGCAAACGTGAACAAGGTGAAAAAGGGAACATTACGCCAACAAATTAAAAGAATTAAGTAGATATTGTGGCTACGAAGGCGATTTACTCGAACGACAGTTGAGGGATAGATTTGCTACTGGATTGAATCACGAACAGTTACAAATTGATCTAAAACAGAAATGACCTGATCTTCGGAGTGAAGCAGAATATGAAGTATCATTTGCACAAATTGCTGAAATTGCTGAAGGTGATTGTGCAAAAGAAACAATTAAACGGATACAAAAAAAATCAAAACAAAACAACGAAAAATCAGTGAAAACTCACACAAACTTTAACAGAAAATCAATGCCGACGATGTGGAAGACAAAGTAAACACGCAAAAAACGATTGTCCAGCAAAAAATAACACTTGCGAAGAATGTGGAATAAGAGGACATTATAGAAGTTATTGTATCAAGTCGGGTAAAGCTAGTCTCACATATCAAAAGAGAGATATCATCGAAAAAACAAAAACTAGACTCCATAGAGTCAAGAATCTCAAACAAGTCACAACAGTGACTCAGCTCACACATCGAACACTGATACTTATGCATCCGATGATAGCTATTCTGATATGGGAAACAGTACTTACAAAGTCAATACCAAAACTTTACAGTGCAAAAAAATTGATGTGACTGTTAATGGGTTGAACTGCACTATGGATTGGGATCCTGGTTCCATATATTCCATTATAAGCACAGAGTTCTGGAAACGTTTTGGGACACCTCCACTATCTAAAGGACCGCAGCTACGGGCGTATTACAATTTCGCTTTAAAACCAAAAGGTTTAACACATGTCACAGTAGCGGTGAAAGGGAACAAGAAAGTTTTGCCTCTAGTTGTAATGAAAGCAGCGGACCCGATGCTTTTCGGACTACATTGGAGCGAAATGTTTAATATGGAATTTCCAACAGCAGTCTACTCAATAAGGCCTAATAGATCAGCGTCCCTTAAACAAATACTAGAGGCACACGATGAACTTTTTGAATCTAAATTGGGAAAAGTAAAAGACTGCCAACTTAATATACATATCAAACCTGGCACAAAACCTAAACATTTACCAGCGAGACCCATAAAATCTAGTATTAGAAAGAACATGGAAATTGAATTGAAACAACTGGTTAAAGAAGGTATTATTACAGAAGTAGATCCAAATTATATACCTATTGAATGAACGAGACCAACAGTAAATGTAAAAAAATGAGCAAATACGAATCTGTGTTGATTATCGTACTACAATCAAACCTGTATTAATTAATCATATGCATCCAGTACCACTTTTTGATCAATTACAACAACAATTAGCATATGGTGATAGGTATTCAAAAATCGATTTAAAGGATTCATATCTTCAATTTGAAATTGCACCAGATTCGAAAAAATATACAACGATATCTACGCACAAAGGCTATTTTCAATATAATCGGATGCCATTCGGCATAACCATCGGTTAAGGATAATAAAAAACTCTTCGTTTTAACAAAACTTCCAATATTTATTTGTTAAAACGAAGAGTTTTTTATTATCCTTAATAAGATGGACTTTCAAAAAGTAAGGGTTAGTACAATCAATTTAATAACCATCGGTATTTTAACATTTTTTGGAGAAGTTATTAAATGGACTACCGGATATAGCTATATATTTTGACGACATTGCAGTGACTGGTAAAGATGGCAGTTCCCATTTGAGTACATTAAACATAAAAAATGTACTTTTTTACAGTCAAAGATCGAATACCTAGGTCATATCATTGACAAAAAAGGTATTCGACCTACTGCATCGAAAACTAAAGCCATTTTAAACGCACCAGCACCTACAAATATCAAGGAACTCAGATCCTTTCTTGAACTAGTAAACTTTTATGAGTTTTTTATACCACATCTTCACAGTTATTGTCCAGATCTTTATACTCTTACTAGTCTACGTCAGAAATGGAAACAGACAGATTATGAGAACAATATATTTGAAAGAACAAAAGTTCTTATTGCAAATGCCAAGCCATTAATTCCTTTTTGAAGAAAAACGTACAGTTAGGTGCAGCTCTATATCACATGAGAGGGAAAGAGGAATAACTTATAGCCTTTGCTTCAAGGAAATTAAAGTTATCCTATAGCAGATATTCTGAAATCGATCGTGAGGTAGTGGCAATAGTGTTTGACATTAAAAAATTTGACCAATACCTGAGAGGCCTACATTTTTCTTTGATCACCGATAATAAACCACTAATCCATCTATTGGGTACTAATAGGAACTTTCCTAAATTAGGTTATTAGTAGGTTGTTATGATTATGATAAAATCTATAAAAAAGGAGAGAACGATATAAGGTTCGTTCCAACAAGAGTCCGAAACTAGAGATTGTTATGAGCATGCGTATATGAATTTTAGCGTTCCAACAACAATCTCTGACAGTTTGGTGACTGATAGTAAGCTTTTCCAACGTTAAATACAAACGGTTTGAAAACTGTCATAAGAGTTTGTGAATTTGTGAGGAACTATAAATCAGACGCAAGCGCAAAGGAGATTTGATCATTCGAAACCACGTGTTTAGTCCATTTAATTCAACTTAACCTTTTTCGCGTATTGTTTATTTATCGTAAGATCTATTTAATACAAATATGAGTGACAGTGGCTCAGATGAAAATATTGGTAACAGCGATTTATTAAACGAAAGTATTGGAGCATTCCACAGTGAAGACGAATCCAGTCATGTTCTCGAGTAAATAATTGAGGAAATTGGTATTCGCCCGAAAAATTCGGAATGAGAAAATATTTTCCACTTGTTGCACTGTCATGTGTTAAATATCAAACTAGTACTACAATGTTCCAACAGAACAGTTGTGGACTAGTTTCAAATTTCATCAAATGCGCACATGCGTAGAAACAAATTTGAAATCAATCCGAAACGCATCCCTGATTGTTTGTTGGAACGAACCAATATGGCGGACTGTCTATTTAGGATGGCTAATCCGAAAGAACAACTTTTAGAGCTGAAATAAAGGTCCAAAGAATAACTAGTAGGATACAATCAAACAAATTTGAAAATATTGCACTAACGGAATGTATCATAAGAGAACACACGAATAATGATCCAGTTCTTAAAAAAGTAATACAAAGTATAAAAACAGAGTGGAGCAGTTTACAATGTCAAACAAGCGAGATTAGACCGTATTTTAGAAAGCGACATGAGTTATCTGTGCAAAAGGAAATAGTCATGTGGCAGGAAAGAATTATTGTAACAGAAATATTACGTAGAGCAACCTGGAAATATTTGCAAAGAGGACATCCGGGCATACCTGCAATGAGAGCACTTGCAAGGTTTTATGCTTGGTAGCCATCAATAGAAGATGATATATACGTATACATACGTAAAACATTGTCAAAGCTGTCACGCAAATAGACCAAATAGTCCAGAATTGCCTATTTATTCTTGGTCTATTCCAGAACAAGCATGGGATTCATGTCGATTTTGCTGGCCCATTTGAAGGAAAATACTAGTTTATGGTATCAGATGCTCTACCCACTTGGATTGAAATTAAAGCTTTAATAAAAATGACCTCACAAAAACTATGTGAAATATTAGAAGACATATTAACCACATTTGGACTACCAAAAATTATATTGCTATAGAGCAAATGGAATGACCGCGGAGGAATGCTATAAACCCAATTATTTATAGCTTTACTTTATATATATTGAAAATGTATATTTAAGGGTCATTTTAAAATTAATTTTAATTTAATATTTTATTTTTTATTTTCGGAGAAATGTCAAAATTTGAAGTAAATGTCATAGTTTATTAGTTTAGAGCTTAGAACAAAAAGATACAGGAAGGAGTATATGCAAAATGACCTTGAGTCCAGAAAGGAGCTTGCATATGGCGGCCAATTGTCAATTTTAATTTCCGTTTCCATTGACGTACCGAAAAAAAATAAAAAAAATATCAAGGGTTTTATTTTTAATACATTTCAACCAATCAAGTTTGTGAATACAATTAGTATTCTAAATAATTTAGTTTTTATACGAACCGAATGATACGCCTATGCGCTCATTTTTGACATTTATATGCAAATATTGCTTTGACAGTATACTGTAAACATAAAAAATGAGTCATACAAGGAGCTTCAAGATGGCCGACTTCCGTCGCAAATTTTCCTTAAAGTTAATATAGGACAGACTCCTTCCTGTTTCTTTTTGTTCTAAGGTTTAGAGTAATGTAATGTAAACAACACTTGTATTAGGTTAAGGAAAGATAAGTAGTGCAAGTGAGAAGTTTCGTTAGCAGGGGATAGAGTGTTTGACAGTGAAGTTTTTGAAAAAGTCACGAGAAGAATGAAATGAATTTGATTTAGGTAAAAGAAGTGATATAAGTTGAACAAGTATAATTTAAAAGAAAGTAAAGGTCGAATAGAAGAAGTTTTAATTAATAAGAAATAAAGAAGGTCTCAGTTATAGAAAAGCTGTAACAGTAATACGGTTTATGGAGAAATATTTTTTTGACGTTTTTTTTTTATTAGAGATTTTAGAAGAAAAAAGTAACAAAGTTAATATAATCATTAGTCATTAAAAAATTAACGTTTACGTTTACATAGTACACTACCAGGGCGACGAAAATTCTCAACAATCGTTAGCATTACAGGGTACGCCATGCGCCATGTTAAAATGTGGTAAATGCAACTTTTGTGCGCTATATAAGGCGATTATTTTCCTCTTCGCATTTATTTCCTCCTATTTTTCTAGTCATTTTATAATAATTAACTAAATTAAACTCTTAGGGTGCGTTGTAACACGCCTGGTTAAACTATGGTTATCGTTAAACGAGTTAAACGAGTTAAACGAAAAATTAAAAAGACAAAAGAAGAAGTTAGAAATGAAATGATAGGAAGATTGACGTAGGTGGAGAATCAACAGTCTACAGAAATGGATAATTTCAAGAAAAATGGAAAAGAACTTAAGTTGGAAGTAGTAGACAACACTAATAAGATAAAAGGAAATACAGAAAAGATCACAAATTTGGGCAAGGAGATAATCAAGACAAATAAAAACATTCAAAGAATAGAAGAAAATATGGATAAAGAAATTGGAAATTTGAAGAAACAGGGTGAAAAACAAGAAGAGAGTATGAAAAAATTTAAAGGAGAGTTAGGGTTAGAATTGGAGAAGTTTAGGAAACAAACACAAGAGGAAATAGGTAGAGCAGAAGATTAGGTACGGCGACATATAGGGGAAGGTTGTTCTGTCTTTCATACAGGGGTAAATAATTGTGAAGATATAGGTATTAAATTTGATGGAAATTTAAATACAATTCATCTGAAAATTTTCATTCATATAATTAGAAATAAAATTAAACATAATTCTAATAAATATGATATTTATGAAAGCAAGAATAAGGAAAATTTAATTACCACTATATATGTGGAAGAAACGAAAATGAAAAAAAAAATAAAAAAGCCGAAGAAAAAGTTAATCAAATATTCATTAAACTTAAAACAATAAAAACCATAAAAATTTTAATAGAGAAGAATTGGAAAAAGGTGAAGAAACAATCAGACTTTTCAGTGAGTAGGGGGGAGGTAGTAGTTAGAAATTGTAAATAGATATAGATTAAGGGATTTTTAGAGTAGTATTTTAAATTAGATAATAGAATTTTCATGATAAGATGTTAAAATAGGTAGAAGGATTTTTTATAATTTAGTGGATGAAGAGATTAACAAGAAGGGAAATAGATATCGGGATATACGAAAACAAAAGGGAATTAAAAAATTATATAATAAGAAATTTAAATTTTCATAAATTCAAAATAAAATTTAAATTTATGCAAAATTTTAATTGGGGGGAATTGAAAAGGTATATTTAAGGGACATTTCAAAATTTATTTTAATTTAATATTTTGTTTTTTACTTTCGGAGAAATGTCAAAATTTGAAGTAAATGTCATAGTTTATTAGTATAGAGTATAAAAATTCATGTAATGTAAACAACACTTGTATTAGGTTAAGGATAGATAAGTAGTGCAAGTGAGAGGAAGTGAGAAGTTTCGTTGGCAGGGGATAGAGTGTTTGACAGTGAAGTTTTTGAAAAAGTCACGAGAAGAATGAAATGAATTTGATTTAGGTAAAAGAAGTGATATTAGTTGAACAAGTATAATTTAAAAGAAAGTAAAGGTCGAATAGAAGAAGTTTTAATTAATAAGAAATAAAGAAGGTCTCAGTTATAGATAAGCTGTAACAGTAATACGGTTTATGGAGAAATATTTTTTTGACGTTTTTTTTTTGATTAGAGATTTTAGAAGAAAAAAGTAACAAAGTTAATATAATCATTAGTCATTAAAAAATTAACGTTTACGTTTACATAGTACACTACCAGGGCGACGAAAATTCTCAACAATCGTTAGCATTACAGGGTACGCCATGCGCCATGTTAAAATGTGGTAAATGCAACTTTTGTGCGCTATATAAGGCGATTATTTTCCTCTTCGCATTTATTTCCTCCTATTTTTCTAGTCATTTTATAATAATTAACTAAATTAAACTCTTAGGGTGCGTTGTAACACGCCTGGTTAAACTATGGTTATCGTTGACCATTGGTTTGCAACAATAAGGTTGTTTGTAGCACAACATTTTGGACGGTCACCAAGTGGTTAACTACATGGAATCATACCGTCCGATTTCCTAGGTTTAAACTATGGTCAAAACACGGAACAATTAAATTTTACTTATTTTATGGACGTTTGGGACAATTCTATGATTGACATTTGTTTTATTATTTATTAGGATTATTTACTATTTAAAATTAATAGAATTCTACAATACATATGGACGAAATAATGAGAGGAAACCTGCAAGAGCTTACCGACGATGAAGATTTTCGAGAACTATATGAATTAGAAATGTTTCCGAGAGCCGCTAGAAATGTCAGGGAAAGAGAAAACCATTTTATAAATGGAATGAAAATGAATTTAGAGATAGATTCCGGCTATCAAAAGAAACGGTGCTTCTTATAATTGATGAAATTAGAGACTCTATATTATGTATTAGATACGAGTAAGTATTAAGTATTTATTTATTGTTGTTTGTTATTAAATTTGTTATATTTACTATTTAGGGTCCGGAAGAAAAAGTTTTATTGACTTCAAGATTCTTAGCAACTGGGTCTACTTTACAAGCAGTTGGAGATTTTGCAGGTAAATTTTAAGAATGTTATTTGTATTAACCTATAAGTTTGTATATTGTTACAGGAGTTGACAAATCAACTGCTAGCAGAATTATATACAACGTTATAACTGCAATAGCAAGGCTTGGTCGTGAATTCATACAAATGCCCCAATCAGAAGTAGAAATACAGAAAGTTCAGGAGGAGTTTTTTAATATTAGTAGGTTTCCAAGATGTATTGGTGCACTGGACTGCACCCATGTAAAGATTCTGTCTAGGGTTAGCAGATGAAGCAAAGTGCAGATTCTGTGAGGAAGAGGATGAAACCTCAATACATATACTCTCAGAATGTCCTGCCTTGCAAAATTCTAGGGCTAGATACCTAGGAGCACATGAAATAGAGGAAGGGGATCTACCTGATTTGAAGCCCGACGATGTCCTAAACTTCCTCAGGAAAATAGGACTCGAAGAGCTGCTATAAATCTGAGAAAACATCAGAACATGGCAAGTAAGGGGGGACACAATAGATCCTATGGGTCGCAGTGTAATCATCACCCCTAACTCATTCATTCATTCAAAGATTCTGTCCCCGGGAGGTGAAAATGCAGAAATTTTTAGAAACAGAAAAGGTTTCTTTTCTTTCAATGTCCAAATGGTGTGGAGGCCTAATTTGATTATACAGAATGTTGTTTGTAGGTGGCAAGGCTCTGCCGATGGTGCAACAATATTTGCAAATTCCCGTTTACGGGCACAGTTTGAAGGTGGGATCTTTGGAAATTCTGTTTTAGTGGGTGATAGTGGATATCCTGTTCAGTCCTATCTTATGACTCCTTTGACGAATCCTCAAGAACAGGCCGAGCAACTTTTTAACGAGAGTCAAATAAGAACTCGAAATCCTATTGAAAGGTGTTTTGGGGTTCTTAAAAAGAGATTCCCAATTTTGGCATTACGTATTCGACTTAAAACAGAGAGAGTAGAACCTATTGTAATTGCCTGTGCTGTACTACACAATATAGCATGTGAGAAAAATGAACCACAGCTGGATGTAGATGAGGATATTTTGGCAATAATTGAAGAAACTAATAATATTGATTTAGTTGTACCTAATATTCCTAGGTTTAACAGGAATGGCTTAGTGAGATATAATTTAATTACACAATATTTTGAAGGACTAGTATAAAAAATTTTAGTGGACAATTGCACCAATAAGTATATTATGGAAATAAATAAAGTTATTTGATTGATCTGTTTGGCTTTTCAATTTCTTCCATTAAATGCAATCTTAGACATCGTTACTTTTGTTAATTTTGTTTATTTAAAATTATAACATAGTTATTTATTACACAACTATGCTAAATTAATGTCTAACGAGCGGTAGATTAAACATTAATTTAGTGTAATACAACTGTTTATCCAATTTTGCCTCCATACATATCTTCAATTTCACGTAGATGACATGAATTACAAAGGAATTAAAATTGACATTACTTTTAACATGTCATGTCAACTAAAGCTTTTTCATGGATAAAAAAATGTATATTTTTTGGTTATAAGGATTTAATAAGATTATTTGAATGTATTTGGCATTTATTTGACATCAATGCAATAAAAATTTTAAAGGCTAGCAGAATAATAATTTTAATCAATTGCCCAATAAACACCACCTTTAATGGAATCTTTAGAGATAAATAATGAGCGTTTTATCTGACAAAATTGGAAAAATTGGTTTTAATGGGTATTTTAAAATTTTGTCTTGTTTTAAAGTGTTTCCTGATTTCAGATTCTGTCTACCATAGTGTCATTGTATAGTTTGTTATGATTATGGACATACAGTTTTGCCCATATTCAAAATAAAATTGAAGTAACTTTTGTTGGAAATAGCAATTAAACATCTTGTAATCACGATCTATATTGTTGTTGTCATGTATACTTAATGTGAATGTCTGTATATTTTTATTGTCAGTCTGAAATATATAATTGTTCTGAATAGCTTTTCACATCCTTTATCAGCAAATTCTATCAGGTTATGGGCCCAGGCATTAATTCTTATCAACAGTAAGGCATTTAAAGTGAAAGTAGCTATGGCTGACGATGATGTTAAATATAAGATTCCTTTGTTCGATGGAACTAACTACAGCAATTGGAAGTTCCGAATGGAGACACTGTGGGAAGAGCTGGATTTGCTCAAGTTTGTACAGGGGTCATATCGGAACATGGTGACTGTATCGGCTAGGGAAGGTGTTGATTGTCAGCTGGAAGCAGAAAGGGAATTACAAGAATTGAGAAAACGTGACAGGAAATGCAAGTCACAAATAATTCAGAGAATCTCCGACAGTCATTTGGAATACGTGAAGGATAAGGATACTTCGTTTGATATATGGAATGCGCTGCTAAATACTTTCGAAAGAAAGGGAATCGCAAGTCAACTCTTACTCAGAAAAACGTTGCTAACCATGAAATTCAATTCGTCGGGCGAATCTCTGGTTAGTCATTTCCTAAAGTTTGACAAACTAATTCGGGAATTACGTTCCAGTGGAGCTACTCTAGAAGAATCTGATGTTGTTTGCCACCTTTTACTGACTATGCCTGCGGAATACGAAGTTGTAGTAACAGCTCTGGAAACACTAAGCGCAGAAAATTTAACCATTAATTTCGTGAAGAATAGACTTTTCGACGAAGAATCTAAACGTAATAGTGTTAGAAAGGATCGCAAGGAAGAGCTACCTTCACCCACAGTCTTTGCTGCAGCAACCAGTAGGAACAATTTCAATCAACGTAAATATGACGGAAGAAAGATTCGTTTAAAATGTTATGGATGTGAACTTGTAGGACATAGGAGAAGTGAATGCACTAAAAACCAAGTATCTTCATCTCAGGCAAAATCAGCATCTGTGGATCCTGATGAGGACGACGCAGAAGATGCCTTCTGTTTTCCGGCAGTTTATGGGAACAGTAACGTACTGAGCTGGTATTTGGACTCGGGCGCATCAGAACACATGAGATGTTTTTTGGCGACTGATACATGCTGATACGCAAGATACTTGAGTATCACGAGTATCTAAAATGTTGCATTCGAGCGACTTAGCTATGACGTCATATCTGATACGCATAATACATTAATCTGTCAAAACGTTTACCCATGAATGAGAGTGGTAAACTCACGCGTTAACTTTCTATCTCTCTCTCTGATGTAACCTGATTGGTCAAATTTTCCTAAACCACGTGCTTGAAACAACGTGTTGTTAAATGCACTGAATTTGAAAAGATTTCGAGGTTAGAGCAACTGTCACTTGCCGAACTTGAGTATCTGCCCAATGTCAAACTGATACTTATGACGTCATTAGTGCATGATACTCAAGTATCTTGCGTATCTGTCGCCAAAAAACATCTATGGTGAAAGATGAAAAAGTTTTGACAAACGTCAAAATTTTGTCAGACCCTGTCAAAATAAAAAGTGCTAAAAATGGAAAATGTTTAATGGCTACGAAATGTGGCGACGTGAAAGTGAAGGCAGTCATTGGAGAAAATAATAGAGACATTATCATTCGAGATGTTTTGCTGGTTCCTAGCTTAGAGTTCAATCTTTTATCAGTGAGGAAACTCGAAATGAATGACTTTGAAGTGAATTTCAAAGAAGGAAAAGGCATAATAATGAAGAGAAACAATGTTGTAGTAATTGCATATAGAAAACATAAATTGTATGAACTAGATTTTCTATTGCAAGAATCAAAAAATGCAAATGTGTCGTCAGTCACTGGTGAGAATGCTGAAGTTTGGCATAAATGTATGGGCCATATCAGTTATTCTGGTCTGGAGAAGATAAAATCCTTGGTTCGGGGTATGGATCTGGATGTGAAAACCATATCTAACCAGATATGTCAGTACTGTATAGAGGGAAAACAAACAAAGAAACCTCATCACCAGGAGAGGATAAGAGCTACAAGACCGTTGCAACTGGTACACAGTGATCTGTTTGGACCAGTTCATCCTATTTCACATGATTATATGAAGTATATTATCACGTTTATTGATGACTATACTCATTTTACTGTTGCTTACCCCCTCAAAGCCAAATCGGAAGTACTAAAGTTCTTCAAGAAGTATGAGTCGATGGCTACTGCTGTTTTCAATCTGAAGCTTTGCCGTTTTCGTTGCGATAATGGTCGAGAATATGTCTCGAATGATATGAAAGACTATTTCGAAACCCGTGGAATTCAATATGAGTTCACCATAAGATATACGCCTGAGCAGAATGGAGTTGCGGAACGTATGAACAGGACAATCATAGACAAAGCAAGATGCATGCTGTTGAACTCAAAGCTACAAAAATCATTTTGGAATGAAGCTGTTCTAGCTGCCGTATATCTCATCAATCGCAGTCCCACAAAGGCTCTAGAAAATAAAGTTCCGGCTGAGTTGTGGTATGGACATAAACCAGAAGTTCAAAAACTGAGGATCTTTGGGTGTGTGGCCTATTTGCACATTCCAAAGGAATTAATAGGAAGTAAATTTGGAACGAGATCTAAGAAATGTTTCATGATTGGATATTGCAGCAATGGATATAAGCTATGGTGTCCTGAAGATCGAAAGATATTATTCGGAAGAGATGTCATCTTTGACGAGTTGAAATTCTCTTATGAAAATGAGAGTTTCTATGACTATAATATACCAGAGGATATTGATCAAGGCGAATCCGAGGAGAAGGAGTTGAATGAAAATTGTGCAACAATAGAAGTTGATAATCAAATGATGGAAGAGGAAGACGATCCAAAACTGCGTAAAAATTCCAGAATTTCAAATAGACCAAAATACTTGGAACATTATAGTATTTTTGCAATGAATGCAAATCGATGATTTGCCGGAATGCTTCGAAGATATTGAGAATAGGAGAGACAAGCAGAAATGACATGAAGCAATAAATGAAGAAATGAATTCTCTTAATGAAAATGAAACGTGGACCTTGACGACTTTGCCAACAGGAAGGAAGGCAATTAATAACAAATGGGTCTTTAAGATAAAGAGGAACGAAAATGGAGAAATAGAACGCTATAAGGCAAGATTGGTAGTGAAAGGTTGTTCTCAGAAGAAAGGATTTGATTACAATGAGACGTATTCGCCAGTAGCTCGTTTAACCACCGTCAGAATATTATTATCAATAGTAAACAAAGAAAGACTGATTGCTCACCAGATGGATGTTAAAAATGCCTTCCTTCACGGTTATCTGAGTGAAGAAATCTTTATGATCCAACCAAAGGGCTTTGTCACAGATGATAGGCTGGTTTGTAAGTTGAATAAATCGTTGTATGGTTTAAAACAGGCTCCTCGTGCCTGGAATGCCAGATTTAATGACTTCATACAAAAATTGGGATTCATAAGATCAAATCATGATAAATGTTTGTATTCCTTGATTAACCAAGAATACAAAGTTTTTTTACTTTTGTAAGTTCTGCATGAAAGATTTGGGAGAACTCAAATATTTCCTTGGTGTTTAAATTGATCGTTCTGATGATGGAATATTTCAAAGTCAACCACTTTACATACGAAATTTACTAAAGAGATTCAATATGGAAGAATTTAAGCCTACAAAAACGCCAGTAGTACCAAGTGTATTGGAAGAAATCAAGAAACCGATAGATTAACAAGCCTGTGTGATAGAGGAAAAACCATACCGGGAGTTAATTGGTTGCCTGATGTTCCTTATGTTGAATACTAGGCCAGACCTTAGTTTTGGAGTTAATTTCTTCAGCCGATTTCAAAGTAATGCGAAAGAAATTCATTGGTCAGGACTGAAAAGAATGTTAAGATACCTCCAGGGAACTATCCACCATGGGTTGTTTTTCCAAACAACAATAACCAACCCTTAATAGGTTATGCAGACTCAGACTAGGCTGGGAGTGAAGATAGGAAGTCAACTTCAGGATTCCTGTTCCAATTATATGGCTCTACAGTATGTTGGTCAACGAAGAAGCAGAATACTGTGGCATTGTCTTCTACTGAGGCCGAATACGTCGCATTAGCAAACGCAGCAGCTGAACTTCTATGGCTGAAGAATTTATTGGTTGATTTAAAAGTGGATTTTAAAGATCCAATTACCATATTCGAAGATAGCCAATCCTGTATACATCTTTTGCAGAAAGTTGATCATCATCGTCTCAAGCACGTAGATGTTAAATTCAACTTTGTGAGAGATCTTCAGCAAAATGGTGTGATAAATGTAATATATCATGATAGCAAGAATCAGAGAGCCGATATTTTAACAAAACCTTTATCGATGGAAAATTTCCAAAGGAATTCTTTTAGTTTAGGTGTGATTTCACTACAAAGATGTTGAATTCAGGGGGGGGGAGTGTTGGAAATAGCAATAAACATCTTGTAATCACGATCTATATATATAAAAAAGGAACGTTGTTGTTATGTATACCTAATGTCAATGTCTGTATATTTTTATTGTCAGTCTGAAATATATAATTGTTCTGAATAGCTTTTCACATCCTTTATCAACAAATTTTATCAACTTTAAATAAATACCGATGAAGACCTTCAGAAATAGAGTAAAAATTTATAAAATAATGCCTTCTGATAGTTCTGATTGTGTTCTGTTAAACGTCAATTCGAAATTTTCATTTTCAAACCACTTGTACCAACTGAAATGCGTTGATTACGTGACAACTGCTTCACAATTTGTTACAACGAAAAATGGCTTAAATTGATTGTACTAACCCTTACTTTTTGGAAGTCCATATTATTAAGAATAATGAAAAACTCAAGGATTTGTAGGTAGCGAACGACAGTTAGATATATTTTTTAATTATATTAATACCTTGCATCCTAAAATTAATTTTACTTTAGAAGTTGAAGAAAATAATTCAATTAATTTTCTAGATTTAAAAATTGAAAAAGTTAATAATTTACTAAATTATTCAATATACAGAAAACCAACACAAACAGATGTAACCGTATAATTCAAATCATCCTATAACAATTCCAATGAACAAAATTAACTTTGATAAAGAAATTGATATCATAAAACAAATAGCTACATCTAATGGCTACCCAATTCATTTAATAAATACATTAATTAATAAGAAAGAACAGAAAGTGTCACTAAACCTAATATTTCCTAAACAAACTAAAGAAATTAAAAGTTATAAAAATATTACATATTGTGGAACTATTTCCAATAAAATTTCAAAAATAATATATTCGGCAACATCAGCATTAATATCATTTAAAGCACAAAATAATATTGGTACAAAATTGTTAAATGTAAAAACAAAATTACCTAAATTAAAAAAATCTGGTGTTTACAGAATTAATTGTCCAAAGTGTAATGCTGTATATAAAGGTCAAACACAAAGAAATTTTGAAGTAAGATTTAACGAACATTTAAGAGCATATAGATTAAAACAACCAGATAAGTCAAATTATGCAAAACACCTACTTGAACATCCAACCTCACTCTTACACATCAATGACATCCAAATACTACACACTTGTAATAAAAAACAAAATTTAGATTTCCTTGAAGAACTTGAAATAAAAAGACATCTAGCAAATCCACAATTTAAAGTTGTTAATGAACAAATAAATCTGGGAAGTTCTCCACTTTTAAAGTGTTTGCTTTGATTGAGTCTTCATTTTATACATAAATAAGACGTAATTGTAACACAAATATATTAAGTTATTGTAAAAATCAGCATGATATAGTTTTTTCCTGGTTTTTCTATATCATTGCACAGTTATACTGATCTTAGAGGGAAGTACATCCAGGATAATCCCTTAGGGCTCATAACATCTAGGCTTTAATATTGTTATGTCTTATTACTTCCATACTTGGTCTAGCCTTATAACTACCTAATAAACATCAGGTACCTAGCTACAAACAAACAAAATGTAACTTTAATATGTCAATCTGACGATGCTAAGTCTAGCGAAACGGCTGTCATTAAAGTTAATAAAGCAATTTTTTAAATAAATATTGGAAGTTTTGGTAAAACGAAGAGTTTTTCATTATTCTTAAGAAAAATGGCTTAACCATTGATCGATGGTTAACCGTAGTTTAACCCTTGGTCCCGTGACCTGTTGGTTACCATGCTGTGTTACAACGCACCCTTAGTAAGATCTCTTTAAAACCAATAGATTGAATGAATGGAAGAATGGTTGTATTTATTGGGGTATGTGTTTTAGATCAAAATCTACCAGTGCGCAAAATCTCCTTATTGTGCAAACCT
The DNA here is from genome assembly GCA_035357415.1 of Ophraella communa. Classification (NCBI taxonomy): domain Eukaryota; kingdom Metazoa; phylum Arthropoda; class Insecta; order Coleoptera; family Chrysomelidae; genus Ophraella; species Ophraella communa. The sequence goes on from CM068984.1 coordinate 18,146,835, forward strand.
GTTTTCTCTAGATTTTCTAGGACAAAATCACAAAGGCTATTGGGAGTCACGACTTTAGTGTGCGGACGGATCTTATTGTAGGTAATTTTTTTATTACTATTGGATGATGCTAGGCAAGGTGCGAATGACGGGGCTTAGAAGAATTTAAATTGGTGAAGAAAGTGAGCAAAGAAATAAATTATGACTATTTATTTGTTATTTCTATTTTGTATTTATCCATATTTAATATATTATAATTTGAGATCAATAAATACCCTTTTATCCAACTTGCGTGCTCAATTTCACAGTCCTCTTAATTTCGACACTTTTTATTTTAGCTGATACCGTACTTGGTTCTTTTTCGAACTAATGGATTTTTGGTAAAATTTAAAGGTGTAATGTAAATAAAAGGGAGCCTATCTAAAATAACCCACTATAGGATTTAGAACCTCTTCAGGGTACTTGGAGAACCGCTCAATATTAATAAATATTAGCTACATCCCAATTTTATTTTAAACATTTCCCCGCTGAAATTCCGCCACTGTAAACTGGTTACCATCAGTTAAAACCTTAGTAATGAGTTTTGTAAACTTGGTTTTTGTTAGTAGGTATTGATTGATATCGTCAATGTTATTGAAATAACAGGCTTTTAATTAACTAATTAATTACAGAAATATCTGTATACAGATTGTCAAATAAATTATGCTTTTAATACGCTTATCGAGGAGAGTAAACATTTTCATTGTACTACCTAATTAAAGGCAAATCTGAGCTTAGAATAAATATATTGAGATAGACTGGGTGAAATTCATCCAACAATCACCTACTTAGAGCAAAATTAAACATTCAGATCAATTCATATACCCAGAAATCCTGGGTAGAGTATGTCTTTACACCGTAATTTTACAGGTAGCGCCTAAAATAAAATAAAAGTAGAAAGAATTAGTTTCATTCATCGTTAAAAAATCTATAAAGTAGGATTAATATTGGAATAGATTAAATATATAGTTATATTTTTCCTAAAAATAAATATTAGCAAGAGCTCCGTATTATTAGTTAAATGTAGCAAAGTCGGAACAGATAGAATTGATAATTCCTTTATAAGGGTATGAAATGTTGGTATGTAATAAGAAATGCTAGAATAATTGTTAAAAATTCGCATTTAAACCAAAAACCCAGAGGTTGTTATATGTAAAAACCAAGAACATTAAAAATCAACCATTATGATAATATTTAAGTATGTATTAGCAGCTAAAATTATAAATTAACAAGTAGGGAATATGGGGAATAAATGTATACGTATTAGAGTTTAAGAAAAGGGCGAATTTAGATAATAAAAGTAAAATTATAATCTCGACAAATGAACTGTCGAACTCAAAATTTAAATGTTAAAAATTACTTTAATATTACCAAATTAAGTGTAAAATGTCTTTAGATATTTTGTAAACGTTATCAAAAGAAATATTATTGGGAAATTAATGGGATTTAAAGAGGATTTGCTTATAATTAAAATTTTCAATTTTGAGGGAAAATGTCAAAATGACAAAAAGACCATTTTTTCTCTCAGCTTTTTCAAGTATTAAAAACAATTTATGATATTAATAAGGATTTTTTATATTTCGCACTTATAAAAATCTTCATTATAAAACGCATTTGCGTATCGTAATGTAACTTTTACGCACGCAAATTTTTGTTTTAAATGGTTGGCGACATGAGTGAAGTATCTAAAGGCAAGACTATTGACATTGACATTTGTGGCTAATAGCAATTTATTCATTTTTTATATTGTTCTTTAGGAAAGTATCTGTGAATATGAATATAATATTTTACTTATATAATATATTATTATTGGTATATTATTCTTTTTAAAATATTTTAAAACATTTACATTTGATAATTTAAATGTCACAACTGTCAAATTTTATAAATTACACAGTGCTGCCGACATACTTTTTAAAATAAAAATTTTCGTAATTACATAAAAATAAAAAATCGCTTCGCGATTCGTTTTTTAAACTTGAACTCGTGTCATAACAGAATTCCATATGAAATGCGTTATTTAATATACTATTAGACTAGCGATAAGAGATTCATTTTTTTGCACAAGGGAAAAATATTCAAAGATTTAGTAATAAATTTCGAAATTTAACGTATAAATTTAGAAGTAGTTTATTATTATGCAAATTCTATTGTTAAATCAGTGAACAGTAAGTGAAGTCTACCAGGCAAATTAATACCTTTATATTAATAAAGAATAGTAAGTCCAGTATCCAGAATAATCATACAACAACCCTAACTAGTATAACCGAAAAAAAATTTATACTGCGGCAGTAAGAAAATAGTTTATTAAGCAGCGCATTAAATTATCAAATGTCATTAGAATTTGCGTTTTATGATAAAGATTTTTATATTTTGCACTTATAAAAATCTTCATTATAAAACGCATTGGCGTATCGTAATGTAACTTTTACGCACGAAAATTTTTGTTTTAAATGGTTGGCGACATGAGTGAAGTATCTAATGACAAGAATATTGAAAATGACATTTGTGGCTAATAGCAATTTATTAATTTTATATTGTTCTTTAAGAAAGTATTTGTGAATATACTTCTTACCAAACCCTTCTTTCAGTTCGTCATAGTTTATTCATTTCTTTCTAACACATTTAATTGTAGCCGACAGAAAACACGGTAGTTTCGTGATTATTTCTCAAACAATATCAAAACAATGCAGAGCTTATGAGTAATTAACGTATATTCGCGTATTTTGAATGCTCCCAACTTCTAACCAATCAATCATGCAAATTAAAATATTTTGTCGCAGAATACTGTAATGCAAATGTCCCTTTACAGTGTCAAACACTGAAGTGTCACAATTGTCGTTCAGGTCAGTATTTTACGTTATTTTATGTGTTAAACACGATATAAAGTGAAAAAATTAATTTTTTATTCATTATATTCAAACAATCTAAAATAGTTTATATAGTGTAAAAGTATCAACTTTTTGGCATTTATTTGATAACTTTTTAAGAATCTCATAAATACTAATGTTTTGTTTTTTAAATCCAAGGTGCAATAAAAGTTAGTTTCATAATTAGCTGAATACGATCCTGGCAACTGTCAGATTTGCATAGAATTACACGCAATAATACTCAACTTATTTCATATGGCTGTTCCTTAAAAAACTCATCGCTTCGCGTTTCGTTTTGCAAACTTGAACTCGTGTCATAACAGAACTCCATATGAAATGCATTGTTTAATATACTATTTTCTAAGTGCAAAATCTTAAAAACATATTTACGGAAACGGCATTTTTTTTACTAATACAATGAAGTTGTTTAACTACCACCAATACAGTTTTACTACTACAGTAAGAATATCTTACTACTCTGGTAAAAATGTTTTACTAGAGTGGTAAGATAAATTATTTTATCAGTTAAGCAGTTTTGCTTTAGTAGTAAAATTGTTTTAACAAAGCGGTAAGACAATATTACTGCGGGAGTATAGCGATAGGTTCTATCTGGTAATCCTGTATATCCTGCATATCCGTATATACCAATAAATAAAAAGAATGCTACAACACATTTCATATGGAATTCTGTTATGACACGAGTTAAGTTTAAAAAACGAATCGCGAAGCGATGAGTTTTTTTAAGGGCGTGTCACAACAGCCATATGAAATAAGTTGTTTACAATATTTTTTATATCTTACCATTTTATCATTTATTAAATTAATTTATTATGTTTATGCAGTTACGAAAATTTTGATTTTAAAAAGTATGTCGGTAGCACTGTGTCATTTATAACATTTGACAGTTTTGACATTTAAATTATGAAATGTTAATGTTTTCAAATATTTTAAAATGACTAATATAATATATTATAAAAGTAAAAGATGATATTCATATTCACAAATACTTTCTTAAAGAACAATATAAAATTAATAAATTGCTATTATTAGCCACAAATTTCATTGTCAATAATCTTGTCATTCATGTCACCAACCATTTAAAACCAAAATTTGCGTTCGTAAAACTTACATTACGAATATTACGATACGCAAATGCATTTTATAATGAAGATTTTTATATTTTGCACTTATAAAAATCTTCATTATAAAACGCATTTGCGTATCGTAATGTAACTTTTACGCACGCAAATTTTTGTTTTAAATGGTTGGCGACATGAGTAAAGTTTCTAAAGGCAAGACTATTGACAATGACATTTGTGGCTAATAGCAATTTATTAATTTTATATTGTTCTTTAAGAAAGTATCTGTGAATATGAATATCATCTTTTACTTATATAATATATTATTATTGGTATATTATTCATTTTAAAATATTTTAAAACATTAACATTTGATAATCTAAATGTCACAACTGTCAAATTTTATAAATTACACAGTGCTGCCGACATACTTTTTAAAATAAAAATTTTCGTAATTACATAAAAATAAAAAATTAATTTAAAAAATGGTACAAAGGGCAAAATATAAAAAATATTATAAACAACTTATTTCATATGGCTGTTGTGACACTCGTTCTTTAAAAAACTCATCACTTCGCGATTCGTTTTTTAAACATGAACTCGTGTCATAACAGAATTCCATATGAAATGCGTTGTTTAATATACTATTTTATAAGTGCAAAATATAAAATAGTATATTAAACAACTCATTTCATATGGCTTTCTGTTATGACAGGAGTTCAAGTTTAAAAGACGAATCGCGAAGCGCTGAGTTTTTTAAAGAACGAGTGGGGTTACAAATCGAAAAATGCTAAAACTCATGTTATATCTTCTTCGTTGTCTCTTTGCAAAGTTTGAAGCGGATTTCATAAGAAACGATAAACTTCCATACAAAGTTCAAACCCCTTTTTTAACCCCTTCGGGGTAGAAAATTTAAAAAATCCTTCCCTAGTGAGTTACCAAATGAAAAATTTTATTTTTCTAGCTTCAGTAGTTTAGGCTCAGCGTTGATGAACCAGTCAGGACAAACAATTTTATATATACAGATTACATAAAAAGGCTAAAAATGATCTGGTTTTGATGTCTATAGGCTGTTGTATATTTTGAGACTATACGTTATTAGCTCAATTTATTTGTATTTAAAAAAATATATTATTTTTAAGATAAATCCACAATTCTATACTAGTCTTGAACACTTATAATAAATCGACATTCTTTCAGTGTATAAAACATTAATAATTAACACATTCTCTAGTAAATCTGTCATTTCTGTTAGCTACACGACACTGAGAATATTTTACCAAGTCCAGCAATTAATAGGTGACCATATCTCTTTTGGATTTAAATCATTTATTTGTTCCGACATGACAAGTAGAGAGGCTTACGACATCTCTAAAAGGATATATCAACAATATACAATGACCGCTATCGTTCTCAGAAACAACTTCTGCAACTTTTTTTATTCTCATCGATTGCTGATTTGAAAAGGGCAAGTGTTAACTTCGAGAAGGAATACTAATATGTCAGTAAAGTACTAGGAATTTGTCAATTGTAGAAAAAAAAACGCTGAATAATTTAGTAGACGAAATTTATTGTATCAACCCAACTTACACTTATTAAAATATATTGTAATAACTCTGTGGAAGTCCATCTCACTAAGAATAATAATAAACAACTAAAAATTTAGTTGTTTATTATTTTTTACACATAATAAACAGCAAACAAAATTTTCATTATTTGATTTAAAAAAATTAACTTTTTGGTCAATGACAGACAGCAGTTTCTAATTAACATTCATCATAAAAATCTCGTTTGAAGGAATGATCGAATCAATGAAAGTGTGATTAAAATAGCAAGCATATATTGATTTGTAAATACTACACTTTAAACTTGAGTATAGTAGGGACAACTTTGTGTTTGGACAAAAACTAGTAAAGAGAAGGACCTGCTAAAACTATTTAATTATTCAGTTCTACATTAAATAAAATATGAATGACCTAAAAAATATAGAGCTCCTTCTCATTACCTGTAACGTAACAAAGAGCATAAGAACTAAATGTGACGTCACTGTACAATTAATTCTATTTATATCCTTAATCCTAAACAAATGTATAATTATAAAATGCAAATATAAATAATATTGCAATTAAGAATATGTACCTAAAACAAATTAATCTGAATACCTTAAAGAAGTTCTAATTTATACCGCGTAGTCACTTCTACTGCTAAACGTAAGGGTAAATGAAATAATCATAAAACAATAAATCTGGCCTTGACTGGAGTACTGCTGATGGTAAAGTTGACTTCTGGTATAACGAAAATACGCCTCTACTGCTCTGCTGCTGACGTCATAGTTCAAAAGCGCGCTAAGAACTGCGTGGCTTCGGGCCACGCTCAATGCTCAAATGAGTTCGAAAAGGTCTAGAAATACTATGTAGGTAAATATCCACGAATGGCTTTACACTACTCCTAATCCGAAATAACGAATTCCTAAATAAAAGTGAGTCTTAATTGAGTTCATTCGCAAAAATATGATTTGCAAGTACCGCATTAGCACAAATATATATCTACTAACCTTACGAATTGTAAAGTACTAGAATTAGCAATTTAGTACTGAATTTTGCTTTTCTTCAAATTTACAGTAATCGAGGTGGGTACTGGGTATTGGTAGAGGCAAACGTAATTTTTCATTCAAAACAAAATCGCCAAGATAAAAAACTAACATCACAATATGAAATTACCTAATGGGATATCAATAATAAACTTCTAAAAAACATAGGATGTAACAAATATTATTTTAAAACTATTTCCTTACAAACCACAAACTTCAATTCAGATAACAACCACAGACTATCGGAAATCAACCAATGACATATAACCACAGAATTACAAACCATGATTTGAGTATTCTCTGATGTAACCTAAACTCTTCTTCTTTTATATAAATGTCTCTCAACCATTCATTTTTCATCTCTTCTATTTCTTTTTAGTAGACTTGATTTGCATGTCTCTTGCTCAGATATGGAGATTTTGTGACGGAAACATTGAACCCAATCTCAAAACTGAAATAGTACTAGTTTTCACTAAAAAGTACTTTGGTACTGAATCTCTTCAAATAGTACTAATTCTAGTACTAAAGTACTGACTGGAACAGCCCTGCCCTTGGCCGATGTTAACTACCCCCTTTCCTTCTATATGTGTATAACAATGTTGGTTGCATAATATTAAGTATCAGTGTCCAAGTATTTTTGATGAATATTTTTATTTATTTTATTTCCGTTGTGGTGAAGTCACAACAACATCATTATTAAAAAACTAGTAGGTACAAGGTGGTCCAACGAAAACTTAACACCGACTTCAAAATGAAAATGGATGTACGGACCGGTCAATTTCTGATTCGATACTTTTCCGCTCTTTGCATCCTCGTAACTTAAATCCCCCAAACGCTTGATTTTGAACAGGGATGAGGTGTGTCGCAATACCTCATTCTTGTCGAGTAATATAATGAAATTATGAAATTTAGCTTTAAGCAATCCACAGGTAATAAAATAGTAAGTGAAATAGGCAAAATGGAATTTATGTCGAAAATGTATTCATATCCGACACATCAAAGGTAATTGGTAATTATTTGATCATTTTTGGCCAAAAAATATAAGGACCATGTTTTTGATTTACCTTGGTATATATCGTAAATGTTTAAGAACGTTACATGTGTGTCAGAGTGATTGTAAATTTGTAGTATAGAATTAAAATGGTGTATACCGTGGAAGAAAGGGTGGAAATGATAAAGTTATAACCATGGCTAAGAATCTTATATGTAAATAAAAGTTCATTATTATTAGTTGAGGTTCCAACCGCAAAAAACGCTGGTGTGCTTTCATATGTCGCATCTGTCAAAGAATTTTCGTGTTTTGTGAATTTCATTGCCATTTTGTGTTTATAGCATGTCAAGGTCGGTTACTCTTTAAAGTAATTTATAGTGTATAAGAAGTATTTGTTACACTTTGTGATTAATTAGAGATAAAAATGGGTTTTCAATGTTGTGATCCTGGATAAAATAACTCCGATAAAACAGGATATCAAACGCATCGAATTCCTAAAGATGAACAAGTAAGTTGAATTAAAATATATAAAATAATAAAAGCCTTAAAATAATAACTTTTTAATATTTCACGGTTATTCAATTTTTAATTTAAATTAACCGTGAAATTTAATTTTTTAAATAAACCTTAAAAGTTTTATTAAACACTTCTTTATTTAATGTTTGTGTTGTGTCTAAAATATTTTAACTGTGAGAACTTTGGGATTAATCAATTATTTTAAGAGAGAAACATCTTATAAATATTAATTGAACATTTAATTTCAGCTATGCAATCTTTGGTTGTCATTAATTGGATGGTTAGATTTAAAAGAAAAAAAACATTGTCTAGAATTCATGAATTACATAGAGTTTGTCATACAGATGTAAATAATTTATTGAATGTAATAAATATTTCATAAAAATGTATATTTGTGTATTATTGAAGAGACCTGGAGATTTTTCCCATCAAAATATTAATCAAAACCTATTAATATTTAAATACATTTAAGTTTCCCGCTTTATCTTATAGTTCTTGGTTCCAGACGCAAGGTGGCGCGAATATCGTTTTGGTGTCGAGGTTATAATGGCAGTTTCCGATCTATCTCAGTATATATATATATATCTCTTATCTATGGTTATAACAACTCTGCGCGAACAAACAAAGGCATTATTTAACGAACGACATCCTGGAAAAAACAAACTACGGTTGGTTAAGACCATAGTTACACAACAGATACATAATAGCGATGCAATAATATATATTGTGCTGGTTTGATTTAGTTGGTTTATTATTTATTTAGTTTTTATTATATTGAGATGTGTGAATTATTAATTGTAGTATAATTAAAATTATTTTTATTGTTGAACGCCCTATAAAAACTTTGCTAGCTCAGTGAAATTATTATTTTATTTAATTTAAAACCCGACTCTTTACCTTGGGTAGGAATCAAGAAAACTCAATTTGAATACTCTATAAAATATTAAATTATAATTGAAAAATTATTTGATACAAACTCTACATACATACACTTAATATTATTCAATTGTTTATGACATCCAAGAATTTATTAAACACAATAGAAATACCTTGACAAATTATATTATTCAACCTGGATTTACGTTTACAAAATCATGCGTACACAAATAAATAAGTTTTTTATGCATTTACCTCGTATAACTGTCTTCTACGTTGAAATGATGTCAAATGCTGTTGGTCCCTGCTAGTCAGGTGGTTCGTGTTTTCAAGATGTCCGCTCGGCTATATCTCCAGAAACGATTAAATGAATCTAATAAATTTTGCTATAATCTGGATTGTTTTTGATAAATTGAATTTCTTGGTAAGTACTTTTATACTATTTAAATACTTTGTTGATAATAGTTTGATGAATAATTAGATTTACTCAATTTTTGATTAATAATGAGTTTATGGTGCCAATTAATTACCAATTGACGTAGTCAGCACGAATCAGAGAGAAACAAGAGAGGAAAAATTGAATTTCACGGCCTTTTTATACCTTTTTCCCAAATCTGACAATTATGACAGATAATTAGGAAATCAATTGTTTTTATTTGCAAAATTTAACCTAAATTTACGTAAAATGATAAAATCTTTTTACATATTTGACTATTTCTTTGATAATATAAAGAAAATCTGTATTCTTACATTCATGAAAAAGCTATTTAAATAATTTTTTGATAAATTTTTCCTCATGAAATTAATGTTTGAAATGTGCTTAAATCTATGCATAAATCTCTTAAGATAGTCTTATTATATTATAACTAATATACAAATAGTACGGCTTGTTAGCTAAAAAATATGTGAATATCGGTCCCATCTGGCAGAAAGTACAAAATTTGGCATGCAGATAGCTTTGATATGTGTGCCTCAATATTGAAAAATAAACAGGTTGAAGGACTGGTTTTCCCCCTCTACCCCCTCTTTTGTGTCCCTAATTATAATATTTTTAATTTTTTTTAAACTACTTAAGCTAGGAAAAAGCAGCCAAGAGATTTTTTTTCTTCATAAAATTATCTACAAAACAGTCTTTGGATTTATCTTGGTAGGACTTATAGTTTTCAAAATATGTATAAATCTATTTAATTTTTGCAAGAAACAATGGGAATAATATTAAAATGGTCGCTAACACGGGCGACTACGGAGCTTTTAGCCGATGCGTGGGAGGCGGGGGTGCGGGGGGAGTAGCGTGCGATGCTCACGCACGGCCGGGGTGCCTGCCAGCCAGTCAGTTGTCGGGATTACCACTCGTACACACGTATTCACTGCGTCTGCATCATCAAAGAAACCGCAGCATTCGTAAAAGAGTTAACCAAGTGTTCCTGCCGCAGCTGTATTACAGGTCGATGCCTATGTAGGAAGTCAGGGCTTCCTTGTACTGGGCTCTGTAAGTGCGGGGGAGATACTTGCGATTGTAATTAAAATAACTATATATATAAGTATAATTTTCACTAACTGCTTGTTTTATTAAGTTACTTGAATCCTAGTACAGTCTCCTGCAGCTAAATGTATCCAGGGTACGTATGGCAATAGGAACGGTGTCCGACATACTAGCCTGTATACATTAAGCTGCAGGGGGCTGTACTTATACCTATAAGGATAAGCTTTCGTGCTTCGGAACAGATCCCTTAAACATATTGTACAGACGCAAAAAAGGAGTTATTTCGTTGAGCCAGACGCCGTGAGCTGTAACTCGGGAACCAAACCTTCTACAATAACTTGTTGTGTATCGTTTTGTAGCTTAATGTATACAGTTTTTAACCTTTTTAGTCTATTTTATCACAACACCTTTCATTTAGCATAAAGTGAAGAAAAAAGAAAAAAAAGTGTTAATTGTTTTCATAAGTTCACAATATAATGACAGCTTTATTAAAAAACTATAAGTCTTATAACTATAGATGTGGTATCGTTTTGTAGGTAAATTATCGTCAATTTGTCCTTAAAAAGTAAACTTATCAGTCCTACCGTTTTTGTAAAAAATGAAAAAAAAATGAATGAGATAAAATGGGGGGGGGAATCATTTCCCAGAGTATTTCTCTACCGACATTGAAGCACATATATAAAAGCTACACGTACGCCAAGTTTCCGGCTTTCTGCCGGATGGGACTGTAATTCAAGCTAACAAGCCGTAAGCTTAAATTATTCATTTACATACATTTTTTCTAACTAAATTGTCTCATATCAACCTTTATCAACTATTGTTGAAATGGTCTTTTAAGCATTCACTATCTGAGTTTTTATAATGAAATAAGGTTACTCTGTCTATTACTGTAACATTTATAGTTCATACACTGATTTCACCTTTGTATGATAGCATTTATTTATACAGTTTTTGTGTTCTTAGGTATATCTCAGGTTGTGAGGTTTTTTCTGAATACATATCTGTTATCGAAGATTACAAAGTGTCTACCTGTCACCATGTAAGTACCTCTACCTTATAACTACTTAAATTACACAATTGTTTGTTAAACATATGAATTAATAGTTTTGATTATATTCTTTTTATTTTAGATTCCAACTTTAACTTACATAGACAGCTATATGAATTGTAACTTGCTACATAAATTGGGACTTGCTATATGCATTGGGACTTGTTTGATTGTTGTTGAATAATACTACAGGATATAATCCAAGATAAAGTTGTCAAATACATTCTACATCTATTTGAATGTTTCACATTTAAGATTATTATACCGAATACTTTAAATAAAATAAAGAAAAGCAGCTGATATTTTAATAAAAATTATTCTATCCTTTTATATTTGCATATTGAGGTAAGTTTTACATTTTATTTTTACTGAAGCTTAGCTATTCATCTCAATATAGTTGGTTCGGTGGATGTATGAAATTATTATTCACATACTACTTTTGTAGTACGTCTCTGCTCTACTCACAGAATCTAAACTCCCGAACTGGAAACCGTTTATTCCATTACAATATAATATAACAAACAGCGATAGCCATATGATGAAAGTCGGCGATAAGTGTAACCCACACAACAGAAGTTGTCCTGTGGTTTATCCGCGAATTTTTACCCATTTTTTGCCCCTTGCATATAAATTTATTTCAAAAACAGTTATTTATAACTTATTCCTAAGTGTTCGAATTATTGTGATAAGGGAATATTATTTATCTATTTCTTATTTATTTACTTCGCAATAAAAACTAACCTGAAATTGACATTTCATTATGATTCCAGGTAGTACTCCATCAAACTGAATTATATGAAACAAATTTTGCTTCCACCAACATAGAAAATATTGACCCAATTTTATGAAAGACCAAAAGTATCCATGAATGGTTTTTATTGTTAGAATATACCTGGAATTGATTTATTAGGATTATAGGGTTTGTTAAAACTATGTATTTTTACAGTTACATTAAGATGTTTTATGGGTACACTAATTTAGTGTTTCCCTAATATCTTAGCTATTTATAAATAAAATCGTTTCATCTTTTGCAGAGACATTCAAAAGAAAATTTCCGAATAAACTGTAGGCTTTAGATTTTTTTTATTAGGTAACTGTTTAAAAAAAATTAAACTATTATTAAATTTGGTCAATTTTCAAAAATCAAAATTTGAAAACGGACAGATTGTTCTCAATTTTTTTCTAATTATTTTCCTCTCTACAATTTTTTTTCTAAAATTTGAACTTGAGGTTTGTGGTAAAACCAAAAAGAATAGCATATCTGAACCTTTACATTTGAACTTACAATGTAAGGTAAAATGCATATATGATTTTTTTATAAATAATTTAAAAAGAAGTACTTTTGTATCCAAATTACTTAAGTACTCTAACAAAACGTTGACTAGGGATGTGAAATTGCGTTAAAATTATATAAAAATACATAAACTCCGTTCATTCAAAGCTATTCAATATTTCGCCCTTACTAAAAGTTAATATTACGTTTATACGTTTATAAAAGATTCACAACATTATTTAGGAACAAAGTAAATAATTGTTGGTTAAACAAATTTAAAACGATTTTTAGAGATCAAAACAAGACCTAAAATTAAATTTAAATCAACTTTTCTACCACAATTTTATACGTGAAATGAAGTATGATCAAAAATTGCTAAAACTGCAAATTTTTATTCAAATTAAAATACACTGACACAATGACATTATAAAAATAAAATAACAAACGTATGATAAATTACGCTCAAACTCAGCGTATCATCCAAAATAACAAATACCTGACACATGTTTTAAATTGTGAATTTAATTTGCATTTTAAAATATTTTTATTTATTTTCAACTGAATTAAAAATAAATAACGTAATTAAAACAGTTTATATAACACAAAATATGTCATCATCACTCATATCAATCGAATCCCCGAAGGGTGTAATAAGAGTTGCCTTATAATTAAACCCAATAAATTTCGACTTAACACAACACTCCATTAAAGAGAATCCAGTCCCTTATACCTATCAATTGTTTTAAATCCAGACGTTTTTTTTAGATTATTTCATAAAAGCGGCATTAAAATTGTAAGCAGTACGGATAATAAAGGTTAGGATTAAGAAGGAATTGTAGACATGGGGGTTTTAGATAAAGTCAGCTCGTGTTTACGAAGGAAAAGTCCTAGTACGAAAGCCGGCAATAACTAAATTTTTAGCTATTTTCTTTATTTATAAAATACATCGAAATATTTTATATCAAAAGAAAGTTTTTGATGGGTCAGGGATAGACAAGCTTTATTTATTCGCTACCCTTAGTCGATCACCGTTATTTTTTTTTTAATTCATCTTAAGTCATCGAATACATAGTTTGAAGAATTAAAGAGTATATGCTTAAATACATCATCTCCTACGTATGTTTGATTACTATTTAATTATATGCATATGTTTTCCAAATACATTGATATTTTTTTTCACTCCTAGCCTCTGAACCTAACTTTATTGCCTTTGTTGAGGTAGTAAAGTTATTCATTATTATTCAAGGTAGAAAAATGCGGACACTACTTGATTACAAAATATTTATTAGTTTTGAAAACTAATATTTAATAGTTATTTATTGTACAAGACGATAAAATTATACTTTATCTTCGAGAGCATTTTTTTAGCGTCTCGACGCTAACTATGCTCGAGGAGATAATGCGATTTTATCGTCGTATGCAATACAACATTTTTTCTATAGCAAGACCAAGTTCAGGTGAAAAATAGAATGTTTGTTATTTTGTAAGAAAATTGTAATTTTGAGCACAAAAATCGCAATTGTTTTGTTCCGTTGCTAGGGATATGAATTACTCTGTCAACAAATATCAAACAAATGTTACGTTTTGGTTATTGCGGAGAATATTGTTGCGTTTTGTGTACAAAGTGAATAAATACGAAATGGAGGAAAAAGAATTGACAATAAAAGGAAAACCTGCTATCAGATGTAGAAAATGCAGCGTTGAAAGCAGAAAGTTTATTGTTGCCACAAAAATCTAGAATTATGTATGAGAAAGAATACCAGTCTTTTAGAAAGTGGAACTGCATTAAGAATATGAGTAGCGTGAGTGAAAAAATAGTTCTGGAATATTTTTCTAAAAAATCGAAGAATGCGATACCATCGTCATTATGGTCGTATTATTCGATGCTGAAGCGTACGTTGTTGGTGAATGAAAATTATGACATTTCTAAATTCAGCAAGTTAACCACCTAAAATACTTGAGTGGAGCATACAATGCTAAAAAGTCCAAAATCCTGGAGTCAGATGACATTATTAAATTTGTGACAGAAGCTCCTGAAGACTTCTATTTGTTGATGAAGGTTATTGCTATTTTTGGTATGTATGGAGCGACTAGGTCCGATGAATTTTATAAATTAGAATTGTTTAATGTGGTGGACGACAGAAAATCGGTGATAATCATTTCATTATCTGATACTAAAACCAAGCAGGATAGGTCGTTTTGTATTACTGATAAGAAAAGTGGAGTAAGTTACTTGGAAATTGTACCCCGCGCCCCAAAAACGTACCTCAAAGTAAGTTTTTTGTGAATTACCGACAGCAAAAGTGCACTACTCAACCAGTGGGGATTAACACTATATTGCAGATTTTTTTAAACTTGCAAATTCAGAAATGGTCACGGGGCATTGTTTACTTTGTTCTTCAGATAGTATGTTCGCAAATGCTGGAGCTGATCTAGTAAAACTTAAACGTTTAGGTGGATGGAAATCGTCATCCGTTGCAGAAAAATCAATCCAGTACCTAATTAAGTGTTTAAGCAAACGAGTAAAAGTTGTTATGCTCCAAAAATAGATATTTCTAATAATGTTAATTGTAAAATTTCAGTTGTTTTTAATCCTTAATATGTTTGAATTTTATCTACTCTTGCTATTAAAGTGTCACTTTATCTACCCTTGCGGTTAAAGTAATAGTTTATCTACTCAAAACAGTTGTTATTGCAACACGTTAACATTAGCTATAGAAAAAATATATGATGCCAGTAGTGAAAAAAATGGTATATTAGCCACCATGAATTCTAACTTAACCACAATTTTTTTACAATACTTACCGTACATTTTTTCATTCTTCACCATATGTGTTGTGAATTTTAGTTTTATTAATTCATTCGTGTGAGATAGAACGAAAGAAATTAGTCTTAGATAGTGAATTCAGCACATGAATGAGATTTATTACATACAAAAATGATATAACATGATTGACTATTCATTTTACATATAACTATCGTCATTAAAATCAACATCATTATTTACATCACCGCTATAATTCAGAATATTACCATTATCTGCAACGCTTCATTATCATCAGTATCATCGTAATTAAAAAATTTATTGCTGGGTACTTACTGTCAGTTAAAATTATTTCTTCTCTTTGAAGTGGTGTAGAGATGGACAAAGTTATGGACTGTGAAAAGGGCTAGGAAGGACAGCAAGAGAAACAAAAAATTGGCCCTACTCTTCGATGCCGGTAAAACCTTCAATAGGGTAAGCAAATGAGCGGTGTTCAACGCGTTGCTGCAGCTTGGAGTGAAGTACAACATAGTACATTAAGAAGACTATCTTACGAAGAAGAAATATAGAACGGAGGTGGGAGTACCTCATGTTTAGGTATTGGCACACTCTAGAAGCACCTATGTATTTGATTAGATCTGTTATATACTGTGCGAAGAAGGATTATGTAAGTGTACGTAAGATTATGGTGGATGCGAAATTATATTTATTTATTTATTTATTATTATTATTAAATAAGTACAAAAAAAACAAGTTATACATAATATGATATTATATCAATTATAAATATTTTGTTGCACCTAAGTGTAATTACACTTGTATGTGCAAATAACATGTATAAAGAGAAAAAAATAGAACAAAATAGAAAGAGTAGACAATGAAAAATTCATGTAATACCAAAATAAAGAATAAAAATATATCCAAAGAGATTACATTATGAACAACAAAAGAACAACAATAAAAAACATCAATTTGGAAAGATACAAATGTTTTACTCTATAACATACTGTTCAAGTACTCAAAATTATCATATATATACTTTTTACATTCAGAGACAAAGTTCTTATAACTACCTATGGCTTTTATTGCTTGAGGTAAAACATTATATATTTTCGGTGCTAAGATGGAAGCAAATCTTTGATTAGCATCATATTTTCTATAAGGAACTACTAAATGGCCCTTAAGTGTATTTCTTGTTTGATAAAAATGATTCATATAATTTTTAGTTTTACATTTATAACAAAAAATACAGCTACTAAGGTAATATAAACAACGAACATTAAGAATGTTAGTATTATATAATAGATGTGTTGAGTATTGTCTGTCCTTAAAAAAGATAATACGTAGAATATAGTTCTGTATGATATTGAGTTGTTTCAATGTATTGTCATAGAGCGTCCCCCACATACACATGCCATACCTTAGGAGCGATTCCACCAAGGACTTGTAGATTAGTATTAAAATTTTTTGTGGTAAAACTCTACGTATTATATAAAATTTATGTATTAAACGTCTAAGTTTATTAGTTAAATCTTGAATGTGATTTGTCCATTTCAAATTTTTATCAATTGTTATGCCTAAATATTTGATAGTATTTGTTTCTTTGATATTAAAGTCATTTATAGCAATGGACTTAAATGTAGGTCTGTTTGAGTCGTTCAAAGAAAATGCTATGTAAAAGGTCTTTTCTGTATTTAAGGATAATTTATGTAAATCAAGCCAGGATCTTGATTGGCTCACTGGCCATTGGGCAAGATCAAGATTGGGAAAAGAGAGACTGGTTGTGCGAGAGGTGTGAAGTGGAGGATGATGGGGGTCACATGTTTGGTAGAAGAGGAGAAATGGATAGATGTGTGGAGTAGTGGGGAGTATTAGGGGAAGGGAAGATTTTTGATGGTGCTAGTGGTAGGAATGACAGAAGACCTTCCACTGTAGTCTCCTGGCTCTAGTCATCACATCCATTGGGTAGGATCTTGCCAGCACCGCTGCTGCTAACCCTCCCCCTGTCCTGTACCCTTGCACCACCCTCATCAACATTCCTCTCTGAACCAGCAGTAGTGGTTTAATCTGTGCATGTACTCCAGCTCTTTCACCGCACACTTTCGCCCCGTACAGTATACTCTGCTCAATCGTTTTACCAATAACTCTTCTCTTCTATTCTCCCGGCCCTTTCACATTACACATCTCCCCAGCCATGCTGCTCGAATTTTCGCCTTCTGCCTTGCCTTCGACATGTGGTTTTTGAACGATAGCTGGCTATACAACCACACACCTAGGTATTCCACCGATTCCTCTATGTGAATTTGCTTTCCTTTTACCATCACCAACTCCCTCGCCTTGCTGCGTCCCTTCACCAGTAATCCCAGTGTTTTCTCTTCGGCCACCTCCAATCCCGCATTCCTCTATCTTTTCCACAATCTGTTTACACATGTTCTCCATATTTCTTTCTATCCCTGTCTCTCCCTTTGCCGTACATAACAGGCATACGTCATCCGCATAAACCGTAATCTCGCATTCACCTTCACATTTTATCCCATAAACCTCATCTAACACGCATTTCCAGAACGTCAGACCGACTCCCATCTCCTTCCTATACCTCCGTCCTATACCTCCGCCCTCTCGAGTCAACCAAAACCCGCGCCGTCAGATAATTCTCTACTAACTTAATTAGTCCCCCGTCCAATCCAAGCCTAGCCAAGGCGTCCAGCAATGCCATTTTGCTGACCCCGTTGAACGCTTTCCTGACGTCGAAGAATACAAGTAGGGCTAGTTTTTTATTTCTCCAATTGCCCTCCCTAGCAGTTTCTATCAACCTCATCATTCTGGCCAGTGCAGAAATACAAGACTTCCCCTTCACAAACCGATGCTGGTTTCCCCTAAAGCCCGCATTTCTTTCCACTTCCTCCTTAATTCTTGTTTTTATGATACCCTCCAAAACTTTACTTATCCCGCACAACAGACTAATGAGCCTGTAGTCCCTGGTCCGCTTCCCCTCTCTACCTGTCTTTATCACCAGTATCTCTCTGGCTACATTCCACGCTTCCGTAAACTCCAACATTACCTTCTACCTTCAGCAACCTCTTTTTCAATCTTCTTTATGCCTGTCTCCACGTATCTATGCAAGCTAAAGCTTTTCTCATCTTCCATCACCCTCCAGCTACTCCCTCTTGCAGTCACATAACCCGTTGGATGTCAACACCTCTAGAATCACTTCCCTCCTGTATGTTTTACTCCTTATATGTCTCCCTTTCCCATTTGACTCCCTTAAATCGTCTTTCAACCCAGACATGCATCTTTCATACTTCTCCAGACTTACATTTAGGCTAATGTACACGCTGTCTACCATACGCACGACCATCCATCCGATTCCCTTTCTCACTTGTAGATTGATTTTAGATTGTAGATATACTCTCTGGGAAGGGGATGTTACAGCATATGCAAGCCCTAAGCACGGAAGCTTATGTGGCTTATTGTGCTCTCCAGAGGGCCCGGCAGGCCTAGTCCCCTAATACGGGAACTAGGCTAATAAGGGTCGTTAGGTCTTCGACCAGTCGTTCACAGGGAAAGGCCCTCATCGGGACTTCAGCCTCAGAGAGGTTGAGGCTGCGGACAGTGAGTGCAGGCTTATGTGGGATGCTGTTTCATTATAAGGCCAACTATATTTCTGAGCTCCTTACGGCTTAGCCTAAGTAACTCACGAGTTAGCCTGGCGTTGTGTTTAGACACCATGCGTTTACTATGAGCGTGTCCTTAAATTCGAGCCCATCTTCTAGCAGTTTGTTTCCATCCCACTCATTGATGGTCTTCCTAAAAGTAGCCTTGGGAATGCCATGTGCCAGCTCAGAACCTACGAAGGGTGTTTGAGAGCCCTTCCTAGCGAGCGCGTCAGCGTTTTCATTCCCCTCGATACCCTTGTGTCCTGGCACCCACTCAAAAGTAACCCTGTTGTGTTTTGTCAGTTCACAGAGAGTTTTCTACAGTCCTTTACCACCCTTGATGAGATGGCAGGAGCAGTGAGTGCTTTGATCGACGTTTGGCTGTCAGAAAGGATGCGGACGTGTACTCCCCTGCTAATATTTCTGCCTGGAATACTGATTATAATCCACCTAGGGGATTATAATGTTTCCACCTAGGTTTTTCCCCATATACAACAGCACCAGGTCCAGTTTCCATTTTGGACTCGTCAGTGTACCAAATATGGTCGCTGGAACAGCAAGTTGCAACCCTCTGCCCTATGAACGACAAAGATGTCGTATAGCTATAGGCTTGAGAGGGAGTTTTGGGCATAACATCAGCCACCATTTCAAGCAGTGATTCGTGCATCATGTTCATTATCTTGGTGTGGCCTTGATGGGGTGATTTCCGCCAGGACCCATTCCATTTAAGCCTTAGGGAGGCCATAGCTGCCTTTCCTTTAATGAAGATATCCAGAGGGGGTACGCCCAATAGAATCTCCATGGCTGCAGTGGGAGTACCATGCATTGCTCCAGTGATGGTCAGACAGGCCAAGCGCTGAACGCCGGTGAGGGTGTGACATACTCCCACTTGATTGAACTTTGGCCACCATACCGAGCAACAGTACGTCAAAATGGGTCTTACAACTACAGTGTATATCCACTGAACCATTCTTGGTTGCAACCCCATGTTTCCTGAACGCCTTCGCCTTCTTGTACCATGGTTTCCCTGATTTTAGCAAAAAGATGTCCCGAGCTCTGCTCCATCTTCGAGGTAAAATTGCCAGTTGCTGAGCTTGCCCTAAAGACTGCGCTTAAAATCCTGGCTACCTTTGGCCCTCCCTCTTGCAGGAGTTTTGGTGTAAAGCCATCGGTTCCAGGTGTATGGACCAAAATATTTTATGGCCCACATCACACGGTAACTATCCCTTTAGCCATTCCCCAGTCTGCCCTGGTCGCACGTCTTCCATGGGACCAGGTTGGTGGGTTCCTCGGGAACTAGTTGTCACAGAGCCTGGGAAATGGGTTTCCTGCAGTAGCTTCAGTTACCCTGGCTGTTGTGTATTCTCTATTTGGTTTTACTAAAGTGCCAGGTTAGTGGAAGACTCGCATAAATCGTGCACTGACAGAGGTATCTTCAACCTCCTCACAGAACTTCCTCCATTATTCCCTTTTCGATATCCTTATAAGTCTCCTATACTCGGCTAGCTTGGATTTATACGCCTCCCAGCTGCCACTGCTCTGCGCCCTATTAAACAACTTGCGAGTGGCACGTCTGCCTCCAGCTTTCCTTTCCACCATGGAACAGTGGTTGAGGAGAGTGAGGTTGTCGTCGGTGTATGGTCATTGAGCGATGTCTTTCTCACTTCGTCTGCTCTTAGTCCTTTTTCCACCACTCCTCCCTCCCTCTGAATCGTCCATAATCCATCCTTGCTTCTTAACATATTTTGCGTTCACCTCAGATCCACACACATTTACCTTCGTCTTAGCATTCTCTGGCCAAGTGCCCCTTGCATATCCAACATACAGCCTTTTCCTACTCTCTCCACCCTTCACATCGCTGCCTTATGGCCTTTAGCTCTACAGGCAAAGTGTAAAATACAAATGAACTAAACGTTTAAAATATATTTTCAAGTATCCAAAATATTAAATAAAACCAACTTAAATTAAAATACAGAAAAAACCAAATATATTTATTGACAGTTTTATGTGACAAGAAATGTAAAATACAAATGAACTAACCGTTCAAAATATATTTTCTAGTATCCAAATATGGAATAAAACCAACTTAAATTAAAATACAGGAAAAAACCAATATATTAATGTCACATAAAACTGTCATTAATTATACATACATAGTAACATTTTACATAGCAACAAAAAAAAATATTCAATTTTAACATCCTCCCACCAGAAGTCTTGATCTTGATAAAGAAAACTTAATCTTTATAGCCATATCTAGTAACACTTGAACTTCACGCCCATATCTGGTTTTTACGAAGTTCTTCGGTGTATTTACTATAGGTGACACATCATCTAACTCCTCTTCATTTGATTGTTTCTGTAGATCAGTTTTATTTTCTGAAATGTTATAATTATTTTGTAAATATTCAGATTCTTTCATATCAAATACTTCTAATGGATAGAGTTTCTGTACAGGTCTACTAAGAATTCCTTCCGAAATCTTTTCCTAGTACACTCAATTAAATGTTGTTTTCGTTTCAAATGCTTTTTCAGGTTAAGTCTTCTTTATCAAGATCAAGACTTCTGGTGGGAGGATGTTAAAATTGAATATTTATTTTTTTTGTTGCTATGTAAAATGTTACTATGTATGTATAGTTATTGACAGTTTTATGTGACATTAATATAATTGGTTTTTCTGTATTTTAATTTAAGTTGGTTTTATTCCATATTTGGATACTTGAAAATATATTATGAACGGTTAGTTCATTTGTATTTTACATATTTTTTTAAATACAGAAAAACCAATTATATTAATGTCACATAAAACTGTCAATAACTATACATACATAGTAACATTTTACATAGCAACAAAAAAAATAAATATTCAATTTTAACATCCTCCCACCAGAAGTCTTGATCTTGATAAAGAAGACTTAATCTTTATAGCCATATCTATTAACACTTGAACTTCACGCCCATATCTGGTTTTTACGAAGTTCTTCGGTGTATTTACTATAGGTGACACATCATCTAACTCCTCTTCATTTGATTGTTTCTGTAGATCAGTTTTATTTTCTGGAATGTTATAATTATTTTGTAAATATTCAGATTTTTCATTTTCAAAAACTTCTAATGGTTAGAGTCTCTGTACAGGTGTACTAATAATTCCTTTGGATGACTTTACTTTTACGACACGAATTTTTCCATCTTTTCCGTATATAACCTCTTGAATAATACCCAAAGGCCAATCGATTTTTTTAGCATTTTCATTTTCAATTAAAACAACTTCACCTTTAATCTAGTACCTAATATTTTTTTTAGAAAAAACTAATTGTCCTAAATATTCCGAAATCTTTTCCTAATAAATGTTGTTTTCGTTTCAAATACTTTTTCAGGGAAATTGATTCAAAATTATCTAAATCAAACTTGATTTTCGGTTATATCTTGAATGAACATTGATGGAGTTAATGGTAACAAATCTTTATTGCTGTCGTAAGTATAAGTTAAAGGTCTATAATTAATTGTAGCTTCACATTCACAAATTACAGTGGATAACTCTTCATAATTTAAACTAGATTTACCTAACACTTTTCTTAACATTTGTTTTAAAATCCTAATAAGCCTTTCCCAAAATCCACTCCACCATGCAGCGGAAGGTGGACTAAATCTCCAATCAATCTTTTTGATAGAAGAATATTGACGTATGTCATTCCAATCTAAAGAACTTAAAATTTTTTATCAACCCATAAAATTAGTACCGTTATCTGAATATATTATAGAAGGAAGACCTCGTCTTGCTATAAACCTTCTTAAACATTGCAAAAAACTTTCAGTTGAACAACTTGACACAAGCTCTAAATGAACCGCTCTGTATACACTACAAGTAAAAAGACACACCCAAACTTTATTAGAATTTTTAAAAACAAAGGTCTAGTACAAATCAATCCCGACAATTTCAAACGCTCTTGCATTTTTCACCCTATCCTTGGGCAAAACTACATAAACAGTATCAAATTTTTTCGAATCAAATCTGCGACAAACTGTACACTTAAATAAAATTCTCTTGATATTTTTTCTACCCTTAACAAACCAAAAATGTTCCCTTAAAATACTTAATAGAGTTTGAACACCAGCATGGCTATTTTGTAAAAATGCTTTTTTAATATCCGAAATAACACCCAATCTCTCAAGACGAAAACGTAATATTATAGAAGGAAATAACTCTAAAAGATTTAAACATTTCTCTAAATACATATTAAGTGATGGAGCACCCTTCATCCAAGCTAAAGCATGAAAAACAGGACGTAACTTTGAAGTTTGACTACTCAGTTTAATAACATGCCTATGTGGTAAATAATGTCCTACTTCAACTCTGCTTATTGTGTCTTCTGAAATTTCCTCAATCACTCCTTCAACCAGCCATTCTTTAAAAGCTTCATCGTAATGATTGTAGTACCCATCTTTTTTCAATTTTAATATTAAATTTTCTAAACGCTTTTTAGACAAATCATAGTTGGAAGGTAAAGGCGGATGATCATCAACCCAACACAATCCGACTTCATACCTACCTTCAGCATCAATCTTAATATTATTTACAAATTGTTCCATTATCCTTTGTTCCTTTTCTTTTGTGGTCTTACTCTCTTCTGGAGAAACTATGCCTAAAACATCTAAACTCCACAAATTTTGAATACTGGCATTCATAGACAAAAGCGAAGTAACTACCATGGAATTCGAATAAACATTTCCTAACGGTCGAGGAACTTTTCCCATTAAAACCCAACCAAGAAGAGTTTCCATGGCAACTAAACCACTACTCAATAAAATCCTTTTACCAGTAAACAACCTACCAGCTACATCAGCACCTATTAATATTTCTATAGGTCCATCACTAGTATCATTTATCATTATATTTTTCTCCTGAAGTTCTTTCAACCATAAACCATCTCTTACAGACACAACATTTCTGCATATAAGAGGCTGATCTAAAACATCTAAATTACAAGAATAATTTTCGTATACTAAGGGTAATTTATAAACATTATGATTAGTAACCTCAGACTCATAACCACCAAAAAGTGCATGTATTACAGATTCTACCCCAACTGATTCATAACTCATTTCAGAGACTAAAAAATTACTAATATATGATAGTTGTGAACCAGTGTCAATAATAGCACGTACATGTTTAAATATTGTCCCATTACTTACTTTAACAACTAAAGTTGGCAAAAAAACTCCATCAAATGTATTATTTGAGAGATTATCCACTGTAACATTAACAACTTCGTCAAAATTTGATGCTATATTTGCATTTACCAAACTTTTGGTGCACACAATTGTAGCATGTCTTTCTTTACATACACAACAAAAAACTTTAACATGACAATTTTTAGCAATACCTATGTCAAAATTTCAAACATTTATGACAGCGACCTTTATCAGTTAAAAATTTAATTTTTTTATCATGTGACCAGGTTTTAACATCATTACAGTCTTTAGCAATATGATTTTTGTTACAGAAAATACAATAAATATCTTTTTTATTATTAAGAAGAGCTGCTTCAGTAGAAAATTTGAATTTATTTCCATGATCAGAAACTAAAGGTTTCTTTTTAGTATCTACAATAAAAACCAGAAATTGCCAAAGAAATTCGCTCTTCACTTTCTACTTCCCTTCTTAAAAATTTCATAAAAGCATGTAATCGTGATTTTGAACTAGATTCTAAATCATAACTGTTACTGCGTTGCCATGCTCTCAAAATTTCTTCTGGTAAACACGATTCAACTAAAGGATAGAGCATGGCTGCATAATTATCGGATGTTACACCTAAAGTTTCTAATGACCGTAATTGAGATTCAATACTATCATATAATTTTGTTAAACTAATTTTTGCATTTAAATTATTAAGCACTAAATTTAATAACTCCCTGACATAAAATTCAATAAGTAAATCTTTACGACCGAACCTAGACTTTAAACTTTCAATTGCCTTTGGGTAAATATCATGAGTAAATGGATAACTTTCTACTAATTGACGAGCTCTAGACTTTGGTATCGTGGCTTGAATAAAATATTGGAACTTATCTTCTAGAGCGATGTCCTCATCTTCATAAATGTGTTTAAACTGTGACCAAAATGTCAACCAATTCTTAATATCGCCGCCAAATTTTACAAATTCTATTTTGGGTAATTTTAAACTGGTTTTGCTACTTTTAACTGATTTTATGGTATCTGAATTTAGAAACTGATCTGCAGAAATTTTAATAAAATTATACTTGCGGTTAATATCATCCATAATGTCTATTTCTTGTAAAATTGTTTCTTCGCTGTTCCAACATATAAGCTATTATCTTATTATGCAAATCAATCAATGAAGACACTTTCTTCTCCAAAATTTCAAGATTACATTTCAAAACTTTCTGATCAGGACTCTGTTGCTTCAAAACACCATCCGTCTCATCATAAATATTTTGGAATGAGACAGAAATGATTCCAAAATATTTCTTGGTTTTATCCATCTCAGGAGGATTTCGCCGGGGCCTCCAAAAAATGTAAAATACAAATGAACTAACCGTTCATAATATATTTTCAAGTATCCAAATATGGAATAAAATCAACTTAAATTAAAATAAAGAAAAACCAATTATATTAATGTCACATAAAACTGTCAATAACTATACATACATAGGGTGTGTTCGGGGAGCACGCTATTTGCGCCATTTGGCGCTATCTAGTACTATTCCTCGTTTGCGTTATATGGCTCTTGGCGCTACATAGCTCGAAAGCGTGCTCCCCGAACACACCCATAGTAACATTTTACATAGCAACAAAAAAAATAAACATTCAATTTTAACACAAAGCATTTGCCCTCCCAACAAACATTCCGTATTTTCCCGCACTACTGCCATTTTTATCCCGTTCCTCTCTATTACCACCTTCATCACCTTAGATATCTTTCCTACCAATTTTTCTATTCATTTCTTCACTTGTTCATCGTCCATCCAGATATCTCTCCCTATTACTTTAATGGTCTTTAGTGCTCTCCCCGCCACCACTGCCCTTACCCCTGTAACCCTTTCCACCTTTCCCAGCATTTCTTTCACCTCAACCCCCTTTTTTGCCTCTATAATCACCTCCCTATTCCTTGAGACCCTAAGTCTATCAACCCAACCGTTCATTTTTCCCAACTCTTGATCCTCTCAATGCGCTCCCGATCGATGTCCCCCACATCCTTAAGGATAACTGCCTTGTTCCATTTATCCCTTATTCTTTCCCTTTCCTTGTATATTGTCGCCCTAGTCCCTCTTATTCTCACCCATGCTAGTATCTTCCTTAACACTTCAGTCTCCATATATTCAAGCTTGTGAATCCCCACGCTGTCGCCGCTTTCTACACACTCAAACATCCGATTCTATAGCTTGTAAACTTTCTTTTTGTCTCCACTAACCCCTTCCATCTGACAGGTACGTTCTTTTTGATTAATTCTTTTCCATTCCATTATCTCCCTTATTTAGCGACACTATTTTAATTGTTTCATGCCCTGCGACTGGATTCTCTATCTTGACTTCTATTCCCTCCCCACTTTTCTGATCCCACTCCCTATCCTTAACTTCCTTCCATCCTTCCCAGTTCCTTTGTCCTACCTCTCATCTTGATTGTATTTTCTTCCTCCCCTCTTCCTTTTTCTCTAACTTCTCCAATTCCCTCACCCTCCTCTCAACCACCCATTTCCTTCAAATCCTCTACATTCTCTTCATGTGCGTCCCTCTCTACCTTCTCCCATTTCTTCTTCTTCTGCTTTCTCTTATGCTCCCATTCTCCAAAAGCGATATATCCTTCCTCTTCACCATCCACTCATTAGGCTCTCCCGCCTTATCCGGTGTACCTTTTACCTTCCTGTATTTCCCAAAGATTCCATTACTTTCCTTTTCTTCCTCCATTACTTCCTTTTTTATTTTTTCTATATATTCCATACCACATTCCACGAGTAGCTAGGAATTGACGGTTCACCACCACAGAGCCTGCTTATGCTGGCAAGGCTGGATATTCCGGGAGGTCACCAGGTATCCCGAAGGCACCGTTTATGACTGACTTACGCGCAGCCATTCATCCATTGCCACGGTAGCTAACAGCGTGAATTACGGATTGTTTAACAAAGTTTACTCTTCTAGGCTTTTTTTCACGGTTGCCTCCGAACGCAGTAGCTACCGCTGTTACGCAATATACTATTACCAAACCGCACTTTTTCATTAAAACATATAAATATGCATCTGTTAAACATTTGTATTTTAAAACGAAGAGCAATGACCCACTCGTCGACAAAGGCGTGCTCATATTTTCTATTCGAGTGGTATAGTATAAACCCACGTTAAATCTTTTTTTCCTCGACCATTCATTTTTGATTAATTTTAACACAATCAAAATCGTTGTTTAATGACCCTATTAATGAATTATCTTTTATTAGTGAACGATTTTATTATATGCAACACAACATACATTTCGCTTATCGAGTAAAAAAGCTTTGTATTTGACAATGACCCATAATGTAGGCAACCAAACATACATTCAAAAACAATTAAAATCAAGTAGCTGTATTAGTACGTCTGTCATTGTTTTTTTATTGTACCAATTACTAAAATTGTTGATGTGGATATGCCACATTTCTGAATGAGATTTGGCTATAATAGTCCAGGCGCCAGAGGGGTGTGTTCGTGGTCGATGGAGGTCCCTGGTTCCACCCAAGTTTTTTTGTGTATTTTGGCCTCTGAATTCAAATTTCAAGTTTAAACTGTAAAATGGGAACTCTTATCGTCAATAACAATTTAATTGTTTAAACAATCAGATTTTTTTTGTTTATAAACCTTTGTCTATAAAACTGCTAAAATGTTTCCTTTTTTTAATTAGAAATTTTTATCTAAAGGATTTTTTTCTTCAATACCTACCTGAATGTTTTAAAAAGAAGTTTGGGTATATATATATATGCCCTTAGAACAGTAAATGGCTTAGTATTTTCCAAAATGTGGCGAACGTGGAGTGAATCTGACGATGAAGCAAGCGACGAGCAGCAAGCAAGTAGTAAAGCAAGCAGCAAGAGAAAGCATCTTTCTGTTGATGCTAAAGAAATTGTGAAGAATGTATATTCAACTTTAAGAAACGATGTTTCCATATAAGCAGCTCTGGAAAAAACTTGCAGGTTAACGAAAATACCAAAGTCTACCATACGCGATATTGTTAAAAAACCGATAGTCTAGAGAAAGTACTTCCACAAAACTTGATGTAAGTGATAAAGACCTAATTCGACAAAAAATCTATAAAATGTATGAAGAGCAAAATGCACCAACATTGGACACCTTAATGAAGAGACTAGAAATGGACGAAAGTGGCATACAGTGTGGCAGAACAACATTATGAAAGACTGTGAAAAAACTAGGATTCAAATTTAAGAAGACAAAAAACAAGAGCTGATGGAATCGCAACGACTTCGGAAATGGAGATTAGAATATCTTACGAAAATAGATACGTATAGAAGTCAAGGAAGGTCGATCATTTACTTGGACGAAACGTGGTACGATACCCATGACCCGCCATCAAAAGGTTGGGACGATTCAAGTGGTAAATGTAACACAAAAGCACCATCCAACAGAGGTAAGCGGATAGCAATTATACATGCGGGATCAAAAGACGGATGGGTTCCAAATGCTTTATCACTGAGTGCAAAAAATATAAAAGACTCTTCTCTTGACTACCATGACGACAAAACTGCACATTTATTTAAAGACTGGTTTAAAAATAAGTTAATTCCCAATATTCCTCCTCAAAGTGTTATTGTTATGGATAATGCTAGCTATCATAGTAGGTAATTAAACAAACACCCTTGTTCAAGCGACACCAAAGCAATTATTTTATTCAAGAATTTATGCACTCCAATAATATTTATTTTCATGAAAATTATTCAAAAAAACAATTACTTGAAGTATTAAAATGTTTTAATATAGAGAAAAAATATTTTTGTGATGAGTTTGCAAATAGCATGGGACATTCAGTTTTAAGGCTTCCACCATATCACTGCAGTTTTAACCCTATAGAACATATTTGGTATCAATTGAAATCGCAAGTTAGACGTAACAACAGTTCACCGACTTTAAATAGTTTTGTATTAGGCATTATCACCAGGGAAATAGATAAAATACCAGTAAATAATTGAAGCAACAGTGAAGATCACGTAATTAAAGTTGAACAATCATATACCACACTTTCAAGTAATGTTAAGGAGTTAATTATACAGTTAGGGGATGATAGTGATAGTGACACTGATTTAATTGAATAGGTCCTAATAATAATAAGTTGTAATATTTTTAGATACTTTTCATTTTATATTGTATATTGTATTTTTAAAAGCTTTTTATTTATATATTTTTTTAAATGACTAAGTAGGTATAATCTATTTTTAAAAACATTGCCATCACGACAAGTATTAAACGACAACGTTTAAAAAAATAATTTATAGTATCCCTAGGTATGTAATAAAATATGTGATTATCAATGTGTTTCTATTTTTTCCTATAAAAAAAGTAAATTACACCCTGTTCCGTTCAAATTTTATAGCAGGTAACACCTGGCTAAAGCGCCGGCCGACAATAGGGTCGTTTATTGGCTTTAAGAAGTGAGAACGGAATAAGTATGAATGTACTGTACCTACAGATAAATGTGGTTTTGTACTTAAACTTCAAATAGATATGCCTAATAATTTTTATTTTGCCAATTTTCTCTTAATATAATTATGTAAATAGGTATAGAAATAAATATTTATTCAAATTATAACTGTGTAGAATACTGGTGACAACTGACAAATGTCAATACTATCAAGTGTATATTTTAAATCAATAGGTGGGGTAATGACATTATTTACGTCAATAAAATAGCGCCTGTTAAAGAATAACATAGATTTATAAAACTTTCACAAAAAGAAAAAGAATCCATTCAAAACATTTGCCAATTCTTACCTACCATTTACTCCTGCTAGTGCAGCCGTAGCCATAATCTTTAGAAAAAAAAAATATATATATATATATATATTAAACCAGAATTTTTTGGGGTAAACGGCAATGTTTTTTAAGAAAACTCTTTTACTTGTTTTCCAAGCTTTCGAAATACATTTATTTCATTTTCAAGGAGTAAGTGCGAGTTAAAACAAAATTGGTGTTAACAACTTTGTAAATATAACATAAAAAAACTATTTTAACTTTAATTTGGAATTACACAAAATTAAACAAAATAACGTCATAAAATTAATAAACAACTTAATTTCTTACGATAAAAAATAACGATATCTTATTCTTTGTTATAATTTTGAATTAAGCTTCTAAAATGTCATTTAAAAATCAAAATAATAAAAATGTCAAATAGATGTCATGAATTTTAGGTATTATTTAGATCTTTATTTGTATGTTTATCCAAAGATAGCAGATAATAATAAATGTCACTCAAGTTTTTATGGTCACTTTTTTTATTCATAATATCATTGTCTTGTGATATAGATGCCATTTCCAAAAAAAGTCTTTTTTTAGTGTTAAATTGTATATCTAAAATATTAACAGAAGCATAATCAATAAGATTGTCATTATTTATGGAATGTTTAGCCAATTCACATCTTTCAGGATGTAACCTTGTATCACTCTTATGTAATGATAAACGTTGTTTTAATCTTTGGCCAGTTTGACCTATGTATTTTTGGTCGCAAACAGAACAAGGAATACAATATACTACATTAGATAAGTCTAAAATTGGAGTTGTATCTTTTACTTTACTGAAAATGTTTTTTATGGTAAGACATGTTCTACTGGTATTTTTTATTTAATGGTTTAAAAACTCTACTTAATATGTATGAAATTTCTCTAATATATGGTAAAGATATATATAATTTTGTATTATTAGTTTGGATTTCTGAATCTTTATTATTATTACGATCATATGTATTTAAATTGTTAGAATAATTATTTAATACATTTTTAATTAATTTATTAGGATAACCATTTTCTAAAAACATTTCATGTAAAATTTTAAAATTTTTATTGTGAAAAATAGGATCCGAAATCAATGTTATTCTTTTTTTCATTTGCATTATTAAATTAATTTTAGTCGAAAATTTATGATATGACCAAAAATTCATTATTCTACCAGAATTTATTGGTTTTCTGTATCAATCTATAGTTATAGTGTTATCTTTTCTAATAAATTTTGTGTCTAAAAATGGTACACTATGTTCTTCGTCCTCTTTTTCTAATGTAAACTGAATGTGAGGATCATAAGAATTAAATATGAAAAGAAGTTCATTTAAACCATCTTTAGGTAATGCCAAAATAATGTCATCCACATATTTTTTAACAAAAATTAAATTAAAAGGTAATACGGGAATAACAGTATCTAGTAAATTATCCATTACATAACAAGAAATAATTGGAGAGATGGAAGCTCCCATTGGAGTACCGAATGTTTGTTTATATAATTGATTGTTAAATGAAAAATATGTATTTTCAAATAAAAAAATTAAAATTTCTTCAAAGTATTTTTTGGATATTGAACAATGCTGGCTAATATCACTCCATTTTTTATCTATTGCTCTTAAAGCAAATTCTAAATAAACATTACTAAACAAAGAAACGACATCCAAACTACAAATAATATAATTTTTCGGTAACTGAAATTTATTAAATTTTTTAAAAACATCATAAGAATCTTTAATCTGTATTATAATCATATGCTTTTGTTAATATTTCAGTAATATATTAGTTGGCAAAGAACACAAATTTAATTAAATTACTGATCATGGGGTTTTATCAAGACATCGAAGAACGTTATGGTCTATCTTGTAATCAAAAAACTATTTTATCATTAGAAAAGAATTTAAAAAATTTTAAAAATAACTTTATTCAACAACGTCAAATTTTATATTTAAAAACTATGAATTCTTTCAGAAAAAAACATTTAATAAAATATTTTACTTAACCAAAATAAATAATATTAAAAAATTTAATAAATTGATAGATGATGAATTTAAATTAAAACTTAGTACAAATCCCAAATGGATTAAAAATTTAACAAACATTGAAATTCCACATGACATTTTGTGTTTTTTATCTTTAGGGCATAAATTTAGTATTGAACCAACTATTGGAGGATGTTATTTTGTTTTATAAATAATTTGACTTAAAAATTTTTTTTAAAATTCCAAATTAAAGTTAAAATAGTTTTTTATGTTATATTTACCATTTTTTTAACACCAATTTTGTTTTTACTCGTGCTTATTCCTTGATAATGAAATAAATATATTTCGAAGGCTTGGAAAACAAGTAAAAGAGTTTTCTTAAAACACATTGCCGTATACCCCAAAAAAATTCTGGTTTAATATATATTATAATGATTTAAATTTAGCTAATGATTTAAATATTTGGCTATAGTTTATTTT
The DNA here is from genome assembly GCA_035357415.1 of Ophraella communa. Taxonomy (NCBI): domain Eukaryota; kingdom Metazoa; phylum Arthropoda; class Insecta; order Coleoptera; family Chrysomelidae; genus Ophraella; species Ophraella communa. The sequence continues at coordinate 18,179,450 of CM068984.1, forward strand.
ACTTAACAGCTAACGTAGTTTTATTATTTAGATATGTTTTTATTTGTTTGATTATTATAATTAAAAATTTTTGTTTGTTTTATTGATTTTATCAAATATTTTAATTGATTTTAATGATTGAATATTATTTAATTTTATATAAAGTTTACTTTTTCTTTGTACTTCTATGATTGGGCGCCTTATCAGAATTTCAAACTAGCTCAGTTTACTTAATTTTAAAGTTGAAATTTAAAGTCTGACTCTCATCTTGGGTAGGATTCAAATTAAATATTATTTAATAACTAATACCCAATAAATTTAATATCAAATATTTCAAAGAAACGTTACAAAAAAAAAATTATTAATTGGTTTTCACACGTTTAGTACAAATAAATAACGAATATCCGGATATAAAAAAAATGGAGATGATATACAAAAATATTAATTTACAATTACAACAAATTAAAAACAAAAATACAAATCCTTAATTATCGGACGTACCTTGTATCACAGAGTTTTTCAAATATTGTCCTTGTCATGCGCAACGTAACAAACACTGAGATCGGCTTCTACTTCGTTTACTCTCGGAAATGGAACAGCGTACCCAAATTGACAAGATGGCTACTATGGTCCCGTTTTGGAAACGTCGCTCGAATTTAATCTTTAAAATTCTATGGAATCCGTATTTGTTTTGTACAATTTATTACTTTGGTAAGTAATTTAATAATAGTTGATTACTTTTCTGTATGTATTTTTAATATTACATGTATTACTTTACCATAAACAGCTTTTAATTAATTAAAAAAATTTCTTCTAGTTGATAATCAATTAATACATACGATGTTAATTGCTCTGCTACCAGGATCATAAGAGAGGTGAATCATGGATTTTCCGGCCTTTTATAGCTTCTTGGAAAAATGACAAAAAATGACGTCATCGGATTTCAACTGTTCGAATTTCAGAAAAAAATAACCTACATTTCCGAAAATCCAGGTAATAAATTTACAATTCTGATAGTACCTTTGATAATGTACAAATAGATCTCATCCTTATATTTGCTTAAATTCTGTTTGTATAATTTTCTAAGTACTTTTTCCTAGGAAATTTTAGATTTAAAATACACAACTTCCTTGAGCTGTCAACTTATTTTAGACTTTCAAATTTTCAATTAACACTAGCTATTATATTTAAAATTATTCTAAATCCACTTAACTAGTTCTATTTTAACTGATAACTTACTATTTTAAACTCTAACAACTACAATTTAAACTTTTAAAAGATTTTGTTATTTGTATTACTTATACCTTATATAAGCTGATATTTTCTGTGTTATCAAAGGTTAACATTTTAAAATTTATATAAACAACTTTCTCAATTATCCTACATACTTTTTGTTACATAAATTGTCATTTGTTAATGTTTATAAACTAAGTTTTTCAATATCTATTTCACTATGTACTCTTAAAATGTTCAATCAAAAGTTTATGTGATTATGTCCAACACTATTGATATGGGAATTAGTTTAATGTATTTCACCACACCTGCTACATGTTTATAATTAATCTTGTGTCTTTTTTTTAGGTACTCACAATCTATTGGTATATTTGTTTGTACAATATCGAAGACTATAATTTGTCTTTTAATGATTTTGTAAGTACTTCCTTTTTATAATATTAATTTAAATACTTTACTAACTAAAATTACATGTTGATTTCTTAAACATGTGGAAACCATTAATACTTTTGATTTTTCTTTTTTTTTATTGTTTCAGATTAAACTGAGAATTTTGAAAAAGAACTAGGTGAAAAGTGAATTGTTATGTGAAAATGCATTCATTATGGATTGGAAAATTTTGATTGTGATACAATAATTAAATATGGATCCTATACAAGATAAGATGTCAAATACATTCTTTATTTATTTGAATGTTTGTAATTGAAAAGTATAATATTGAAAATTTAAGATGTACTAAAGAAAAAGTAACTGCAGATTCAATTAAACTTATTAAGATATCCTTTTTTTTAAAATTATTGAGGTAAGTAATTTTAATTCTATTTTGTTCATTTACTAATGTGCATTATTTATTTTTACATGTTGACTTTCCAATATGACTACCTACCCTATATTGGCTTTTATCTCATAATGTTTGTTTATTATCATCAGATATGTAAGTTATACTACTTTGTTTTAGTGTAACTGTAGAGATACTGTTTGTTTATACAAATTCATACTAAGTATATTATTTTTAGGTCAGAAGATTCATCTCATTTTCTAACAAGATGTATCTACTAAGTCCAAATGGAAACCTGTTGTGACCAGAGAATATTGTTTATTTTGTGGCTTTTACTGTGATATTATGACCAAATTTATGATATAATCAAGTTTATACTGTACTCAAGACAATACTTATTTTTGGGTAATTACATGGTTTAAGAAGAAAAGTGTATTTCAATATGCATATCCTTTTTTTAATTAATCCATTAGTGTAATGGCTATGATGGATGCTTAAAAAGGTAAGCTTTGTTTTTATTAGTAATAATGATCCATTACAATATATATATACATTTGTTTAAGTTTTTTAAATATCAAAAGATTATGAGTTTTTTCTCTTAAAAAACAAAGTATTTATTAAATATTATTATGTGGAAACCCACTTAATTAATGTTTTAATATATTATATCATAGGTAGGCAATAAAAAATACACCCAATTTGCATTTAAATCTTGAATTTTAAATTTCTGTAGACCCCTCAGGGCTAATAACATCTAGGCTTTAATAGTGTTATGTCTTACTTTTATACTTGGCATAGTCTTAAGATTACGTAATCAACATCAGGTGGCTACCTTATTAAAACAAAATATAACTTCAATATGTCAATCTGACGATTGTCAGTTTTTAGCGAAACAGCTATCATTGAGTTTAAAAAAGCAACTTTTTGAATAAAAAGTTTTATTTTTAATGTTCTTAGTATGCATAAGGTTAGTCGACAAAAGCGTGGAACACTGATTTTTAAAAATCATCTATCTTTTTCCCAAGTTTCAATCATTAAAGTTGGAACTACTGTAGTATATGTTTGATACGCGTAACTTTATCTTATTTTCGTAATTTTCAACAAAATGAAACTTTATTAAAAATTTAACTGTTGCAAACCGCAAAAAGTTATAAAAAAACTTCATAAGGTTGTAGTATAAATCTGTAGCTTTATTTTAAGCTTCAGTCTACTCAATTTAGTTAAATATAAAAAAAGTAATAAATAAAATAGTGAATTATAAGCACTTAGATCGGTTTTTTGTTTATAACTTTTTCTAGAAGCAACATAGAGAAAAATTTTTGTAGATAAGTTTCGTGATTAAAAAAGGAACAATTTGAGCTTGGGTGGACATATCTATCTTTATAAATAAAAAAGTTCTGATTGTTTAAACAATTAAACTGTTATTAACAATTAGGGGCCCCATTTTACTCGAAATTCGGATTCAGGAAGTCAAAATACATAAAAAGACCTGGGTGGAATCGGGGACCTCCATCGGCCACGAACACTTCCCTGTGGTACCCGGACTATAATTTCCACGTTTTTATCGACTCTTAACGTGCTGGACTTTCCGGCATTCGTCATCTTCAACAACTTCATGGCATTCTTGTAAACGTTTATTTCACTGTAAACTCTTCAAATTGACGAAATTTCAAAATTTCTGTTTTCTAAAAACACCTCGTATACTATGTTAGTTCACCTGGTAGGTAATGCATGGGAGAGAGTACCTGAAAAATGTCTTTCAATCATTAACGTTCACGTCTGTTCACGACACAACAATTACCCGGTTGTCTTACTTCATCGGTGCTGGTGCTGATGATGGAACCGCTAAATTACCAGAATCGCTGCCGTGTGTGTGTCTGAAATGCAACATAACAGGTTTTCTAGTGTAGATAACTTGTAGCTGCTTTTATAAAAAAAATAAATAGTGGTATATCAAACATTTATTGTACTCTTTGTCAGAAGATCAAAGTAAGTAGTTTCCTACATTACCAAATGTTTTACCGCTAACAAAGGCATACAACATCATTGAATATTTGCGTAGCAAATGCGTAAGATGAAATTTTCCTCACGAATTTAACTGTGACGAAAGCTGTAGGCGTCTATTTACGAGCACATATGGATTTATTTTCTCGGTAGTGGATTGTTTATTTTGAATTTTCACACAAAAAGATTTATGTCGTAAATAGCCTTATTGTTCAGACGAAGACCAATCTACGTGAAATGTAATAAATAATATATTTAGGTTTGTCTTGATAAAACCTTACAGAATTACTACACACATAACAGTGGATTAGTCTCAGATCAGAACACCTCAAATTGTCCTAATCCTTACCTACAGACATACATACAGGGTTGTATTTGGCAATCATCTTTTAAAATATAATAATGATTAAGTAAAGTACTGTAGTACTTAGTACACACTAATAATACTATAATAATTATATTTAGGCATGCAATATTTTTTTACTGCTTTTAGTTTTACTAATAAAGCCTTAAATTATTTAATTTAAATCGTACACCCTTTACATTTGCAGATTCCAAAATAATTTGTTATATCCATTTTATACATACTAAGTTTGATTGAACTGTGTTCATAGAGGTTTTTAATTTACTATTCTCATCGGTCTAATATTATATTAATTTTCAGTACAAGTAATGTAAATTGCAGATAACATTTTGTGTACTGCAACACTTTATATTATTTCCTACAAATTACTAAAACTCTTCAAAAAATAAGAAAATTCTATAATCATTACATAGAAACATAGATATAGGGCCAGTTGCATAAACGCTTGTCAAATCTGTGTTAACTAACATTCTGTTAACTTTGGACAAGTGTATGTGTATTGTCGGCTTAAATAATTTATCCCTGAAACTGAATAGTTAGAATTTAGTTTATTTAATTTGATTATAAAAGACGAACCTTAATATTTATAAATTAATGAACTTTTATTGCCAAACTTTATAAATAATAAATTATTCTCTTGTTTTGATGGTAATGTGTGATTTTCATTTTTAAATATGGTATGAAATGAATAAAAAATATAAACTACTAGAATAAATACATGGGGATATAAAAACAGTATTAAACACAGAATTGAAGAATGTTTGTTTTCGCTATTCAAATTTTATATTTAGTAAACATTAAAATCTCTTGTTTTAATGGTAATCTGTTATTTTGATGAGTTAACTGTCATTTAATTATAAGATCAAAACCAATAAACCGTTAAAATAATTTGAAATATCTATTTAAATGTCATTATGTCAAGGTTCTAGTTAATTCAGTAACAAACATAAAGTACCGTTTAAATTTTAAAACATATACACTCTAAGAAATGTGACAACGTAGCCTAAGAATCAATGTTTACATACCACGTCGACTAATCAAATTATTCTTTAAAATTCAAATATCCGCATGCGCCTTAGGGAAGTGTAACCTAAAATACACCTTAACCAATTTAACATAAAATTAACACGTTGTTAAGTAACAGAGGTTTGATAAGTGACTAGTTTACAATGTTGATTGAGATTAAAACTAGTGTCAAATACACAATATTTTTTACTTTGTACCGCTCTGTGCTAATGAAATGAGTTTAATAAACAGACAGATAAACGTGGCTTGCTGGATTAAAAAAACTTATGAAGTCTAATGAAGAATACACTGAGGACCAAGCAGAAAATCTTAAATTGCTATTACAGACTCACTTTTCTGGGTTTCAGTCAAAATCAGAAGATAATTTATCAAGTTATCAACTGAAAGAGTCTCGAAATAGACTCAACAAAACAGACAGACAAAGGGGAAAAATGTATTTACAATAGCTATTCAAAACCAGCTTTATTCTAGGATACATACCTCTTGCGAAAATCTTGTAAGATCATCACTTTACAAAAGTGCTTATCAAATAGCACTATTAGTGCTCTTTAATGCTTAACTGAGAGCATAAATAGGACACTAGTACTAAAGCGTTTTCATTGATATGATCGGTGTTTTGTTAACACCTCTTTTAAATCCATTAAAAGGGCACCAGAAAAGTGGAACACAGAAGCCTTACTAGTACAATGGATAGTAACGATTATATAAAAATTTAATAATCAAAGGCATGAACTAAGTTGCAAATAGTACCACAGCTGGTTGGTCTGGGAGTAATAGGGGCGATGACACGCCTCACACAGCTTAGTGTCGATACTGGGTATCTCTAATAATAATAATAATGTTTATTTTAACAATTACAATAATTTACAATTACAATTTAAATAAACTAACTAAATAAACATGCTAACTCACTGAAGTAGTGCTACAAATTAAGTAGTCACTACTTGTGCGTGATTAATAAACTAAAATTAGGTAACATAATAATACAATATTTATACAATATAATAATACACGGATTATACAACGATAATAATGTTTATTCCCTTTCCTATATATTAGGTAACTATAGCATCTTTGACCAATTTGTTTTCTTGCTAGTGGAATTTGTACGCTTTCCTGTAATTTATGTCGAGTGACTAACGATTTTAAATATCCCCATACATAAAAGTCCAAAGAATTAAATTCTGGGGAACCAGGCGGCCAAGGAAAATTGTTATTTAAATGCTCCAGGACTATAAGTGTATAATGTGGAGGAGCACCGTCCTGCATAAACCACATATCCTGCCTTACAATTAAAGAAACTTCATCAAGTAAAATGCCTAAATCATTTTGCAAACATTCTAAATAATTTACGGCATTCCGCAGATGTTGATTGAAAACTCATGCTGAAAATGAGTTTCTTTGTATTGATGAGGATTAGCAAAATCGTAATAGTGGTTATTTCTCCAATTAAATACTCCTCTGTGTGTGAATGTAGCCTCGTCTGTAAACAGTACCTTTCTTAAAAATATTGGATCTTGATTGATCTTACCGAGAATTGATTGACAAAATTGTAGTCTCCTTGGTAAGTCATTGGGTAATAAATTTTGTACAGGCGTGAAATGATATGGGTATAATTTTTCTGTATGTAAAATTCTTGACACACTTTATTTACTTACACCAGTACCTGCCTGCAAGCGCCGAGTACTCAATTCAGGATTTTCTAAATTCTTGTTAAAATTTCATCTTCCACATCAGCTGTAATTTTAGGTCGACCACCAGAATTTTTCTTACGAAAAGAGCCGCTTTCACCTAAATTGGAGTACAATCTTTGACATTTTTTACGACTGGGTACAATTCGGTTTGGATATAACTGCACATATCGTCTAACTGCAGCACTGCATAAACACAAATCATATCCCTTAGTTCATTGTTTGTAAATTCATTGCCTCTAGGCATTTTTATGAAAGCCGTATTGTTAGTTCAGAAGTTAAAAACACAGTAATGACAACTTTTCGCTTTTAACTAGTAAATTAATGACAGTTCTTTTAAAAGTCACAGCCCTCTTTAAAATATTCTAGTAATTAAGTTGCAGTGTAATGATATGCACTGCAATATTAAAATAGCAATATCTTGAAAACGACTAAAAATATGGGAATTGAACAAGTATACCTTTTTTGTTTCAAAATAATGCAGATTTTATTATTTTGTAATAAAATGCACATTATACAGGGGGTAAAAAAAATACCGCTGATCTACCAAATTTTAACTGTGCAACCAGCGCCATCTATAAGTATTATTAAAAATTAAGGCAATATCATGCTTATTACCATTAAAAACCAGTTGTTTTTTAAATATTATGAATTTTCAAAAATATTTTGTCAAATTTAACGCCCCATATCTCGCTTACTATTAACATTTTACTGGTGCGTGTTTATAGCAAACTACTTATTTTTATCACCCCTTTCTACAGATCTTATATTGTTCATTAGTTATGGTATCATCTGCAAAGCTATATATTTGACCGCATGTTTGAGCCATAAATATACTGTTTAGATATAACGAAAATAGAATAGGTCCAAGGACAGTGCCCTGTGGGACTCCACAAATAATTTCGCTTTCATTGCTCAGACAATTTTTTATTTGAACCTGTTGAGCTCTGTCTGACAAATAGCTTCTAAATAACGTCAACGTTTTACCGCGTATTCCTGACTTCTCCCCAGAACTAGTTCTTTTTTGTCTACACTTTTATACACTTTCCCCATAACAGTAGCCACAGCATCGTTTGTTGATATACCCCCTCTTTAAATACGAATTGTTTGTCGGATATAATTTTATGTTTGTTAAGGAATGATAGTAAACGTGCTTTTATTAGTTTTTCGGTGATTTTAGCGAAAGTTGTAATTACTGATATAGGTCTGTAATTATTTATATTTATGCCTTTATATTTATACCTTTTTTATAAACTGATTTTACAGTTTTTTTGGGGGATAATATTAGTATCGAATATCTTGTTTACTAGATGAGTAATTAATGGAGATATCTCATGTTTTATAGTTTTAATTAAATTGGACCTTATACCGTCAACTCCACGTAACTCCAGTGTTTCTATAATTTGCTCAACTTCCAATATATTTGTGGGGTACAAATAGAATGAATGACATACCCTATTAACTTTCGGCTTTGGAGTATTGGGTTTAATAATTTTTGAGGCTAAGTTTTTTCCAATGTTTGTAAAAAAATCGTTAAATCCACTTGCTATATCGAAATCAGAGCTCAACTTTTCGTTATTATCATTGATTATAGTCGTTATTTCCACGTGTTTTTAGTTTGTGTTTACCCCGTTTACGATTTTCCATTTAATTCGAGTTATTTTTACTGTTATTTATCGGTTTTTCACAGTATGTCGAGTAGTGTTCTTCCTGTTAATCTGCAAATCGATAGAGATGGTTGCAAGTATCGACTAAGTCGGTCGCCATCACGTTTTCCTTGAAATATAATTCAATGTCCGTTGGGGCATATAGCCCAGGAAGTAGTTGTTTTTTCATGGAAAACGGTCAAGCTTTGGTATAGGAACTATTTAGTTTCTTTACCCTGGGTGCAGGTGGAAACGATTTTTCCACTTTTTCGGTTTTACATTTTTATTGTTGACAGATTTAATAAGACCTGAAGTAATCCATTCTGTTCTTGGGGTTTCTTTACTATTTATCCAGCGGATTGTTTTATTTTTTATTATAAGTTCATTTAATGCATTTATTAAGTAACGAAGTAAACCATCAATGAATCTGGGGTTTGTTCAATTCCGTTATAAAATGTATACCAATTAAATTCTTGTGTATCATTTCTTAAAGATTTATAATTTATATGTTCTATTGTTTTTACTTTCCTTTCATTTTTTGTATAATTTATATCTATTGGCAGGCAAAAAACTGTACTTTTGTAATCGCTTATTAAAGCATCCAAATTTCCAGCGGAACATTGGATGTTAACATTTGAAAGGTTACTTTTTAGATGAACATGGTCTAAACAAGTTTTCATATGGGTAACTTTATTTATTAATAAAACAAATCCGTTATCATACAAGATGTCTAAATATTTATTTACCAATATATCTTGTTTGTCTAGGATATTTATGTTTATATCTCCGACTAAAAGATGTATTTGGTTGTGTTGTCGAAAGTAATTTTTCAGGACTGGAAGGAATTCCTCAACTTTGGTTGACAGAGGTCTATAAATAGAGGTGATTATAATGTTTTGAGATTTACTTATTTGAATTTCAGTTTTTACAGCTTTAATTTGATTTATTTTTATTATTTTGGATTTATGTTTTAATGTTTGTTTTACATATACGAGGACGCCGTCATTTCTGTTTATATCTCCTTCACTCTAAAATAGATCATAGCCATCAAGTACAAAAAATGCCGTACTTTTACACGTTTCGGATAAAACCAAACAGTCAAATTTGCAATGAAACTGATGAATTAAAATTTTAAATATATCAAGTTTTTTAAAAACACTTTGGATATTTTGATGTATCAATTTAAAATCCTGATGCATTTGAATTCCTTCTAATAAGCATTTATTTAACTCATGAACACTCGAAAACTCGCTGGTATCAAACTATTACTGGCTTATACAACCTAAGACAATCTAATGCAAACGGGAGTTTAAGATAGGTTACTTATCGAAGGTAATCCCAAATATTTTTCCTCTCCCGCAAATGGAGTCTTCTTAAATTGATGTGCGAACTTCTAGCCTTCTTGCGTATTTGTAAAAAAACTAAACCAAAACTGTTAATGGAGGTTCACAGATATCTTTTCCTCCTCTTCCTCAACTGTAGACGAGCTGTTTGAAGGATATTGGAAATAGTATTTTTAAGTAGACCCTTGATAAATAAAAAAATAAATATAAATAGCCCTAAAAATCCATACCAAGAGGATCTATCAAGAGTAATCAAATTAGCGGGAATAAAACCAGACTCTGCAATTTGCAGATTATCCTCGTTCTTCTTAGTTAAGAATAAACTTTCAATATTTTTTTTCAAAACTTTTTTAAATTTTTAGTAACATTTTTATCCTAAATGTGACTAATTTCTTAATTAATTAATTATTTAAATTTGTAGATACCACAAGGATTTTTATATCATCTTTATTAGTTCAATTCTAAGATTTAATGTAGATTATTATTATTGTTTTGGTCAAAATTCCATAAAGATTTATGAAAAGTTTTCTATATATTTTAACTCCGTAAATAATGTTTTTCTATTTACTATCCTTCTAGAAGAGTTAAAATAATAATCAACCGGCTGACAAAGTATATATATATAGGTATATATCCATGGAGGATTTACTGTGAAATCATTATAGGCAATTTGTGTGTGTAGTGGCATAGGTCGTTACTTAGCAGTGCCGTAAAGAGACTATTGGCATACCATGCTGCCGACATTGTTCACATTACTTACTTCTTAAGTTAGTATAGATGCAGAGCAGTATTAGCTGAAAATAAGATAATTTTTAATCACCTTGTTTAGAAAATTCTTCAAAATAGAAATAATATTGTTATCATATAATAACAAAACTTATTATTATACTTTTATTTTAAAGAAATCATTTAACATTTATAAAAAATGTATTGAGAGCTAAATTCATTCAAATTGAATTTATGAAAACGTGTCTGCGCTATGTGCAGAAGGCTCAAAACGTTGACAAAAGAGTACGCACATTTTATTCATAAGTATAGTTGGCTTGAGAGTTAATGTTGATTATTTATTTCACCTGCCAAAATATCCTAGTTTTGTGATTTCGTCCAATGAAAACGCTTAATCTTCAACGTTCTGTGCTAAATTCGTCCTGTAAAATTTTACTATCTTTGATGTAGGAAATATTGCGACTAAAATAATAACAATAAGTGCTGGACAAATCAGGATAAACTTGTTTTTATTTTCAATGAATTAATTTTTCAGTATATCGTAGAAAACGTGTTATTGATCTGTTAATTTCATATATTTATGCTTTATGTTACTTGAAGATCTCCCTGGCAACAAACATCTAGTATAAGATTCGTTTTCCATATGCACTGCTTCGGAATCTACACTGCAAAACGCACAAACAAAACTGACAAACAAACACCCCGTCTATTTGATTATTGACAACTATGTGCCTGTGCCTTTCGTCATTAAAACTAACGTTCGCGAGATCAGCATAATCGAACACAACCAATATGTCAGTTTGAGTGACGTTAGGTTAAAATCTTAGGCCCAGTTTCATAATACCGACTTTAAAGTAACTTTAACTAAAGTCCACTTTAAGTTAAAGTGCACTTTAAAGCGGCTTTAAAGTTGACGTGTTTCATAAACGCCAGCCTACACAACTTTAGTTAAAGTAAATTTTTTTACTAGAAATTTATGTTGGCATCCATGAATAGCCCATGTTGTTTACTTCACTTTAATAATTCTGTTATATTTGTCATTATTGTGTTTGTATGTGTACAGTCAATTGTACCAATAACTCGGGGGAAACGAGCAATTGCATAAAACTGCTCAGCAGTATGGGTCATTTCAACTAAGGTTTCACACATTTTGATGTAGCGTAGTCGTAACGAAGCTATTGCGTTGGATACGCAAACGGTAAATAACTATTAATTTGTACAAGAAATTGAGTGCACACTAACCGATTTGTTGGTAACCTAATTAAATGCTCAATTTCTGCCAGTACATTTACTGTTGTAGCTTTCGTTAAACGAAATCTATCGAAGAATTCTGTATCGTTCCATTTATTTAAATGATCAATGCGTGCTCGATAAACCTTAGGCCTTCGTTCCACAACTTCATCTTCAGAAGAACTTGAAGAACTGCTACTCGAAGCCAACATTACTGCTTTTGGCTTTTTCACATAAACACACGCAAAAGATTGCAATTTGTGAATAGCAAGCAACACACGTTTGACGTTTAATTTGTTAAAGTGTGAGGTTATGAGCCCACTTTAAAGCGGTAAAGTGATGGTATACCCGACTTTAGCTTAAAGTCACTTTAAAGTATCATTTAACTTTAAAGTTGTATTATGAAACACAATTTCTCACTTTAAAATTACTTTATATTTAAAGTTGATTATGAAACCGGGCGTTAAAGCTGGGAATTTTAAAAATACTTTTAAAAGTGTGTTTACCACAGCCGTAGCCGTAACCTTAAGAAGATATTATTTGTTAAAGTTATAGAAAAATCGAAAGATTATGAGTATTTTCTCTTAAAAACAATGTATTTATTAAATATTATTATGTGTAAACCCACTTCCTTACTGTCTCTTGATTATTAACTTTTTAATAAATTAGATCATAGGTAATCAACATACAATACACGCAATTTAGCGTAGCCATAACCTTAAGAAGATATTATTTGTTAAAGTTATTGAAAAATCGAAAGATTATGAGTATTTTCTCTTAAAAACAATGTATTTATTAAATATTATTATGTGTAAACCCACTTCCTTACTGTCTCTTGATTATTAACTTTTTAATAAATTAGATCATAGGTAATCAACATACAATACACGCAATTTAAATTTATAATCATCTTATCGCCGAAATTCGCTAGAGTACCTACACTAATTTATTTCCCATTTCAGTTTTTATATTAAGACAATACCTTAAAAAATCCTTTAAAAAACTATCATAGCAATGTTACTTTGTTTTCCTACGACCACATATGAAAGTGCTTGTTTGCACACTTATTTGTACTTAAGAAAGTAGCTAATATCAATACACGTATTGAAAAGTACAATAAATGTCAAATTAATACTATTATAAATATAAATGTATGAGTTGCATTATCTATGCAACCAAAAATACACTTACCTAGGTACCTATAAGTGCAATAGGGGTGATTGGCGCATACAACAGGAATAAAACGTAAATGAAAATGTTGAAAATAGGTACTTTACTAACACATAACATTTCTCAAGCTCCAATTAATTTCACCAATTGACCATTTTACTTTTAATTATTATAGATCCCACAAAAAAATTAATATGTCATTTAGCTAATAAAGAATTTTGATGTGAATTCCTGAGAAAGGTGGTTATTTGATTTTAATTAATTATATTTCCATACAACTCGTTAATCCTAATTTTTAACATGACTTAAAATTAAAATAAATTTTATAAATAAATTTAAAATATTTATTATTATAAGAAATATTGGGGTCGTAGGAAAAATCGTGTACACAACGCGTTGGAAAGTGTATTTCTTGCACTCGTTACGTTTCCGCACTCGCCACTACGTGGCTCGTGCTAAACTTCACTCGTGCCTAATACTTCACTTTCCACACTCGTTATGTAATATACTATTAAAATGCCTCAGCAAATTGATTTTTAATAATTATAACTGCAGGATATTGTCATTATTATAATTGTCGTTAGAATTTAATTGACTGTAACTCATAAAAATGATTGCCGATCCCAAGGTATGATTAGGAAAATAAAGATGCAATTTCGCGAATTTGGACATGTAAAGCAGATGGAAAAAACATCTGCCAATGCACTGTGATGATATCAAATTAGATGTGATTGTAGTTCAGGAAGAACCACGCGCATGAGTACCGAAAACTATTCCACCTCATTTTTTTTATGTGATGCTCTTCAAATTGCCCTCTTTATGATATAAATACATGTTGGCATGGCGCAACCCGGTGCCATATTGTTTAAACCGAAATTGCTCAAACAATTACAAGGAATTGTTATTTTTTACCAGGACAATTTTTTTTATATTCTTTATTGATATACCAATAAATCAGCACCTATGACTTTCACGATAAAGTTAATATTTTTAAAGATATTAATTTTTTAAGGTTCGAAAAATCTCAAATTTGTATACTTTCGACCCATGAAAAATATATTAAAAAAAAGATACTGTTAAAGTAATATATTTTTTTTAATTCTCTTTACAACAGGTAATAATATCGTAAAAAGAGATTTTTAAAAATTTCATTTTTTATATCTTTTTTTTAATTGTTAATTTCGCGCGCTCACAAGTATGCGTCGGTTATCTTTAAGTACCGATGTCTCTCTGCGTTGCGTCGGCCTCTCTGTGTCCTGAATCATTATTTATCATTTATCTTAAAAACTATCAACTTTATTAAAATTGTTAAAGAAAGCAATGTTATTAGATAATAATTAAATTACCTACAATTTGTTTTTAATAAATTTTTTTCTGAAATCAATTTTTAAAAAGTTATTTAAGCATACGTCATTAAAATTACTTATTTATCAGTTTATATTACTTTTTGCCATTAAACGTTATTATTTATACAAAGAGTAACCTTGAAAGAATAAAAAATAAAAGAAAGAATTTTTTTCTTACCTAGACACACTCATACACACTATGATACCTACATATTCCTTATTATATTACTCGTGTGTTTGTGGCACTCACCTTTCAGGCTCGTACCACAAACTTTCACACTCGTGAGAAAAGTGTAACTTTTTCACCGTGTTGCACACCATACTTTTTCTACGGCTGCATATTAATAATAAAAATAAAGAAGTGAATTCATAACATTTTGTTATTATTATTGGTTATAAAATAAACGGCACATACTTAATACAAATTAATATTGTAAGTAATTGTTACATTACTGCAGTTTTTTATTGAGAATCCTGGTGTTTCATTTTTTCGTAACGTATTACTACCCGTGAGGTAGATTTTTTCCCACAGTTGATAGCAATACGTCACTTTGTAGTTCTGTCAAATGTGTCAAAAGCACCACATTCCATAGCAGCCGTAGAAAAAATTAGTTTAATTCAATTTATTTGAATGTTCTAAACATTCAAGTGCGTACCCAATATATTTTTATTATTTATAAATAATTTTGATTTCAAAAAATGTTCAAATATCATTATATCTTATTATTGTTGATATAAATGCAAAAATTACAATGATAATAACAAAAAAGTAATATAAACTGATAAAAGTAATTTTAATGACATATGCTTAAATAAATTTATTTCAGAAAAAAAGTTATTAAAAACAAATTATAGGCAATTTAATTATTATTTAATAAAATTGCTTTCTTTAACAATTTTGATAAAGTTGATAGTTTTTAAAATAAATGATAAATAATGATTCAAGACAGAGAGGCCGACAGAACGAATGAGTCAGAGAGAGACAGCGATACTTAAAAGTAAGCGACGCATACTTTTGAGCACGCGAAATTAACAATTAAAAAAAAGATATAAACAATGAATCTTTTTAAATATCCATTAACAATATTATTAACTATTGTATAGAGAATTTAAAAAAAAATATTACTTTAACATTATCTTTTTTTTAATATATTTTTCATGGGTCGAAAGTACCCAAATCTTTAAAAATAGTAACTTTATCGTGAATAGTCATAGACCTTTTTGTTGGTATTTCAATAAAGGATATAAAAAACTGTCAGTTTGAAAAATAACAATTCCTTGTAATTGTTTAAACAATTTTGGTTTAAACAATATGGCACCGGGTAGCGCCATGGCAACATGTATTTATATCATAAAGAGGGCAATTTGAAGAGGATCACATAAAATAATTGAGGTGGAATAGTTTTCGGTACTCATGCGCCAATTCCTCCTGGACTATTGAGGAAAACCCATATACATAGAGTAGACAAGCATTCGGAACATTTAATTTCAGCCATACATCGATACTAAAGACATAAAATGCATTCCTATAAAATGATAGGGAAGACGATTTTGTTAGGAGAAAAAATTTTTGCGAACAAATGATGAAAATGTTTATTAACAATACCATCCAATTAGAAAACCTTATGGTTTCTGATGAGTGTACTTTTTCCGGTAACGACTATGCAACCGTCAAAATTGCCGCCTCTGATCAACGGAAAATCCTCACTGGATGAGAGAGGAACAAACACAATATCCTCAATAGGTTAATTTTTGGATAGGGATTGTTTAAAACCATATTATTGGTCCCTTTTTCGTTGAGAGGAATTTGAATGGCTATAATTATTGAGCACTACTACAAAATAATGTGGTGCCAAGTTTGGCAAATTTAATTCCTGATTTACGAAACTCTCAAGTTCCAGTAAATACCATATGGTTTCAGCAAGATGGAGGACCTCCACATTACCAACATAATGTCCGCCGGTAGCTCAACTTAATATTCAAGGAGGCCAGCCAAATCACCTGATCTTACCCCGTTGGACTTTTTTTATGGGGTCATGTCAAAAATATTGTTTACAAAACTAAACCACATGATTTAGATGACTTTAGAAAATGAATAACGCTTGCGCTTGGATCGGTCACGCCTGATAAGTTAATTAACGTTAGAAGAAATTTTTATTTAAGATTAGGACGTTGCCAGGACGTTGCCAAGACGTTTGCGGTGAGCATTTTGAACATCTACTTAATTAATTAATATCTTTTACGTTATGATAATAATAATAATAATATTTATTTTGACCAATATAAGTTAACAATAAATTTCTTACAAGCTATTAAATTGAATGGTGACAGGTAGCAGACACCTCATTTATGACCGTAGGGTTGCGCATGAGCTGTCAGCTACCATAAACATTTTACACATTTTTTTTTTTTGAGTATACAATATTATGATTACCAAATCTATTTATTGTTAACAAACGTAATTTAAACATATAAACATGAATATCTTATTTCAAAATACACATAACTCTATTCTACAACTCATAATGAAAAACACAAAAGGTACAACGTATAAATACAAAGATACAACGTATTTAATACAAAAGGTACAATGTAATGAAATATAAAATGTACAATGCAAACAAAAACAAAGTGGAAATATGGAACAGATAGCTGGTACAAAACAATGTAACGAGGTTAGATGTGAAGCAGTTTTTTTTATTTATTTTTATTTTTTTTTTATTTTTAAATAAAAATTTTTGATAATTTTACTCTATTAATGCTTGGATAGTCTTTCTGTCGTTATTTATAATAAATCTCTTCATTATTTGTTTAAATAGATTAATTGAATTTATTTCATATAAGTATAACTTATACATTTCTGGAAGAAAGTTGAACAATTAAATATTACATATCAGATATTTTATTTATTTATGTTAATTTTTGCAATAAACTTAAAAACAATAAACTTTTTGGAATGAGAATGGTGAAAGTAGTGTAATGGTGTAGACAGGCATTTCTCTATGAGTTACAGAACTTGTTACAAACCTAGAGGACCATTTGAACTATCTTTGGATATTTATGTAATGCCTGTCCCATTTGTTTGATAATGCTTTCGTCTGATGCAAGATGATCCTTATCTGCACGGGATTACTGGGATGAAGATGATGCGATAATCATTACCATTGCCTCAAATAAAATTAAATAGAGCGTGCATGGGATATTATGAAGTATGCCCGATCTACTCACAAAATAACAACTACTATTATATACTATAATAGAGAGGAAACTTAAATGACTAAGTTCACACTGTTTTTTAGTTCACCAGCCTAATCAATAGATGGCGCCTGTATATTTGCTTCAATTTATTGTATTTACCATTAGTTTATTGGGTGAACTATTACTTCCGTTTATAAACATTGCTTTACTTTAGTTGAGAAGATATTTTAAATCTCTTACCATTCCAGATTTAGTAAATTATAGAAAAGGTTTCGTATACTTGGTATAAATATATTTTTTTATTAAATAAATGCAATGTTTATATCAATAATTGTGTTTTTGTCCTAATCCTATAAGTAATACAAAATAATAATTCTAATAGCACAGCTGAAAATTAAGCCAGCCTCTGCTACAGCGACCCCTAACAGTTCGGCCGATGACTTGAATTAAATTTTTACTTTTATTACTATTACTTTACTTTATTTTAATTCGTTAATTAATATTTTGTAGATGTATTGAAAATTGAGACCCCCAATTAGGTAATAAAGAGGTAACTACTAAATATCGTTCTTCATTAGAAATATTTAAAATAAATTTTTCCATTTTATTGTTAAATTCTTTATTTCTAATAAATGGTCATTTATTATTAAATATTCAATTAAATAAACTATTAATAGTATCAGTAATAATTCGTAAATAAGTTACTATTTAATTTTACAACATACATTTTTTTTATTTTAAAAATTGTGTGTGCAAAGAAGTCCGACCCTGTAGATTCTATGATAGGTTCATAACGCATGTGGTCTTCTCTTGTTCTGTGTTAATACAAAAAATGTGATATGATCTCTAAAGAAAAGCAAGTACCTACGAGGTAATGTCCTTGAGATTTCCGTGTTTTTAATTACATAAAATCTTGCAAAAAATATGTGAACTTCTAAAAGGGAGAACCAACATTGTTGTTCTTTTATAGGTTCCCAGAACACACCGGTGGAACTATTAGTAATTTCAGATATTTTTACGGAGTAGTACTTTCCAGTGCCGGATTAACAATCAACAGATATTTTGATGAATCCTTCAATTACCTTTATTAATAAACGAAGTTTTATTTAGGAAATAAGAAAGAGTTCATGTAGGTCTATGAAAATAGAGATATTTTTAAATTTCTCGGCAACATATTTTTAATTCGTGAACAAAAATTGTCGTAGGTTGTGATTTATAAGATACAGTGGGACATACAACTAATGCCTGTTGTTTACTAAACAATATTTTTGTCGAGGGTGAACTATTAAGAACGAAAATATTAACTTTTTAGCTGTCGTTAATACAGAATAATATAGAATAGGATAATAATTTAATGTCCCTCGAGCAGACATTGAACAAGACTGTTTTGAATTCTACAGGCAATAGCAGGCAACAGGAAATACCATTTTATTCACTAGGAGCCGCCGTGCGCCGGTCCCACCTAATGTATGTATGTATGTATGTATGAGTTAGGGGTGATAATTACACTGCGATCTATAGGATCTATTGTGTCCCCCCTTACTTGCCATGTTCTGATATTTTCTCAGACCTATAGCAGCTCTTCGAGTCCTATTTTTCGGAGGAAGTTTAGGACATCGTCGGGCTTCAAATCAGGTAGATCCCCTTCCTCTATTTCATGTGCTCCTAGGTATCTGGCCCTAGAATTTTGCAAGGCAGGGCATTCTGAGAGTATGTGTATTGAGGTTTCATCCTCTTCCTCACAGAATCTGCACTTTGCTTCATCTGCTAACCCTAGTTTCTTCATGTGGCTTCTTAACCGGCAATGCCCAATTAATATTCCCGTCGGTCCCACCTAAACCTCTTGGGCTTATTGTGGATTCACCTATATTTGACAACGACGAAATTAATTTCCCTGTATAAAGCTCATACAGGTTATTTGCTGGTTGGTGGTAGAAGTCTCGTGGGGTCATTTGGAGTTTCCCATATAATATCTACCTTCTGTGAACCAGGCTCTCGCATTATTATGCAATGTAGTGTAACATGTCTATCGTCATGTCACCTTGCACTATTACCGACCGTAAACGATACCGCTATTATTACCGTTAAAACCGACCCCTATTCACTGTTAATGCTACTGTACACAAGACACCCCTTGTAGACGCTAACTATTTATCTGTTTGAACGAGGCCAATCAAAGAACGCGTCCCTCGCTTGTAATTGCTGTCCTATATGAAAAGTCTGTCCAATACCAACGTCCATACCTCCATGATTCCTTCTCACACACATAGAACTTTCAGCAATATACAACCCTCTAAGTTGGAGCCTGACATCTCTAAGTTGGAGTCGAGTTACAGTCAAGATACCCCTAAATTTAGAGCCCAGTTACCGCTTATGTGTAGACAGTCCTTCAAACCACTTCTGAACTAAGAATACTATTATATCTTGAGCAGCCAGAACCACTACAGAAACTTTCATCTCTCCACAAAGAAGCTGAAGCCGCCCTTCTAGACAGCACAGAAACCTAAAGTTAAGTCCACTTTTTACAACTCCAGTTCATTATCAGCAAGTACTTACTGTTTCAATAAATAAACGATAGTTTTAAAAACCGTTTCATTTATATACCTTAGACTATAAGTCTTAAGGGTGTAGCGTGGTCGGTCTTTATTTCAAGTAGCTTCTTTATTTGTTTAATTAAGGTAATTACAAGGTGTTTCTATCTTTCTCACCTTAGTTTTTGTGTAGTTTGTTTGCTTAATCGATAGCGTTCAAAAGATAGTGGCGCCCTTTTTACTTATACATTACAATCCTTCCTATAGTGAGCATTAACTTGGAGTTGAACCACCCCCTGGAGAGGGTCTCTTAGCCGGGATCTCTTTTTGAGAGTAATTTAGTTACAGTAGAGATGAAAAGTGCAGTAGTGTTCGTAATGCTCCTATAGGTGTAGTTCGCATTGCCCCAGTTATTCCAATACAGGCAAGTCTTTAAATCATGTACATTTTGGTCTTAAACCTGTTCTATTTTTGGGTACCAAACCAAAGATGTATAGGTTACCTTAAGAATGACTACCATTTTAAACAGCCAATGTAAAATTTCTGGTCTGAATCCCCAAGTAGTGTTATATGTACGCCTAGCAAGTGTATGACGCAGTGTATGACGAAAGACGCTATCTTTACTCAACAGAAAACAGCTTATTTTTTTGTATACAAAACACGTTCTAACCAATGTCTTAATAGTAAAATTTCACTAAAACTGTAGATAAAAACTAAAAATAACTAAATTATTAACTTTATATTTATTTTTCATATTTTCTCATAATAGTTATTTATGAAACCAAGGACGAAAAAGTGTAGTCGAGCATGCAAATTGCTAGCCCCAGGTGCGCCTCGGATAGCAAGCAGGCGAGACAATAAACAGCTTTTTACCAAGGTGCATATTGCATTGTTTGTCGTCCTCTACATACTTTTATTGATAACACTTTTTTTACATTTACGAGGTTGTCACTATTAAGTGATTTGTTTTGATGCTTTCTTCTTCTGTTTCTTGATTGTCTAGATGTTGTTGTTAATTAGTCCATTACTCGCAAATTAGTTCTGTTGTTTATTCTGATTACTTCATGTTGTAGTGCTCATAGAATTTCTCTGTATATTCTAAAGATTATGTATAACTTTATCCTTCACTGTTTAATTCCTTTATTTCTTATTTGTTTCTTATCTCTTCTTTCGATGTTCCAACATTGTTTAGGTATAACAATATTACAATATTTTATTTATTTTACGTCCTTTCTTTTGGCCTTTTAGTTGTTTTTTTTTTTTAAAAAAGACTGATGTAATTTTTAATATTGTACAAATGCATTGACTTTTACATGATAGGTAAGCTTTTCTTTATTACTTTTGTGCCTCACTCATTTTCGTAATATTGCTTAAAATGTGAAGCTTGCGACTGTGAGTTTTGATGTTGTATGGACGCGGATGGTTTTGAGTTGGATGAGTGGACGTCGTCTGGAGGTGATGCTAAAACTTGATATTGAGGAAATGATTGTAATTTGGATGAATGAGAGTAACCTGGGGATGGCATTGAGAATTCATGTTGTGGAGTTGGATGAATAAGGGTAATCTGGGGATGGCATTGAGAATTCCTGTTGTGGAGATGGTTGTGAGGTGGATGAATGAGAGTAACCTGGGGTTGCAGTGAGACTTGACATTGTAGAGGTGGCTGTGAGTTAAATGAATGAGAGTAACATTGGAAAGCTTTGTTTGGGAAATTTCTTCTGTGATTGTCTTGTTATTTAAGAGCATACATTATCTCATGTATTTTCATTATGGCAAGATCTCTAGTACTTTACTGTAAACTTCTCAATTTACTACATAAATAAATTGCAATATAGTGGATGTGTCAGGCTTGGTATTCGTCTTTGTTTTAAAATACTGTAAGCTTCATCGCTGTGTGGATTCCTTTCGTCCAACGCATTTGTTCGCCTTTTTTGTTTTTTCGGATGTTGTCTGGGTATTATTATCTTAACTGAACGAGTTCATTCGGACCATTGCTGACGGCGTCGCGCCGCACTTGAACGCACCTTTGAATTTACCGACTCGCGATGGACACGGCGCACTGCCATACACGTGTCTGTGCGAGCTGGTCTGCGTGCATCCGCGATTTTACGGACCGTGGGACCCCAGCTTAAGAGAGTGTTCGATACCATATAAATAACCGGCACAATGTTTTATGTCAAATACTTGTGGCGGTGCCGGTAACTACAGGCGGAACTACTGCTAAAGACAGCAGAAATCTGACTATATGCATATCTGTCTTCCCTAGACATATTAACTCTGTTCGCTGTGGAACTTTCTAGAACACATACAGTACAAATATATGTGTCTTCTTTTTTCACATTACAAAATTAATTTCTAGAACATTCCAGTAAGTTTAAGTAAGTTGTTTATGTACAATAAATAATATTGATAAATTACACAATAAAATTAATTTCCATGTTAAAATTCACATACAAATACATATATCAAACTTCTTTTGTCACGTGTATGACTTAAATTTACAACCAAAACATTACAAGATATATTATTACTACATGTTTATGGAACTAGACATAATTCAAATAATTTTCTATGATCAGTTATCATTAATTAGTGAAAAATATATTAATGAGACCTATTTAAAACAATTCTACATCATATACATCTTCAAAAATATATTACAAGAGAAAAGTATTACCAGGTACACACTCATACACACTCACTAAACCCTATATTATCTTTAATATTATGGTAAAAGTAGCTTTTGTATTAATATTGACTTCTTTTCATTATGTACAATTGAAATTATTTTACTGCTTTTAGAAATTATTACCAGAATAGATATTTTTATGTTAACCTATACAATATAGACTGTATACTCAAATATATAATCAGTTATTAGACTAAGATAGTACAAAATAACTTCTGTTGACATTATTATTTGAACATCTCAATATATTGTAATAATATCAAATTTACTAATTGATAATGTTTTATATAAATATGTGTTATGTGGGGCTAATTTCTTATTATATAAATTTAATTTTTTTTTTATTCATTATCTTTTTTTTTAATGTTTAATATTACACTTTTAAAACTTCTTCAACTTACTTACAAATGTGATTAATTTTTATTTATTATGTTTAGTTAAAATTTCAAGATATTATTATTTGCCCAGTATATATTTATACGAGCATGATAAAACTCTACATCTTCAGTAGTCGGTTCTAATAGGTTGAAAATCATAAATCTTTTGCACTTCATTATAACACGCATTTGCGTATCGTAATGTAATTTTAAAGCACGCAAATTTTTGTTTTAAATGGTTGGCGACATGAGTGAAGTATCTAATGACAAGACTATTGACAATGACATTTGTGGCTAATAGCAATTTATTATTTTTATATTGTTCTTTAAGAAAGTATTTGTTAATAGGAATATCATATTTTAGTTATATAATATATTTTTATTGGTGTATATAAGTCATTTTAAAATATTTGATAACATTAACATTTCATAATTTAAATGTCAAAACTGTCGAATGTTATAAATTACACAGTGCTACCGACATACTTTTTAAGATTAAAATTTTGGTAATTACATAAAAATAATAAATTAATTTAAAAAAATGATACAATGACGAAATATAAAAAATATAAACAACTTATTTCATATGAAAATTAGATAGGTCATACATCTCAAATGTGGTTGAATCCAATAGAACGCAAAGTCAAAACCACAGACTTTTATTCAAGTAATGTACAATTAGTGCCACTAGTTTCGGTCTAGATCAGACCAACATCGGGCTGTAAAGAACACAATAAAATGGTAAGCAAGAAGTGCAAATCAGTTAACAGTAGTAGAAAATAATATTATACAGGTAAATAGTAATACCAAAGATAATAGTTTTAGTATAAATGAGAACGTGTCAACGGAACAGAAGTTTTTACAAATCATAAGAAAACAAATATTTTAGCTTTCTTTTGGATTACAATAAGCAAATCTTGTATGTATATTTCATATGGCTTTTGTGACACTCGTTCTTTAAAAAACTCATCGCTTCGTGACCCTATTTTTTTTTAAATATTTACCTACGAGCAAGGTTACAATATAAAATATCGACTCTTTCTTGGAACAATAAATATTGATTTAATACATCACGCTATAATCAGTATCTACTTGAATTGTGATGTATGTGTTTGAATATATTCTTATAACACTTAAATTTATTGTACATAAGTATATTAATCATGCATTTAAATGTTTTTAAAGAAAAATGACAATGATTCAAAGTGTTTTTAAAGACGTACTATCGGCTTCAGAATAGCATATACATTTTCAAACTAAAATCGTTTGCATTCAATCCATTTTAAGAATCGCCTATAAATTGGTTTAAACCAATAACGGTTTAAATAATAATAAATTTGAAATCAGTCAAACAGTTGTCCATGCCCACATCTTTAATGTTAAACAGAGAGGGTATTCTATTGACAAATTGCCTGTGTATTATACCAAATTATTATTGGAATCAAGTTAATTAAGTGTTCATAATTAGTTGTGTATAAGTTCAATTTAAGAAGTTTTGATATTCATCTCTTTGAAGAGTTTATTACAATAACATCCTTTTTCTCTAATAAAACATAGACTGTTTTTACTAATAAGGTAAGATTATTTTTGTTTAAAGTTTTGATTCATTACAATATATTCACTTTATATTATGTAAGTTATAAAACTTTACATCAGTTTATGAATTCAACTTAAATATGCATTAGCTCCTAGCATAGAACTACAACAACTAATACATTTGGTAACAGCCCATAAAAATCGACTCTGCTCTTAAAAAGTCAACACTCATGCATGATAATAAATTAGTATACGGGGAAAGCATCATATTTAGTAATACACCTACCTCTTTATTGAATATTCATGCGCAAATATTTTTGAATTTTCCCCTTACACTGCTAAATATGACTACTTTTTGCCATAGAACACAACGTATTGCTACCAAGGAATACCACAATTTAAATGAAAAAACCCCATAAAGTAGTATCACAGTATAATGTACGTTTCATTTCTAGTAGTTCTATGTTGTCCAAAGGGATGACATCTTAGACAAGGATGACATGGTATATGTAATATATTTTACATCATATATTTAATTCGCGGAAATTTTTCCGATAGTTGGCGCTGCAATATCTGTCAGTGGAATGGGGAAAACAATGATATCAGCCATTTAATTCCATATCAATAAAACTATTTCTATTTCGAATTTTGTGTGGTAAAGATCGTTAGTGAAAGATGGTACGTGTGGTGATTAATTTAGTGGACATTTTTAAATATATTGGGGTTTGTTTTCCCCATTCTAGTAGTTCTAGAGGGCGCATTCTTTGCTCGTTTTCGCGAATACTATTAACTATAGACGAATCAAAATAAGCACTACGCTGCCTGGTGACAATCAGAATAACCAAAAATCTTGACATAGTTCTCAGGTTCTCCTTTGTTTTGTGTTTGTTCTTATGTGATTTTTTACAAATATTTATTATTTGTCTTTATATTTATGGTAAATTAATATTTCAGAAACACAAATAAACACACAACAGATACAACATAAATATTTCAATGTCAATATTTATAGTTCTACGACTGCCCACATTGGCGCTGCAATTTTTTTATAAAATAAATTAGTTTTTTTAAAAAAATTGAATTTGCAGAAGTCATGCAATTGAAATATATTTATTTTTTATTCCAAAAAAGTATACTTATATCACAAATTTGAATAGGGATATACATTTAGTAGTTATAATTAAATACATTCACTACAAAAAATTAATAATTTTTTTAATAGATAAGGTGAAAAAATCAATTAAACAGCTATTGCAATTTGAATTAATTTGGTTTCTGTAAGGTGCTGCCATCTAAGTCTATACTTTTTAGAATATCACACAGAGAGCGCTGTATTTAATACTTGAACTGTAATTTTAATAGATTTAGGGTCAACAAGAATACGTTGTTGCCAGATTATTCTTTAGTTTAGCAGAAAATATTAAAATTAAAAGCATATTTTCTGAACTCGTAATGAAATTACGTTTAATTCGTTATCCTAAATTGATCCTTGTCGGCTTTGAATGTAGGTTTCCTATTGCAAAAAAAACATCTTATAATATTATAATTATTTTTTGTGTTTCTGTCCTCGTAGGTATAAACTTAAAAGAAACATTTAACCTAGTACCTTGATTAAGTAACACTTTATAAATTTTATTTATTTACGGTTTAAAAATTTAATACCTAGAAGTTTGAAAAAAAAAACAAACGAATAGAAACTAATAACTAAAACTTGACAGATATTTTATCACTTTATTGCCGAGGGGTGTATGTGGATGTGTTTTAAAATCACTTTATTTTTTATAAAATTTTTAATGTCATTTTTTAATAGAACTAAAATAAAATTTAAATAAGAAAATGATATAAAAAGTAAAGTAATGAACATATCTGTAAAAATTAAGCTCTTAATGTCTAGGAGTCAGGTTAAAGGAATTTTTTAATTATATAGTTTTTCGAAAGCGACATGATGTTTCTGTTATATATTGACAGTTTTTTGTTTTCAAAGTATTACATATTCCACTTGTAATTTAATAATATTACCTAATACAAAAAAAGAATAATTTATACAAATGTTTTACAGAATTCTAGAAAAACATTACTATCTTAATAAAATTCTAAAATTTTGATTTTAAAAATCGGTAAAAAATGGCCACTTTTATAAGGTTGAAATCTACTAAGTTTAAAATTAAGTAACATTTGATTTCAAAACTCTCAAATATTATAAATTACACGGTGCTACCAACATACTTTTTAAAATAAAAATTTTCGTAATTTATATACAAATAATAAATTGATTTAAAAAATGATAAAATGGCAAAATATAAAAAATATTATAAACAACTTATTTCATATATGGCTGTTGTGAACTCGTGTCATAACAGAAAACCATATGAAATGCGTTCTTTAATATACTATTAAGTTCTTTTACTATTTTTAGCAGATTTCGCTTTCGTAATGAGTGAACATTGTGTCACGTTTTTACTATACTGTATTTAGCATTGTTATAACATTTTTCTTTCAGGTATAATTAAGTAAGCGCTCTTTTATGTAAGAAATTTGAACCAACTTATTATATGCACCTGCCTTATTTATTCATTATATAGTTGTGTTGCGTCGAATCGATATCGTATATAACTAGTTCAAATTCCTTTAATTTGTAGGTTTTAACAATATGTCATTTACCGAGGACCAAATCAGAACAATTATCGACGAGTCAAAGACAGCTCAAAGTCGCGTTCAACAACTAGAGCAATTATTAACCGGAAATATGGATACACAAGTCCACAGTTACCGAGCACCTAAAATTTCCGCATTTTTTCGGGCGGACCCCACACTGTGGTTTATGCAGGTGAAGATTTCATTACGGAACGCGTGGATTACAAGCGAGACTACGAAGGCAGACATCATGCTGGCTGCACTTAATGTAGAGGTTCTGAGTAGCGTCAAAGATATCATCGCAGTGTCAACACCCCCTCCTGATATCTTCCAAAAACTGAAGGAGAGGATCATTAAAACATTTGCGGTGTCGAACGAGGCCAAACTGAGACAACTTTTGAAAGGACAAGTATTATCCGACGGTAAGCCATCATTAATTTTAAGTCGCCTTCGCAATCTCAATGTAAATAACGCGGTCGACGACGCTATTCGCCTTTTCGAAAGTCTAGACGCCCTCTTGTGGATAATCAATAAACCTACTTTGTGAGTAATCGCAAATTATTTTTAATTTTATTTTGGATTGTTATGTGCAGGTTGATGTTTGATTCTTTTATTTGTATTTGTAAAATTACCACCAAACAATCAAAACACACAACTCAACCACTAAGTTCGCGACCTCAAACAAAAAGATTACTCACAATCCTCCATATTTGTTTACGTTTCTTAGCGCCCTCAACGGTAGTCGAAATTGCGAATTCTCAAATCGTCGTTCCTTGAGCAGTTGCCCGAGCAACATCGAGGCATCGGGATGTCCAATTCGGCATCTTTAGACGCCATGGCCGATCTGGCCGACTAAAGCCCTGGTTTCTCTGACTAGATCGGCCCGAAATATTTCGGCGATTATCCGCGTACAGAACGTTTTCCCGAACTCTCTTCGTTCCGAAGTTTCGCTTGTGTGTGGTTTGTCTGAAAATTTATTCGTTCCCATACAATATTTCAGGTTCAGTCTTTAAAATTTGTAGGGTGGTTCGCTTCAAAATAAAAAATATTTTTTTATTGTTATGGTTTTGGAAGAAGAACAGGATAATGATGATGAGTATGCATTATTAGAAATATGTACCAAAAAGAATAAAGTGCTGAATATGTTTGAAAATAGGTCCAAAAAAGGTCCAAACTGTTAGTATTAAAGCATCTTTCAGATAACGATACAAAGTTTAAAGATCAACCCTCTTAAATCTCCATTTTTTTAACATACATTCAGCAAGCACTAATTTTATTTTTAAGATTATGTTAGATATAGTTTAACTATGAATAAATGTTATAAAATAATTTATTTTAGCTCGTAGAAACATACCTGTTCTGTTAAATCTGCATTCTCCAATTTCCCTTGCATTTTTAGCCCAAATATTGTCTTTCATTTTCATGTCCTTGTGACTTTTTAATTTTTTTGCATATAAAGGAGGATTTTCTTTTACTTTTTAGATTAATATTTCATCCTCTAGCGCAGAAAACTCTAATTTGTGGTATTTCTTTACCAACGACATATTTTAATAAAAATGCACGATTATCTGCACAACTTTAAAAAAAGTTCGGCGAACTGTGCCGTTTAAAAATAATTCAAATCAAACACTGGTTGATTCAGACGAACTACTATCCGCACACTCTTCCGAAATTTCGGTCCGACCTTTTAAACAAACCGCTACTATGTACATACACTAGGTTTCACCGAATACGCCAACGAACTTTTCGTGCTATATCACCGAAATATTTCGGGCCGATCTAGTCAGAGAAACCAGGGCTTAACTCGCGGATACTTCCAGCGCAACTTCCGGCAATTCTCAAATTAACGCCGTCCATACCGAGCCGCGAATCGTACCGCCAACTATATTTCGGGTTACGCCGACCCATCAAGTGGAATTTCTTCATCGCGGCCATTCCTTGTGCTATAATATATATATAATAATATCTCCAATTATTGGAGCAGATCTTAAACCACTACGGGATTATCGTTGATTTAAAAAAGCGCCGAATTATTGATTCGGCAACGGGCAGTTACTCGCTTAGAAATTTTAGTTCCGCATCAATACAATCAATTACCAGCTTTAATCCGAATAATTCAATTTCTCATCTATTGCAGAAATTTCCGGAAATTACTGGTGCGCACCCTTTGTCACCTCCGGAAAATCAAAATGTATTTCACCATATTATAACTAATGGACCTCCGGTTGCCGAGCGCGTACGTAGACTTTCACCGGAAATATTAAAAGTTGCCAAGGCGAAAATCAAAGCTCTAGTCGAGGCTAGAATTTGCCGCCCATCGAGCAGCCCATGGGCCAAAAAACCGCCATTATGACCCCATTTGGGCTTTTTGTATATATGTTTATGACATTTGGTCTACGAAATGCTGGCCAGTCATTTCAAAGATATGTTAATCAAGCTTTGGGAGATCTAGATTATGTATTTATTTACACTGACGAAATTTTAGTCGCTTCATCGTCACCCGAAGAACACTCACAACACTTAGAGGTAGTGTTCCAAAAGCTTTATGGATCACCATCTCCGCTTGAATGAGAACAAGTGTGTTTTTGGCGTTACCGAATTAAAATTCCTAGGTTACACGATTAATTCTGAGGGCATTCGCCCTACAACCGAAAAAATTGAGGCAATTCAGAAGTCTGAGAAGCCAAAAACGGTTGAAGCACGATTTCTCGGAATGTTAAATTTCTACCGTCGATGCATACGTAACGCCGCTTCAACCTTTGCCCCGCTTAATTCTTACCTAGCGGGTGCTAAGAAAAATGACCACCGGGAGATCATGTGGACTCCTGAGGCCACGGAAGCATTCGAATAATCGAAAAACGATTTGGCAAATACCACCATATTGGCCCACCTCCGGAGCGATCCTAATATCAGGTTAGTGACTGACGCGTCGGATTTCTCTAGCTTTCTTTTCCCAGAAATTTTCGTCTTCCCAGTCTAAATACAGCGGTTATGATAGGGAACTCACTGCTATCTATATCAAATATTTTAGGCACTTCTTGGAAGAGCGCGAATTTAGAATCCTTACCGATCACAAACCGTTGACATTCGCGTTTAAAGAACGCAGTGATAAAGCATCACCTCGGCAACTTCGGCAACTATCCTTCATCGCAGAATTTACCTCGGACATTTTATACGTAGCTGGATCTGCTCGCCGAGCATTAAGCTGCCGATGAACAATTAAAAGATATCAAAACTTCCCAGGACCACCAATTGAAACTTAAACAGATTCAATGGGGACCTGACAACGTTGCTCTCGAATGCGAGATATCGGGCGAAACCATTCGACCATACTTCCCTGAATCTCTTCAAAAAAGAGTTTTCCGCATGGTCCATCACCCAGCACATCCCAGTGCTAAAGTAACAGATCGCCGTATTCGCCAAAGATACGTCTGGCCACATATGCAACGAGACACCAGATCGTGGTGCAAATCGTGCACAGATTGTCAAGCGTCAAAAATAACTAGACACGTAAAAACCCTCCCGGACCAATTTGTCGCTCCGGATGGTCGTTTTCACCAAGTACACATAGACATCGTGGGCCCATTACCACCACACGACGGGTACACCTACTGCCTTACCATGGTGGATAGACTATCGCAAGAACATTTTTTAATACATGGATATCCAGATACGGTTCACCTAAATGCATAACGACCGACTAAGGGGCGGGCTCCGTATCACCCTCAGTCGAACGGCTTAATCGAACGATGGCATCGCATTTTCAAAGCGTGTGCTACTTTGAACAAAATTGGGTAAGCACACTTCCAACAGTATTACTAGGGTTGCGGGCCCATGTTCGAGCCGATGCCAATGCTTCCCCAGCCGAATTTTTATTTGGAACCACTTTGCGTCTCCTTCCAGAAGAACACCTGACCCGAATTTCTTCATAGAGGAATTCAGAGAATATAATGGGCCAAGTTCGACCTATGCGTACCGCACATAAAAACAAAGGTAGGATTTTCTACTTTAAAGACACGAGTGCTCACATGTATTTCTACGCAATGTGGTTAAAAAGGTACTCGAACAGGTTGGGTTTCGGCTCTGGGGACCGTTTTTATATATAAGGAACGGGAAGAGATACAAATATGATTTTTGGGATAGGGTATATATTGACCCTGCACTCTTTAAAAAAAAATTCCGAAAATTTCGAAGGGGGGTCAATATTAGCGGGGTCGACCCCCCGAAAAAAAAAAAATCCAATAACGCCATCGTTTTCCTCATATTTTTTTATGTATGTTCCTAAATTTTCATAATTTTATCTCAAAATTTAATTTTTGATCAATTAGAAAAAATAGCACTGCCAAGCTTTACTATTAAAATATAATTAAGCGGGTGCCTTGTCTACAGATTTGACAGATGCCAGTTGAAAATGACATTTGACAGTTGATATATGACACTTAACAGTTGAAAATTGATATTTGACCGAAAAAAAGACATTTAATGAATGACATTTGAATCAAATAATTATAACATATATATTAACCTTATAATCAACTGTAATAAAATTAAACAGGCATGCAATTTACAATAAAATTTTAAAAATTTAAGTACATACACATTGAATCACTATTATTATATACCGGGTAATTAATTAAAGTATCCCCAGATCCAGAAGTCCATACTTGATCAAAAATTAAATTTTATTTGTATTTGTATTTGCGTGAAACGTATTCACGCAAATACAAAAAGGTGACATTTGCACCCACCACAAAATAATTGCTTTTTTTCAGATTATGGTCGATAATTGTTGTGATTCTTACATCCACATGAGACAGCATATATTATTTTTTGTTTACTTTACTCAATATATAAAACACAGTTTATTTCCATTTCATTTTGTATTACTATTATTGTTCTATAAAACATTGTTTATTTTTTTTTCTAATAACGTAAATTTAGTATGTAGTTACCACTAGGAGGGGAGTATGTGGGAGCTGTTTATCCATCTCACTCCTTTTTCTCTCTCACTCACTGATTTCAGAGAGCTGAGAATGTTGTCTCGCCAGTCTGCCATGAAGCTTGGTGAAAGTAACACATTTGTAAGACACAAACACAGTTTTTATATTTTTATAGTGAAATAAAGATTTATTATGGTTCTTCGACTTGTATCATTGTAGTGAATGTCAACGAACGTCCCCTAGAACCCCACACTGCTAGTGACACTAGTAGCCTCGTTTAGAAACGATATGAACTATTATCACTTTCCAAAATTATTCTTGTTGATAAGGTAGATCTCTAAAATTTTAACAAAATTTAATAAGGTGGACAGAGCCATCTCTAGGACCAGAAACGAGTGATGTGATAAGTCCATATAAACCTTAATAACCAAGCTATAAAAGACGACGACAAAGACAAAGAGAATATTGGGTGCACCCAATACTAAGAGATAGACTGACGCATGGGATGTTTGTTACATTATATCCAAATTTAAGACAATACGGGCCTAAGTTCTTTAATTATTTTAGAATGTCAATGAAATCATTTGATGAATTACTGAGTGTTATAAAAGCTGACATAGCGGAATAAAAACTCGTTATTACGTTAAGGAAAGTTACTTATTTATGTTAAGGTAAGTTATTAAGTAAAGGTTAAAGTCTATTTATTAAAATAAATGAAGGCTATCCGAATCTTGGCTTGAAGGTGACGGCACCCACGTCGACGTTTGCGGTGGTGGTGACGTCACAGACCACTGTTGTGATGGTGTTGAGGACCTAGCAGTAGTGTTGTGGCAATGGCAGTGCTTGATTCTGTGCTTTTTGAATGACATCGAGTAATTCAATCTTTGTTGACAGCCGTCCATTTTCAGGTACCTTCTTGAGTTCCGTGTATAATGATAAGCAGAATAATTTATCATCATCTTCTTTAGTTAGTTGTGATGTTTGAAGCTGTTATCGTGCATGCAAACTTTTTTCTAAAATATCGACTATTCTCTTATCCACTGCATTTGCTATTTGTTTTTTTTTTCTTGTACCTTCAATTTGTCCTTTTGGAGGTGGTATCAAGTCTTCATTTTCCGCATTGTTTAAATCAGGATTCGTTGCGGCAGGAGTTTCGTAATTGCTCTCTGTATCCTTAATTACTACGGAATTGTCAAGAAATTTTAGTTATCCGTAGTATACATATGATACGTGTTTGGAGGATCCAGACCCAGATGGCAGTTTTTTTGCCGTTTAGACTCCCTCAAGTAATTGTCGCGAATACTTTTCCATTTTTTTGTTAGTGTATTACCTGAAAATAAATAATAAAATGCAATTATTATTTTTGACAGATACTTGGCCACAGGCTGTTCATTCGCAGAACTACACTATGGATACCGTCTTGAAAAATCAACTATCATAAAGATAGAGAAACAAGTTTGCAAAGTGCTGTGGAGCAATTTAAAATCTATAAGCATGCCTGGGATAACTACCGAGAAATGGAAAAAAGTAGAAGGTTTTATGAAATACGCCAAATTCCCAAACCATATCGGCGCAATTGATGGGAAGCACATTGAAATAATACAACCGGAACATACAGGCTCGCTTTATTTTAATTATAAAAATTATTTCTCTTTAGTCTTGCTAGCAGTGTGTGACGCAAACTATTGTTTTATATTGTAATATTAGTTGGTCGTTGGGCGCTAATTTGTAACCATATTATGACGTTGGGCGTCAATTTGTGATATGATTTATATGTTGAGAGTGAATTTATAAAAATATTTAGTTAACTTTAAAAAAAAATAACAATATACCAAAAGAAAAAATGTAATTTACAATAAAACAACTATTAATCTTAATTTCGTCTTTAATTAGTTGTAAAAGATATTTCAATAATTAACAAAATTTATAAATGTTTATCACAGCAAAAATTATGATAGTTAAATACCTCGACTAGGGGTGAGTAAGTTCATTAACTCTGACTATAGTACAATATTTGTTTCTTTAAGAACTTATAAGGGCGCCACTGAAATCTTTTTATTTTTTATGATACTACTGAAGAAAGTTGTTTTAAGCTGTTATTTAAATAAGTATCATAAGATGACAGAAAAATGTCAGAAAAAACTGTCTATGAAGATAAAAAAATGATATGAAAATGTACCAAAAGATAAATAGATTTCCTTGGTGCTTAAATGAATGAAATTGAGAATACGTTACAAAAAATAATCCGCAAACAGTTCTTTACAAAAACTTATTCTAATACAGTTGACGATACTAAAATGATTTTTATATTACGTTTAAGAAATAAAGAAGAACGAGATAGCTGTATAATATTATAAATGCATCTACGTTGGTCGACTTATTTTTTTTTACATATGATCCATTGGTTGATCCAGGAGAGGGCTGGTCCAGTGAAATTGAAATTTGTAGTGTCTTTGGAATTTGTAGTGTCTTTTAAATTGAAATTTGTCACGTCTTTTGACTTGAAATTTGTAACGTCTTTTAACTTGAAAATTTGTAACGTCTTTTGACTTGAAATTTGTAACGTCTTTTAACTTGAAATTTGTAACGTCTTTTGGTATTGTATATTCCAATGCTGTGTATAACACCAATGACAATAAGAGAATCAATCGTGGTTTAAGGTATTGGACTAAGCCACATTAAAGATCGTGTATAAAGTTGGAATTACTGACAGGAATCGTTTATAATAATTAACATGTTAAGAACTCTATACAATAGATGGTGTTAGTGTTAGCCATATAATTAATTTAAAAATACTACGTTTTTAGTTAACATATCATGTTACAATATACGTTGATATCGGATCTTATGGTAAAAGCAGTGATTCAGCGATTTTTCAACACTCAGATTTTTATAAAAGAATGATGAATAGTAAATTAAATATTCCTGTCCCGAAGCCAATATCTTAGCTGACGAACGTGATACTGGTAGCATATCTTCTCTTGTAGAAACACATGGGATGGAAAACTTCAGTGGTTTAACCTCTTACGATGTAGGTATTTATTATTATTCACTCGTGGATTTATTTATACAATTTATTGGTTGATGAGACTCCCTTTTTACAAGTGATGTGTTACAAAGTTATTTTACACTAGGATTATTTTTGATAAAGGAAGTCAAACTTCTTATATTTGATACTAACTGTTGTATCATTAAAATTACATCTGGAACTGTTATCTTGGATTGTAAAGTGATGATTCTGCTTGATTCAACAAAATCTATTTTTCTAATTCAAAGTCGAATAATGTTTAACTTTTAAGTTAATAAAATTTATGACGAAATCAAAATGTAAATTACGAGTTGAAGACAGTACAAGACAAAGGTTATTAATTGAAACTTTACAAGACGATAGTTCTTAGTTAAATTCTAAATAATGAAAATTGAAATTTGAGTGATGAATGTTGAATAATGGAACTTGAATGTTTTAGTAATGAATTTTAAATAATGAATGTTGAATGTTTAAAAGTTTGAATATTTATCAAACGAAAATTATGAGTTGAATGTTTAAAAAAGTGGATCTTTAATAACTATTAATGAAATTATTTATATGTTTGAATTTGAAATCCGACTCTTTATCTTGAGTAGGATTCAAGAGAAACTCAATATTAATTTTCTATAATACACTAAATTTTAATTGAAAAGTTGCTCGCTACAGACAATGTACAAAACTATTAATGTTATTCATGTGCTTATCACATGCAGATTTAAAAGTCTCTAATTATCATAAAATACAAAAATGATACCCTTACAAAATTATGCTGTACAAAATTTAATACACAATATCATACGCAATCACAAAAATAAGTTTTTATTATTTCACATACCTCGTATATGTGTCTTTTGTATTTTCTACTACGTCAGGCGGAAATTCTCGAATCGATACAATAATTAGAAATTATTATATTGAATACTTTAGATGAAATAAAGAAAAGTAGCTGATGATAAAATGAAAATTATTAAGGTATCCTTTATTACTTATTAAGGTAAGTTTTACTTTTTAATTTTAC
The DNA here is from genome assembly GCA_035357415.1 of Ophraella communa. Lineage (NCBI taxonomy): Eukaryota > Metazoa > Arthropoda > Insecta > Coleoptera > Chrysomelidae > Ophraella > Ophraella communa. Next base: position 18,215,937 of record CM068984.1, read on the forward strand.
TGAGCTTAGTTATTCATCTCAATATATATATATATATATATGAAATGTTCGAAAAGACTTCCGCGGTCAAAAGAATGATTACTAAGTTTTCTGGAAAAACCGCGTTTAGAAGAATTTTTGTCTCGACTCCCACTTTGGAACCATTATTAAGAGAGAGTAAAGATAGGTTAGGATGGATAGGGTTTAGTACGAGTTCGTTGTCTCAATCTGCCTACTCCACTAGTCGTACTATACTCGCCAGTTGTCACTAAGGTCTCAATCTGCCTACTCCTCAGTAGTAGGTGAAGATTGGCTTTATGGATTTATATTGAGACACCCTACCCTAAGCCTTAGAAGACCTGAAAATACCAGCCTCCTACGATCTACCGGTTTCAACAAAGATAGAGCAGACGAGTTTTTGAAAAATACTGCTCCTTGCTCGAGAAATACAGCTTCAAGGCAGAACAGATTTACAATCTAGATGAGAGTGGTAATAACCACAGACATGAGACCTCCACGTGTGGTAGCTGAAAAGGGAAGGAAATAGGTCGTCAAAATATCATGTATTTCCTCGAATGCGAAACCCCGAAGAGTACATTAATGGAACAACAGCTTCAACCTTATTTTAAACAATAAATCTAGATTGACGACCAAAGAGTTATTTGCGAAAGCATTGGAGCACATTAAGACAACCGATTCTGCTACTATTGGTTAACCACGAATCACAAGTGTCTAATGAGTCAATCAAGAAAATGGTATTTCCCTTCTTTCATTTCGCCACACACCACCATCGTATACAATCTTTATATGTTGTTGTTTTTGGCCCTTTTAAAGGTTTATTAACGGTAGGATTTGATGACTGGATGTTTTCAAACCCAGGAGAAGAGATAGGACAGAAAGTATTGTATATCAACCCAAGGGCGAAAAATTCGTAACTTCAATATGTCAATCTGACGATGCTAGTTATTAGCGAAACAGCTATAATTGCATTTTAAAACGATTTTTCGAATAAATAGTTTAAGTTTGGTTCAACCGTTCAGTTATTTATTGTTTTTAGTATATATTATATAAGTAAAAGATAACATTCATATTCACAAATACTTTCTTAAAGAACAATGTAAAATTAATAATGCTATTAGCCACAAATGTCATTGTCAATAGTCTTGTCATTAGATACTTCACTCATGTCGCCAACCATTTAAAACAAAAATTTGCGTGCGTTAAAGTTACATTACGATACGCAAATGCGTTTTATAATTAAGATTCTTATGCAAAATATAAAAATGATATTTCTGAAACAGGCTATGAAATAAATTTACGTTTTTTTTATAAAATTTTAGTAAAATAAGTTGCTATGTGAGCGTTAGCAATAAATGTGTGTCTACTTTTCGATTTCATGTGTACAATATCAGGTAGAATCTTCCCCAGGTTACCCTATATCTGCTCTAGAGCATCAAATTCTGCAGCTAGTGGAATACATCAGTGAGGTATTATTTTACTGGATGTCAGCAAGCATGAACTAAGGTCCTTTCTTGATGAGAGGCTCCAGAGTCAAGATCAATACCACGACAACCAAGAAGTGGGAGTACCCAAAAAGCCGTCCTTTCACCCCTGCTGTACAGCATCTGCACATCGGTTATATTTAAGACGAATAACACCAGGCCATCCCTTTATAATGATATTTATGAAACAGGCTATGAAATAAATTTACGTTTTTTTTATAAAATTTTAGTAAAATAAGTTGCTATGTGAGCGTTAGCAATAAATGTGTGTCTACTTTTCGATTTCATGTGTACAATATCAGGTAGAATCTTCCCCAGGTTACCCTATATCTGCTCTAGAGCATCAAATTCTGCAGCTAGTGGAATACATCAGTGAGGTATTATTTTACTGGATGTCAGCAAGCATGAACTAAGGTCCTTTCTTGATGAGAGGCTCCAGAGTCAAGATCAATACCACGACAACCAAGAAGTGGGAGTACCCAAAAAGCCGTCCTTTCACCCCTGCTGTACAGCATCTGCACATCGGTTATATTTAAGACGAATAACACCAGGCCATCCCTTTATGCTTATGTTACAACAATGTCATCGTGAAGCAAAAAATCAACGTGGTATCAGTGTGTAGGATTGGAAGAGAGACTGAGCGGACTGTAAGCTGTAAGTTGCTAGGTTCAACTAAGGGTCCTACACATGTTTAGTTGCGGGATAAACAAACTGCTCTGTCAGCATACAAGGTTGTGTGTTGTGTTCTGTCAGTATCTATGGTCCTACGGTTCCAAGCTAAACGAGGGAACTGGGATTGGAGTTTTTGGACCGAGAGCCGAATACTCAGAAAGCTTGGGCACATACCCGAGCATCTTTCAAGCAGAAGTCCGCGCCATCTAAAGATGTGTGGAATTCAATATTGGAAGAAACTACCGCAGACAAGAGATTGTGATTATGTCGGATAGTCAAGCAGCCATCAAAGCGCTGAGCTCAAATATAATCAGTTCGAAGATGGTTTGGAAATGCCTAGGCAAACTAAATGAACTAGGCCAGAAGAACACTGTCACCCTCCTATGGTTAGGTTAGGTTAGGTCCTATGGGTCCCAGGACACATAGGAATAGAGGGGAACGAAACAGCAGACAAGCTGACAAAAAAGGAGCTAAAACTCCACACTTGGGACCAGAACCATCCTGCGGGATCAGCAGTAGAGTACTCTTAGGAAAACTAGGGGAAGAAATCTAGGAGGAAAAATCCAAGTTCTGGAATTGGCTGGAAAGACTCAGGCAATCTAAGATACTACTGGGGAACTATGACCAGAAGAGATCTCTTAGCTGCCTCAACCTCAGTAAAAAAAGGCTCCGAATTTTAACGGGAATACTAACAGGGCATTGCCGGTTAAAAAGCCACATGAAGAAACTAGGGTTAGCAGATGAAGCAAAGTGCAGATTCTGTGAGGAAGAGGATGAAACCTCAATACACATACTCTCAGTATAATACGTACGAATATCAAAATTTCACCTGATAAACCATATTTAAGTGCGGCATCATTGCCAACATATAAACTATTTTAGCCCGAGTTATGTTCGTTTGAAGTTTATATTTTATTAGTCCAGGAGTTGTATTTGATATAAAATTAATTACGTAACCTTTCTTAAAGCATTTATTTATTATTTGTAATAACTTGCGGCCTACGAATTTAAATATTTAGCAATATTTAGAAAAAAGATGCTGATTGACAGTAGCAAAATAACGAAGAGAGTAAAACGAAGAGAGCGATTTGTTCACTTTGATGACGTGCACTATATTTAGGTTATGACTATTCGAAAGGTTCATGTCAGTGTCAGGACAGGATAAAAAACGGATGAAGAAAAAATTAACATTCTCATGTATGTACTGGGTAAGAAAGCAGAAGGAATAACGTTACAATTTCCTGGTGTTCCTGAATCTACTTTCCAAGCCTTCGAATATCACTTGATTCCACGTCGCAATATTATATTTGAGAGATATAAATTCAATACAAGGGTTCAACAACCAGGCTAATCTGCAGAAAGTTTCATTACTAACTTACACTCATTAGCAGAAAATTGTAAATATGGGCCTTTAAAAGAGGAACTAATTCGTGACAGAATTGTGGTTGGCATGCTAGATCAAAAAACTAGTGAAAGACTACAACTTCAAAGCAGTCTAACACTCAGTGAGTGTATATATGCTGTAAAACAAGCTGAACTACAAGCAAGCCATAGTAGTGAAATAAGGGAAGAAATAGCAGCAGGCACAGGAAATATTCCCATACATTCATATGGTAAGAAATAGTTATTTGTATGCTAAGGCCGCGAAATACCTCTTTAACGTACCGAAAGAACAGTTATCGCCGAGGCCGCTTGCGGCCGAGGCAAGATAATCTTGAGGTCGTTAAAAAGTTTCACGGCCATGGCATACACACTATTTTTCGTGCAATCGTTAAAATTATTAAAATAGATAGTTGTAAATAAATATATTATTGCTCTAAAATCAACAGCATTTCAATTCATTTAACAATATCACCGTGTGCTATGGAAATGATATGTTTCAATATATATTTTGACAGTTCTTGTCAAAACGCAAAATGTCTGATACTGATAGCGATATTTCAGTACCTTCCACTCCTCCGGAACTCAAAAGCGTTGTAAATTCGGCGCTTTCCGTTTTAATACCCGAAAAATCTAAACGGCAGTACGAAAAATGTTACGGCGAGTTTAAAGATTGGTGTGACAAACAGAATGTTAAGACGATGTCTGAAAACATTTTATTGGCTTATTTGATGCAGAAATCAAATGTTGTAAAAAGTTCAACTTTATGGAGCATTTATTCCATGCTGAAGTGTATGCTGAACATACGAGACAATATCGACATCAAGCAGTTTTCAAAATTAGTACCATTTCTGAAAAGAAAAGCAGTAGGTTATCGAGCAAAAAAGTCTAAAGTATTAACGCGTGAGCAAATTGATACATTCCTGAAAGAAGCTAATGATGAAAAATAATCCTTGTCTTTGTAGTATTTTAGAAATGTCAAATTTGGAAGTGACGTTTGGTTTCGCGGCCGTTGCTATGGGTAACGGCCGCGAAATTAAATTTCGCGGACTGTGCTGAGAACGCGAAATACTGACTTCGCGTGCGATTGCACGAAAAATAAATTCATTGATTCAAGTGGCAACTTGAAACCATCCCATATTTCTGAGAAAAGAGGAAAGGCAGCAGAGGGAGACTATAGAAAAAAAATGCCAATTCTGTGGCCTGGCAGACCATACCAGGGAGCAATGTTCAGCTAATAAGTAAATATGCCATTCTTGTAAGAAAAAAGGCCATTGGGCATCAGTATGCAGAATGAATAAGGTTAGATCTATACAATTAAATAATGTATCAGCACTAAAGTCAAAATATAATCCTATAAATTGTTCAAATATTGATGTGTCAGAAATAGTAGAGGGCTCATTTTTGGGGTCAATTAATATGTCATGTTGACTCAAAGGAGTGGAAGGCTACCATTTTTGTTAGAAATAAATAAACATATAGAGTTTCTAGTAGACACTGGTGCTGATGTCAGCTGTATACCTAAAAATTATCGGTTATAATTGCACAAGTGCATAAAAATTACCGATAATTTTGCAAGAAAGCGTGTTATCTAAAAATTGCACGAGATTTTTTTCATATTTTGGCGAAAGAGCCCGACTCCGAAGGAGGAGGGCTCTTTTACAAAATGTGAAAAAAACGGAGTGCAATTTTTATAGATAACACGCTTGAATGTAAAATTATCTGGTCATTTTTATGCACGAGTGTAATTCAATGGAATATTTCACGAATAAACATTTTTTCACTTTTTGAAGTATATCTGACATTTATCAGTATTGTCAGTCAGTGTTGTTGTTATTGGTGTCATGACGACGGGATGTTTTCGGAGTGCAATTACCGCTGTAATTTTTCGGTGTCATGACGACGGGATGTTTTCGCTTGGTGTCATGACGACGGGATGTTTTCGCAGTGCAATTACCGCTGTAATTTTTCGATAATTGCATTCCTCTTATGACATATATTATACATGAGGGAAATATTCTTAGTAATTCATTACTCAAAAATATTAAAGTTTTTAATAGAATAGTAACAGGGCCATCTGGTATTAAACTGAATGTTGTAGGCACTCTTACTGTAAAGCTAATTTTCAAAGCTCAAAATTTTCTTACAGAAGTATATGTAATTGATAATCTTATTTAACCCATCTTAGGCAGATCAGCTATAATAAAGCTGAATATTATTGGTTTATTTCATAATTGTGTAGCTCCTGTCACTTCAGACGATTTCACTAAGAATAAAATTGTAAGTAGTTTTCCTAAAATATTCAACAGTGTGGTGTCATAGGTGCATTGAGGAAAGTGGTCTGCAGTTTGAACACAAACAGTAACTTTAAAACCATAATTAGTTTAATAATTAATCAAATCAATAAATTAGTTTTCTGTTGTTTTTTTTTATTTGGTATGCAAATTGGTTAACTGACTTATGCCCATCCCTGTATTTGGCATAACTTGTGCACCAGAGTATTTTTCTGTATTACTAAACAAAATATTTTCTGGTTTAGAGGGAGTCATAAGCCAGATAATATTTTAATACATGCTCCCACGCTAGAAAAACATGATGAAATACTAATGGAAGTCCTGAAACGCATAGAGAAAGAAGGAATTACACTAAACTTGGAAAAATGCTTGTTTGCAAAGCAATCTCTTACATTTTTGGGACATGAAATATAGCTCCGGCATTTCAATTCATCCAGATCGAGTTAATACTATCCTTCAGTTCCCAGCACCACAAAACAAAAAACAACTTATGCAATATTTAGGAATTTATAATTTTTCTAGCAGATTTATACCCAATCGTTCTCAAATATTGGAACCATTAACCTCATTACTAAAGAAAAATGTGGGACGTGGGACACAACTCAAAAAGAGACGTTTGAAAAATCAAAAAAGGTGTTGTCGCAAAGCCCAACCTTGGCGCATTTCGATTATACAAAATAAATTTCTATTCAAGCTGACGTCTCTTCCTACGGACTGGGAGCTTGTCTGATGCAAACCGCAGACGGCAAAATGAAAGTAGTAGCATATGCCTCTAGACTGTTATCTGAAACCGAAAAGCGGTATGCCCAAATTGAGCGAAAAGCTATCGCATTCACATGGGCAGCGGATACATTTACCGAATACATTACGGGTATACAAATTATTTTACAAACCGATCACCGCCCTTTGATTCAAGTTCTTCAAACTAAACCAATTGATGAATTAACACCCCGATTACAGCGCCTTAGAATTCGACTAATGCACTTTGACTACAAAATCTATTATTCCCCAGGCAAAGAAATGAGCGTCTAAGACGCATTGTCTCGCAATTTTTCTGAAAATTCTGCAAAACCAACAGAGAACGAGTTAGCTGATGAAATCGAAGCACATGTACAACTTGTAGTAGGATCTCTTTCGGTTTAAACATATTTACTAGAAGAAATAAAAAAGGAACAATCTAAAGACCCAATTGTAAGCAAGTTAAAACAATACACAAATGAAGGATGGCCAAGTAAAAATGCTTCTTTCATTTGTGGGTAAATACAATATTCTAGCTAAAAATTAATTTGGATTTTTAAGTGGTAAATGCACAAATGATGCAATGTTTTCTCTTTTTAATAATGTCTACTCCAGCTTAAACTATCAACACTCTACAGCTACAATATTTTGTGATTTCTCAAAAGCTTTCGATTGCGTGGATCATAAAATACTACTTAAAAAATTGCAGTACTATGGATTTAGAGGCACCTCGATCAGGTGGTTCGAGTCCTTTCTAAGTGATAGACTGCAGCTTGTACGAGTTGATGAATTAAGGTTTTCATGCAAGCAGATAGAATATGGGGTTCCACAAGGTTCGGTATTGGGTCGTATATTGTTTTTGCTATTTATCAATGATATTGCTGACTTTAGTATCGGCGGAAAAATTTGTTTATTCGCAGACGACACTAGCTTTTCTTGGAGTCACCCGGATATCACCGAACTGCATAGAATCGTTTCACATGACTTAACCATCATCAAATCATGGTGTGATTCTAACCACATGTGTTTGAACGTTTCTAAGACGAAAGTTTTACTATACACATCTGCAATTCAACCTATCATGTTGAATAATTCCACTATAGAGGTCGTTGACTAAGTGAGATTTTTGGGACTAGTCGTTGACAGCTCTCTAAAATGGGATGTACTCATTGACGCTTTGTCAAAAAAACTAAGCTCTTCTTGTTACGCGCTGAAAACAATATCTAGGGAGCTGCACCTGTCAGCTTCCAAAACAGTCTATTTTGCCCTCTTCGAGTCACATCTACGATATGCACTTCCTTTTTGGGGTACATGTGTGACTCAATTTTAACGTATTTTTAAATTACAAAAGAGAGCTGTTCGGTATACGCTGAAACTAAGCAGTAAAACTCACTGTAGGGAATTCTTTAAAAAACATAAAATATTAACACTTCCATCCCTATTTATCTTTGAATCCATTTCCTTAATTCGGAAACATTTACCTGAAGTCTCAGACAGACCATCTCATAACTACCCTCTTAGAAGTGCAGAGTATGACCTTTATTTACCAAAACCTCGCACGGAACTAATCAAAAGCTCTATTTTTTATAACGCTAAGAAAATGCACAACAATCTACCCTTGGAAATAAAGTCCATTTCATCAATAACCGCATTTCGTAACGCTTTAAAATTATACTTGGTAGAGAGAGCTTTGTATGCAGTTGACGACTTTTTTACATAAATTATTTGGGACCATCTCACGCACTGGAAGGTTAATTTGTGATATTTATTTATTTTGTTGTTTGTTGTTTTTTTTGTTGTTACTCTGACTAAATTAAAATTTTAAATTTTAATTTTTTTTATATTACTTATTATTTATCATTCTCATTGTATAATGTATACATAAAGTATACATTTATTTTATTTTTTTTAACTGACCTTTCGCAATGTTTTATATTGTGAAGTTTTATTTGTTTGTATGTTTTATGTTTTATTTACTTGTAGATACTCTTTGTTATATGTGATTTGTTTTTTTTTAACAGCTTTGTCCACAAATTTAAAAAATTTTTTCGACAATAAAGCTTATTATTATTATTATTATCATTGTGTGAAAACTTATTACCCTATTTCCAATACAGACAAGAAATTTCTTTTTCGGAAGGATTTTTGCTGAGAAATTCTCGTATAATAAATAATTCCTCCATCTTTACAACTTCGGTAAGAACAATAAATAACTGAACGGTTAAACCAAACTTCCACTATAAATATAAATAGTGGAAGTTTTGTTTAATCGTCCAGTTATTTATTGTTCTTTTCCACAAAGTAGAGGTTACCACAATCAATTTCTTTACAACGGTGTTTAAAACTAATCCATGACGGTCATATTGGAATCGTTAAATGTCTACAAAGAGCTAAAACCACAGTCTGGTGGCTTGGATTGTCAACACAAATTGAAAATTTAGTGCGCAACTGTCCTCATTGTACTTAAAACAGAACAAACGTGAAAGAAACTATGATCAAAGACCAATTTCCAGAACGTCCCTGGAAAAAAATAGCTTTAGATCTGTTTTAGTGGGAAGGTAACAGATTACTATTCGAGATTTTTTGAAATATTTAAACTCACAAAAATGTCGGAAACCATCATTATCGAAAGGTTAAAAGAACTGTTTGCGCGTTATTATATATATTTATAGAAATGTACTCTATTGATATGACTTTTATTTCATATTAGAATAATATCTGACATTTATATTCTTTGACAGTTACTAAATCAATAATATTAACAAGGTAACAGCAAATAAAATAAGTAAGTATATAACATATAATAAATATAATAATATTTTTAACAAGGTAATAAGCTCTTCGTATTTCTTAGAAGCTGGTAAATCTGGTGATGTTAAATTTGTAAGTAGTTTATAATATTTACTTCCAAGACAATTGATTAGAACCATTACTTTAGCTTCGTTAGTTTCATTATCGTTGCCACTTAAGCCTCTAATTTTGAAAAAGTTTTCTAAACGTTGAACGTAAATATCAAAGGATTCCGTAGACTCATCAAATGGATCAAACGAAATTGCTTGAGTCTGAAGAACTTTTTTAACATTTATTTCCTGATTCTGTTGATTCTGAAGTGTTGTAATTAATCCACTTAGGGCATCTATTAATGGAGCTATATTTTCAGCCATATTTAATAAAACAAATAATTGTAAATTCGATGTGAAAATCGTACGGTGTACGGTGATCTCTGGATTTGCTTATCTCTCGTCGCCAAATTATTATATATATTTATAGAAATGTACTCTATTGATATGACTTTTATTTCATATTAGAATATCTGACATTTATATTCTTTGATAGTTACTAAATCAATAATATTAACAAGGTAACAGCAAATAAAATAAGTAAGTAGACAACATATATAACACGCGTTATGGTATTAGTGAAATCGTTAGATCTGACAACGACCCGCAACTCCAATCCGAGTTCAAAAAATTCGCCAAAGACTATGATTTTCAACATATAACAAGCAGCCCCTACTTTCCACAGTCAAGCTGAAGCTGCAGTAAAGACAGCCAAAAACCTTTAAAAAAAATGAAAATATTCATCAAACCTTGTTGGCATATAGAACTACCCCTCTTGAATGCGGTTTCTCGCCGAGTGAACTAATGTTTAATATAAAAATAAGATCCTTTTTGCCAATCCTTCCTAGTAAATTAAATAAATTTGTAAATGTAAGCCAATTTTCAGAAAATGAGAGAAGTGCCGGTGACAAATCGATAGAACAGTTTAATACCAGACACCGCTCTAGAAACCTAGCTGATCTGAGTATAGGGGACTATGTCTGGGTAACGGATTTACGCGATTATGCAGAAGAAGAAGAGTCTGAATGAACCTCGTTCCTACTTAATTAAAACTAATTGTGGAGTTTATCGAAGAAATAGATGGCACTTAATACCAGCCCCGTATTACAAACCTCATAAGTTTACCCCGGCATTAGTCCCACCTGAAAGTACTACAGAACCTAATTGTAATTATAATAGTATGGAGCAAAAGTGCGCGGATCAAAGTAATATGTCGCTTGGTTCTGAAGTAAGTGCACCAGAAACGGAGAGTGGCGAACGAGAAGTTCCTGTCAGGACGAAACTATTAGTGGATTCCAATGAATCAGCGAACCCGTCCCGACCCAACAGGAACAAAACAAAACCTAAATATTTAAAAGACTATATATTACGTTAAGCTAAAAAAGGGAGATGTTCTGTCAGTATCTAATGGCCGTATTCATAGTCATCCCTTAAGTATGAGTGTGAGGGTAAGGGTAGGTTGAGGGCACTTGGGTGTTTCATAAACAACCCTCAAGATCTAAGGGTCCCTCAAGTCACCCTTAACTCAAGTGAAGACGTGACTACCCTTGAGGGCACCTTGAGAGTTTTATATTCGACAGATTTGACATATCTTATGCTCTGTATAGGTTATATTACATTATTGACATTTTTTATGGTAGTAAATAGGTATTACATATATAATAAGAAATAGTTATTTATGTTTAGGTAGTTTTTTATTAAGGAAGAATAGTTATTATATTTATAGACAGTTTGCATACTTTTTTTTTGAAAATGGAAGAATTTGATGAACTTTTTGAGAGTGATGAGGAATTTGAAGAAGTAAATCGTTTGCCTAAAAAATATATTAGGGACATGCAGAATCCTTTGGAAACGTTTGAGGAACGAGAATTCCAAAGATGATTTAGATTTAGCAAAAACTGTGTCACCAATGTTTTACTGCCACTTGTACTACAACATCTGATTAGACATAGGGTGTGTTCGGGGAGCACGCTATTTGCGCCATTTGCCGCTATCTACTACTATTCCTCGTTTGCGTTATATGGCTCTTGGCGCTACATAGCTCGAAAGCGTGATCCCCGAACACACCCATAGCAATCGACAAATTCAATAATGAAGATATCAAAAAGTATGTTATTAGTTGGCGCATGCTCACAACCATAGAACGGTAAGATAAGCTAGCACAACCAACACAAATGCATTAAAAACCCCGAAAACGTGTTTACTCACTTAAGGGCTGGTTAAGTGACGTTTATGAAACAAGTAAGAGGTTGAGTGCTAAGTGACCCTTACCCAAGTCTCCCTCAGTGCTCAAGTTGAGGGTTGACTATGAATACCGGCATAAGGTTGTGTGTTCTGTTCTGTCAGTATCTATGGTCCTGTGTTCCGTGGTCATGATACTGACAGGAGAGTCGGAGGGAGCGGGTTTTTGACAGTTGTTAAGTTATTGTACTCATCGTGAGATTAAAATAAAGATACTTGCTAATATTTAGTTGTTTTATATTAGCTTTGTTCGAGTTTACTTGATTACTGTTTTCAAACTGTCAGGATTCTGCGCACTAAAAAATCCTGTGTTCGGGTTTTTCTTGTACGGTTTTCGAACCGTTCTATAATTTTAGTTTGGTGTTCGGGTTTTATTTCTGACTGTTTTCGGACGATTTGAAAACTGTCAAATCAGTCAAAGGTTAAAAGTAAGAATTTTTCGTGGACTAATTGACGCATGCGCTTGGTCATTTCTCAGTCATTGTTTGTAGTGTGCCTATTAAATTCAAATTATTCTTGGTATTTTAATTTATTGAGTATATTATTATGAATTTATTGGCAGAATTCTCGTCAGATGCATCCTCATATTTTTCATCATCAAGTGATGATGGATTGGAGATGGTAGCAAATCTTTTTTTACCCGAATTATTACAGAAAAAAGTAATAAATGAGAATTATGCCGAAGAAACAGTACCCCTATATAGTGATGAACAGTTTATCCAACATTTTAGGTTTGTGGGCAAAATAAGTTACTTTTTGTATCAGATATTAAAAAATAAGGCGTTCGGGTTTTTTCATTTGTTGATAGCTTTCAAACCGTACATAAATAGTCCTTGGATTTAGTCTACTGCACATCCAGTTGTGCGCAGTCAGCAAATCGTTCTCAAACCGTCCGAAAAACGAAACCCGAATAAAGCTATTATAACCAGTGACAAAACACAAACTTTGAGGATTCGAAGGACCACCCTGTACTCAGCGAATGCGGGTTTGAAATAAAATTTGGCGAACTCAATTAAGCTTAATTTAATAAATAAAAATTAACTTCTTATTAAAATTAAGCATTCAAATGTATAGCTTGATAGCTCTATAAAAAAGTATCTTAAGGTTGCTAGAAACAGGTATATCATGCATTTATTAAAATGACACATTTATAATTTTTCCGAACTATAGTTAAAACGCGCACATGGCGGCTTGAGTTCTTAAACTCGAACACAAAGTACAATATCTTGCTAAATACTTAATTATTAAATTGAAGTACACTAGCGCAAATGCAAATCATGAAATAGTATATTAAACAACGCATTTCATATGGAATTCTGTTATGACACGAGTTCAAGTTTAAAAAACGAATCGCGAAGCGATGAGTTTTTTAAAGAACGAGTGTCACAACAGCCATATGAAATAAGTTGTTTATAATATTTTTTATATTTTGCCCTTTTTACCATATTTTAAATTAATTTTTTATTTGTATGTAATTACGAAAATTTTTATTTTAAGAAGTATGTCGGCAGCACTGTGTAGTTTATAAAATTTGACAGTTATGACATTTAAATTATCAAATGTTAATGTTTTAAAATATTTTAAAATGTATAATATACCAATAATAATATATTATATAAGTAAAATATTATATTCATATTCACAGATACTTTCTTAAAGAACAATATAAAATTAATAAATTGCTATTAGCCACAAATGTCATTGTCAATAGTCTTGCCTTTAGATACTTCACTCATGTCGCCAACCATTTAAAACAAAAATTTGCGTGCGTAAAAGTTACATTACGATACGCAAATGCGTTTTATAATGAAGATTTTTAAAAGTGCAAAATATAAAATAGTATATTAAACAACGCATTTCATATGGAATTCTGTTATGACACGAGTTCAAGTTTAAAAAACGAATCGCGAAGCGATGAGTTTTTTAAAGAACGAGTGTCACAACAGCCATATGAAATAAGTTGTTTATAATATTTTTTATATTTTGCCATTTTATCATTTTTTAAATTAATTTATTATTTTTATTTAATTACGAAAATTTTTATTTTAAAAAGTATGTCGGTAGCACTGTGTAATTTATAACATTTGACAGCTTTGACATTTAAATTATGAAATGTTAATGTTTTCAAATATTTTAAAATGACTAATACACCAATAATAATATATTATATAAGTAAAAGATGATATTCATATTAACAAATAATTTCTTAAAGAACAATATAAAATTAATAAATTGCTATTAACCCACAAATGTCATTGTCAATAGTCTTGTCATTAGATACTTCAATCATGTCGCCAACCATTTAAAACAAAAATTTGCGTGCGTAAAAGTTACATTACGATACGCAAATGCGTTTTATAATGAAGATTTTTATAAGTGCAAAATATAAAAACATTATTTTATGTCTAAGCAATTTAGCAGTAAATATTTAACAACGTTGGCAACGCCGGGTAAAAACTTCCATTTGCGGACTCGACATTTCGATACGAGTTTGAAAGTAATAAATAACTTTGTTACCTGTTTAAATGCACTAATCAAACACTGACTTTACTTTTTAACTAATACAAACAATATTTGGAATCGATGAGTTATATTATATAGAATGTAGTAAAATGGCATGAGAGCCGAATTAAATCGTTTATTTAACTATAGGTGTTGACGCAGCAACAATAAATTAAATAAAACTAAAAGGCGAACGCCTATGTATAGTTGTGTTTTTAACCGTAAAGAGGGTGCTTTCCGCATCCCCCTGAGTACAAGCAGGGTTGCCAACCCAGGCGATTTATCGCCATTTGGGCTATTATTTTTCTGGAGGGGCGGTTCTATTTATGATTCGGCTATGGGCTATTTTTTGGGCGATATTCGTTATACTCTCCGGCTATTTTGGGCGGAGTGACTTCTGAGAAAATTAGTAGAATCGTGCATTTTACATATAGAACATTTCCGGTTAATCCATGGTTAACCAAAGTTAACCGCTACTCGCTACAGTTGACATCTCTGAAAGTTATCAATTCAGACAATTGACAGTATTGACACTGAATTGACGTTTGCACGTTCGTTTGATTTGTCAGTTGTCTTTTGTCTTGGTATTTCGATCTCGATCGAATTCATTTTGAATAAAAATTTAAAATAATGAAAAAATAAAATGAGCTCTAAATACAAAAAGACGTATAGGAAACAATGGCAGGAACTGCCAGTTTTCAAAGGTATGTAATTTATACAAAATCTGGAAATTTGCAAACAACTGATTACAATATTCTTATAGGATGGCTTCAACAGGATTCACAAGATTCAGATAGAGCTTATTGCTCTGTATGCAAGCTTTCTCTGCGAGCACATAAGACAGATTTGGTGAGTCATTCGAAAAAACAAAAACATAAATTGAATTATTCAAAGAATAAACCAGTCGGAAGTCAGACAACTTTAACAAATATAAAAGTTATATCCAATGATACCAAGAGGAGCGAACTGATTATAGCTGCCTTCATTGCAGTACACTCGAGCATTAAAGTAGTTGATCATTTATCAGATATGCTCAATAAAGAGTTCAGACCTGTGAAATCAGTTTCTGGTTCATCAGATATCAAGATACATAGAACAAAATGCAGCATGTTAGTTCAAAATGTAATTGGAGCAACACTCAAAGAACAATTAGTTGCAGACATTGGTGATAGTAGCAATTATTCATTGATAATTGATGAGTCAACTGATGTCTCTGTTCACAAGTACCTTTGTTTATGCATAAGGTATATTCAAAGTATTTATTTAAAGTACAAGATTAACTAATGTATCATTTTAGGTACTTCAGTAAAGGAAGAAATAAGTTCATAACTACCTTTCTTGGAATCATCAACATCATCAGTGCTACTGCAATAGATTTGGCAAATGCAATCAAAGACTACATTAAGAAAGCTGGATTGAAAATTGAAATGCTCATAGGCCTTGGCACTGATGGTGCTAGTGTCTTGTGTGGCAAAAATAATTCAGTGTTTACCATTTTGAAGGCTGATGCTCCTAGACTCATACTTGTAAAATGTGTAGCCCATTCTCTACATTTATGTTGTTGTAAAGCCTCAAGTGTATTACCAGGTGAATTGGATTTTTGTGCAAACAAATATTCAACTGGTTTTCCAGAAGCACCCAAAGACGTGAGGGATATAAAGACATTTTTAATCTTATAAATACTAATGAAAATGTTAAATTTCATAACTTCATTGAACTCTCAGAAACCAGATGGCTTGCAAGAGGTAATGTTATCAAAGTGATATTAGAGCAGTGGTTGGAGATCAAAACTTATTTTAGTGATGTTGCAAGAAACAGTAAAGACTCAATGGCCAAAATTATCAATGAAATGTTGACAGATTCTAATTACATTTATTTCACAATTGTATACAATATAATTATACAAGTGAATGTGGTTAATGCATCATTCCAGCAAACAAATGCTGATGCATACCAACTTTATACAGAAGTGTATAGCTTATTGTTAGCTTTGTTAAGAATTGTGATCAAGCCCATATTTTCAGAAAACTTGAATGAGATGAGAAGTGCCTGTTTCCAAAAAATTCATGAAATTATCAATAATGAATTATCATACACTCCCTTGAATGTTATAGATTTTGGGTATAATTATCGAGAAGCTTTGGCAAGTAAAAACTTGAGCTTGATAGAGGTGGAAAGTATAAAAGAGAATTGCAGAAACTTCATTTTGACTTTATGCAGGGAACTTTCTACCAGATTACCAGCAAATTTGAAAGTTTTCAATTCTATCAAATACTTTAGCCCAGAATTTTGCCTCAAAGAGATAAATCGTCCAGGATTTCAGCTTTTACCTCTGGACTTATTGCAAGATCATGCTGATAAACAGATTCTTGAAAATGAGTGGAATAATCTTATAACTATTAGCTGGAACAATGAACCAAATATTTCTTCCCAGGAATTTTGGATCAAGGTGAATCAATATAAAAATGTAGGTGGGGTGAATATATTCAAAAATATAGCAGAATTTGCTCTGACTACCTTGAGTCTATCCATCAGTAATGCATTTGTAGAAAGAATATTTTCTTTCATGAATATTTTGAAAACTAAGGTTCGAAATAAAATGAATGTTCTCCTACTAGAGGGGTTATTGAGGATTAAGACTGACTTTATAATTAATGGTTCCTGTTGTAATAATTTTGAACCAACCAAAGAGATGTTACAAAAATTTACCACTTCCATGTATAATTTCAAAAACAAAAAAGATGAAGTGGATGAGGAAAGAGATGAGTTGTTGGATGTATTTCCTGATGTGCAATTTTGAGATTCAAGTTTTTCTTAATTATTAGAGTTGTTTTATGTTCTGTTATTTTATTTTTTATTCAATAAAAATGTCAGTTTTAGTGCCTTCTTATTGACGCCCTTCGAATTTCCCGCATAAATAAAATGTTGACATATGACATGTAGCCCTTGAGAGCAGGATGGGAGCAAGAGGCGTTTTCTGGCGATCATGCATTCAAAACGTATTCGTCTGTCTCCTCTTTCGCATACGGCTAGTCCTATAATGAGAGAGAGATGGAGAGACGAATAAGTTTTGAATACAAGAGCGCCAGAAAACACCTAAGGTTAGTGGAATAGACACTGACTGATCTTAATGTGGGATACCAAATTTGGAAAAAATGTCATTTTTATTATTCAGAAAAATCGCCGATTCGAAAAAAAAATCGCCGATTTTCAAAATTTTTCGCCTGCGGCGCACTTTATGCTCGCTTCGCTCGCTCTTCTACAACTTGGCGATTTTGGGCGATTATTTTCACAAGCAATGCTATTTTTATTATATTAAAGTTGGCAACCCTGAGTACAAGCGTCCTAACCGCCAATTCTAGAAAAGATATCGTAAGATATACGTCGTCCACATTCGTTCTCGACATGAAACGTAAACGATATATGTAAAATGTATTAAAATTATAAAAACCATGTATCCAGTTTGTAAAAACTTTATAGTAAATAAAAAATTCAAAATACAGTCCACTTAGTAATCATTTTATGGTCAAAACATGGTCATCTTCGAGCAGGATTTAGGAGAAATCTAAGGTTTTTACAAGGAAGAAGTTCACTAAAGGAATTCCGGTACTTATTGCAAAGGAAGAAAATACTGGTAACTAACACCACAGAAAGAAACATTCTTTCTACAAGGCTACAACGGAGGGTGAAAAATTGTGATTTTATCAAAACAGGTCAGATCTTTTCATTTTTAATAAGAACTTAATTGAAAAAGTATCGTGAACAGTAGACGTTGCAGTGTTAAAGTTTGGGAACGATTATTTTAAAACGTTTAATGATTAAATTCATATGAACTAATGAAAAAGTGAACTTTAATTTGTTTTTTGTATAGTTTCGTGTTTATTTAAATTTAGTAATAATTATAATCACGCATTGATGGTTTGTAATATGTATTTTATACATTTTCAGATGAAAAAGCTGTAAGTAGTACTTACAACTTTAAGGTATTAAACAAAAAAGGTTATTTTACAAATTTAAGGTTTTTTAACAAAAACGGTTATTTTACAACTCTAAGGTATTTTACATAAAAAAGGTTTATTTTACAATTGTAAGTAGTACTTACATCTTTATGGTATTTTACAAAAGTGCTTATGTTACAAATTTAGGGTTTTTAACAAAAAAGGTTATTTTACAACTTAAGGTTTTTTAACAAAAAAGGTTATTTTACAACTCAAGGTTTTTAGCAAAAAAGGGTTATTTTACAACTTTAAGGTATTTTTTGAAAACAGGTTTATCTTACAAATTCAAGGTTTCTTTTTGCGGAAAAAGGTATATTTTACCTGCTAGAGCTATTGCTGGTTTTTTACTTTAAGGATTTATCACGAAATAAAAGGATTTTTAGGTTATATTATTTACAATTTAAGGTGTTTATACTTATGTAAGGTTTTTAATGGTTATATGTACTTCATTTACAGGAATTTATAAGGTATTACATTGTAAACAAAATAGGATTTGTACAGGGCATTGTATTCGTGTTTGGGTTTAATACAAATTAGGGCTATTAGGATTAATATTGTTAATCTATTACAAAGGTTTAAAATAGTAGAAGTTAAAGATGACTGAAACTAGCAAGGATATTTTAATACAAAAAAGAGGTAGAATTAAGGCTAAAATTACTCGAATTGAAAGTTATGTTAAGGTAAATGAAAACAATCTAGATGTAGACATAAATGAGTTTATTATAAGGGAGAATATGCTCATAAAATCTTTTGAGGATTATGAGCATATTCAGGATCAATTGGAGGATCAGGATGCTACTCAGGAGGATGACAGGGTTGGCGTTGAATTGCAATATACTTCGTTACACAGTAAATTAAAAACAATTATTAAGGTTAGTTCGGAAACTCATATTAAAACAAATAATTCAGAACCGGTTCAGGGTAATTTAAATACTGTTGCTCCGTCAACGTTACCGACCCCTCAGGTAAAATTACCAAACATAAATATTCCTATTTTTACTGGAAAATATGAAGATTATAGGTCGTTTTCGGAACTTTTTGAATCTCTAATAGATTCTGATGCTTATTTGAATAAAGTTCAAAAATTTCTATACTTGAAATCAGTTTTGCGCGAAGAACCTTTACTTATAATTAAAGATTTGCAAATAACAGAGGCTAATTATGATGTCGCGTTAGATTTATTACGGAAACGGTACGATAATAAATTAATTACTATTAATTGTCATATTCGTGTTCTCATGGACTCGCAAATTACAAAAGGTTCACCAGGTGCTTTAAGGGATTTTATTGTCAAAATCAAACAAAATTACAATGCGTTAGAGGCTCTTGGGGTTCCTGTAAAGGAATGGGATCTCATCTTAGTCTATACATTATCCTCTAAATTGGACTTTGCAACACATCGCTCCTATGAGCTCGAACGGAATGCTGAGGAACTGCCAACCTTTGATGAATTTATGAAATTTATTGAGAGACGCTGTTTGGCTTTGGAAGCGTTGGCAATGCCAGAAAATATTAAACAGAAGGCTTCTAAAACAAGTTATCACTCGACATTAGATGAAGGCAAGAAAGAATTTAAGGAAAAATGTATTCATTGTCACTGTCCATATCACGCACTTTACAAGTGCCAATCATTTTTAAAGCTCGATTTAAACGGTAAAAGGGATGCTGTAATCAAAAATAGGCTTTGTTTTAACTGTCTTGGATCAAAACATACGGCGAACTATTGTAAGTCTGATGGTTGTAGGGTGTGTAAAGGAAAACATCATACGCTTTTACACGATAGCAAGGGTCGTAAAGGTCAAATTGAAAAAGAAAGTGGCTCAGATTTAGGCGGTAAAAATATTTCTCGAGGTTATAATAATACCATTAGTACAAATGACGGTTTTGCTCCGTCAACTTCTTTAATAACTACTCCAGATCAGGCAAGCATTTCACAAACTCCTTGTTTATTTGCAAACAGTAAGAAGCAAATTTTATTAGCAACAGCAATGGTCAACTTAAACACATCTAGTGGCAAGATTTTGGTAAGGGTCCTGCTGGACTCTGGCTCGCAAAGCTCTTTTATCACAAGAAAGGTGGCTGGAAAGTTGGGGTTGCCAGTCAATTCAAACAATATTAAGGTTTCAGGTATTGGACAACATTCGGTAAGGGTTTCAGATTTTGTTCACGTTCGAATTGAGAACGCAAAAGATCCAAACCATACGGTTACAGCTACGTGTGGAATTCTTGACAAAATAACTTGTTCCCTTCCACACGCTTATATCGATGTTAATGAGCTGGAGATTCCCTTCGGGATTGATTTAGCGGATAAAACATTTCATATTCCTGGCGATATTGAGGTTTTGTTGGGTGCAGATGTATATTTCGACATCATCAGAGCCGGTTTGATCAGATTAGGTGAAGGAAAACCAGTACTTCAAAACAGTGTATTTGGCTGGATTGTAGGCGGCAGTGTGTCACATACTCATTCAAGTTCGTCTAATTTCAGCGTGTCATTGTTCTCCCAACACTCCAGTTTGGAAGAAACAATCTCAAAATTTTGGCGCTTGGAGGAGGTTAGCACTAAAAGGCATATGTCCCATGAGGATGAAATGGCTGAAAGGATTTATTCCGAAAGCACAAAAAGGGTTAGTGATGGCACTTTTGAAGTTAAACTTCCCCTTAAACCAGGTTGTGATTCATCTTCGCTAGGAGACACTTTGTCTCAAGCAAAGCAAAGGTTTTTGTCACTAGAAAAAAGGTTTAATAAAAACCCTAAGTTAAAGGCCGAGTATAAAGCGTTTATTGAAGAATACGTAGAGTTGGGACATGCAAAGGATATCACAGATGATGACAAGGCTATGGAAATAAAGAGAAATTATTTTGCACATCATTGTGTAATTCGGGAGGATAAAACTTCTTCGAAATATCGAGTTGTTTTCGATGGATCAATGAAGTCTTCATCGGGATTAAGTTTCAATGACATTATTATTAAGGGTGGTATTGTTCAACCTGAACTGTCAGACATAATAGCAAGGTTCAGAACTTTTAGGTTCGTACTCACGAGTGACATTAAAAAAATGTATCGGTGCATAAAAATTGCTTCCGAGGATAGGCACTTACAAAATATCATTTGGAGGGATGATTCTGGTAAAAGATTTAGACATCTTGAACTCCAGACTGTAACATATGGAACGGTATGTGGAACTTTTCTAGCAACCAGAACTTTGGTAGAACTGGCCAATCAATCAAAGGATTCACATCCGCTTGCTTCGGATGTTTTATTAAATCAAACATACGTTGATGATATTTTGTGCGGAAAAAACACCGCTGAAGAGTTGGAATTGTTAAAAAAGGGTATAGGATTATCCAAAAACAGTTATATTTTAGGGTTAAATCCATTCCTAGATGCAAATGGGATCTTACGAGTTGGAGGGCGTTTGAATAACTCACTTCTTTCATTTGACGCCAAACATCCAATCATTCTGCCGGCAAAATGCCATTTTACATATTTGCTCATCACTCATGAGCATAATATTCTGGGACATGCAGGTCCACAATTGGTTTTAAATAATCTGCGCCAAAGGTACTGGCCAGTAAAAGGGTTAAGTTACATAAAGCATATTTTGTTAAAATGTGTTAAATGTCATAGGTTCAGGGCAATCGTTTCGGAGCAGTTAATGGGAAGTCTGCCACTCGAACGAACACAATTGACTCGACCATTTTTTAATGTCGGAATTGATTTTGGCGGACCAATAATGATTCGGGATTCTGCTTTAAGAAAATCGAGATTGTCTAAAGCTTATATAGCGTTGTTTGTATGCATGGCAACCAAAGCAATACATATAGAACTTGTGTCAAATTTATCAACGGAAGCTTTTCTACTTACTCTGAAGCGGTTTATTGCACAAAGAGGCAATCCAGCTGTCATTATTAGCGACAATGCTACGAATTTCAAGGGAGCTAACAACGCTTTGCGCGATCTATATGACTTTTTTAAATCCTATGATAATGAAATTAAAGATTTCTTATCATCAAGAGAAATTCGTTGGAAATTTATTCCTCCCAATAGTCCCCACTGGGGAGGGCTGTGGGAAGCAGGAATAAAAAGCACCAAGTACCATCTGAAAAGAATCTTGGGTAAATCGGTATTAAACTTTGAAAATTTGACAACGGTTTTGGCTCAAATTGAGGCCATTCTCAATTCGAGACCACTGCTTCCTTTATCCTCATCTATTTCTGATTTGTCTTGCCTCACTCCCGGGCCCTTTTTATTTGGTCAAGCATTAACCTCATTCCCAGAGAAAAATGCCTTAACCGTTCCGGAGAACAGGTTAAATATTTGGCAACGCATATCACAATTGCGCCAAGAATTTTGGAACAAATGGTCTCGCGACTATTTAAACCAACTACAGAATCGTCCGAAATGGAGATTTAACAAACCCAACATCTCAACAGGAGATCTAGTTCTAGTAAAGGAGGATTATCTGCCACCTTTGGAATGGTGTCTTGCTAGGGTAGTTTCTGTGATTATAGGAAAGGATGATAAGGTTCGCGTTGCAAAAATAAAAACGTTAAAAGGTACTTTTACTCGACCTATTGCAAAACTTTGTCCCTTGCCGATTAATACAGGTAAGCACGACTCATTTGAGGACTATGCCTCAAGGGGGGGAGAATGTTGACGCAGCAACAATAAATTAAATAAAACTAAAAGGCGAACGCCTATGTATAGTTGTGTTTTTAACCGTAAAGAGGGTGCTTTCCGCATCCCCCTGAGTACAAGCGTCCTAACCGCCAATTCTAGAAAAGATATCGTAAGATATACGTCGTCCACATTCGTTCTCGACATGAAACGTAAACGATATATGTAAAATGTATTAAAATTATAAAAACCATGTATCCAGTTTGTAAAAACTTTATAGTAAATAAAAAATTCAAAATACAGTCCACTTAGTAATCATTTTATGGTCAAAACAATAGGGAAAAAACAACGTTCCAGTTCAACATTCAAAAATGAAGAGAGAGTTTGTAGGTAGTAGGGTACGGTACTTGAGACGAGGAGTGACGCGTTGCTTTTCGGATTCTTTGGAGTACGGGGTGATTGACGAAATTCAAATTAAGTGAAATTAGCGTTGTAGAAGGATGGTGCAACAAATGTAATAAACCAGAAATTAGCTAAATCATGAGGAATGGAAATGGAATGCACAGCATTGGTTTTGGTGCTCGTTCGATTTTATGCAATTATTAAGAAAATTTTGAACTATTTTGTGTGTAAATACTGCATAAACCTGGTAAATTATTCATCTTACAATTCTAGTAGTAATAACGGGAAGAAGGGAAACCGGTATTTCATTTCACAGGTAAAAAAAGATCAGTACGTTTCGTAATATTGACCAAACTTAGTTATTTTGTAAAAACTATGTATGCAAATGTATAGATTTTCACATATGTAACTCACTGGTGTTTAACCTATGGTTAAAAAAGATTTCAGTGTCTAATCTGTAAATTTTCATTGATAATTTTATGATGGATTTCAGATTAACCAAGAAATTTCCATTTTTTAAATAGGCAGGGTCAAATCGAGTGAAAATTTGTAATATCTTGAAAAAAAAACTATGAGTATTGTGTTGTGGACCCTAGACAAATTAAATATTTATTTATTTTATTTAAAATTGAATATTTAATTAAATATTTGGTAAATAGAATTATGACTTAAGCCCTTCTCATAGACACACCACTGGTGTTTATTGTTTGCTGCGCATTTGCTTCAAATTGCTGTCGGTTTTTACGAGTCCATATATCGTTCCTTGTCTAAGGATGCAGCAAATGAGAAATCATAGATAAGAGATGTAGCGACAAAGAACAAGGGAACTTCGACTAGGCATTAGACCTAATTACAATAATAAGAAAGAAAGAGACGCTAGAAAGGGCGAAAAAGCTGACATGAGTAATATGGTTTCATTTTTTCTCTTTATGCACTCTGATTTTAATAACCCTTTACATTTTTTATCTATATATTTTAAATATGGCGCAATTTTATCCTTTTATTTATACATTTTGGCTCTTTAATTTTTTTAACAATTTTTGGCTACTTTCTAGTTTCATTCGCCAAGAATCTTCATTGGCGTAGAGATTAAATTTTTGCTGGTAGATATCATGAATCAGCTTCAGGTGGATTCTCCTGGCTTCTCCATCTTTTTCTGTAAATTCAGGAAGACCATAAGCTTCATCCACATTTAGACTTATTCATCAAGATATAGTTTCCGTTTAGTTGAGAGAGCCGAGCAGTAACACAACATTTCCTCGACTTAATAAGGTTAGTTATCGTTGACTTTTGTTAGATCTTTGGGTGATATTATGACTAATAGGAATGGTTTAAAATAGTTAAAGGCTGGTGCAAATCCACTACCAAGCCATTCAGCATTTTAGTTCATATCTGACATGTAATTTTCTGTGTTCCTTGCTGAACATTCTTTGATAAATATCTGAAAAATTAAAATAATACCATTGTATTTGCTTATTTTTACCAAGATTACCTTTTTCGTGAAAAATGATGGTAAATGATTTTAAAGTCTAACCTTCATAAAGTTGTGTTTAAAACGACTTCACCTTTTATGAAACATCCTGTATATCCTTCAACTATGCTATACATCCCCTCAAATTTAATACAATCGACAAATCAAAGATTCACGAAACCCTGAGTATAATATTTTAATTTTTTCCTTTTAGTTATTTAATATCTATTAATAAAGAGTTTAACAATTGAAATTTATTTATTTATACAATTAATATATTAATAATAAAATGATGCCAGCACCAAGTCGGAACAAAGATAATCGATTGGTATTATCACTCATACTCATAGACATCCTCCTCGAGATCAATTCAACAAATATGTAACCGTTAACATTAATATAGGCAGTAAGTAAGTCCTGTTTATTGTTTTGCAGTGGAATTTCATTACATGTATATTCATACGTTTGAAACCTAACTGAGTTTTTATTAGTTTTTAATAATATGTTGAAGCCTGTAAAATTTCATTTAATTATTTCAAGAAATTTTAAGTGCTACTATCCCGGATTTAAATGAAGTACGTAAAGGTATGTTTTAGTGTACATTATGAAATAAAAAAATTTAAACAAATATTAAAGAACATTTTTTGACAGTGTGTGTTTACCTTCGTGCCGAACTAAACTTTTTTTAGTTGTAAACGACTTGGAACAAATTGAACATGTGAAAGGTTTTTCGCCAGTGTGAATACGTTTATGTCCATTCAATTCACATGATAGGTAGAAAGATTTTAAACAGATATCACATTTGAATGGTTTATTGCCATTGTGTGTACACATATGCCGATCTAAACCTTTTTTAATTGTAAACGACTTGGAACAAACTGAACATTTGAAAGGTTTTTCGCCAGTATGAATACGATCATGTGCTGTCAGTTCATATGATCGACAAAAAGATTTTGAACAGATACTACATTTGAATGGTTTGTTGCCATTGTGTGTATACATGTGCCGATCTAAACTTCTTTTAACAATAAACGACTTGGGACAAACCGAACATTTAAATAGTTTTTCACCAGAGTGAATAAGCATATGTTGAACTAATACATCTTTAACTACATACGATTTGGAGCAAACTGAACATTTGTATGGTTTTTCGCCAGAGTGAATACGCATGTGTCGAACTAAACTGGACTTTGTTGTTAATGATTTAAAACAAACATTACATTTGAATGGTTTTTCACCAGTGTGAATGCGCATATGCAAAACTAAATAATGTTTAAATGAAAAAGATTTAGTACATACTGAACATGGGAATGGTTTTTCTCCAGTATGAACAACCATATGATGTTCATTCAATTTAGATGAACTGGCAAATGATTCTAAACAAATATTACATTTGATCGATTTTTCATCTTTGTGGGTATGCATGTGCTTAATACGAATATGTTCATTCAATTTGAATGAATGGTAAAAAGATTTTAAGCAAATATCACATTTGAATGGTTTTTTACCAGAGTGTATAGACATGTGACGAACTAAATATTTTTTAAATGTAAACGGCCTGGAACAAACTGTACATGTGAATGGTTTTTTGCCAGTGTGAATTAGCATATGATTAACTAAACCGTATTTGTTTGTAAAATATTTAGAACAAATATCACATTTGAATTGATTTTTGTCGGAGTGTAAATTTACTTCTTTGATGGGTTTACATTGTAATTTCCAATTCATATTCTGTTTCAAAATTCCATGTTTCCCTGCCTTAGTTGCATGTCTTGTGTTTTTTACATGGTGCTGTGGAGCATGACGAAATAGTTCAATTTTTCTAATGAACATATATCCACAAAATTTACAAAATGAAATACCTTTATGTGAGACCCAATACTTCATAATTTTTCTTGTTAAATTTCCTACAAAGAATAAGTAAAAAATACAGAATGTTAATCACTTTTAATATGATAAAAATAAATTATGAAAAATTTATATTTTCATTTTTATTAATTTAATCAATTTACACTAAAACAAACGTGTTATAATAAAAAGCATATCATTAACAATATATTCAATTTATTAATTTTAAATATGGTGGAATATTAAAAAAGATGAGAACATTCTATGGTAGGTACCTATAAGCTGTCTTGAATAGTTAAATGAAATTACTTTCAATGTAATATTTTGAAAGGTATATAAACCTGGATGTCAAATCAATTCAAGTCAAAGACTAAATTACAACTAAATAATAGTGGAAGTATAGTTAAATTTGTTTATTTTAGTGTTTTCAATATTAAGGACTTCCCCAAAGTAAGGATCGATACAATAATTTCATCAAATTGGTCTTGTTATAAGACAAAAGTAAGAATTGGAAATTTATTTGTTGCTTGATGTTAGACTCCTATCCCTGTGGGTTGGTACCTATCAGGCGCGTCCTCAGGTGGCGGATAGGGGAAAGGCCAGGGCAAAGGGACCTAGTTTTGGAACCCTGGTTAGTGACGGAAGTAGTAGTGCGCGGGGAACTAAAAGGCTCTGCGAAGTCCGTCGCCGCGAACCAACCCCCCAAAGCCAAGGTGTAAAGCATCGTGCCGAGGGCTGAATGGCCGCAGGGTTAGAGCGGTCGCCTAGGCAAAAAAGAAACCACATCTTACACTACAGCTACGCCACTGCTCTTAAATCCGAGAAGATAGCTATTCTTCCTAAGGGATTCCCTGAGACCACCCTCAGCTCAGAGGAACAAATCTCGGCAGAAGAAGCTATCGTGGAAGAGAAGATGACCGCTGGGCATGAGCATGACCTCGTGTTCAGTGGAATTCACTTCAACCCAGGCTACATCCTTGTAGACTGTGAAACCCCACAGACTGCAGACTGGCTGAAGTACAAAATACCCAACCTCACTAAGTGGAAGGGGAAAGAACTGATCACCTGCGATGGAGACAACATCCCGAAGTCGCACGTGAACACGGTATTGCTGCCGAGGAGTGAAAACCAGCCAGCTGAGAAGCTACTTCAGCTGCTGGAAACTCAAAATGCAGGACTGAGGACGGACCAATGGAAGGTCATTAGTCTCAGGCAGGAAGGCACAGGCCATCTTTTGAGAGCAGGAATTGACGACATTTCCTGCAATGTCATCAAAAAGAAGGACCCCACAGTGCATTACTGGTTCGGCAGAGTACCGATATATGAACTGAAGAAGGAGGGCAAGAGCAGGAAGAAGAAAGACACTTATGAAACGTCAACAGGGAATGCTACACCTGTTCCTTCTGAGGTCCAAAGCAGAGGTCCTATGGAGGAAGAGAACAAGGACAGTGAGAAGAGTGTGGGCAGTTACCACTTCGGAATACTGTACGGAGAAGCCAGCAGTGACATGGAAGTCACTGTTGATAGCGAAGAATCAGGGGAGGGAGATGACACCCTGACCAGGTTAAAAATAATGGTAGATGGTAATATTGCACAGGTAAACGCTCATCACGCCAAGGGAGCCATGGCGGTTATTTCAAAAATGTTTACTAAGGATCTGTTAGACTTTGTACTAATGCAGGAACCGTGGGTTCACAAAAATCGGGTAAGAGGATTATTCAACACAAATTCTGAGGTGATTTGGAACTCAGATAGCACCACTTTACCAAGAGCTTGCATCTTAGTAAGGAAAGGTATTAAATATTTTTGTGTTTCAGAACTTCTTACAAGAGACCTTGTATTAATTAGAGTGCACCTCCGATTCGAAGACATGCAAAAAAAATCATGCTACTTTGATGCAGATGGGCCTGTATCCCCTCTAGAACTCAGGAACTTACTGGTCTTCTGCGAGAGAAGAAATCTACCACTAGTAATAGGATGCGACGCCAAATCACACAACATGGCTTGGGATAGTAAGAGAGGTGAGCAACTTTTTGAATTTATTCTAGGAAATAATCTTGTTATACAGAATGTAGGGAATACTCCTACTTTTGTCACAAAAACAAGATCAGAGGTATTGGATGTCACCTTGAGCACACCCCATGTAAGTGATCTGATCAGAGATTGGAGAGCCTCCAATGAACCCTCATTATCGGATCACAGATTATATAAGGTCTGTTCCAACCAAGCAGAGAACCGTTCTAATATAGTAATGTTTGTGCGCAGAGGTGTAGTGAGTTGCGCAGAGGTGTAGTGAGTTGCGCAGTGCACTAATTTGGTCTCGTGAGTGGTAATATTACTGTTCTAGAACGGTTCTTTGCTTGGTTGGAACAAGCCTATTGATTATATACGATTATATATAGACCCTCCTATATATGGACCCTCCTGAGAGAATAATCCGGAGGAATCCCAGAAAAACAAATTGGGAACAATACAACTCCAATTTAAAAAGCAACCTTACAAGGCTGCAAAAGAAGAAAAAGCAAGCCAAGCACTATATGGAGCTAGGAAATGACGTTATAGAACTAAATGAGGCAATCCTTAACTCCTGAGTCAAGCTGCCCCCTGCAAAGCAGCAACAAAAACAATAACCCTCAATGGTGGAACTGGCATCTGTCAAAATAACAATCCGATACACCTACGCTTTTTAACAAAACGTGACGGAGATTGGCAGAGCTACTCTGAGAAACTAACTCTTTACAACAAAGAGAGCAGGCAGGGTAGGTTCGGTAATGGCGTTACGAAAGCCAGATGGAAGCTTCACGAAAAATGAGGAAAAAAGAGCGAAACTTTTACTTGAAACTCATTTTCCGGCAAGTGGTACTCCTGGGAATTCTCCAGGAGAAGTATATAGGAGACCAACCAAAGAAATCACTGCAATGGCTAGACACATATGCAGCGATGAAAGATTGAAATGGGCACTTAACACATTCCAACCTTTCAAAACACTAGGCGTAGATGGCATCTTCTCTGCCCTTTTACAGAAGGGACAAGAGGAACTACTGCCACATATCGCGAGGATTAGCAGAAACTGCCTAGAACTGGGATACATACCAGAAATATGGAGAAGGGCGAAGGTCACCTTCATAATAAAAGCAGGAAAAAGGAACACAACGAGTCCTAAATCCCTAAAACCTATCAGCCTCACATCGTTGGTTTTAAAAACAATGGAAAAAATGGTTAATAGCTACATTAGGATGGAAATATTGGAGAGGAGACCATTGCATCCTCAACAACATTCGTATCAAGCAGGAAAATCTACAGAAACTGCGCTGATACAGCTGACAAGCAAGATACAAGACACGCTTGCCAGTAAAGAAACAATGATATGTGCCTTTCTGGACATAGAAGGCGCATTTGATAACACGCCACATGAAGTGGTAAAGAAAGCACTTGAAGAAAGAGGAGTAGACGAAATGGTAACTTGGATATCCCGTCTACTATCTTCAAGGAGAGTAGAAATTGATATGGGTCAAGACACAATCACCATCTCTACAAAAGAGGCTGCCCCCAAGGAGCCTCACAGTAGATGAACTCTTGCGCGGTCTGACAAACCTCGGTATATCCTGCCAAGGATATGCCGACGATATTGTCATACATGCCACCAAGACCAATCTAATTGCTTTCACCGGCAAAAGGAAACTAAACCTAAGAAACCTCCAGCTAGAAGGGACAACAATAGATTGGAAAACAGAGGTAAAATACCTAGGCTTAACACTAGACAATAAACTACTCTGGAACCAACATGAAAAAGAAGTAATAAGGAACGCCACAAAAGCCTTGATGGTATGCAAATCCTTTGAGTTGGGGATGTAAACCAAAAATGCTGCATTGGATCTACACAACAACGGCCAATAGTCACCTATGGAGCCGCTGTCTGAGGAGAAAGAGAGGACACTCTGAGGACAACGAGAGAAAACCTTTTAAAACTTCAAAGATTAGCATGTGTATGTATCACAGGAGCAATGAGAACATGCCCATTGACGGCACTGGAAGCAATACTAAACCTTACACCTCTACACTTTCATGTAGGAAATGTAAGGACATTCCAAAGGATGGTTAGTGAAGGAAATGTAAGGCATATGCCTAAATCACTTCAACACAATCCAAACTGGGAACTAACCCAGGACAGAATGTCAAAAAAACTTAACTTCACAAGAAATTTCACGGTAAAGTTAGCAAAAAAAGTCAATGGGATCCTACAGTAATATCACATATAGGCAAAAACACAATCTGATGGGTCCAAAACTGAACCGAAAAGAGGCACAGGGATAGGGATTTACAGACCTAGAACAAAGCACCTCCAGAGTTTAGGCTCACATCCTACCATTTTCCAAGCAGAAATATACGCCATTGGGCAATTCAACATTGAAAAGAAATACTGCAAACAGAACTTATGTTTGACAGTCAAACAATATTGAAGTTACATTTTGTTTGTAACTTCAATATGTCAATCTGACGATGCTAGTTATTGGCGAAACAGCTGTAATTGAATTTTAAAACGTATTTTTCGAATAAATAGTGGAAGTTTAGTTTAACCGTTCAGTTATTTATTGTTCTTAGTAAGATGAACTTCCACAAAGTAAAGGTTAACACAATCAATTTCATTTAATGAGTTATTTCTGAGTTTGCTATTAACCTAGAAACAAATCTTCTGAGGCCCAGAGTTACGAATCATCAAACAATGAGGGATATTTACCCTACCCACACCGATGAGGATTACTATAGAGATTTTATTTTTGTTCCTCTGTTGAATGAGATCACCATGAGATCTTTTTTTGACGGTTATTGAAATTTACAATCTACTTCACAAGAGTATTAAGCAAATATGCTGAGAGTCGTCGGCGTGGAAGGGAAACATCCCTCGATGTGTCTCCTTGATGATTACTAATAGTCCTGTTGTACAAGTCTTCAGGCCAGTTTGTATTAAACCCACCGGGATGGACTACCTCTGTATAGATTCACTATGAGCTCGTTGCTGTCTCCTAGTAGATGACTCTGGAATAGGATGTAGTGTTAAATTGCTAACAAACCAAGGAGCATCCAGAATTGCCCGCTGTTTTGGATTGAAATAATTTTTAATGTGCTTGGTTTGGCACATCCCCAGATCTGGATTCAGTATGACCTAATAGATTTTAGCATTGTTCTGTATAGCAGTACTTTATTTTTGAGTGTTACCTGGGATTTTCTCCCTATGAGCCGATACATCTGCCTTGTTTTAAGGTTTAGTTGCCCATCTGAATATGCTTGTGCCCAGTTAAGCACTGATCGAGGTGCAAACCACATCTGTTTTACCAGGAATTACTTACGGGAGGACAAGTGCGTCTAAGGGTGGTGAATGTAACTTATACCGACTTCAGATGGTTTTGCATGTTTGAAAAGGATGTAATTGGATTTTCGTGTCTCGACAAGATGGCTACATCATCTGCAAAAATGCAACAATTGTTGTGTACAGCAAGGGTCCTAGCACACTGCCCTGTGGAACTCTAGATTTAATTGGATAGTGTGTAGAGTTCTGCGTTGTAGTTCACAGAATAGTCTCTTTCGGTTAGATAAGATTTGAGAAGCAATTAGTAGCTATATATCTGGAAATACTCAATTGCGGTAATTTTTGCATTCAATGCTTTTTGCTATCTGATTTACAACGCGGTGAGTTTGATGAATCGCTGACATATGTTCCCTAATTCAGAACTGAGTTTGGCAATAGATCTTCTAGCTGATTATCTTCTATTCTTTTGAGGAGTAGTCTTACAAATATTTGCTCTGTATGATGTGAGGTGTCTTTCCCTTGTGGATTATAATTATTTCGGCATATTTCCATGTGATTGGGAAATAGGAGAGACAGAGCATTTTATTAAATATAATTGTGAGAAAGGAAACAACAATTCTAAGCAATTTCTTAAGGATAAGTCCAGATTTTAGGTCATATCCTGGAGCTTTATGACAATTTAGTCGTTCAATGTCAGCCGCAGACGCATCAAGGATTTCGAATATATCTTCTTCTTTATGATCGGGATTAATTTCAAGTGGTTGGAAGACGTCAGCTAGGCATTTGGCAAACGTGTCAGCTGTTTCTTTGTCATTTCGAGCCCACGTATTGTTGGATTTTCTTATGGGTGATACCGAAAACCGTTTACACTACCACTACATCAACGCACACTTTAATCTGCCTGACGCGCGTTTCGATAACCAAGTTATCTTCTTCAGAGACCGAAGGTCAGTTTACTTTTATTGCTAACACTATTGTTTGCACACCATGCTTTAAACTGCTCATATTGGTTTTCATAAAGTTTAATAGATTTTGTTGACAATAACAATGCAATTGAATAACTTTCAATTGTCTGCAAATTTGGCGGCGTGCCGATAATGGAATTATTCCGAGAATCTTCCACGCTAATTATCTAAAACCCAATGCTAAATTTATCCAATTTTTTTGAAATTGACATCAAAATTTACTCATTTAATTTCAAATGTATTACAATTGAACTGTAAGTACGCGAACGAGTGATAGATGAAGTAATTACTTAAATTAGTAATAATTTTTAGTAGACTAATTAATTCCCACTATTTTTAATAAAAGTGTGATTTTGGGCCACAACAAAATTTTTACAGATCAGTCACTAAAATTGGATTTTAGTGACCTTAGGCAAACATGCTGCATTAAGGGCTATAAAATTTGAAGTGATAAACAGCATAGATATGCAAACAGACCACAAAGCGATTACCTAAATACAACGTGACACTGTTGAGGAAGCCAGAACAGAAGGAAATTATGGGAAAATTAATTGCAACTAAAGAAGTCGTTTCAGGAAAGAGAAAAGCTCTGAAAAATGTATCTACGACTTTTCAGCTTATACGCAAAAATCCTCTTACAACTACAAAAACCATGTGTAATGACTGAACACTGCCCACTCAGGTACAATCTTCATCAAATGTGAAAGTGAACACTGGAACAAACAGATGCAAAAAATTGCCAACTGTTGCGGAATAATTGTTCAACAACGACATAAATATCTAGAATAGGTCTTTCTAGAATCTACAGCCTGATCAGGTCGTAGACCTAGCTATTAAGTGGGTAGTATACTTCCTCAAAAGTTTAAATGTTTTATAAATACCAACAATAAAATACGCACAATTTAGAATAATTTTATTTTTATATTATAATACCTCATTCCCAGGTCCGATTTCCTCCTCCACAATGGAGTAAACAGTTGATTGGGGAATTTTTGTTAAAAATGCAGTTTCTTTTAAGGCCTCAGACTTTGGTAATTTAAAACTAAGTCCACTAAGTCCATTATAAACATTTAACACAATCTGTTTCGCCCCTAATGGTAAATCCTTGTAACTGGTACTGGGTTGATTGCATTGATCGGCATCTTCTTGTGGCTCATCCACACCTAAAATTGAATTGGTCAAAATATAAGAGGCGAAATTAAGGATTGGTTATCTTTTTGAAAAATACAGTTTGAGATTTCTCTCCAACTGTTGCGCGCTTTAATCCTACAATTAATAAAATTTAGTTTATCTAGAGTGTCCTCCACTATTGCCACCAATTTCTTTCGGGTCTGCTTTTCGCCTTACTCCTGTTTTCCTTCTTTGGTACTCCCGTTTCTTGTATTCTTCCTACATGGTCTAAACACCGAACATTAACAAAGACTAGAATTCCAACTCTAGGGCACGCCCATAAACGTTCCTTCCTTACCCCGTCGCCGATTTCGGGATTTGTCGGGCCCACAGCTTATGTACGTAAATAGGAGACACGTGCTTGTTTTCGAACGATAGCGGCTTTACTTTGAAGCATCGACATCAAAGTGCCGAAGGGTGAGTTGTTCTACTAGTCTTGTTTATGTACGGTGGTCTAACTATCTTATTCACTTAGCTTCAATTTCAATATAGCATTACTTCTAAAAATGTAACATATTTCCATACCACTTTTTTGGTATTTTACTTGGCGTATTTATAAATAAGATATTTGATTTATTTCATATTTTTATGATTGATATTGATAATGGTTAGTACACAGATTGCAGAATACGTGTAACCCAAGTAATCTGCAATGAATGTGAGATCGATAATCACATATGGGACTGTGGCTTGCGGCACAAGAGCTAATCTGAATACTAGGAAAAACCTCTCGAAGAGTCACAGTCTGTACATGTATCACTGGAGCAATGGGAACTTGCCCCACTGCTGCAATGGAAGTGATTTTAAATTTGATCCCACTGCACATTCAACTAGAAAATTTAAGGAAGAAAACAATATACAGAATTATCAAGGAAGGAATCATCAGCGAAAAATTCAACTTTGTGAGAAAATTCATCACAAAGTTGAGTAATAAATCTAAATGGGACAAAGGCACCATACAGAATTTAAATCAAAATACCATAAAGTAGGAGTTTTCGGGCCGAGAACCAAACACTCAGAAAGCTTGGGCACATGCCTAGGAAAGTTAAATGAACACTGTCACTGTCAGGTAACAGGGCACATAGGAATAGAAGGGAACGAAACAGCAGATACGCTGGCAAGAAAAGGAGCCGAAACCCCACATATGGGACTAGAACCTTCTTGTGGGATAAGCAGTAGCGCAATCTTAGAAACACTAGCAAATCGGTAGCGCCGCTCGTTTATTTACTTTAATGAAAATGGCGTTTACTGATGAAAATAACGAGTTTTTAATTGAATTAATAGTTAAAAACCCGCCACTTTACGATTGTCGGCTTAAACTGTATAAAGATAATATTTTTATTCAAAGTACATAAAATATAAATGAAGCTTGTGGGGTCATTCTCTTAATCGTAGGTTCATACATACTCTAGTTTATTCTATTTATCCATTGTTCTTGCCATGAGACTTTTCCGGCTTCTGAAGTGAAATAATCTTTGAGAATATCTCTGATTTGAAATCTATCTACTGCACGTGGCAGGCTGCGGCCGCTGGTATCCGAAAGGAAGTGGCAGCGCCACGCAGCTGCGGAAGTAGGTCGGCTGCCCGGTCGCGACTGCCTAGATCCGAATGCTGCCTTTAGAAAAATGGGACTAGAAGAGCTGCTATAAGTCTGAGAAAACTTCAGAGCCATAGCAAGTAAGGGGGGACACAATAGATCTCATAGGTGGCAGTGTAAATATCACCCCTAACTCCATAGTATAGTATAGTATAGTATAGTATTAATATTATAGTATAGTATTAATTTTTGTATTGACATATTAACATCATTCGAAATCGTCAATTTCTGATTTAATTCTTAAAAAGTCTAATAACATCTATCCAAGAGAATTCAATATTGGAAGAAACTACCGCGCTGAGCTCAAATATAATCAGTTCCAAGATGGTTTGGGAATGCCTAGGCAAACTAAATGAACTAGGCCAGAAGAACACTGTCACCCTCCTATGGGTCCCGGGACACATAGGAATAGAGGGGAATGAAACAGCAGATAAGCTGGCAAAAAAAGGAGCTGAAACCCCACTTTTGAGACCAGAACCATCTTGTGGGATCAGCAGTAGAGTAATTTTAGGAAAACTAAGGGAAGAAATGGAGAAGGAAAAATCCAAGTACTGGAATCAGCTGGAAGGACTGAGGCAATCTAAGATACTACTGGGGAACTATGACCAGAAGAGATCTCTTAGCTGCCTCAACCTCAGTAAAAAAAGGCTCCGAATTCTAACGGGAATATTAACCGGGCATTGCCGGTTAAGAAATCACATGAAGAAACTAGGGTTAGCAGATGAAGCAAAGTGCAGATTCTGTGAGGAAGAGGATGAAACCTCAATACACATACTCTCAGAATGCCCTGCCTTGCAAAATTCTAGGGCTAGATACCTAGGAACACATGAAATAGAGGAAGGGGATCTACCTGATTTGAAGCCCGACGATGTCCTAAACTTCCTCCGGAAAATAGGACTCGAAGAGCTGCTATAGGTCTGAGAAAATATCAGAACATGGCAAGTAAGGGGGGACACAATAGATCCTATAGGTCGCAGTGTAATTATCACCCCTAACTCCTACATACATACATACATCCAAGAGCTAAAATAACAAAAGGTTATCTGAGGCCACAACTTTAATTTCAATATATAAAAGCCAATTCGTCAACGAAAGTAGCCTGACATGGCTAGGTCCAGTTTTTGTTGAAACTATAAATACCATATTACCGCCCACATCAGATATTGAGAATATTAACCTACCAGACATATGCTACATCTGTCTCTCTCGCATTGATAACGCACTTACGATTATCAATACACTGTAAAATACGTTTAATATTTTGTGATTTATTTATTTACTTTGAGTTAGTTATCTAATTTTAAGTAAAATTTAAAAGTTAAGTTTGAGACTTTAACTAAGTATTTGCAAGTCGTAATAATGGTAACAGAATGATTAGGGCAAAAACGTACCTACCACGATAATTTAAAAACTACATTAAAATGTTGGTAGACTTTGCTAAAATCTTTGTAATATATAAACTAACTTTTTGCTAACTAACTTAACCCCTATTGGTTATCGATAATGTTGACGCTGCCCAAAATCTTTTAGGTTCGTCCCATTCTAGTTTAAAGTTAGGTATACTGTTTACCGAATTTGGTTGTCAATATTTTTGGAGTGAGTAATATATGGTACTCCAACAGAGGTTGGCTCTTATCTTTAGGACACCAGGAAAGGAGTTAACATTCTATGTGAGTGATTGATCACCGTCTCTTCCACTGTGACCTGAAAGATCTATTGTTTCTCCCCCTAGGTTATAGTCAGCTCTATGCTCTGATGGAAATGGTCAGGGTCGACTTCTATAAGGTCCGTGGGCTTGAGTTGAGTTTAGTTGAGCAGACCAAATTTGGGGTTGCAGACATTCAGGGTTTTCGCGAATAAAACCTTAATTAGGTAAATTTTTCTCTGCACAAATTTGTTGGTTTGTTTATTTTTTTCTAGATTTAATTAAAAATAATTTGCGTGGAATAGTTTTGATCGTAACTTTAAATTCTTTATTAGATTTACAAAGCAAAGGCGACTATTTTCGGTCTGCGTTAAACCATCATCATGTTGTAAATCAAATACATGGTATGTAAGAAAGACGGTAAGCGTGAAAGTAGTACCGCAATACAAATACATTTTAAGTTCTTTCTTAAGCTTAACATCTACCAGTAATTATTGAATGTTGTCAAACAATTAAACTTATACAATTGAAATTGCACTTTATAGAAGTTGGAATACCATAGTTTTGGGAAAAGTCTATAGATAAATTAGCAGTTTGAATAAATACAGTACTACTTTCATACTTACCATTTTTCTTGTATACCATGTATTTCTTTTAGTTACAGCCTGATGATGATCTGATGTAGACCGAAACTAGTCGTCTTTCCTTTGTAAATCAAATAAAGAATGTGTTGTTTCACTTTGAGTTTTATTGAATCTTTCTATTGGATTGTACCACATCTGAGATGGATGAAATTTTCAAGTAAAAAAAAATATGTTCCAAACTTCTCTCATTGTTAAGAAATACATCACTTTTACAAGTCTTTTATGTCACATATGTTCATAGTAAAAAAGTCTCACACTTTTTATCTTCTCTTGATTTAGGACACCAGCTGGTCTAGTTTTCATTTAATTACTTCGAATTTTGCTACTATACCGGGTGTCCCAGACTAATTTATCCAGGCTATATCTCTTAAACAAATAAAGATTCTTGAATGGGACAAAAACTGATCTATTTTATTTCCAATACACTTTAATATGGTGTAGAAAAAATTATCCCCTTAGTTACAACCCCTAATTTTAAATTTCTTAATAGCACCCTGTACATTTTTTTATAATTTTGGATTTGGTCTTCCATCGTCTATTCAAAAAATTTTTCAAAAATAAAATGGGTTCTGACAAGATTCAAAATGTGTGTTGCAGCAGGTGGACTACAATATGAACATCTAATATAAATAATATGAACTAGGTAATTGTTATTTTTAATACATTTATTTTTATTGTTCCTTTTTAGCTTCAAGGCTTCTTGATTAATGTAACAAAAATAAAAAATAAACTGATATTTTCTTGATTTCCTAGGAACCAATTTTATTTGTGAAAAATTTTTTTAATAGACGATCCAAAATTATAAAAAAATGTACAGGGTGCTATTAAGAAATTTAAAGTTAGGGGTTGTAACTAGGGGATGAATATTTTGGGGATAATTTTTTCTACACCATATTAAAGTGTATTAGAAATGAAATAGATCAGTTTTTGTCCCATTCGAGAATCTTTATTTGTTTAAGAGATATAGCCTGGATAAATTAGTCTGAGACACACGGTATAAAAATTTTATTTTGTCTATTTGAATATTTAACCACTTTTGACACAGGATGACAAAACTATGTTATTTAATATTTTTCAACAAAATTTTATATTGTCCAACAAGCTTTATTAGTTATACTTTAACAATAACTATCAAATAGATGATCTCCTACCAAGTGATACTTTACACTGGTATTAAGAACAATATTTTTTCTACAAGCGAGAGTAAAAACCAACATTATTTTAAAGATTTATGATTCAAATATTATTTATAAGCAAAGAAATCTATAAACTAATTATTATTAACATTTATAGTAAAAGTGCATTTGGTCGCGCTTTGCAAATTTATTTCTAACTCAAGTTGCTTTTCTCTGTAGGTAGTAAATTGGTACATTAGGATTAATTTATTTTATTTATAAATGTTATAAAAAGACTGCAAAATTCAGTTTTCCACACGCTTGTAGAAAAATTATATTTTCCAAAATTCCACAGTTCAAAGAAATGCTTATATAACATACCTGTTCCAGATTCTTCCTTTAAACTTTTTTGTTCCAAATTGCATTTCATATTTACATCATTAAAATTTTGTTTAGAGTAATAATCAATTTCTGCATATGCTTGTTCTAAGCTCTCTGCATTTTCATCAGCATTATTATCCTTTTTTATAAAAAAAGGTACATTTTCTGTGGTATAAGGTTTAACGTCATTATTAGTATCTGTAAATGTTTGTTCTAAGTTCTCTACATTTTCATCAGCATTATTCTCCTTTTTTATAGAAAAAGGTTCAATTTTTATTGCAAGAGGTTGAACATCATTATTAGTTTCTGTAAATGTTTGTACTAAGCTCTCTACATTTTCATCAGCATTATTCTCCTGTTTTATAAAAAAAGGTTCAATTTTTATTGCATGAGGTTGAACATCATTATTAGTTTCTGTAAATGTTTGTACTAAGCTCTCTACATTTTCATTGGCATTATTTTCCTGTTTTATAGAAAAAGGTTCAATTTTTATGACATGAGGTTGAATGTCATTTTCATTTAAAAAAACTTCTTGTTTGATTGTTTCAAGTGGTATAAAGTGATCTTTAATATCAATCTTTTGCTCCCCAACATCATCTAGTTCTTGTTTCACATCCATAACTGGAAATAGATTGTAAATATTAATTTTTGTGTATGTTTTATAAATATAAATTTTATAATATATAAATTAATCATAATACCTAGAAATATTACAGATTAAACAACAACCACATGCAATTGTCTTTGAGGAAAATATATAAAACATATTCAAATCATCTATATATTATAATAAAATGATTTATCAATTTTTTCACTAATATATCTTAAATTACATAAAAATAAACAAATTATATACAATTCAGATCATTTCACAAAAAAAATGTGAGTCCTCAGGTACAAAGGTCCTAATGTTTATTCTTCAGCTCCAAATGTAATTTGTAATTAAATCTGTATAATGTAATATACTTATGAATGTTGTAGACATTTGTTATTGCCGGCAATGGTTGCATTAGACATTTAACATTTATTATTGGTATTCTTTTTAAGGCGGTGACACAATTGAAAAATTTATGGAACAGATTATAAGATTTAAGACTTAAAGAATAAGAAATAAAACTAACAAGACAAAATAAAAGTTTCGAACATAAAATTTCACCAATCATATTTTACTACAAAGGCGTGGCTTAAACGTTCCACGGTTTTTGCAGTTTTTTGTTTTTCTAATCACATTTCTAATTTAACTTATTCTATTCTATTATTGTTTATTTTGATATAAAAGATTTTTAATTCATGTGTAATGATCAATGAAATGGTGCAGCATGAGTATTACCAAAGGGTGAATCATAATTGAAATCAACTTCAAATTCACGACCATATATTTTAGTAGCAGCATACATATGAAAATTTTCCATTTTTTGAATTTTAGAAATAACAAAAACAAGTTTTAAATGTCAAAGTCATATATTCCTTAACTCTGATTGGTTGAATTCTTATTCCTAAAATCTTAAAACCAACAAGTCGGTTTCTTATTCCTTATAACATAAATTTTGATTGTGTTTTGCCACATTAGAAAGCACTGGTCCATTCCTTAATATATATCTTTTAAATTATATATCTTATTCCTTAAACCCTAAGTTTTTAATTGTGTTTCATCCTTTATAGAGTTGAATTGATTGAAAACTTGGGAGTTATCACTTGCAGGTTGAATTTGATTTGTTTGCATTTTAAACTGACCCAAGATTACTTGTTTACAGGTTAAATTGATCAATTGATCAGTTTTTTTTCACATTTTTTATTAATAAGTTTGGTATTGGATGCTCTTTTGATACTTACTTTTCTAAATCTGTATTTCAAACATTTGCTACAGTTTTCATTATTCGTGTTTGTTTTTTTCTCTCAATTATTTTCTTTTAGCACCATTCACTTAAATTTTATTTAATTATCTATAGTTCACATTAAATGCAACAAAAAATGCATGTACCAGTCTTTTATTCAATAACTTCATATAAATTCATGTTTTTATTTATAAAACTAAACTATCTACAGAATAGTAAACATTTTAATCATAGATAAATTTTAATATTCAGACATCGTGGAACACGGAATTAATTTTTGAAGCAAATGTCAATGTCACAAAATTGATTGCACCAAATCGTTCAAATGGAGAAGAGAAGACTCCTCATATCGTTATGAAAAAAAGGTTATAAAACAACCTTATTACCAAATTTTTAGCTCTTAATTCACATATTTTCTTTAAAACTTTATTAATTTATCTTGGATAAATTACTTCTAGTTCTGTGTTTTCAAAAGTGGCAACTGCGCTTTTAAATAATGAATCAAATAAAAACTATAAATAAATTAAACTCATGGTCTTACAGGATGT
This sequence comes from Ophraella communa, assembly GCA_035357415.1. Classification (NCBI taxonomy): domain Eukaryota; kingdom Metazoa; phylum Arthropoda; class Insecta; order Coleoptera; family Chrysomelidae; genus Ophraella; species Ophraella communa. Next base: position 18,257,633 of record CM068984.1, read on the forward strand.
GATAGAAGATGCATTTGACTCCTCATCACTTGAAATGCATTTAGGTGCTGTAATATATAAATAAGGAATAATTCCTTTCTTAAGGGTAGGATTCTTTTTTGTTCTTTTATAAAACTCATAATTAATTGAATCCATTTTTAACTGAAAATATAAAAATGTATTAGGTTAGGTTAGTTAAGCAACAAAACATACGATGTATGTTGATTTAACATTTATCTTACTTGTACAATAATAATAATAATAATGACGTAAATAACGTAGATGCAGTAAATAAATAAGTACTTACATTAAAATGATCCCCACAACAGTATCTAATAGTTTTCGTACATTTAACACCCACTGCATCGAACCAAAGTTTTCTAATATCTGGCCGCCTCGGAACAAATAAAAATAATTTATTACTGTTTTCACTTGTATTCAAGCATTTGGGTACGAAACACTTTTTCATTTTAATAGAAATAAATTCATCAGATGATATAAAACACAAAAAAAATATAAAGGTTCTTAAAAACAGCTCCTGAAACGTTAACAAACACAAACGTATAATAGGATGTCTATTCTTTGTATACCTTCTTTCACTTTCGCTGTTGCCAAATCGTAAAATGCGAACAGAGCGCTTTATACTTTAATGAAGGAATATTTCGAAAGTTATCAATAATTTGGCGATTTCATTATTTAAATCTTAGTTTTGTTAAGTATTAACTATTTCTCTTTTTGTTTTTGTAATTTGTACTTTGTGTACCGATTTGCTTTTATATTTTATTATTGTTTTTACACCCTATGTATTTTTATTTTATGTTTATACAACTTTGTCTACGAATATTAAATTTTTTGGACAAAAAATCTTATTATTATCGATTAAAAAAACAAAATATGAGACTTTGAGTTGACAATTTTTTTCTGGAATTTTCTTTGCATTCTGAATTTTGCTCTTTCTATATATACTCTTTTTCAAAATTTACTTGGACTTAAATAGAACTATAAATAGAAAAAAAGTTAGTATATTTTTTACCTTGTACGATTTTTTCTGTTTTCTCTCTCAATTACTTCCTTTTAGCACAACATTACACCCACTTTAATTTGATTTATTTATCTTTTATTCAAGAACCTTATAAATCCATGTTTATTATCACATAAAAATGATCATAACATGGTCGTAATCAAACTGTCAGAAAAATCATGTGTTCTGATTTCCTTGTGCGAAGGCTTCTGACGGTTTTGGGGAAGGTTCGTGATTTCGAGAACGGTAACTGACAAAATCTGAACAAAGTTAATATAACGAAACCGTTTACACTACCACTACACCAACACACACTTTTAACTGCTTGACGCACGTTTCGATAACAAAGTTATCTTTTTCAGGGACCGAAGGTTTACCTTTTTAATAATTTTATTACTATGGAAACCTATTAGCTGATTAAATTTATTGTACTAACCCTTACTTTTTGGAAGTCCGTCTTATTACGAATAATAAAACTCTTCGTTATAACGTAACTTTGGTTTTTAATTACAATGACGGCCGTTTCGCTAAGATTAGCATCGTCAGATTGACATATTTTACATTTTGTTTATTTGTAGCAAGGTACCTGATGTTGTTTAGGTACTATTTAGGCTAGATCAAGTATGGAAGTAATAAGACATAACAGTATTAAAGCCTATATGTTATTAGCCCTAAGGGATTATCCTGGATGTACTTTCCTCTAAGATAGAAAAACCAGGAAAAACTATATCATGCTGATGTGTTTTTCAATTACGTCTTATCTATGTATAAAATGTAAACTCAATCAAAGTAAACAGTTTAATAGTGGAGAACTTCCAATATTTATTTGTTCATTAACAACTTTAAATTGTGCATCTGTTAGATGTCTTTTTATTTCAAGTTCTTCAAGGAAATCTAAATTTTGTTTTTTATCACATGTGTGTAGTATTTGGAACATCCAACCTCACTCTTACACAACAATGACATCCAAATACTACACACTTGAGATAAAAAACAAAATTTAGTTTTCCTTGAAGAACTTGAAATAAAAAGACATCTACCAGATCCACAATTTAAAGTTGTTAATGAACAAATAAATCTTGAAAGTTCTCCACTATTAAACTGTTTATTTTGATTGATTCTACATGTTATACACAGATAAGACGTAATTGTAAGAAAAATATATTAAGTTGTTGTAAAGATCAGCATGATATAGTTTTTCCTGGTTTTTATATATCTTTGCACAGTTATACTGATCTTAGAGAGAAGTACATCCAGGATAATCCCTTCGGGCTATTAACATCTAGGATTTAATATTGTTATGTCTTATTACTTCCATACTTGGCTAGCCTTAATGCTACCTAATCAACATCAGGTACCTAGCTACAAACAAACAAAATGTAACTTAAATATGTCAATCTGACGATGCTAATTTTAGCGAAACGGCCGTCATTGTAATTAAAAACCAAATTTTTTCAAATAAACTTGGAAGTTACGTTATAACGAAGAGTTTTTTTATTATTCTTTATTAGCTGATTATTTGTTATAGGTGAAATGGACAGGGAAAGTGTGACGTCAAAATTTGTGTTCTATGCTGTCAAACTGTGAAATGTCAACGAAATGATTCCAAACGTCGACATAAAAAATCTCCAGAAGTAACTTTTGTTTGACTTATTTTATTGTTATTACACATTACAATATAACGTAGTTAAATACATATAAGCAAAATCTTTTGAAATTCAATTTTTAAAGTACCATTTTTTGGTAAGCATTCTTAAAATTTATGAAAATGCACAACTTTGAAGGTTATGTTATATTATTTTTACGGAAATTGTTCGTATATCTACTGATATCGACTTTAGTGATGTGTAAAACCTATGAATGAACACTTACCAATGAAAAATAGTAATTAACTCCCATAAATCAAGAAAATGCAATAAAATAGCAATATGAAGCACACCATCTACAAAAGTTGTTTGGAATCATTTGGTTTGATAGTTACGTCACTACTTTCCCAGTCCATTTGAATCTGACTGTCAACTTTTGATCTGATTCGATAACCATAACAGTACTGCAATTACATGAGGAGCTGGCCATTATTAACAATTTATTGAATAGGTATTTAGCATCTATTCAATATATTATATGGATACACACCTGAACTTGGACCTGGTTGAGCCTCAGCCATGAAAATGCTTTGTGTGAACTGTGCTTCTGCTAGTTCTCTTTCACATTCAGCTGTTATTTCCCATCTTGGTCTTTTTACTGCTAATGGTTGAGTGGTTTCTTCACCTGTTTTTTCTTTTCCATTAGGTGGACACCCGAATTTCGTTGGCAAACAACCTTCTCTCATTCGTACTTGAGATACCGATCCCATCAAATGATATTCAGTGTAGTTCTCCATATCATTCGGCAACTAAAATAAAACAAGGACAAACCCTTATCAACTAAAAAAAAACAAAGTAACAGGTAACCAAAGTCAATATCACAGAATTTTATTAACATTATGATCGACAGGAATCGGCGACTAGTTTCGGCGTAACAAGGGTGCCATCATCAGGCTATAAAACAGTTGCGTAAAAATTACAAAACGTAAAAATAAACATAAAATTGATCTCATCAACTTGAAACACTCAAAAAGCACTTGCAAGCATTAATAAAGGGGGACAATATAAGTAAAAAGAAGTAAAATGTATAGAAAAAGACGGCAAAAAATGGGGATTGTTGTCTCTCTCTTACTCATTTAGAATAATAAGAGATGTAAGCATTATCGGCTTTATTTTAAATGATTTTTTATAATTTTTTTGCTAAAGTCATTAACAAGTTATAATTTAATTTTAAAAATTTTTGTTATGATTAAAAAAAATATATATAATAAAAATATTCACTTCCTTAAATACCTAAATACTTTTACTTTAATATTTTCCTAAAAATAATTCCCAATTTTTACCTGCTTCCTCATTATTTTTCTTGGTAAAACATCTTTACTCCTTAAATGTTTAAGGAAAGAAAACACGCTAGGAATGGCATGAGGTAATAAACTTCTTTTCGAATATCCTGCTGGATATGCTACAAAGTCCGATGGTAAAAAATGTTGAGAACAAAGTTTACTGTTTTTTGAAGGCTTCCAATCTTCTCTGCGAATAGCTTGAATCCATCTCTCAAGTATCTCTGGTCGATTTAATGGAAAACTAACAATGAAAACGTATTTAGTTTTTTCTTGTTCTTTTTTGGTATAACATAAAAATATAACTTGGTTTAAAACAATAGGTTATGAAATAGTTATTCAAATTACTTACCCAAAAAAAGAAATTTTCTTTTGTGGATTATAAACAGAACTGCAACCACAAGCCACACAAGATTTTACCATTTTAAAAATTGTTTATTACTATAAACAAATAACAAAATGTACAGCGTCAAAATATATTACAAACACTTGCAAGCCACAGCATAAATAAAGGCAAACTATTTAAATGCATTTAAAGTATCCTTTAGCAAATAATTTACCTGCATTTATGGTTAAATAATCGCAAGCAGGTAATATTTCTCAGAAAAGTAACTCATTCATCTTGTTACCTGCCATTAGTATTAGTATTAAAGTATATGACAAAGACAACAATCCCCCTTTCTACCCGTTTCACTCTAAAATACCAAAACCTCGACATCGCAGCGTAGCTGGGCCGTTCAGATAGAGTTCACTGATCTTATAGCTGTGGTAGAATGGACACAAGGGCACGTGTCCTTTTAATTACACACAATCCCAGATAGACGGAAATAAATTACTTGGGATAATTATCAATTAAAAAAATAAAACTAAACATTACATTATTCAGAAATGTGTTATATTAATAACAAAACTTGCCTGAACCTCACTATTACTTTGAGTCATTTATCTCGCAATAATTGGTTTAAGCTATAATTAACAAAATCTATTTAAAATATAATATATTTTACTTTAAGAAATAAATAAAAATCAGATATAATTTGATATAATATAATATTAAGGGTACTTGAACCGCACTATCTCTTTCAATAACTGATGTCGCAACTGGGGTAAACTGTAATTTAAACAAATATTATATATTGTAAGTAGGTAGTTTTTTATAAGATTTTTTACCTCTTTTTTTAAAGGAAAATGTTTACGCTTAAGTCTCTTTGTACTTAATCTTAGATGGGTCTTATTTCCTCTGCGATAAAAATTTTCTTTTTTCTTTTGTACCTTATCCATTTCTAAATGTCTGCAAACGTCTTTAAAAAACACAACACAATACACAATCACGAAAAAACAATATAAAAAATCCACACATTAGCGAAACAAATCTAAATAAATTCTGACCAATTCTGACAAGCTGTGTAACCCCAGGATCGGAATAGTTTCTCACTCTAACGGCAAATTAAGTGGGAGAGGGATAAATACTCAACTGTCCGGCCTTCCTAAGCTTTGAGCTTTTTAACCGCTCGCATCCCCCTGATATTTTAAGTTCACAACCGTTTGAAGGATAAGCCTTAATTAGCCTTATTTTTATTTATGCAAAAATTTTATTTTATAACGGATCGTATCAAACATACGTGCGTGCAAGTGTTACGCCCAAAACTATCTTCTCATCCCAGGGCACACTGATTTGTGTTGAATTTAGTGGATGCGCGCAAATTATAACAAAAATTGTTTTTGCCATTACATTACCAATTTTCAAAATATAGGCATTTTTTATACAAAAACTTAAGTATTAAAAGTACAAAATCACACTTTACAATTTTTAAAAAAGTGTGAGAAAAAAAATTATTGAAAAAAATGAACTTATAGCAGCATTTTAAACTGTGTAATTTTTATTTTGAAACCAATTTTCTTTAAGCATTTTATAAAGAAAAGATTCTTTTATAATTTCTATTAAAAAAAGTTATATTTTTTTTCATTAAAAAAAAACATTGAAGATATTATTAAGCGTTAAATTTATAAAAATTCTACATTCCTGAATTTTTATTTTTTCCTGCTCTGCTGTAGCTGTTAGTAAAGCACTATTTAACTTAATAAATAAACTTTATATAAAAGAAATGAACCCACTGTTATTTATATGTTATATCCTTAATAGGATCGGTGAGAAGCTAGATCCTAGCTCCTACCGTAGAAGTACGACAAGCAACTCATTTGTCAACAGCGCAAAATCGACTGTGCATTAAAACTCGACCACCAAGTTGTACCGATGTAAAATTGAACGCTGGCACATGATAATACTACATTTAAATACGGGGGAACCATGATAATTAGTCGTGGATAAAAAACATTTTAAAGTTAATTTAATGAAAACAAAAATATAAAATGAAATAAAATATTATTTAAATACTAATATATACTTAATAAATGTTCCTAGTGTGTTAAAATTAAAATATCAGTGAATTTTTAAAGCAAATTCGGATATATCCTTTGGAGCTGGTGGGTAGATGAAGATGTCCATGAATGAAATTTTGCACAGAGGTACAAAAACAATTCTCTTTCATCTGGCATATTCACAAATTTCTTAAAAACGTCCCGAGTGGGCAAAAATGAATTTTAAATAAATTTTTGATATATCCTTTGGAGCTGGTGGGTAGATGAAGATGTCCATGAATGAAATTTTGCACAGAGGTAGAAAAAACAATTCTCTTTCATCTGGCGTATTCAAAAATTACTTACAAACGTTCTGAGTGGGCAAAAAATGGATTTTAAATAAATTTTTGACGCAAATTCGGATATATCCTTTGGAGCTGGTGGGTAGATGAAGATGTCCATGAATGAAATTTTGCACAGAGGTAGAAAAAACAATTCTCTTTCATCTGGCGTATTCAAAAATTACTTACAAACGTTCTGAGTGGGCAAAAAATGGATTTTAAATAAATTTTTGACGCAAATTCGGATATATCCTTTGGAGCTGGTGGGTAGATGAAGATGTCCATGAATGAAATTTTGCACAGAGGTAGAAAAAACAATTCTCTTTCATCTGGCATATTCACAAATTTCTTACAAACGTCCCGAGTGGGCAAAAATGAATTTTAAATAAATTTTTGACGCAAGTTCGGATATATCCTTTGGAGCTGGTGGGTAGATGAAAATGTCCATGAATGAAATTTTGCACAGAGGTAGAAAAAACAATTCTCTTTCATCTGGCATATTTAAAAATTACTTACAAACGTTCCAAATGGGCAAAAAATGAATTTTAAATAAATTTTTGACGAAAATTGGGATATTTCCTTTTGTCTAGTTCTGCTGGACTAGGACGAATAATTTTATTATACTATAATTGTTTAAATCTACCGCCCAACCTCAAACTTTTTTTTAAAGAGAATATAGTAGGAACGATAGACGAAGTATTTCTTTGTACGAAATTAGCAAATCTAAAATAGAAGTAATAAATAAAATACAATAAAGTTTTAATTGCAAACATTTCTTTATTCAACCTTTGTCACTGATGTGTATTAAATATTGTACAGTTTTATTTAATTCAGAAATACAATTCATTACCTACAGAACATTCTATGTCTTTATAATAAATAAATTAAGTAAAATTTATATTTTTAGAAGGGTAGTAGGTATACTCTTAGGCACGTGTTTAATTCCCCTATTTTTTATGGGTTCAAGTATACAGAAGTGGTAATGTTCTTCTACTATCGATTTAGAAGATGTCGGGTTGATTTATCTTTTAGCCAAGTTATTTAAAAACTCTTTTAATTTTATCCCTACATAAAAATAGACCTATTTATAATTATTTAATTAAAAGGGCCAAACATTTAAGAATTATTTTATATACCTATATATAAAGATGTAAAATGATTTTTCGGGAAATAAATGAATAAAAAACTGAAGATATTGGGTTAAGCCCGCATATTTATGCGTATGAAGTAACTTCAATATGCCAATATGACCATGCTAGTTGTAGCTAAATAGCTGTTATTAGTTTTAAAAATTTATTTTTCTAATAAAACAGTTTTGTTAAAAACTTTCAATTTTTGTGTTTCTAGACATATAGCTTCAATTTATTTTGTAAATATCCGAATTTGCGTTAAAAATTCACTTAAAATCCATTTTTTGACCACTTGGAACGTTTGTAAGTAATTTTTAAATATGCCAGATGAAAGAGAATTGTTTTTTCTACCTTTGTGCAAAATTTCATTCATGGACATCTTCATCTACCCACCAAATATCTGAATTTGCGTTAAAAATTCACTTAAAATCCATTTTTTGACCACTCGGAACGTTTGTAAGTAATTTTTGAATATGCCAGATAAAAGAGAATTGTTTTTTCTACCCTTGTGGAAAATTTCATTCATGGACATCTTTATCTACCCACCAGCTCCAAAGGATATATGCGAATTTGCGTTAAAAATTCTCTTAAAATCAATTTTTTGCCCACTCCGAACGTTTGTAAGTAATTTTTGAATAAGCCAGATAAAAGAGAATTGTTTTTACTACCTTTGTGCAAAATTTCATTCATGGACATCTTCATCTACCCACCAGCTCCAAAGGATATATCCGAACTTGCGTCAAAAATTTATTTAAAATCCATTTTTGCCCACTCGGGACGTTTGTAAGAAATTTGTGAATATTCCAGATAAAAGAGAATTGTTTTTTCTACCTCTGTGCAAAATTTCATTCATTGATATCTTCATCTACCCACCAGCTCCAAAGGATATATCCGAATTTGCGTCAAAAATTTATTTTAAATCCATTTTTTTCTTCACTCGGAACGTTTGTGAGTAATTTTTGAATATGCCAGATGAAAGAGAATTGTTTTTTCTACCTTTGTGCAAAATTTCATTCATGGACATCTTTATTTACCCACCAGCTCCAATGAAAGAATCATTAATATCTTTTGTTTACTATTAATTCAATGATTTTCAATGTTTTTATTATTATTGTTAAAGATTTTTATGACTTCCGACCCTTTTTAGTAATCTATAAATATTAATACCAAGACTTATTAAATAAATAATAAATAATTAAGTTATAATATATTTTTAATATTACGATAACTCCCTCGTAACTGGTGAACGGAATATACAGCGGAGCGGAGTTGCCAAATCAATTTTACCGTATTGGAGCTAGGAGCCTACTTCTCACCCGTCTTGTACATTTACATTTTTTTTTATTTGCAACCCAATTAATCAAGATTCTTTCAATAATTAGTTAGTTAAATAATTATTTACTTTCAAACGAAATTCGCTGTTGTTTACATTTGTAGGTATTCAATCGATCCCCTAAAAATGTGAACACTTTACTAATAAAAAAATAACAGATTTTACCTTATATATTACTTAAATGATTTCGACTTATTCGTGCTATTCTAGCAATTATAAGATTATTAACTCTGTACTGTATGGTTTTACGAATGTAATATTTTTTTTTTTTCATCGTCCTAACTAAAATTCACTTTAATACGTCCAATTCACCCAAACACTTATCACGGATTATTTGTTAAAAATATTTCGTATGAAGCACTAAATTTCATAGGATTAAATACTCTGGAGGTCTGTTCCAACACAACAGAAAACGGTTATTTCCATTCGACCAGGGGGTCAATTCTCAAATGTCTATCAAAAATGTCGAATTCGAGAAATTGTCGGTTACTAATGTCTATTACTTTTTATAAAAGGTATTCCCAATCTCCATTCGACTTAGAAAAATGGTCGACATATTATTTCGAATAATACAACCTGACAACAATGTACAAATGTCTTAAATAATTAAAAGAGAAGTAGAAAATAAAGGTTAAGATTATTTTAGGGCAGGGTAAAAGGATGTATATATAATATCAGACTTGTCTCTGACAATATATAATATAAAGGGTTCCATTGAATACTAATTAGAAACATGGATAAAAAAATTATTGTTCTAAAAAAACAGAAAGACGCTCTAATTGAAATTTTAAGTTTAAAAGAAAATGCAGATTTAATGTCTGGCAAATTTGGGCCACAGTTTAGGTCAACACCTCAAAACAATCTTGATAATAATGTCTCTGTCTTTCAAAATTCGCTTGTTCTTGGTTTTCTAAGTTTTCTATTGCGGCGACTATTTCCAACCCTTCGTTCATGATTATGAAAATATTTCCACAATCCAATACAATAAACTAAATATCAACAAAAGAAATTTTTAAAAGAGTAGGTAGGTACAGCAAATATACTTGACAGTCGACAAACTGAATGTCTACCGGTTTTTATCATTCGACTTCTGTGTCTACTAAAATTTGTCGATTCGTCATTCGAGAATACCATTGATCATATTTTAGTAGACATTTGACCCAAGTCGCATACGAGATTTGTAAATAGACATTTGAGAATTGACCCCTTGTTTAATTTTGCTGTTCTACGTTACACATATTAAACAATTGAACCAAAGGAAATGATCGATAGGTAGGTACATACATATTATACAGTTTTCTGTTGTGTTGGAACTTGGAACAGACCTGGATGGCTCGAGTCTAGCTGGTAGTGGAAGTTCAGGGGTAATGCGAGTAGATGTAGATAGTAGATTTCCCTTATTATTTTTACTTTTAAACTTCTAACCGCTCACAAAAGATCGGATCTCTTTGTTAAGTAGCCGTTTGTGGTAACTGGCAACACCGCATGAAATATTTGCTTTGGATGAGCATGGGCGTACTACATATTTGAAATCTTTCGCCACCACACAATCAATACACCTTTGCATACAATAATTTTAACAAAAGAAACAGTTGCTCTATCCCTGTCTTCAAATCTTTAACAGAGAGAAAAGCGGTGTTGTCAGTACTCTAAGTATATTTCTTTTGACCTACGGTCTCTAACATTAATTTACTTGTTGATACTATATCCGAAAAACTGTCTTAATTGAAAATCACTAGCTTTCAGAAAAAAACTTTATTGTAAATGGGAGAAATGGATTTTGTGTAGGTATACTGAGTATGTTTATACAATATTTTACGCACGAATGGAAAAGTTGTGCACGAAGACGAGTAGCAATGAGTGTGTAATTCTGTGAGATCGTAAAATACTTTATAGCACGCGATACGCGCTACACTTTACCTACGACCTACTTGTACTAATAATACTTGAACAGCAACAATATTTTTGATGATTTTATTGTATAATATTTAATTACTTCATAGTTTATTGTTTATATAGTATATTATTGTTTATAGTATATTATTGTTTATAGTATATTATTGTTTATAGTAACAGAACAGCTATTAAATATTAATGGTACTTGGGGTATTTTGCTTTTTGAAGCATAAGAAACATTTATTTCAAAAATTTAATCGTTTACTGGTTGAATAATAACGTATGCGCATACTCTAATCTACAATAGTATATTGTGCAACAAGGTGGAAAAGTGTCTTTTCCACCGTGTTGCACACCATACTTTTTCTACGGCTGCATATTAATAATAAAAATAAAGAAGTGAATTCATAACATTTTATTATTATTATTGGTTATAAAATAAACGGCACATACTTAATACAAAAAAAACTAATTTAATTAATATTGTAGTTAATTGTTACATTACTGCAATTTTGTATTGAGATTCCTGGTGTTTCATTTTTTCGTAACAGCAGCTATCAACTGTGGGAAAAAATCTACCTCACGGCTGAATTCCCATTTAAATGTACGTGGTGTGGGAAAAGACAGTTGATAGCAATACGTCACTTTGCAGTTCTGTCAAATGTGTCAAAAGCACCACATTCCATAGCAGCCGTAGAAAAAGATTATTTCACATACATGTCGGTATAGTGACACATTTTCGTTATCTTTTAGTAATTAATTTAGTGTTAGTTATCGGTTTCTCGCGCAAAAAGTATCTTCTTATACGTTACGATTGTATCTACAAGTTGAAACTTCTTCGTAAGTTTTTTTAAAAAGTATCTTGGTAATAAAATATTCTAAATGTTTAAATAATTAACTTTATTATACAAAAATAACGTAAATTAATCTGGAAAACGTAATTAAATACATTTATTATTACATTATGATGTATTTAGAGAGTTAAAAGAAGTGGGTTGATAAAACGGAACAAATATATAATTCGAAAGAACTAAATATTAAATGCTATCTTATATCTGATAAATTTTATTTACCATTTATATATAGTATAAAATTCAACTTTAAATATGTAAATAAGAGATTTTGAATAAAATGCCAACGTCTATTTTGACAACTGTGCGTTTTCTTTACCGTGCGTTATAAGGCATCTTACATTGATTGAGGACTGTGTGTTATTGACCGCTTACAGGGGTCGTAGGTAAATAATTTTACCATCTGCTCAGTTTGGCAACATGAAAATATAACAGTAACTTACAATCTAAGCTAGGGTTATAACTACCTGTTATTTTATATCCTTATCTCTAAGTAAAATATTTATTTTTACGGTAAATAATTGACTTACCTGATCTTTTTTTTTGGAAAACACTTTCTTTTATATCTTCTTGTCGATAGCCTTAATTGGGATTTACTTCCTCTTCGGTAAAAAGGTTCATTAGTTTTCTTTGGAGACATTTCAGATATTACCTGAATCACAAAATATATTAAGCACATTTTCATCGGTTTGGTCAAAAAAAAATTACCTGATGTATATATTCGAAAGTAATCACAGAAATAATCACTAAAGTCAAAAAATAGCTAGCCGCAATCTTCCAGATTAACCATCCGCTTGAAATAGCCTATGCGCATGTACGAAATTTGAATTTTCTATATCTATTTCTATGAAATAATGGATTTAAGATAATATTGTTAGTTATTTTTTATTTTATTAGTTTGAGTATTGAATGAATGAAGTATTTTTCGCGGTTTTATTTTTAGATAAAAGGTAAATTATCGTCAAATTTTTCTTTTATCTATTGCATCTGTAATAAGATAACATTAATCGTTTTTGTGTTTGATTATTTAATCCGTAGGTATTTTACTTCTTTTACTTGATATTTTTATCTGTAAACTGCATAAAAAGTAAGTAATTTTAAATAGTTAAGTTGTTTAGAATAAATTAAATAATAAAATATGAAAGATTTGAAAAATTACAATATATTTAATTCGAAATAACGAAAGGGAACTACCTACATTATTATTTATATTTTTAATTGCTGTTCTTATATAATCTAATTTATTACTTATGGATTTTAGCAGTAAAGCGTCTTTTTTATAATCAAATTTACTAAATCAAAACTAAACTATTTGGTTGCAGGAAAAAATATTTGAACTGACAACACTGCGCGGCTTTCCAGCTTTCAATTTCGTACATGCGCATAGGCTTTTTCAAGCGGATGGTTAAAGTGGAAGATTACCTAGCTAGCAAAATATTCAATTAAAAGTCAATATAAAACACAACCAACACACTAAAAACAAAAACAAATCACATTAAAATGAATGCACCTATATTCCAAATAGAATATAAAATGCTCTTCCCTCTTCGACATTATACGAGTAGTGGGGTTTATTCAGTAGTAAGATGTACACGCCCGTTACTCGTAAATTTTGTCCCTCATCTCTTTCACCCCTGCCTCCCTCAGAAACTCCACGACTACGAGTAATACTACTAGAATGCGTTTAAAAAGCTGGTGTGCGGTATAAAAATCACATATTTGCTGTTCGAAAAGTGGGAGTGCACATTAAAATAGTTCTAAACTCTGGCGTTTGAAAAGGTGGTTAACACACGCTGGTGTGCGCACCAAACACTCTAGTCTTAACACGTCCCAACTAGATTAAATTTTAATCCGGTAAGATAAAAGTTAAGTATATATACAGTAATAGTATATATTTTAATAGTATTGGTTTATGATAATTTCATTTGAAGATTGTCCAATAGATTTTTTTTATTTAAAAATAAAATGCTTTTTATTTGATTTACTAAGTTGGTTGTGTATTAGGTATTATTGTTTAATTTGTAGATTTTCCAAATAGTCCTTTCTTAATATAATATGCCAAAATTTTTATCTCTTATTTCTAAATAAATTATAACAAATTTCGTCCCGTTTTGATGTTCGAAAACCTAAAGTAAAAAGTAAAATAATTTTTAAACCGACAACCAAGTTTTCGAACGCACTCCTTCTGGTGTGAAGTTAGTTAGCGGCCAATTTCTAGTAGCCGTTTTCAGTGTAGCCGCAAAATGATCAGTGGCGTCGTATGTATATATTTAATATATAAAAATAAACAAAAATTGATTAAATGTAATCTTCTTATAATTTTGTGTAAAAACTTTTAATAAAGAAAGGTTTATGAACTAAAAATTCACAAAAAGCCATCTGTATTAATATATAAGAAGAAGTGAAAAAAGCGGAAAAGAGTTTAATGACGAAAGCACAAAAATGTATATTAGAGCCCCCAGGAAATATTTAGCCAACTTAATATTTTCACCATAACTTTATCTTATTCTTAAAAACCTCCTCCATGAATATTATGGAATCGCAAGCAGTCTTAGGGGTAGAGTGGGGTAATTATACTAGAGAAATTTTTAAAAACATAGATAAAAGTCCCTAGGAAATATTTTGCCAACTTTTTTTGCCACCCACTCTACCCCTTACACCGCTCGCGATTCCATAAACTTTACGGAGTAGGTTTTTAAGAAGTTATGGTGAAAATATTAAGTTGGCTAAATATTTCCTAGGGACTCTAATTTACGTTTGTCCAAAATTCTCTAGTATAATTAGCCCACTCTACCCCTAAGACGGCTTGCGATTCCATAATATTCATGAGGGAGGTTTTTAAGAATAAGATGAAGTTATGGTGAAAATATTAAGTTGGCTAAATATTTCATAGGTACTCTAGTCTATGTTTTTCTCTATATTTTAATGACCCCACTCTACTCCTTAGACGGCTTGCGATTGCATAAAATTCATGGAGGAGGGTCTTAAGAATACGATGAAGTTATGGTGAAAATGTTAAGTTTGCTTCTTGTTTTTCCGAACGCGTGTATGATTTTAGTAATTTCAGTAAGTGTCAAAACTGCGTGTTAGGTGTCGTTTTCATAGTGGGTCGTTGGAAAAATTAATTTTATTTAATAGCTTCAAACAAATTTTCATCACTACAAATGCCTGTCACGTTTGGAGAGGTCTAGCGAACTAGATCAGCGACCTCCAAATGCATTTATCTATTTGGGACAAATAGATGAAATTAAGGAAAAGGGCGACCGATTCCTGATGTTTAAACCACATATTTACCTGTAGACGCCGAAAGTACGAAATAGTATTCTACAGAAATATCTATGAAATAATAGGTATGATTTTACTTGTTCCCACTATCTTTCAGAATTTACGCGCCGCCACTGATAAAGTAAAAGTTCTATCAAAACTTACATCAAAATGATCTTCACAAAAATACATTTTGGAATGTGTAGAAACAAGTGCCGGATCCCTGCGAGCAAGCTGAAGCCATAACTTTCTGCTACTTTTCGAACGTGGAACGTGAACAAATAACTTCTCAGGTGTTTTGATTGTAGTATTTTTACACTGAGGCACCGCACAACACTTATAAAACTTGCTAGAATTCATTTATTTTATTTAAAATCGACAACAAAGTGTATAATAAATTACTTTATCAATTATTATTGATTAGTGTTGTGTTTGGGAACAAATGACGCCACAGCGGTCACGCGACAAACATTGACGTTTTGGCGCGCAATTTAAAATATAATATTAAATGTCTTTTTTATAAGATAAAACACTTTAGGCTACGGTTATAGTGGATTTTACGAAGTCATTTGTTCCTGTTATACTGCATGCGTTTTGATTTTTATATACGAACTGTTGCAATTTGTACACATGGATGTTTAAAAAATTATATCGCTAAAGATAATGGAAAGTAATTAGTCATAAAATTATTTTAATATACAGTTTTACATAGGTAAAATCCACATACTTGAAGTATGTGGTAAAATCTTTTCGAATATGTTAGAGCGACTTTACACTTCGCAATTCTAGAAAAAATTGCAGCAATTTTCATTGCACGCATGCGCTTTAGCTTAATAGCTCCAATTTTTATCGAGTTGCGGGAGATGGGTTCGGACCTTAGGCAAGAGAAAAGAGAGGACGCGTAATGTGGCAAGCGCATTGTTCCGTTCAAGCACCAATGCGGTTTGACCAGAGGCGTAACATTATGTTGGAAATAGGTGCCAAGAAATAATAAATGAAATCCATTAAATTTGAAGATTTTATTGTTGTTGTTTTAAATGTTAATAATAACAATTATTTTTTTCTTTTATTTCTAGACAAAAAATACATAGGTAACTTATAAAAAAATCATTACAAAAAAATAAAATACAAGTAGTAAATAATAATAGTCACTAATTCTTAATATTAACTAAATAAACTAAACTAAAAATACATACTTAGCCTATGTATAGCTAAAGTATATTACTGGCCCTTAAACAAAATCAATTTTGTATATTGTTGCCGTACGGGATCGTTAATTTCTGATATTTTTTTAGTTATAAAAAAATTCTTATATTTAAATATTTTGAGATTATTGCCTGCATTAAAAAGTAAATATGATTGCTGTTGTTTTCAGCTGCGTGGTCTTTTAAATTAGAAAAATAGTTTGACTCAATGGCCTGATGCTGAATTTTATTTTTTTAAATATCTATAACAGCACTCTTTTGCATTTTTTTTCATATAATCTAATAAAATGTTCAGACTTTTTACATATATTTATAACATCCTGTGAAGGATATGTTAGCCCTCCTCGAGATTTTTTTGTTATCAAAGAATTTAAAAAATTGGCTTTTTCCCCTATTACAGCAGTTAAACAGCGTTGACATTTTAAAGATTTTTGTAAATGCCAAGAAACAAATCCTGCAATATATATAACAATTTGATGTGAACATTCGCTTATGTATTATGTATTCATGATCCTCCCATAAACTTTGCAGTGAATAATGATCTTGGGAATCACTATCTGTAAGTCGTGCATTACTCATATTTATATTATTTTCACGTTGGCTTCCACTAGATCCAACCAATATGGATATCTCCTCTAATGGAATGCAGTTACCCATACCCCCGTCTCGAATTTCAGCTCTAACTACCAATCTTTTGAAGGCAGCAGTAAATTGTCTACAGGTAGGGTTGTTATTCCAACCACCTCGTGAACGTATAGATGAAAAAAATAGTTCAATATGATCCTGACTAACTTTGTACACTGGAAGATACACCAATTTTTTTTCATCACACACCAATTCATCATACATTAAAAGTGTATTTTTCAAACAAATAATAAAACCTATAAATCCAGTTTTTCGATTAGAATTGATAATTATTTCATTATTCATTTGTAGTGTATTTTAGATATATATTTAATGGCATCTTCTACAAAAATTTTCGTGGACTCAATATTCTTTTCAAAAAGAGCCTTTTTAAACCCTGGTGGATGAAGAGATCTACTATTTAATATATCAAATATATCATTAATGACTCTTATAAATTTAACAGTTGCAGAACAACCTTGAAAAATATGTTTTTTAAGAAAAATATTATGTACATAAACTTTTTAAAATGGTTAAGTTTTAAATGAGTTTATTTAAAAATAATTTCATTTCTACACAACACAATGGGTAATTTTTCATATAAAACAATTATTACTATATTATACCTGTGATGGTGTCCCACCTTGGCGTCTGGTGAACAATCCGGTAATACACAATTTTGATTATTTCTTGAAAATTTTTGTTGTAATTACTTTCTTTTATTATTATTAATTCAAAAAAGGGAAGAAAATCAAGATTTTCCAAATGAAAAGCACAAAAATATCACTTTTTCGCTGTTTATATAAACATAACACCGGTTGTAAATACAAAAAATAAATTAAATTTAGCAGCATAAAATGGTTTCTTAATGGTATTATTATATACAATTCCATCAATTTTAAATTGAATAAATCCTTTATACTTCTTTAAATTGCAATAAATAAATCTTTTATATTATGTCTACATATTAAAATTAATAATAAAAGTAAACCAAAAAAACCTGAACAAACCTCACCTTTCCTTGAGAAAACAGAACTCTTATTGATTTTAATTTATCGATTTAAATATATAAAGCATAAATCTTGGCAACATGGTAAACACGTTTCATTTAGATTGACCAAGATCAACAATTTGTTCAATATACGTATTTTTAAAAAATTAATATTTAAATTTTTGGAAAAAATTGATAATTAAGCAAGAAGATGAAGGTTTTACTTTATATTCAGTAATTACCATGCATTTTGGCCCATAAAAATGTTTAATTTTTTAAAATACAGTATTTATAAAACATCCATATCAACAATGAAAAAGTGATTTTTTGTGCTTTTCATTTGGAAAATCTTGATTTTCCCCCCTTTTTTGGATTAATAGTAATAAAAGAAAATAAGTACAGCAAAAATGTTCAAGAAATAATCAAAATTGTGTACACTTACCGGATTGTTCACCGGAGCCCCACCTTGTACACTTTGGTAATTCTATGAAATTAAAAGAATATGTAGGAATATACTTACTTTCTTTGGCTGCATGTAATTTGGCAATTCTGGAAATATAGTAGGCACTGCTGAATTTAGTAGACGCCTTTTAAAATCGGTTTGATAGAAGAATCGTTTTTCAAAATGTTTTGAACATAATCTATCATTTGGCGACGGCGTCCAATTTTCAAGTTTAACTGCCTGAACCCAAAGTTCTTTTTTTTCGGGATCCGCAGGAAATCTAAAAAACAACCAAAATTAAGTTGAATATAACTGAAAATAAAAACCTAATACAAGCAATTAAAATAATAAAAAATCAAAAGTATATGATATGTATTATATATATTAACTTCCATTAAAAATTCTCGTACCGCCCGCCTCTGGAAATTATAGCTTATCTAATGATTTAAAAATAATTAATTATCAAAACTTGAATGAAAAGAAAAAATAAACAAACTCAACTGGTAATAATAGTGATTTCAGCATTGGGACACGTACATTATATGAATATGAAATTGATTATAAACAGAAAACAACTTGAAATACTATAAAACAAATCAACTATTGTTTGGTGCTTCTTTTACTTACTACTTACCTACCTGTGAAACGTAATATCTGGTTCCTTTTTGTTACTACTACTTTTACACTGGTATGCAGCACAAAAAACCATTGTAAAAAACTTTCTATCAAAGTTCTTTTCAGTTATAAATCACAAAAAAATTGGCTAAAATATCCGTGTTGTCACACAAGTTTTAGTCACCAATTTAATGGCGGACGACCGAAAACCAGGCACAGTTTATTACGCTTGCTCAGATTGGTAGTTACGCGTCCTCTCTTTTCTCTTGTCTAAAGTTCGGACCTATTTTTCTTGCCACAATTTCTTTTGCAAGTGCAATTCTAGTTATAAATATGATTATTTTTGGTGATGCCATGAATCTACTTTAATGTTACTAGCTGCTAGTTTGTGTTGTATGCTGCTAGTCCTTTCCTTTGTCAATTTCATAACATAACCTTTTATACTCGTTGTATTTAAAGACTGTAGACTTTGTACACCCTTTATGAAATTTTAGGTGAAGGGAGGGTGTATTTTGATTAAAAAACTTTAAACCACTATAAAAAATAAATCCAAATTATCCTCCAACAAAAGTATTTTGGTGCCACAATAAAAATTTAAAATTGAAATTGCATAAATTTGTATTAATATGTTTTATTTTGCTTAGAGATAATGTTTTAAAGTTATAGTAAAGTATATGAACAGTTACAACCGGTTTTGAAAAATTTGTCATCTACCCTATTATAATAGAAACAATCGGATTTGAAAATATTTTTTCTTCTACAAAATTTTTAACCTGTTTCTCTGCCAAAAATCGGTTGATTTATGCGTGGATCACTGATAAAAATGTAAAAAAATGTGGTAAAAAATGTTTTAATTAATTAATTACTTTCTGCTCATTCATTATTGTTTATTTAAATTGATTGTACTAACCCTTACTTTTTGGAAGTCCATCTTATTAAGAATAATAAAAAACTCTTCGTTTTAACAAAACTTCCAAAAAAAAGCAATTTTTTAAATAAATATAAACGAGTTTTTTATTATTCTTATTGTTTATTTATTTCTATTTGTAGATGTTCATTTATTTTATAAACAAAGTAAAAGTTCATTTGGAAAAGTTTACATTATGTTTTGAGGATGACCAGGTGATAATACCACAAGATGAAAAGAACCTTAATTTTATGTTGAAGAAATTGCTTGAAATCAAGGGTACATGTACTTTAAAAACCTTTTTTATCATCTCCAAAAGTACTTCAACATTAACTGTAGACTAGGACAAGCTTGAACGATGATGTGATTATTTAGTTATTTGTGACTAGAACATTAAAATAAAACAACTGCATAGTTTGGTGAATTCTGTTTATAAAAGAGTAGAGGGAAAATTCTAGCAACAGAGAAATGGAGTGCTGGAGATTTTATGGTCAACAATAGATCCAAGGTTGGACAGAGTGACCATTAAATCCTCAGAAGAATGCAGGTATAAAATTATATTATTAGACATAATATATTAGAGAAGAGACTTTTGGGGTATGGGCAAGTTAGAAGAGCTTATACAATAATAGCATAATAAGATTACAGAATGTAGTCCAATGGGCAGAAGAAAAAGAGAAAGGGATCATGGAGGGATGAAGTGAATTAATCTATGCAAAGAAAACTATATGTATTGAGAGAACAGGAGAGAATGGAGATCTTGGTTAAAGGAAGAAGGTATGAGCCATAGATACCCTAAACTTATAATACAAATAAAACCAAATATTATTATTTTATGTCATTTATTAACAACAAAATATACACAACAAAATAATACAGTACAACTAATATCGCAAGCTTTTAAAAAAAAGTAGTATTTTAGTTACTAAAACCGACTAAATTAGTTTAAAAATATATTACATCTGTTTCTCCAATAAAAATTAGATTTTAATTAATTATACACAAAAATAATTTATAAAAAGTTTCAGTAAAAATGGTAAGCACCAAAATCACGCTATGCCTGTTTTGTTCTTAATGGCAAACATTTAAAAAGATAAATCTGCTAAAACGTTAAGACCACGCACCAATCTAACTAGAAATTCGTTTTTTGAAGATTGTGATATTTCAGCACCATTATTCCCAATACATTTAATTTAAACCCCTTAAAACATACACCTTTCAAAGTAACTGGCGTTAAAGTATGCGACGTCCTTTAAATCAAGTACAAAAAAAATTCGAACTATTCATAACAAGAGTAAAGTATTGTGTGACCAGGAAAAAGGACACTAACTATTGAATTCCAACAATTCAACTTTATAAAAAAAGCAGCTGTTAAAGTGAATAAAAAAGTAGCTGTCTTAGAACAATCTAAAGACAATACTTTGTAAATTGTCAGCGATCTTAAGAGTCCTCAGTTCAGAAGGGCAATTTTGGACACTGATACTTTGATAGTTTGAAAATTGGTCATTAACGGAGAAGAACGGCTCTTCTTGAAAGGAAGCAAATAAGAAATGAATCAAATCCATTTAAATTCAGGAATGATCTATTTAAAAAGTGTTTTCAAAATTAACAAAATAAGCAGCTTAAGTAAAGTACACTGGAGAAAGTGGAACCCAGCATTATTCTGCTAAAATTATTTTCTTATACTTACATTAGAGATGCTCTGTAGTAAATGAAGCCAGCAGCGACTCATATCTACGGTGTAAACATTGGCAATTTACCTTGCAAAGTGAACTAGCACGTGGTTGTTGTCTATGTTTGCTATGACCAAGAAATCCGTCAATACATTTGAATCTATTGAAGTACCTAATAAACAATACTTCTTTGCATTTTTAAAGAACCAGACATGGGTTACACTTCTCGCCCCTAAAAAGTGCCGTTGAAGCTGTGAAAACTCAAGAATTAACAGTATACAGAGCATCAATGATATACAACATTCCTAAAGCAACCCTTTTTAAACATCAAACGTCAAAGGGGTGTCAAAAGCTTCAGCATAGGGGGACCCATTACTTCTCCATATAAGGATAAACAGAAAATAGCATAACTCATAATTATGGAAAAACTTGCAATCATCAAGCATGGATTTCAGAAGGCAGATACATATCAATTTTTTAACGTTGTAGTATCCAAAGAATTTAATAACCTCACACTTATAGTACGGGAGCCAGTGATAGTTTTTGGAGACCAATTTCCTCTCGGCTAAGAATTTGAGAAACTGTTCCCCTGAATGTCCACAAAACGAAAGTGAACGTCAGCTGCCACGCCGTTGGGGGGTTAAGTAACCGTTTAACGGTAAACGTGTTAAAAAAAAAAAAAATTTCAATTATTTCCTCCCGATTAAAAATTTGTCAGCGAGTAGCTGACATTGAATAAAGAAAAAAAAAAAGAAGTCAGCTGGTCGCATCGCGGGGGATTATGCGTCAGCCGGCCAGTTAAAGTTGGTAAAAAAAAAAAGTTTTCAATCATTTCCTCTCGCTCCAAATTTTCAGAGAACTCCATTTATGAGTTACTTCTAACAAAAATAAAAGTCAGCTGGCTGTACACTGGGGGAAAAGTCGTCAGCTGACGCAGTAAACTCTGTTGAATTGACGCTCCGCATTCGAAACTTCATTGCGTCAGCTGACGACTTTTCCCCCGGCGTACAGCCAGCTGACTTTTATTTTTGTTAGAAGTAACTCATAAATAAAGTTCTCTGAATATTTGGAGCGAGAGGAAATGATTGAAAAAAAATTATGCTACATGAAATCTCGAAATATGATCGATAAATACAAATTTTCTCGAATATTTCTATTTTTTTAAAATAAACGGTAAAATATTGTGACTGTAATAAACTTAAACTATATTCAAATAATCGAGGTAATATTAGATAGCTTGCAGATACAAATTAAATACACATACATTTTTATAATTGTACAGGAAAAGTATCCTTTAAAATTATATTCGCCACTGCTCCAAGTAAAGGCGAAGCAACCCCTCCCTTCATTCGAGTTTTGAATAGGCTCCTTGGCGGCCTTGAAATTTTTACCGTTCTCTCTTTCAACAGTTCTTCCGAGCGTAGTATTGCTGAAACGCTGTTAGTGAAACGACGCTAGACTACGGAAAGATGTCTTCCGTCTCTCGTTTTTGCGTGTTTTGTAAAAAAAAAACTTCGAAGTTGTTGAGTTTCACCGAAGCAACATTAAAAAAATGCCAGTCCGTATTATCAGTGAGGATCGACAATAATTTAGATAAGAAAGATGTAGTTTTGCCAGTAAATGAAAGTGAATCTCATCTATATCACAGTGAGTGTTATAGGAGATTTACGGCCTTGCCGCCGAAATATAGAAAGTTGCAATCAACAGAAACTACGAAAACTCCAGATACAGAGTAAGTTATAAATATATTCTAAATTTTCTTCGCATTCATTTTAGGATGCTACATTAATATTACGTTTATTTTTCGTAATAATTGTTCATAAACACATTTACAAGTAAAGTAATATTGCTAGAGATTGATTTTAGTGATGTAAGAATAATTTTGGCTTTCATTAGCTTCTTGAAACTCATCAAACCGTTTGCTTACATATTGTGATATTTTGACCGTTGAATATAGCGTGTTCTTGTCTTTGTACCTCTTTTAACCTCCAAATCTTTCTTTTCTTATTTTTCTACTTCAGTATGTGCGTGTTTACTATTGCGTCTTTTCTGTTCGGACTGTTCGGAGCACAACTTGTTGAGTGTGTACATGAACGCGCAAAATTTTTAAGCTTAATTGTTGGAGTTTTTCATAAAAAATAAATTGGCATGGATTTTTATGCATTCATTCTTTTAGAGAACATCCGACAGAAGATGCAAAGGATGATGCTGAGCAAGTGGAAACTGACGAGATAGAAAATGATGCGCTCCAATCGTACGTATAATAACATGTATTCTAACTTTTATCTATTTTAAAATAAACGAAATTAATAATTTTTTTCTTATATATTTTAGGAATATGCCAGCAGATATTCAAAATCCAGTCGATCCCCATAAAAATGAAGAGGAACTGCAGATCAATGATATGGAAACAGACGCCCTTGAAGCTTCTTCATCTGATAAGAAAGCTGAAGCCGAGATTTGTTTTTTGCACCCGTAAAAGAAAAAAGTGAAGGGCCGCGACGAATATTTATCTGTTTTCACTAAAGAAGGTTTGGAAACAGTTAATGGCAAAATTGAAGATTCGAAAGATGGGGCTATGAAAGAAAAACTGAATTTTTTGGTTGCTGAACAGAATTATTTTTACCACAAGTCGTGCAAAAATTTCTTCATGTCCTCACACGAATCTGAAATTTCAAAATTGAATGATCGTTCGGAGTGGCACTTGGCGAGGGATGTGCGTCTTGAAGCATACCAGGCTGTTGAAAAATTTGTTTCGGAGCACATCATCGATAAGGAGGAATCTTTTTTTGAAATTTTTAAATGAAATGTTTATTACTTTTTTAAAAAATCTGACCGAAAACATTTCTGGATACACTTTCAAACCGTATCACTTAAAAGATCGCTTGCTCCAAAAATTTCCAAAAAAAATAACAATAATTAAATTTAATAATATGCTTTTAGTTAAACCTTTTAAAGGTATTATTATCAACAATGAAATTGAAAAATATAATATTTTAGACGCGGCAGCGAAAATTCTGCACGATTTAATAAATGAAATGAAACCAAAAAAAATACCAAACAGAGTAACAACCGAAGATTTAATTGAAGGAGAATGTAAAGTTCCAGAGAAACTTTCTCAGTTTTATGAAAAAGTCATCTCTGGAAACAGCTACCGACGTAGGCAGCATAAAAACTAAAAGGCTGTCGAAATCTTTTTCGGAAGACTTAATTTATGCAGTGTCAAACGGCCGCATCAAACCGTCAAAACATATTTGTTTTGGCTTAAGTTTGAAAAGTTTATCCAACAGTAAAAAAATTGTTGGATTGGTCAATCGATATGGCCATTGCTGCAGCTACACTGTCTTGGAAGGTCTGGAGACGGAGGCAACATTTACTTGCTCTGAATCATCAAATGTTTGTCCAGATGAAGTCGTCAAATCGGCAGGATTGAGTACGAATGTAGCTTTCAACAACTTTGATCGGTTCGTCGAAACTACCTCAGGAAAAGATACGCTTCACGACACAGTTGGTATTATTATACAAAATGAAAAAAATATTGTACAAATACCAAATGAAGATGGACTGAGTGAGTTAGCTGAGAGTATGGATATAACAGCTGATGAACATTTTTTAGAGCAAAATGAAGAAAACAGTTGTTTTAGCGACGATTTTTTACCATCTTCGAGTGATGTTGCCGTTTCCAGGTCACAATCCGTCAAACACAGGCGAAGTTTTGATTCTATCACTCATGAATTACAGCCGTATACGAAACGACCGCGACTGATTGAAAATATGCTGCCGTTAGATGCTCCCGCGCGTTCAAGTATCACTGACATTCAATCATTTAAGCACATAAATTTTGCTTGGATGCTTTCGCACCATCTTAAGATGACAAACACGCCCATGTGGATTGGATTCAACAGTAATTTGTATGATGATACGTCTTGCAAACAAAATATCTATTATCTGACTACAATCAATACCTCGCCCACGAATAAATCTGTAGTTTTGGAAACCATGAAACTGGGTTTAAAAATAGCTGACGAGTGCAAAGAAACTTACATGCAAGTTACATACGACCTTGCTATTGCGAAAATTGCCTTACAAATTCAAAACACGGAAAAACCACAGTATGATCGATTATTCATCCATCTTGGTTCATTTCACATAATGATGGCTTATTTCAAGGCAGTAGGTAAATTTATCGATAACTGTGGCCTTACAAGCATTATGGTGGACACAGAGCTGCTTGCCAACGGATCAGTGAATAGTTTTATAACAGGTAAACATTTTAACAGATGCAAACGTTTATACCCTCTAATTACGTTGGCACTAAAAAATTTGCATTTTGAAAAATTCCTTCGTAAGGAGAATATTGTAATACCTGGTCCATTGAAAATATGTTTGATAGAATTAATGAGAAATAAAACGAAAAAGCCAAAAATTGCAGATAAAGATTTTTTGGAGATTTTCAATAAATACGAAGTATTTACAAAACAAACTTTGGATGGTGAACACGGAAAAACTGCCCAGTTTTATATGATACTTATAGAGTTGATAAACAGTTACTTACTTTTGACTTCGAGCATCCGCACTGAGGATTTTGAAGTATTCAAGTTTATTTTACCTAAAATAAATAATTTATTTTTTACCTTTAATCAACCGAACTATGCTCGCTACCTCGTAAAATATCACGATAATTTGCTAAAAGTTCCTGAATCACATCCGAACTTACGCATCGAGCTCGGTGTTAAGAGAACAACGAAACCTTATTCTCGAATTTCTACTGATCTCACTTTAGAGCAGACTTTCAATGCGGATGCTGCGAATAAGTTAACCGGGATATCACACATTACCAATTCGTTATCTGCTAGACAAAGATGGTGCCGAAGCCATACGATACGTGCAACAATAATTAGCCATACTATGTTGGAAACTGGTCTAAAAACTACGCAAGATATCTCAGCAGATCTCTCGAAAAGTAGAATTGCGAAAAATATTAAACAACTTGATGGGTTTACCGAAAAAATAAAACGAAATATTAATCCATTTTCTGAAACTTTAGATAAAAATCATTTGTATAATATTTCGACGGGTGAAGCTGCTACAGAAAACGTAGAAAATTT